>OZ019971.1:32033322-32716656 GCA_963970395.1 Ephialtes manifestator
TATGGAAGGATTTTGCAGGTGAAAAGGAGATTCTTTTGAGGGCGGGAAGGTTTAACGGAAGAAAGCAGTTTCATTAATTTGGGGACCAGTTTGACTATTATGGTAGGTTGAGTTACTTTCAATCATTTATCGGAGAATGGGAAAAAAGGTGGAAGGCCACCAGATGAGCGGTATGTCGCCGTTTTCACCTGTTCAAATGACAGAGTCAATGATCATCTCGTCAGACGCGAAGAATTTTATTTGGAGGCTTATTTCTATACTTGGTAGTTATGGGGACTTGTTATGTTGCGATGCTGAACGGTTAAAGTTATGGGAAGCTTGGAATGAGGTATGGAAGGATTTTGCAGGTGACAAGGAGACTGTTTTGAGGGCGGAAAAGTTTGAGGGAAAAGACCAGTTTCTCTAATTTGGAGACCAGTTTGGCACGTTGAGTCACCTTCAATCGTTTATCGGAGGATGGGAAAAAAGGCGGAAGGCCACCAAATGAGTGGTAGGTCGTTCTTGTCGCCCGTTCAGGTGACAGAGTCAATGATCTACTGACGCATACACGTGAAGGAGAAGTCTTGGACATGTTGGAATTTTGTTTGGAGTCTTATTTCTATACTTGGTAATTATGGGCACTTGTTATGTCGCGATGCTGAACTGTCAAAGTTACGGGAAGCTCGGGCAGAAGTATAGGAGGGTTTGGAAGGTAAATATGCGATTCTTTTGGGGCGGAAAAGTGTAAGGGAAAAAACCAGCTTCTTTACTTTGAGTATCATTTGGCAGTGGTAGGAGGTTTTAAGTCAGCTTCAGTTCCTTATGGGAGAATGGAAAAAAAGGTGTAAGACCACCAGCTAGGAGATAAAACACTCTCGCCACCTGTTACGGTGACAGAGTTAATGACCTGCAGACGCATACACGTGATGAAGAAGTTTTGGACATGTTGGCATTTTATTTGGAGGCTTATTTCTATATTTGGTAGTTATGGAAACTTGTTATGTCGCAATGTTGATACATTTAAAATTACGGGAAGAGGAAGAGGCACATGGGGAGATCAAAAGTCGATTCTTTTGAAGTTGGACAGGTTTAAGGAAAGAGAGCAGCTTCTTTAATTTGGATACCAGTTTGGTAATGGTGGGAGATGTTGAGTCAGCTTCAATTCCTTATGGGAGAACAGAAAAAAGGCGTAAGACAACCCCAGCTGGGAGATAAAACGGTCTCGCCACCTGTTAAGGTGACAGAGTCAACGATCTGCTGATGCACACGTGAGGAAGAAATCTTAGACATCTTGTCAGACACGAAGAATTTTATTTGGAGGCGTATTTAACTTTGCACGTAGATTTTTGGAATTGGAAAAGTTTAAGGGAAGTGAACTGCTCTTTTAATTTTGCTACCGGTTTGACAAAGATGGGAGGTTTTCAGTCAGCTTCAATTATTTATGGGTCAACTTAAACTACTTATGGTAGATTTGGCCACTTTTTATGCACGAAGAGAAGGATCTGATGAAATTTACCAAACACTATGGTGAAAATTATCAAACGCGCCTGGTATTCGTATCAGGGAAGCCATAGCCGCCACCTGACGTAAAGTACGAGAACTATGAGAATTTCTACCATATAAATAGAATTTTTTACCATATTTCGTGGTAAAAATTCTCGAAGTTCTCGTACTTCTTGATAGATGGCGTCATGGCTCCTTGTAGCAGGAATTTCCGATACTTTTTAGTAGAAATATGATAAAAAGTATCAGATCCTTCTCTCCGTGTGGTGCTTATGGTAGAACAGGTCATTAGATTGTGCATTTCAAATATAATGAACTGATAAATAAAGTCCGAATTCTGCTTTAATCATGTTTCAGAACACAACGTGGTAAGGCACAAAGACAATCAGGACCGCATGATCCAGATCGACAACAAGACGATGCAGTGGTTCGGCGCAACAGTATCGACGTCATACCAGGACGGAGGACCGATTCTCGTAAGTATATATGAGTATATGCATATTTGCTGTCCTGCGCGGAATTCTAACAACCCCATGTGCCACAAGAACTGCAGAAAGTAATGAAAGCAAGACGAGATAAAGACACGTCATATAGATGCCGAGCGGTAAGCCGACACCATAGGGAGCCTTTCATTGTCGAAAAGGCAATTAGATTCGCGAGGCTTGCAGACTTTAGCTCTGATTCTGCTGACAAGCGTGACGACGGTAGCAGATGTTCGCGTGCCTACACGTCACTCATATAATATAAATATATATATATATATATATGGGGTATTCCTGGCCAACTCAGTAATCATTGAACCCTGACCCCTTCCAATTCGCTCCATAATTTTTTATACCATTCTATATGCTCGAAAAAAAAACTTTTAATTTTTTTTACCGAAATTTATTTTTTTCATGAATTTTTTAAATAAAAATTTTGTGCCCCAATCAAAAAATTTGCAATTATTCTTAAGAATCTTGTATTAACTATCAAAATTTTCGAGCTTTGACTCAGAGTCAGCAAAAGTTTGCGTTGATGTTTTAAGCTATATTTCCGGAAAAAAAAATCCAATAAAAATGGAGAAAAATGAAACAAGATGACAGTTCATGGTTCATTTTATACATAACGCAAGATTATTTTAGAATTCTGCTGAAGTTTTTTTTATCGATATAAAAACAATCATGTATTTTTATTTGTAAAATTCGTGAAAAAAAAAAGTTTCAGTAAAAAAATCTAAAAAAAAAATTGAAAGTGTTTTTCCAAGCATATGGAATAGTATAAAAATATATGGAGCGAATTAGAAGGTGTCAGGGTTGAACACTTACTGAATTGGCTAAGAATACCACATATACATGTTACTATATATTTGTACCGTATTCAAGTGTATATATACCAGGCGTTCTATGGGCCCCCTTATCGAAATAAACTTTTCGTGTTTCGTTCCCAATCCTCAAGAAAATACAGCAAATCCGTCGACATACGATCTCCGCTATCTCTGAATCTACTTGACACGCCGCCAAGTAACATTCAAACACCGAGTCGTAACGTAAACGCATCGCCGAGGTGGCCTAAACCCTCAAAAACTTGGCTCTTTTTGGAAAAACCTACGAAGCATTCTCAGGGTTAACAGATGAGAAATCTGTGGATATAACTCGATGGTAGCTCACGCCGGTGGACACCATAGGAACTCGTGTCTGTCCCTCAGAAGCGTGAACAGCATAAGCGTCTGAGCTGAGGCTTCTATTCTGGGATTGGAAAACAAGCGGAATCCCACTTTGTCGAAGCTGCTCGTGTAGTCGCGTGCTGCTACATCGCGTAGCCAAATAATATTTCAATTTATTCAAGCAAATCCTTCGTAGTATTACATCATTTTTTTCATGAAATGATATGTTATGATTGCAGTAAAACAATTATTGTTGATTTTAAGCAAATTATGTTTCTGCTGATTCACAAATACAAGTAATGAAGGTGTGTACATCGAGAAACATGATTTGCTGTCATAATCAACGTGAATCGCTGAATATGATCCAAAAAAGTAATATGGTTAAGATAATCAGTTTAGCCATATAATAATATATTGAATAAATTCACTTTTAATTAAATTTAATTTGGTTAGTTTGGACTAATTAATCCATTGGTTAGTCCAAACACTGATTGATTGACCAACCTATTTATTAATTGGACCAATTAAGTGATTAATAAACATAATATCTTGGTGGAAAATATGCAAAAAAAGACCCGGCAAACTTTTGTACGTCATTTCAGTATTTGAAGTACAATTTATTAGAATTAAATAAAATGTATCATTCGAAAAAATAAATTTATTCAATATATCCCGTGAAGAAATCTTATCAGGGATCTTGCAAGGCCCCGATTAATATTCCCTAATTCTCTTAGGGGCTTTATGTGGAAGCCTCATAGGGTTTCGCAAATGATGGTCACGCTTTTTTCTTCGGGACCTTTAAAGGCTAAATGTTAAGGGCCTTTAAAGGCAAAATAATGAGAACCTTTTAAGGCTGCCCTATTAAGTCCTTACTAAAATAATAAAGAAATTTAATTTAAAAATATATATTTGTTATTATTTAGTTGAGTAATATGGGTATTCAGCGGCAATATTCGGCCCTGGGGAAAATGAATGGTTATTTTCCTTTCTTTACGTTTCGACTCTCATTTGAGTTCTCTTCAGAAAACATATATATTTTTCGTTATTCCCAAGCAAATATGAATCAGCATTGATGTCATTTGACGCCTCACCTTATACTTATTTTTCAGTAGAAACATGTTGATGTCATTTTGTTCCCCGTGCAGAAATATAGTTGGGGCTCCAACTTGGCCCTTTTTAGTTTGCCCCAGTTCTATTAGGGGCCCTACTAGGCTAGTCACGCTTGAAGTACGGAGCCTTTAGAGGCTCAATGTGGGCGACCCTAGTGAGGGTTCCACATTTAAGCCTGATTAGGCCCCGAAGTTTGTCGTGGCCGCCTCTGTTGAGCCTAGTAGGGTTCTAGAGTAGATTCCCTATTGTGTATGCCACGTTTATACCTAAAAGGCCCCTTATTTAATCGCGGCTTCCCGAACTAATTTCTGCACGGGTTAAGTCCACCGTCGATTATATAAATAAACATTTCATGTCTTTAAGAGATTCAGTTTACTTATACCCAGCTTAACCAATTGATATTTTGTCATGTTGTCAATAATGGTGTATGTCAGGAACTTAAAAATGTTATTCAATTTAAAGATTTATTCAATTCAAGAAATTTTCTATTACTCAAGCAAAATTTCGTTAAATATTTAAATTCAAATAGATTTTATATTTGATTTGAATAAACCCATTATACTAATTTTTCTGTACGGTAGAGGAAAAGATCTTCGCACTTCCAGGAGCTCGCACAGTAGTCTGCAAAGAATGAAGCATATACACCATCTCTAAGAGACTTCAGGTCTCTATGAAGTAATGCCGCGCCTTTATCTGTCTTGATACTTGCATTTTCTTGTTTCTCTCTCATCTATCCTTTCGCTTTCTCTGTTCGTTCGTCGGGTGTCCGGGTTTTATACGAACACGCACTTCAAAAGACGAAGTACGTAGTGCAGCATGTAGGATAAGTGCGTGGGGTAGGTATATACGTTATACGTACTATGCTCATCACGCACTTGGGCGGGATTCGTATTGCTCACAACTATACACGGGAGTCTTCAACGGATACATCGTATTTCACGCCGGTTGATTTTTTCCTCAATTCCTCAAGTATCACCCGCGCACTCGTAGGAATTTCTCGAGGGTTGCTTTCAGCGATTCAAGCTCACGAATAATACGAACGAATTGCCTGAATTACACCCACAATACTATATATAATAACGTTAATGTTATACGTGCACCAGCGTACGCGAAAATCGTAAAAGAATTATGGGTCATTTCGTACCAAGTGGGCCATTCATTTGCCATTACGCCATTTTTTTTGTAGTTTGTAAGCATAATAATGGAAATTCTGTGAAATTTTGAGAAAAATTGGAATTATCTGTCTCAATGAAAAAATATTATTTTATTTTGTCAAAAAAAGACGAAATTTTTTTTTCCGCGGCTATGGAATTTTTTTTATTAAAAAGTACATTCAAAAACTTGCATTTTATACAAGAACATATTTTTTGTACGATCGGTAATTTTGAATGTACAGCGAATTAAAACATAAACAAAATCGTTACTAAATTTTGGGCATAGGTGATAAAATTCTAAAATAATTTATGGAAGTTCGTGATACTCTAAACAACTTTTGAAAAAAATTATGAACACTTTTTGAGACCGTGTTAAATTTGGGTGGCCACTTGGTATAGAATGGCCCTTATATTATAATTTAATTGCTATGATGATCTCACGATATCTTTGAAATTGAATTTAATAGAATATAAATATCTATTGTTTTTTACATCGAATACTTGACTCATTTTATATTTATTTTAAATTACATTGGACGCAGGGTTTACAAATATATTCGATGATATCCTTATTAACATCAGCACACGAAAAATGTGCTCATTTTTCACACGTATCCGCGAATTGAAAAAAATGAAACAAAACAAATCGTTATTAAATTTTGGGCAAACCATATATGCTAAAATTCTGAAATAATTTATGGTTGTTCGTGATACTCTAAACAACTTTTGAAAAAATGATGAACACTTTTTGCGATCATGTTAAATTTGGTTGGTCCACTTGAATGACACTTATATTATAATTTAATTACCATCTTCTTACGCATTTGAGTATGACTTTTTTTTCAACAATTCGGGGCTTTGTCATTGTTAATATTGTTCATTATAATGTGAAGAACATTTGTGTAAATCAATAACTCTCATGCTGTGTGTCGTAGGAATTTCTCCAGGGTTACTTTCAGCGATCGAAACACCGAGAGAAATAAGTTTGATGGGTTTATTTGAATCAAATACGGGATATATTTTAAATTAATAAAATTTTATTTCGATCAAATAAAATTTGCTTGAAATCAATACGATTTACTTGAATGAAATAAAATCCTATTGTGCTAACATTTGAAGAAGAAATTTATTTAATGGCTGGCCTAATAGGATTTTATTTTGATCAAACAGAATTCATTGTATACAAATGATTCGTTATTAATTTTTAATAATATTTATTTAATTAAAAAAGAGTTTCATTTATTGACAATAAATTCGATATTTGATTTAAATAAACCCATGAAACCGATTTCTCTGGTTGAACTCACGAAGAATACGAACAAATTGCATGAATTACACCCACAATACTATATATAATAACGTTAATGTTATACGTGCGGTAGATAAAGAGAACATGAGATTTATTTAAACTGCAATCTTCGTCTCTTCCTCTTCCATCCAATTCGAGAAATCGCTTTCACGAATATGAATACCAGCGCAAGAGCGTTGGCATAATTTTCAGGAAATATGATAGCTGCTTCCTAGTAATAACCACGCGACTCGATGAATGAACTCGACCAAGTGCAAGTTCAATTACACCGCGAGCAGATAAAATCGCAGCCATATCTTTTGATCTTGGTGAAGCTGTACAGAATTTTGAACGTCTTGTACTTAATTGAATGAAGCTTGAGACTGCAATTATTGTTATAATTATGGTTTCATATTAACAATCTGACATGAGAATTAAAAAATATTAAAACTTTATTATAATTACAAAGAATATTAATTTTTTTAGTTCATTTCACATGAAATTGAAACAAAAAATGGAGACGTGTCGTTCTTTATTTATTTTTCAATGAATCCCATTTTTTCATGAACATTTACGTGCAATTTGGTTTAAAAAAAAATTGTTTTGTAGTTTTTTCAAAATGTTTACATTTTTTTTACAAAAGTAGCATTATTGCTAAATAGTACTTATAAAATGTATATGATAAATATAGATAAATTATCAATTAATATTATATGATAAAACTTTATTGAAATAAATTATTCAAATTTAATTCCAATATTTAATCTCATTTTCAATTTCGAATTATAAAAAATATATTTATAGAGAAATATGATAAAACAAAATTTACGAGTTTCTATAATTTTTTTCGCATCAAAAACCAGTCGAATAATTAAGGGGATGGAGTTAGGTAAAAAAAATTGATTTTGGAAATTCAATATCATCCAAATCCCATTGCATATAAAAATGCCCAATGCACTATATTGTTGGTACTCGATGAAAGGATTTTTTACTGTCGTCTGACTTGCATATGCTTTTCAATATTATCTTAAGCAAAGTTCTTAGGTTTCCCATTCTGCGCATGATTCAGATCAAACTACTAGGCAGATTGGAATGGTTGACGTCTTATTTTCTTCTTCATGAAAAGATACACCGGCTAAATGGAGCAAATCTTAATAAAAGGTAATATTTTTTAAGTGACATAATTAATAATAAATAAATATTATGCTATTTTCTAAATCAGTGATTAACTTTGTTTTCAGAATGAAAAAAAATGTTTGCTCCATTTAGCCGATGTATCTTTTCATGAAGAAGAAAATGAGACGTCAACCATTCCATTCTGCCTAGTAGTTTGATCTGAATCATGCGCAGAATGGAAAACCTAAGAACTTTGCTTAAGATAATATTGAAAAGCATATGAGTCATTCCACGGGATTTCGCACAAAAAAAACCCGACCGACTCCAATTTTCGCCTAACTTTTTTATATTGTTGACTATGTCAAACGGAGCATCTGTGAATTTTTTGAGAATTTTTTCTTATATTTCGACGAGCCATAAAATAAAAGGTGAAAAGAATGAAAAAAAATCTGACGTCAAGTGGAATAATGATATCGACAAAAATAACTAGGTCAAAATTTTCGTAATTCAACACAGTTTACGGTAAAAATTATCAAAATAAAAAATAAACATAACTTCTATTTTATTTATGTCTTTTACCAAGAAAAGGTACCATTTCGCTAATTTGGCCCCCTCCGATTTCAATACAAAAAATCACGAATATACTACATGGAGTCCCAAACATTTTAAGCACAAGCCCAAGATGGAGAACGCATTTTACCCATTTAAAAAAAAATATTTCGGGTAATTGATTTTTTTAATTTTCTTCCAATCTTCTGCGTATTTTTTTATGTAATTGGTAATATTAAAAGGAGCTTATGTGACTTTTTTCATAATTTTATATGTAGATGTATTCGATTCATTAAATGTAACCATATGCAAGTAACCCATATGCAAGTCAGATGACAGTAAAAAATCCTTTCATCGAGTACCAACAGTATAGTACGTTGGGCATTTTTATATGCAATAGGATTTGGATGATATCGAATTTCCAAAATCAATTCTTTTTACCTAACTCCCTCCCCTTAACATTATTTCAATTTAAAAAAAAGTGTAAACGTGGAAAAAATATGGAGTTATTTATACAAAAAAAGCTTATTGACAATTTACAAGTAACCTCCTATTTTCATCTGTGCTACTGGGCAACGTGGTTACATTAACAACGAATGTAGTAAGTGAGTCAGATCCCAATGAACACAAAGGACGTAGTCAGAGTTGGCCTATAAATAAGGTTCCACTCGGTTTCTACAATCACGACGTATTAGCACCGATTATCGTTCTCTGTGTGCCGCAAACGGTGCAATTTCACAGCAACGCGAACCTTCAACTGGTACTATAGTACTATAGTTATACAGCGCGCGACAAATTCCCAACTCGCCTCGTCGCCGCGACGGTAAATAATACTGGAATTATCTACTTACTTCAGAATGCGAGAGAGACTCCGACTGCTCTCTGCGTTCTCGGCTAAGCGTTCGATTTTTGTGCTCTCCACACAGCGCTCGAACCCGACTCCCGTGCTTGCGTGTGAAACGTATTAAATTCAGAGAAAGCGCTGCACATTCGAGCTGTAAAAGAGATACGCGAGTAAAGTACGAGACAAATTGCACGGTTTAAAGAATGTGTAGAGATGGTGAGATAAAAATTCTTCTATACGGTACAAGGAAAAAAAAATGAAGCCACTCTGAGAGAAATTTCAGCGTTGAGAGAAAAATATAATATAGTCAAATTAAATGGACTAATTATTAACCATTTATCTGTATTTAAGAATGCTTAAAAAAAAATCGTACGAATTGCGGAATATTTTACAGACTCGATTCCATTGATTTAATTAAGGAAAAAACGCCTTTTTAGGTGAATATTTTTAAAAAAAGATTTTTTTTTTCTAAAGTTCCTTTTCACATTAAAAAGTTGAATTTCTCAACAAAAAAAACTTAGACAAAATGAAAAAAAATTGTTTTCAAAAGTGCCATTTTCGTTTAATATTTTTGAGTCAAAAGTAGGAAATTTTTAATAATTTATATGAATTATTAAAAAATAATTTAATTATTAAGAAATATGTCTAATATTATCAATGTTAGATAAGAATGTTAGATATATTTCTCAATAAACAAAATATTTTTTAATAATTTATAAATTATTAAACATTTCCTAGTTTCTACGGGAAAGTATATAAATATTATATTCATAACAAGTTAACATTTTTTTTACTATTCTTCCCATGCAACTATTTTTTTGAGTTACCGTAAATACAACAAAAAAAAGGTGCATTGAATAAAAAAAAAAATATCTGTCACTTTGTATTTGCCGGGACTTCCACATTTTCTCTGAGTGCAGGAACACCGACAATTCACTTGCTTTCTATATGAACACAGGTTGCTGAACGCCCACGTTGGTGAGCATCAAGGTTTACGCCCTAAGGTTTACGCTCGGCAGAATACACACGTAGAATGAATGTCCTTGCAGTGACAATATTGAGTTTCGATGTAGGCGTATGGAAATAAAGTATATGCAATATATATATATAAAAAATGTATCCTACACTGAAAAAAATGTCACTGATTCAATAAATCCAGCGTTTGCGGGCTGCCAAAAGAAGTATTTTTGAATTAACTCTAGTATCCCATTCAAGGGGACCAAGTCACCTAAAAAAAGTCATAAGAAAAAGAAAATTTTCAATTATAAATTTCTTTTAAAATCTTACATTAAAACCTCATTAAATGCATAGCAAGCATTATAATTCTGCAATTTTGTGAAGACATACAGTACACCAGAATGGTGTAAGGTAAAAAGTGAAATTTTTCACTTGTCGTAACTTTCAGACCAAACTGATGAACAAATTTTAGTGTTCGATGTTTTATTTTATCTGTCGAAGAGTGCATTCTGGATCGAATATAGGAATTTTTTTTTCAAGTCTTCATGACAAAGTTATGATTCTAAATGTGTTAATAAATTCTTCTCTATTAAAAACTTAATAAACAATTGGTTACAGTAAGTCTAATTTTCAATGCATGCAAAATCGATATATTCAATCCAGAATGTACTCTTCGACAGATAAAATAAGACATTGAACACTAAAATTGGTTCACCGGTTTGATCTGAAAGTTACGACAAGTGAAAATTTGTACTTTTGACCTCACACCATTCTGGTGCACTGTACGTCATTACAAAATTGCAGAATTATAATGCTTAGTATGTACTTAATGATGTTTAAATGTAAACAATTTTTAAAGAACGGTATCATTTCCAGATTTTTTTTTCTTATGACTTTTTTTAGGTGACTTGGTCTCCTTAACATTGAAATAATAAAATATTATTTTGCTTATTTTAGAGTTATTGTTTCGATCTCGTATGGAATTGGAGGAATTATAATTCAAATTGATAACGCTTATTTTTGACAGCCCGCAAACGATGGATTTATTGAATCAATGACTTTTTTTCAGTGCAGATGTACAAGATATATCTTTCCCAAATTTTTCTATATGTTGGATATATTTTAGGATATATACGAAATATATGCGAGTGAAAAATATATCTATGATGCATCCAAAATAAATAAAAAATGTATTTTTGTATAATATTTTGTACAATATATTTTACTATAACTATATTTCTTTTCTTAGTATTAGTAACTATAAAGTGACAACTATTCATTTGTAGTTCCTCCAACTAATTTTGCTTCCTCATAGAGGAAGCTTTGTTTTCATGAAAAAAATTTTTTTCAAGATTTTCATGTCAGTACACTCAGAATGGGTCAAAACGTCGAGAAAAGTGATTTAGAAAAAATGTCTGTATGTGTGTGTGTGTGTGTGTGTGTGTGTGTGTGTGTGTGTGTGTGTGTGTGTATGTTACAGGATCGAAAAATGTAAACCTTTATAACTCGCGAATGCCTTGAGATATCAAGCTGAAATTTGGACCATAGATAGAGGGAACAAGCCTCATCGTTCATACAGATTTTTGTTAAAATCCACTTCATTGTTAAATTATTACACGTTTTTTGATTTTTTGAAAAATGTCTGTTTACGCGATAACTCTTTCAATTTTCGAGATATTGATCTTAAAATTGGTATGAGTGTGAGCTTTCATACGCCGGTGATCGCTATTAAATTTGGTTAAGATCGGTTGAACCGTTAAAATTTTATGATGTTTTGAATTTTTCAAAAAATTGACGTTATCGCTGTATTGTAACTTTTGCAAAACTTAAGATAGCGAGCTCAAATTTTGTATATAATTGAAACAATATTCAGCCATTATATATATATAATTTCGTGACGAACGGTATGAAATTTTTGATTTTATGGAATGTTGAATTATTTTTAAAAATATACATTATCACATTCATTTTCGGAAACGCTCTAATAATCACGAAATAACGTAATAACGAAATAGAAAAAACGAATCCACAACATGTATATTTATCTAATTAAAACAAGGATGCAAAGTAGAACCTTGCACATTGCTTCCCCATTATTTTTCGCGTTTTACAAAACTTCCTCTATGAGGAAGCCAAAAATTGAATAACATACTTCCTCATAGAGGTAGCTTTGTAAAATGCGAAAAATAATGAGGAACTAATGTGCAAGATTCTACTTTGCATCCTTGTTTTCTTAGTTGCCACAACCATCGAATAATTACTGTAACTACCAAATAGTTACCATAACTATAAAAATAGTTGCATGGACTAAAAATTAATAGTTGTCAAGTTATAGTTGACTGTACGATTACGATTTCTCTGAGTGAACTCACATCAGACTCATTTATTCCACGCTGAATAATATGCACTAAATACAACGTACTTCACGTATTTTTACAATATCGGCACGCGCCCGCTCGTAAATGTCTTGCCGCGTCATTGAACGTTCATGTATACACACGACCAAAGTGCTCTCTTTGTAATGTACATAAAAGCAAACGTCGTTTTTATTATCGAGTTCGATGCAATTGATTCAGGCGTGCCGAGTGCTTTCTCTCGCCTCTCAATTGTTATTACATTCGCGTCGGTACTCCCTGCAATGTGCTATGCACTTTTCAACAAGGAAACACCATAATAGACCTGCGAATGTTGTGTTGTGAGTCCTTTATAGTAATGCCGCAAAGAGCACTTCTGATCGGCCGCTGAAACAATTTTTATTTTAAACTGTTTGTTTTAATTTTGTTAACAGTTGATGAGATCACAAGAGGGTTTTATATATACATATTATTGATTCCATTACTCGGCTATGTGTGCTTTGACTGTAGCAAAATCTACATTCAAAAGACACTCACTGGTTCATGGACGATGATTGGTATTAACACCTTAAGCAGGTTTTGTTTTATTTATCCTGTAATTTATTTTTTAATGATAATAATAAAAATATACATTTCTATATCTTGCAGGTATGTATAGAAATGCTTTTTTTTTCTAAGTAAAAATATGCATTTCATAGAAAAAGGGTAAAAAATAATTGTTATTTCAAATTTATTTTTTGATTCATTGCAAAAAAAATATTTAAACGGCAGTATACGTATAGAAATGCATAGTTTTACTCAGTAAAAAATTGTAATTTTTTGTAAATGTTTACTTAGTGAAAAAAAAACATTTCTATACATACACTGTCATTTAAATATTTTTTTTCCAATGATTTATATAAAAAAAATTAATTTGAAATAATAATTATTTTGTACCGTTATTCCATGAAATTCGCTGTATATAATCAAAGTAATTGTTAGAATCTATAACAAACTTAAAATATATAATTCTATACCACGCAGGTAACTTTTATAAAAAATGTGCTAACAAATTAACGATGAAACAAATTTTTCAAAAGTGTCTATTTGAAAGAAATATATATAATATATAATAGACCTGCGAATGTTGTGTTGTGAGTCCTTTGTAGTAATGCCGCAAAGAGCACTTGTGATCGGCCGCTGAAACAATTTTTGTTTTAAACTGTTTGTTTTAATTTTGTTAATAGTTGATGAGATCGCAAGAGGGTTTTATGTATACGTATTATTGATTCTATTACTCGGCTATGTGTGCTTTGACTGTAGCAAAATCTACATTCAAAAGACACTCACTGGTTCATGGACGATGATTGGTATTAAGACCTTAAGCAGGTCTTATTTATTTATCCTGTAATTTATTTTTTAATGATAATAATAAAAATATACATTTCTATATCTTGCAGGTATGGATAGAAATGCTTTTTTTTCTAAGTAAAAATATGCATTTCATTAAAAAAACGGTAAAAAATAATTATTATTTCAAATTTATTTTTTGATGTAATTCATTGCAAAAAAAATATTTAAATCACAGTATACGTATAGAAATGCATATTTTTACTCAGTAAAAAATTGTAATTTTTTGTAAATGTTTACTTAGTGAAAAAAAACATTTCTATACATACACTGTCATTTAAATATTTTTTTTCCAATGATTTATATAAAAAAAATTAATTTGAAATAATAATTATTTTGTACCGTTATTCCATGAAATTCGCTGTATATAATCAAAGTAATTGTTAGAATCTATAACAAACTTAAAATATACAATTCTATACCACGCAGGTAACTTTTATAAAAAATGTACTAACAAATTAATGATGAAACAAATTTTTCAAAATTGTGTCTTTGAAAAAAATGGAAAAATTTCCTGAAAATAGCAGATTGGCATTTAAATCGTTAAAATATCGATAAGCTTCGTGTCCGCGTATAATTTTAATCCATCAATCTTTCATCCACTTTCGTTGTCAAATTGGCTGTGGAGGCCGAAAAAATAGTTTCGAGACATGAGAAAAATAAACGACGAGGGCTAGAGTCAGAGAGACACAACTTCTTCCGAGTCTGTAATAATATCACGAAACGATCTTCATCTCCTCCAGACAATTTTGCGGTGTTTGAGTGGTTCGCCCTAAACAGTGAGTCCTAAGCTCGCAGGATCGAGTCAGGGCTGTTATATATACGCGGTGCAACGAAAAGAACAGTCTCGGCAACCGGCTTAATTCACAGTGGCTTCTTTTCTTCGCTACGTTTCTTTCTCTTCCTCCTTCCTCTTCTTCTTCCAAAGAGGGGAGCGGCCTTCATCTTTCTATCTTCCAGCGGACGTCCGCCCTGCGCGTTATATTCGCATTTCTTTTTTACCGCTGCAATCCATTTGCTACCTTCTCCTTCGTATCTTCTCCATTCTCGTATTCTCCACTCTCGTCGTCCTGATCCTCGACTCGTCGTCGTCGTCTCACGATCGCCGCGGCATCTCTCGTATTTTGGAGATGCGCTCCGTAGATTTGCCGACAGATGTTTTGCGTTCCGAGGTTCGTGTCTTCCCTTTCCTCTGCGATTTCTCCTCAGCATCCCTCTATCTTCTCTTCAAAGCGTTTTTTATTTTTTTAATTTTTATTCTCATTCCCTTTTTGGAGTTCTAGCTCAAGCCTTTTGCTCTTTTCGACCAAGCGAAAGATCGGTAATCGAAAGAAAGGCAATGAATTCGCATTACTGATACACCGCCCGCTGTATATACGTTATAATTTACGATACTTGACAAATTCGCGTGATATCAACCGCATCTCAACTCCAGAGACAAATTTGATTGAAATTTTAGGACGACAAAAACAGCCGGTCTTTCGAGGGTTGAATATATTCCATTGCTTCATGAACGCAACTAAAATTCCTTGGTGTTCGTGATGATACACGGAAAAAAAGGCTTGGTTGGTCTAACCAAGTCACTTGGTTAGCTTACCAAGTGACTTGGTTAGTCCAACCAAGAAATTGGTAACCTAACAAATAACTTGGTTGGTCTACCCAATTAATTGTCTGGCGCATATATAACCAAGGCACTTGGTTGTTCCAACCAAGCCTTTTTTCCATGTGGGCGGCATGTAACTTGATATTTGTATGGTGAAATTTGGAACCAGCAAAAATCAACTGGTGAATATCCATATTTTTTAATGTGATGGTCCAGGACTCGGAGAAAGATCAAGTTCATGTTTGGCAAGGTTGTTTGGAAGGTTCACTGTTAAAAATATTTGCAAATTTACAATACTGGAAATTTTACGCATCAGCTTATATATAAAATTTATTACACGAGCGTAATAAAGTTAGAAATTTTTATATTTAATTTCTTGATTTTCATAAGATTTAGTAGAAAGTATTGTAATTTTACATCTCATTTGCAAATCAAATTTAATATTCCAGTTTCTGTAAAAGAGTTTGGAAGAAGAAATGGATGCACTAATTATTTTCAACAGTATTATTCATCAAGCAAGAAAAAAAGCTGCGAAAAACTGTAAAACAGAATTTAATTTCGGCGTTTTCTGTGATAAATTTTGATAATTTAAATTAAATAATATTATGATATTTTGATAATATAAATAATATTGCAATGAAAAAAATGGGGCAGCGTCGGATCTGGAATTGTGAAATCAGAAACCTTCACCGTTTGACATCAGAATGGTAGAAAAATTTCTGAGTTTTTTTTTTCTATTATTATGATTTCTAATAAAATATATCATTTTATTTTTTAAGATCAGTTTTTATTTTCCATTATTGAAATTCAAATATTGCCACTAACAAGTGTGTCAATTTTGTTGACTTAAAAAAAAGGTGAATAGTTCAGTACTGTACTATAAACAAAATATTCGACAACATAACATGTAGTTGCAAATAAATTTATTTTAGTCAGCAAGGCAAAAAAGAGATTGACTCATTCGCTGTGAACAAAGTTGCAAATACTATAAATACGTTTCGTGATGTTACTCTAAACTTGGAGAACTTAGTCTCGGGAAGTCCTGCGGTTCCGTTCGTGAGTTACGGTTACATGTATAGATAGTGAGTTGAGAGGGTAGAAAGCCAAGAGAAGAAGGAACAATCGAGGGTAAAATATGGTCGGAGTCCTGGCGATAAAACTGGTGGCGGCTTCCTCGTGGTCGGCTGTCGTCCTGGCAAAAACGAATCGATTAAAAGAGGGTTGGGAAGGAGGAAGGAAGCGTAAAGCGAAAAAGAAAAAAAAAGAGAGAAGAGGCTGGTGAAGCTCGTACCAAAGCACGACAGAAGACAATCGCGACCTCGTCGACCCGCGTTGAAAGCAGAGCCTTGTATGAAACTCTCCCTTCTTCTCCCACTCTTCTAAAGTCTCATCGTTCTTTCCACTTGTGCCGTGAAACTTCCGCGCGTTCTTTCTCTTGTGCTGCAACACGCGGTGTGTTTGCCTCCACCTATTCAATCGATCGAAACTCGCGCGACGAGTCGCACCTTTTTGGGAATTCCCTGGGTACCATCGGAGACAGGCGGAGGCGGACCACGTGGAAAGGAACGAGAGTCGTTGAGATATATACATACAAGCTTGTGCGACCAGACTATGTGGGCATTGTTCGTTGAGCTTGACCTTATAGATGCAACAAATATGTATACAGGTATACAGGACCTGTTGCTCATCTGCATCAAGATTTCAGGAGACAAATAGGCAATACGTCGTTTCTACAGATCCCGATTCTACACACCACCGACTCTACACAACGGCAATTCGACACATGCCTCGATTCAATACAACAGCAACTGTACACATCACCATCTCGACACATGCCTCAATTCGACACAACCCCAATTCTACACAGTCACAACTGTCACGAGCCAAATGCACAACGGCAATACTCTACACAGCTCCGATTCTACACAGGCACAAATGTCACGAGCTAAATTCATAACGGCAATACTCTACACAGCCCCGACTCTACACAACGGCAATTCGACAAGTGCCTCGATTCAACAGAACAGCAACTGTACACATCACCATCTCGACACATGCCTCAATTCGACACAACCCCAATTCTACACAGCCCCGATTCTACACAGTCACAACTGTCACGAGCCAAATGCACAACGGCAATACTCTACACAGCCTTGATTCTACACAGGCACAAATGTCACGAGCTAAATTCATAACGGCAATACCCTACACAGCCCCGATTCTACACAGTCACAACTGTCACGAGCCAAATGCACAACGGCAATACTCTACACAGCCTTGATTCTACACAGGCACAAATATCACGAGCTAAATTCATAACGGCAATACTCTACACAGCCCCGACTCTACACAGCGGCAATTCGACAAATGCCTCGATTCAACAGAACAGCAACTGTACACATCACCATCTCGACACATGCCTCAATTCGACACAACCCCAATTCTACACAGCCCCGATTCTACACAGTCACAACTGTCACGAGCCAAATGCACAACGGCAATACTCTACACAGCCTTGATTCTACACAGGCACAAATGTCACGAGCTAAATTCATAACGGCAATACCCTACACAGCCCCGATTCTACACAGTCACAACTGTCACGAGCCAAATGCACAACGGCAATACTCTACACAGCCTTGATTCTACACAGGCACAAATGTCACGAGCTAAATTCATAACGGCAATACTCTACACAGCCCCGACTCTACACAACGGCAATTCGACAAATGCCTCGATTCAACACAACAGCAACTGTACACATCACCATCTCGACACATGCCTCAATTCGACACAACCCCAATTCTACACAGCCCCGATTCTACACAGTCACAACTGTCATAAGCCAAATGCACAACGGCAATACTCTACACAGCCTTGATTCTACACAGGCACAAATGTCATGAGCTAAATTCATAACGGCAATACCCTACACAGCCCCGATTCTACACAGTCACAACTGTCACGAGCCAAATGCACAACGGCAATACTGTACACAGCCTTGATTCTACACAGGCACAAATGTCACAAGCTAAATTCATAACGGCAATACTCTACACAGCCCCGATTCCACACAGGCAAAGCTGTCACGAGCTAAATTCACCAAAGTCCCGATTCAACACATCACCGATTCTACACCGTCACCAACTCACACCCAATCATAGAGCGCCGATGAGTTGGAATGCTTGAACGACATACGTTGAGTGGATGGGAGTTGGTGACGGTGTAGAATCGGGACTTTGGTGAATTTAGCTCGTGACAGTTGTGCCTGTGTAGAATCAGGGCTGTGTAGAGTATTGCCGTTGTGCATTTGGCTCGTTACATTTGTGACTGTGTAGAATCGGGGCTGTGTAGAATTGGGGTTGTGTCGAATTGAGGCATGTGTCGAGTTGGTGATGTGTACAGTTGCTGTTGTGTTCAATCGAGGCATGTGTCGAATTGCCGTTGTGTAGAGTCGGTGGTGTTGAGTCGGTGATGTGTAGAATCGGGTTCTGTAGAAACGACGTACTGCCGACAAATATCCAAGCAAATAGCAATATTTTTTTTATTAAACTGACAGGATTAATAGTAGAAATACAACTGAACTTTATTACACTCAGGGAAAATTCTATATAGTCTATAAAGTGACAGCAATGATTTTAAGTCTATGCAACCATTTTTTTAGTTACGAAAACCATAAAATAGTCGTCGCAACTATAAAAAAAGTTGTATGGATTATAAATAAATAGATGTCATTTTGTAGGTGCCTCTGAGTGCATCTATATATTTTTTTATATATGTATACACCAAAAATATTTTACTTTACTGAACATAAGTAAATTATTAATAATACCATAAATTTAAAAAAAATTATATTATTTTACCTCGATTGAAATGTTACAATATAATTATTTTAAATTACTTCATACCTATCCGTTATCTCACTTACAGCTGATTATAGAGAATTACCTCAAGTCTCCATAATTCACATTTTTTATTAAAATTGTATTACTGTAATTAATTCATGTCCTGCATCGCTTGCCGGTAATTTTCCACCTGCAGAGCTGTGATTCGCAAGGGCACAGGAGAATACAAGAGGGCCTGAGACATATATACATATATATATATATATATATATGCGTCACACCCGCAGGACAATACGCATTCCTCTCGTATGTTTTGTCAACGGGACAAATTGCGACGCCCGCTAAACGGTTGCTTTTTGTCGCTCGGCGCGGTCTCCCGTCGTCCGCAAAGCCAATCGTGACTCGGTCGTGCCATGGTCGCTCTCTCTCTCTCTTTCTCTCTTTATATATATATGTATAACGCATGTGATGCTCTGGAGTATCTTTCTCCAGCGCTGTTTAGATTGCCCATATAACCGTGGAAGAGGAGGCGCTCGGCTCGTTACTCGGGCAGTCCCACGGGGACTGTAGTTTGCTCTCTGTGCCGATCTTAGAGCGATAAATCATTCGCACTAAACGACGGGGAGCTGCTCGGCAAATTTACCCGCAGTTGTAGGGCCAAAGAATGCCAAGAACTTACAGCACTTCCCGGTCTATTAACCATTGACATCCAGGGTGATTCATTTTTAAAAAATTAGCCTTTCAAGCATTTAAAATTGGAACGACATCACTCTAAAAATCAAGCGTGTCATGCAATAGTGCGTTGTTTCCGATCTTTTACGTTGTCACGACTTTTTACACTTTTTAAGCGTTTTACATTTTAAGTGGTAGTAATATGTTAAATGCAACACCCTTAAAATGTACAAAAAGTTGTCACAACGTGAAAGATAGGAAACAACACACTCAGAGAAATCGTCGTAGTACAATCAACTGTAAACTGACAACTATTCATTTTTAGTCCATGCAACTATTTTAGCAGTTACGATAACTATGAAAATTGTTATGATAACTATTTAGTGGTTATAGTAACTATTTGATAGTCGTGGAAATTATTTAAAAATTGGTCGTACGTACTAAAAATGAATAGTTGTCACTTTATAGTTACGAATACGATAATTTTCTTTCAAATTACTTGGATCAGAAATTATTGCTTTAATCACAATTGATTTGAGTAATTGTAACCCGTTAACAATTACTTTCAGTAATTCTGAAAGTAATTCTGAAAGTAATTCTGAAAGTAATTCTGAAAGTAATTCTGAAAGTAATTCTGAAAGTAATTCTGAAAGTAATTCTGAAAGTAATTCTGAAAGTAATTCTGAAAGTAATTCTGAAAGTAATTCTGAAAGTAATTCTGAAAGTAATTCTGAAAGTAATTCTGAAAGTAATTCTGAAAGTAATTCTGAAAGTAATTCTGAAAGTAATTCTGAAAGTAATTCTGAAAGTAATTCTGAAAGTAATTCTGAAAGTAATTCTGAAAGTAATTCTGAAAGTAATTCTGAAAGTAATTCTGAAAGTAATTCTGAAAGTAATTCTGAAAGTAATTCTGAAAGTAATTCTGAAAGTAATTCTGAAAGTAATTCTGAAAATAATTCTGAAAGTAATTCTGAAAGTAATTCTGAAAGTAATTCTGAAAGTAATTCTGAAAGTAATTCTGAAAGTAATTCTGAAAGTAATTCTGAAAGTAATTCTGAAAGTAATTCTGAAAGTAATTCTGAAAGTAATTCTGAAAGTAATTCTGAAAGTAATTCTGAAAGTAATTCTCAAAGTAATTCTGAAAGTAATACTGAAAGTAATTGTTCTAGATTTAAAAAAAAATACTTTTTGTAATTGTAATTAAATAAGATCTAATAAAATATAGGGTAATTTGTAATGTCCCATTACAATTTTTCCACACTCTGTCAGAGTTGGGCAGCAAAATATACTTGAGTCAGAAATTATTGCTTTAATTACAATTACTGCTTTAATTACAATTACTTTCAGCAATTACTATTACTTTCACTAATTGTAATGGATTCCAAAAAAGTATGAATAGTTGTCACTTTATAGTTACTAATGTGACAATTTTCTCTCAATGCACATTTACACCTTAATTTTTAGAGTAATGGGACAAATCGTATAGAGAACCAAATCATATAGATACATGATTCGATTTCGTTGATCACTTTCAAGATTCAATGCGGCGATTACGTAGGAACCTATGCGTATACTAACCTGAACGGACCAATATATATATATATAGATATATATGTATATATCTATATATCTATAAATAATGCAGTGAGTCAGTACGGAGCTGTCGCGGGGTGAGTCAACCTCGAAAGTCAAGTCCCTCGTTCCGTATACACCTTCTTAGCCTCCCCTTTCCTCCTATCTGTGCCGGCACACTAGATGACATAAATATCCCTCACACATTTGCCTACCACTATTCTCACTCGTATCTCACGAATCTAGGGAACTTCCACAGGCTTGCTTTCATTTTTTCTCACTTTAAAAATAAAGTCTAGCAAAACAATCGCCATACTAATTCGATAGTCAAGTATTTAAAAAAAAATAAATCACGTAATGTGCGCCAGTATTTATACACGGATAAAAAAAAAGCTGCTAATAAATATTTAATCGAATAAATTTGTAATTGATACCCAAAAATTTCGCATGTTGTACAAATCTATTCGGTCCAAAAATGTTAGGGTTCCAAATTTGTAGAATATAATTTCATAAACGATTTTATCATGTAGTTGAATTAATGTTTATTATTTTGCAACTATTATTTGCAATTTTAGAAAAAATTGTTAAATAAATGTCATAAAATGTTGTGTTTTTCTAACTTCTATCGTTGGGAGTGAAAGTTGATTGTGTATGAATTTTTCTTGTAGTCATTGAAAGCTTTAAACATATTTTTATAAGTTCCACACAACATAATTATAAAAATAATTAAATAACGAGGTCTTACAAGTGTAACTGCAACTAATTACATTTTTAAATATTTTTATTTCGTAGAAAATAAGAAAATTAATTTTTCGTACTATGAAAATGCGGTGGACATTTAGATTTACGATCTATCGGTATTATTTTTAATTGATCACGTAAGCATAGTTTTAATGATCATTTATTGTGACAATTATCTTTTATGATATATCTCAACTTGTAAACAGTACTTTTTTTTTGGCGGTGCCATTAAACCAATTCGAGATAAATAGAGAACTCTCGGTGCCGTCTTGTTATATTTTTATTTTTTATTTTATTTTGCTATAATACTTTAGATAATCTTACTTGCACGTGGTTTTACGACGAGGCCATTATCAGGCTATTTCGCTTTGGTAACAGTGCGTATTTACGCCGCTTCAATTTTTCTTCATACGCCGCGCCACACGTTAAGTCAGACTGGAGTGAGACGTATGAGAATATAGAAGACTTATGTGTATGCGAGTGAAGTACTCTTACGGTTCTTCGCTTACAAACCTTCTCTGATACTTCTCACGACTCTCCACCACAAGAACTCCCCACTCGTATACTCGACAACAACACGTCTTCTCGAGTCGATTCTCAGCTGAGCTCCGGTGCATCTCTTTACTTGTGCACGAAGTTCGTGCACCCTCGAATGGTCCTCTTTTCTATTCCCACAGACCGGGTGCATCTAACGCTCGACATTACATATATTATTGGCCTACGAATGAGGCCCATGGGAATCACAATTATTGCCCTCGTAAATTTCAATGCCACATACGAAATAACATTGGATAAAAAATGTTAAGCACATTTTTAAAGATATGGTAAATTGAAGCCGAATTTTTTGCGTTTTTTATTTTTATCGGTTTAACTGAATATGGGAATGAATTTTTTTTGTGGTTATTTGAAACTTTAAACATATTTTTATAAAAACTACAGGATATAACTATAAAAATTATAGTTATAATTAATTAGATCGGGTACATCTAACGCTCGACATTATATATATTATTGGCCTATGAATGAGGCCCATGGGAATCACAATTATTGCCCTCGTAAATTTCAATGCCACATACGAAATAACATTGGATAAAAAATGTTGAGCACATTTTTAAAGATATGGTAAATTGAAGCCGAATTTTTTGCGTTTTTTATTTTTATCGTTTTAACTGAATATGGGAATGAATTTTTTTTGTGGTTATTTGAAACTTTAAACATATTTTTATAAAAACTACAGGATATAACTATAAAAATTATAGTTATAATTAATTAGATCGGGTGCATCTAACGCTCGACATTATATATATTATTGGCCTACGAATGAGGCCCATGGGAATCACAATTATTGCCCTCGTAAATTTCAATGCCACATACGAAATAACATTGGATAAAAAATGTTAAGCACATTTTTAAAGATATGGTAAATTGGAGCAAAATTTTTTGCGTTTTTTGTTTTTATCGTTTTAACTGAAATTTTTATGGGAATGAATTTTTTTTGTAGGTATTTAAAACTTCAAACATATTTTTATAAAAATTACAGGATATAACTATAAAAATTATAGTTATAATTAATTAGATCGGGTGCATCAACGCTCGACATTACATATATTATTGGTCTACGAATGAGGCCCATGGGAATCACAATTATTGCCCTCGTAAATTTCAATGCCACATACGAAATAACATTGGATAAAAAATGTTGAGCACATTTTTAAAGATATGGTAAATTGGAGCCGAATTTTTGGCGTTTTTTATTTTTATCGTTTTAAGTGAAATTTTTATGGGAATGGATTTTTTTTTGTGGTTATTTAAAACTTTAAACATATTTTTATAAAAACTACAGGATATAACTATAAAAATTATAGTTATATTAATAATTAAACCCGGTGCATCTAACGCTCGATATTACACATACTATTGGCCCATGGGAATCACAATTGCACTCGTAAATTTCAATGACACATACGAAATAACATTGGATAGAAAATGCTAAGCACATTTTTAAATATATGGTAAATTGGAGCCGAATTTTTTGCGTTTTTTATTTTTATCGTTTTAACTGAAATTTTTATGGGAATGAATTTTTTTTTTGTGGTTATTTAAAACTTTAAACATATTTTTATAAAAACTACAGGATATAACTATAAAAATTACAGTGATATTAATTGGACCATCTGTTGGAATTCAAATTGTATTACCCTATGTTCTTCGACATATATCGAAATATGATGTTATCTTATTTTACTTCCCTTAGCAACCTCTATCAACAGTTCAGTTGTTGTTCACATCTCAATCACGAATGTCTGTTCTCTCTTAAATAAATATCTTTTACTTCGTATCCGAATATATCATTTCAACACCATCTAATGCTCGAGATTACATATATTATTGGCCTACGAATGAGGCCCATGGGAATCACAATTGCCCTCGTAAATTTCAATGCCACCTACGAAATAATATTGGATAAAAAATGTCAAGCACATTTTTAAAGATATGGTAAATGGAATCCGATTTTTTTTGCATTTTTTACTTTTATCGTTTTAACTGAAATTTTTATGGGTATAAATTTTTTTTTGTAGGGAAATATATTTTTCTAAATACTACAGGATATAACTGTAACAATTATCAAATAGTACAATACAGATTCAACCGTTGTAAAGATTAGAGAAAATTATCGACTAAATGAGCTTGTTAAGCGCTGGCAATTATTCGAGAATTGCGAAAACCTAAAGAAAAGTTATATTACTGTAACTCTAAGGCTATTGTGAAATGTACAGTATTAAAAAAAAATTAATCACCATTTAAAGATATTTTCACGTTTTGCATTTATGTAAATGTAAGGAACTTTGATTGTGCAAAAAATCATTACAATTGGAAGAATAGGGAACTACATACCTTCGGAACAAATTTTCATTTATAGTATGTAGTACAAAAAATATAAAGTGAGAAGTATAAAATATAAAGAACAAAGTATCAAAATATGACCCTTAGTCAATCTCGTTGAAATCTCGCTGAAAATTACCCCAGCTTTCAAATATAAAGTACGACGTATAAAGTATAACTATTAATTTTATAACATATGCGACTATTCTCGGTCGATATTTTTAATGATAGAATTTTGCGAAACACATAAATGATAAAAAACGATTCGTATTTAGTGAAATTTGAATTCGGCTTCGGTTTCGCGCGCTTTGAATCTAGCGATCACTGTTCCAGACCCGAGATGTGCTTCGCAAAATTCCATCATTAAAAATATTGACCGAGAATAGTTGCATACGATAAAAAATAAATATTAACAATACACGGTCGTTGCCTACACCGAGAGAAAAAGTTTCATTGATTCACGGAAAGCTTTGCCAATGAAATGAAATACTTGAATTTCAATACTATCTTTTCTTTGAATGATCTCAAACTCAATGAAAAGTAGTGACATTGATTCGAAGAAACATTTCTTTAAACCAGTGAACCTTTTTCATTGATTTCAAAGATATCGTCTCTGATTCAATGAAACCTTCTTCTTACCAGCTCAAAATTTCGAAACCTATTTTTTCCTGAAGTACGCAGCAGATAAAGCTCAAATTTTGTGAGTATGTAAGGAAATACGGCAGAAATTGGCTAAGCTTCTGGCTCGTCGAAACTCGAAACCGTTCGTTCGGGAGAACCGGAAAACAAAAAAGTGAGGTTAGGTGCGAGAGAGAGATCAATGAAAACGTTTCTTTGAACCAATGAAAACTCTTTAAAACAATGAAACTGTTTCTTTATTATATGCTCACTAACTAAATGTTTATTTACAGGCAATGAAATGTTCTCTTTTAAATTCAAATGCACTATTTCATTGAAATCAAAGAAATATTTCGTAGAAATTAATTTTAAAAAAACTCAATCCACCCATTTCTTTGGCGTCAATGAAATCTTTTCTCTCGGTGTATAATACACGGAAAAAAAAGATTAGTTGCCATAATCAAGAAATGAGTTGACACAACCAATCGATTATTCTATTTCCCTAGCAACTCAAATGGTAATACCGACGATTCGAATGATAATACCGACGATTCGAATGGTAGTCCCAACGATTGGATTAGTTAACCTAACTAACCCAATCGAGAACTAATCGTGAATAGTTGAGGTTACTATTCGATATGGTTGAGGCAACTAATTTTTTTAGACATTGTGTACAGCAAATCGAAAACGTAGTTGCCACAAACAAACATTTTGTTCCGTGTATACTATGTATAAAGTACGAATTATCAAAATTCGTCCCTTAGTCAAATCTCATTGAAATTTCACTGAAAACTACCCGAGCTTTCAAGAAGGAAGAGGTGCGGTGTATAGGAGTCGGTTGCAGTCCGACCCGAGATGACCTCATTCACGCCTCAAAATAACTTTCGCTTCCTTCGAAAGCTGTCTGAGCGATGGCTAACACACCACATGAGACCCTGCAACCAGTTTTCATGTTTAGCGATCGATTTGTCGGGGTCAGATATGCCCGTATCAAGAAAAGAAAAATTTTAAAAAATTAGGCCAATGTACAGTGTATTTATCCTTCAATAATTTATAGCCGTCCTCTTCGCTAATTTGATGCTATTAGTGGACTTCAAAAATAAATGTTTTGCCACTTTTTACGAGCACCGACGAGCACGTGCTTAACAGAGCGTGAAAATCGAGTGTCTGCCGAAACTTCACTTCTGGGCGAAAGGAAGTAGAAAGAGCCACACGAAAAAGCCTCTGATAAGCAGTTTACTGGCAGAGCTCGCAACTTAAGACATTAAAGAAGAACGCTGCAATTAGAGCATGAACGCGGAGCTTTGAATTTGACCGGAAAAACGCCCGCGGACCTTAATGAATGCCTTTTCGGGACTAAAAACAAGAGGATAATAAAAAGCGAAGAGCGTGCAGCATTTCGGCGTTTATAGTTACTTGCAACATATTTGCAAGATTTTTGTACGACAATTTACTGAAAAAATCGTGGCATAGGAGTTTACAATATTTGGCCCAACGAACATTTTCAGCACATACGATTTCATCGAAATAATTTTAGTACATGAGAAAAAACCCTAAATTAGACAACCAAGAAATTGGTTACAAAAAGTTACTTGGTAAAAACAAAAACTAAAAAATAATACTATTTTCAGCCAAAATTAATTTCTCGTTAGAAGAAATATTAAATTCATGTTTAGTAAGGCAAAATAGGACATACAACGATATAAATCCAGCACAACAAAAAATTGAATGGAACTGGAACGGCCCCCGCATTTTACTACACGCAAAAAAGGCTTGGTTAGAATAACTAAGCGCTTAGTTATATATATATGCGCCAACTAATTTATTGGTTAGACCAATCAAGTTATTTGTTAACCAACCAAGTTATTAATTGACTAACTAAGATGATTTAGTTGGTGTAACCCCACATAGAAAAATATATATGTAACATATACGTTAAATATATGGCGCCAAAAAGTTCTATATGCTGCATATATTCTGCATATATGTGTGCAAAAATATATTCAAAATATATCGGATATATGTATGGAATATATGTAAAATATATTTCATATAAGTTTAGCGCCAAAAAGTTCTATACGTCGAATATATCATGCATATATTTCTATTTCCATGTGGGACCAATAACTTGGTTGGTCTAACCAATAACTTAGAAGGCGCGTATATAACCAAACGCCTTGGTTGATCTAACTAAGCCTTTTTCTCCGTATATCTTATATCTTATTCAGCTATGACTGAAATGCTGACGCCTTAAAAATAGTGACCAGAATTCTACCATTCTCCCCTAATGTTATATAAGTTTCATAATCATTTAACATTATTTATTTTACACCACTTGTCATCACTACAATTTGCCCACATAGAAAAATATATATGTAACATATACGTTAAATATATGGCGCCAAAAAGTTCTATATGCTGCATATATTCTGCATATATGTGTGCAAAAATATATTCAAAATATATGGGATATATGTATGGAATATATGTAAAATATATTCCATATATATATGTAAAATAATCCAATATATGTAAAATATATTCCATATACGTTTAGCGCCAAAAAGTTCTATACGTCGAATATATCGTGCATATATTTCTATTTTCATGTGGGTGTGTAGACTGATATAGGCACTGACTTGATGTAAATTTGGATACTACATTCTAAACAATGTTTGCTGCTAAATTCCGTGCCATAGGACATCAGCCTTGTCGAGCTGAAAGGATCGTGGGAATTTGCAACCCTCATAACGCTATTATGACGCCCGCATATCCACGATATAATAGCGTGTATGTACCGATATATATATATGTATATACACTCGCATTGGGAGTAATGGATGTTTATGCACAAACGTTCATATCGATGACGTTTATCCGCATTGCGAGCGAATAATTGTTCGAGCAACTAAACATGCGTGCGCGCGTGACATCTGCACGTGTGTCACGCAGTCTTCTCGAGACACGCATGCGCAGTAGATCGCAGCTGGCAAAGTTGCGTGCTCGATGTCAGTGTCGACGTTCCAATCGATTTACCTCGGGAACTCAATAGACAGAAAGTCTCTCTCTGCCTATATGCAATTGCTCTTTTGCTGTTCTGTTTATCGATTCCCCTCAGAGAGACAGCTGTTACTATCACCAGCAGTTCCTCTCAATCTTCCAGATTCAACAAACGGCATTTGAAGATCAGAAATGCGGTGTTTCTCTTGGATTCTGATTATAGAACTTTTACAGTCTTTTCATCCCACGTAAAAATTATGAGTCTAATACAGTGTTGGGCAGCAAAAATTACTCGAGTCAGAAATTACTGCTTTAATCACAATTATTCGGGGTACAATGAATTACAATTATTTTCAGTAATTGTAATCGATTTCAAAATAATAAAAATTACTTTTTGTAATCGTCATGAATTAAAAAAAAAAAAAAATTGCTTTCTGTAATTGCAATGGATGTCAAAACAATAAAAGTTGCTTTGGTATTACTTCGAGGAATTGCAATTAAATAAGATTTAATTACTATTTCATTTAATTAATGTAATTAAATAAAATTTAATTTAATTTAATTACATTATAATTTTACTGTCCGGACGGACAGTTCCGGATGGAGTCTGGGTAGTCCAGGATGGAGAATGGGATTTGATCCGATCCTAATCGGGCAATCAGGATGGACTCCATCCTGGAGTCTATCCTAGACAGTCCAGACTCCATTCTGGATTCTATCCTGGACTCCGTATTTATTCTACACGGGATGTTACGATTCACACGAGCAGAGACCTTCAGCCTCACCACTCTCACTTTTATACAGCTCCGGAGAATTCTCTGTGGATAGTAAAAAGGCAAATAAGGATTTTCGCTTGCTGATGTCACAGGAGTGACTAATAATCTCCAACTAGGGTATGAGGCTGTAAATTCTCCGTTTTTGGTCCTGTAACTACCACATGATTTGACATTGCTTCATCAATTTCATAATAAATTAGCGATACTTCAATATATCAGCTATATCTCTATATATTAGCTACATTTCGGTATATACCAGCCATTTTTCCAATTATTTTTTTGAATTTGCGATATTAAATTTTGGAAACATTTGACAAACAGTAGAATTCCATTAATGCATAATACATTTTCATTTGCAACTAAAGTTGAATAGGAATAATTGTATTAACCATTTGTCTACGTCGATTAAAATAGTCCCTTGGACTAATAATCAATGGTTGCCACTCAAAGGTCAGAACTAATACCACAATATTTTCTGTGCACAGTAAAGTTTGAAAAAAAAAAAACAAATTAGAATTCATCGCAGAGGTGGAATAAGACCTTTTTTTCTTTACATTAATGCTCATGATACAATACTTGCAACTATTTTACGTCCAATTGGTTTAATTGCATTTAAGTATGACTTAAGAGTAAAGTCATAAGAAATCGACCTAACAAGTTATACTTATGACCCTACATTTCTAAAATGCCCTGAAGTGAATTTTTTTTTTTTGGGTTACCCATTATGCCCCGATCTCCTCTGTAGTTCCTTCAGGGTCAGCAAAGCTTTGACATTGCTTCAGCAATTTTATAATAAATCGGCGATACTTCAATATATCACCTATATTTCTATATATTAGCTAGATTTCGATATATACCAGCTATTTTTCCCATTATTTTTTTAAATTCTCGATATTAAATTTTGGAAAAATTTGCCAAACAGTGGAATTCCATTAATGCATTCATTTGCAACTAAGGTTGAACAGGAATAATTGTATTAACCATTTGTCTGCGTCGATTAAAACAGTCGCTTGGACTAATCAACGGCTAATACCACAATATTTTCCGTGCACAGTAAAGTTTGAAAAAAAACGAATTAGAATTCATCACAGAGGTGGAATAAGACCTTTTTTTCTTTACATTAATGCTCATGATACAATACTTGCAACTATTTTACGTCCAATTGGTTTAATTGCATTTAAGTATGACTTAAGAGCAAAGTCATAAGAAATCGACCTAACAAGTTATACTTATGACCCTACATTTCTAAAATGCCCTGAAGTGAATTTTATTTTATTTTTTTTGGGTTACCCATTATGCCCCGATCTTCTCTATAGTTCCATCAGGGTCAGCAAAGCTTTGCTCCGTCCATATAAATACATGAGCGTGTGTCGTCACTCCGAGTCGTGGTTTATCCTTGCGCGATTGAGCTCAACTAGCGCAATGGATAAATTGCAGCACTTCGGCTCCTCCAGCAGTCGTTCCTCTTCCTCTTTTTTTTTTCATTTCATACTTTATTTCTCGTGGCACTGTCTGACGACTCTCTTCTCGACGTCGCCGACCACGAAGCCAAAGAGGGAGCGAAGTACGAGGACTGAAGAGACTCCCGGATAAACGCCCTGTCGTTACGTCCAATTTACTCGTTGGGTCTTCTTTCGCAGCATTGAGAGATCCGAATCGAGGCTGGGCGATGGGTACCAGGTTTTCTTCGCGATCGTATCGCCATTGATTATGCAAACCGCTCCATTTCGTGTGTCTGGTTAGCATTGCATTGGAGGAATTTTTATGGCACTGAAAATATTACTTTTGGCTGCGTAAAGATCGTTTTCGACACTTATCAACTTTCTGCTTTCATCAACTGCACACAAAATCGCTGTTTTATGACGATTGCGCAGCCACTTGATGCTTTTGAGGAAAAAAGGAAATGGAAATAATGCATGATCGAGTCAGTGCTGGCGATAACATCCGGCCTCATCTGTGGAAATATCGTTGTTTAGCTTTACAATCTTCCTACTGAATATATGGTCGAATAGATAGTCGAGAACATAGTAAAAAATGCATGTGTAAAATCGGAGTTTCAGGTTTCGAAGTGACAAAGCCTGTTGTGTTAATTTGACAGAAATGATCAGGAACGTAAAAATTGTGTCGACTTGTAACATTTTTACATGTTAGATTGCAAGAATTGTGTCAATTCGTTTGATTATTTTTGTTTGTAGGATGGAGAAAAATAATCACGGTGTATTTTGTATATCAAAAAATGTTATGGTGAGACAACAAATTTTTCAGCTATTACAGCAAATTTTTAACAGTCACAGCAAAAAAAATGCTTCAAATGCATGATTATTTTTTTTCGATGAACGTAATTGAAGGAAATTGAATTTTCAACGTTTAAATACGAGTGTTTGTTTTGTAGCATCTCAAAATCATAGATATTTTTTGTCAGTAGGACTATCTATGTTTTTTGCAGCAAACTGAAGTAATGGTGACTCGTTGGCCTTAATTGATTCAAAGGGAATTCTACTGCAATTGCTTCATCGATTATAAATCTCGCGATAAACATTACCAATTGCAATTGAACTGTAATTGGTTCACAATCAATAGTTCGTTGCTCGAACGATACGTATTTATCGACCATAAGTCTCATTTCCAAGCTGAATGACAATACTAATGTATTGTCCTCTACGACAATACATTATTTTGAAAACATATTTTAAACATCTAATATATATTTCACAAAAATGAAAAAAGAACATTATATAAAAAAACATATTCAACTAGCAATCTTGCGACGAAATCTTTAATATTTCATAATTCTTTCTTTTGCATATGTTCCCATAAATTTCTATAAAGTTCATATTCTTTAAATGGATGGATAAAAATTGTGGTATATATTTTTATTCATTGGAATTATTTTTTAACACTATTCAAAGCTCGATAGAGAGATTAAAATGTTCATTGGCTCGTTTTCGTTGCAGGCTTGACTCTTTTTACATATGTGTGCCTTTTTAAATTTCTATAAGGTTTATGTTATTTAAATGGCCGGGAAAAAATTGTGGTGTATAATTTTTCTCATTCGAATTATTTTTCAACACTATTCAAAGCTCTATAGAGAGATTAAAATGTTCATTGACTCGTTTCCGTTGCAAGCTTGACTCTTTTTGCATACGTATGTCTTCATAAATTTCTATAAGGTTCACATTACTTAAATGGATGGAAAAAAAATTATGGTATATATTTTTTTTCATTCGAATTATTTTTCAACACTACTCAAAGCTCCATAGAGAGGTTAAAATGTTCATTGGCTCGTTTCCGTTGCAAGCTTAACTCTTTTTGCATATATGTGCCTTTATAAATTTCTATAAGGTTTATATTTTTTAAATGGACGGGAAAAAATTATGGTATATAATTTTTTTCGTTCGAAGTATTTTTTAAAACAGCTCAAAACTCGATAGAGAGATTAAAATGTTCATTGGCTCGTTTCCGTTGCAAGCTTGACTCTTTTTGCATATGTATGTCTTCATAAATTTCTATAAGGTTCACATTACTTAAATGGATGGAAAAAAAATTATGGTATATATTTTTTTTCATTCGAATTATTTTTCAACACTATTCAAAGCTCGATAGAGAGACTAAAATGTTCATTGGCTCGTTTCCGTTGCAAGCTTGACTCTTTTTGCATATATGTGCCTTTATAAATTTCTATAAGGTTTATATTATTTAAATGGATGGGAAAAAATTGTCGTGTATAATTTTTTTCGTTCGAATTATTTTTAAACACAAGTGAAAGCTCAATAGAGAGATTAAAATGTTCATTGGCTCGTTTCCGTTGCACGCACGACTCGGTGCACCCTAAGTACAAGTTAATCCCAGGATACAGGGTAGGGTATCGTCTTTCGCTTTCTGCTCCCTCGATCGAGACGACAAGCCTCGCAGCATAAATTATAATACATGGGCGTATAGTATACTATAATCATAACTCGTCAGTCAGAGTCATGGTCGTCGTCATTACGTTTAAAAATGTTATGGAGGTCGTGTTGGCGGTTGACTGTATGTCCGTCGTTAAGAGCACGAAGATCTCTACTTGGTATATTACGCAATACCGCAGAATCATTGTGCACGAGTCGAAATAGACCATGAGACACAATCATGTTAATTCTCATGTTTTCTCTCTCTTTTTATTGCATCTCGCGGCCGGTAATTTTGATTTTTATACTTCTGACTTAACCCTTTGCGTCACGGCAGGAAATAGGGAACCTTCTTTCCCCCAGAAACTGACAACTTACTAAAATATATAAAATTACTGACAACTTACTAAAATATCGAGGTTTTGATTTTATACACTGAAAAAAAATTCTATTATGGGCTGCCAAAAAGAAGTATTTTTTAAATTAACTCTAGTTCTTATTCGTTCAATCCCATTTAACATTGAAATAATAAAATATTATTCTGCTTATATTTAGCCCGCAAACGATGTATTTATTGAATCAATGACATTTTTTTTTCAATGTATGAATAAGTGTAAAAAAATATGGGCATACATTAAAATTTATTTGTAAAGGTACTGTAAATAAAACAAATCCTACAAATTTATGCTTTTTCCAAACAAAAAAACATTTTTCGACTAAAATTCGAATAACATCCGACAATTTAGAGACTTATTTCCGGCATGGGAATATCTCATTTATATAATCAGATTTATTTTACTTCCATGTAAGTTAGGACAATTTAATGAATATTCCAGAATTTTTGCAACATTTGTTGCTTCGTTGGTATTTTGTTATAAGTTCATTTCGTTTATAGTCCGCCATTTTTTTTCCAGTTCGGATTCGTATTTAGACACTTCAAAAACCCTCGAGCATAAAATTAAAAAAAAACGATTAATGCTTGCAGATATATTACCATCAGACTCATATTTAACGAATAAATTAATTTTGGTTACAGGCTTGCGCACCGAGATACGTATTTTTCGGAGTGGCGCCCGGCAAGAGTACAATGTCACATAGAGGGGAATCTGCCTTTGGTAACCAAAGGGATCCTGTGGGTACTTGCTTCCTCTCGGACCCTAAATCAACAACTCGAGAATTTTCGCCATGTCGAACAAGTAAGTTTTACCTTAAAAAAAGAAACGTCTGTCTTTGTAAATCTCCCGTGTAGAAAAATAGTTGGGGCTCTGACTTGGCCCTTTCTAGTTTGCCTCAGTTCTACACCGAGAGAAAAAGTTTCATTGATTCACGGAAATCATTGCCAATGAAAAGAAATACTTGAATTTCAATACTATCTTTTCTTTGAATTGTCTCAAACTCAATGAAAAGTAGTGACATTGATTCGAAGAAACATTTCTTTAAACCAATGAACCTTTTTCATTGATTTCAAAGATATCGTCTCTGATTCAATGAAACCTTCTTCTTACCAGCTCAAAATTTCGAAACCTATTTTTTCCTGAAGTACGCGGCAGATAAAGCTCAAATTTTGTGAGTATGTAAGGAAATACGGCAGAAATAGGCTAAGCTTCTGGCTCCTCGAAACTCGAAGCCGTTCGTTCGGGAGAACCGGAAAACAAAAAAGTGAGGTTAGGTGCGAGAGAGATCAATGAAAACGTTTCTTTGAACCAATTAAAACGTCTCTTTAAAACAATGAAACTGTTTCTTTATTATATGCCCACTAAGTAAATCTTTATTTACAGGCAATGAAATGTTCTCTTTGAAATTCAAATGCACTATTTCATTGAAATCAAAGAAATATTTCGTTGAAATTAATGAAAAAAAAATCAATCCACCCATTTCTTTGGCGTCAATGAAATCTTTTCTCTCGGTGTATTAGGGGCCCTACTAGGCTAGTCACGATTGAAGTTCGGGGCCTTCAGAGGCTCAATATGGGCGACCCTAGTGAGGGTTCCACATTTAAACCTGATTAGGCCCCGAAGTTTGTCGTGGTCGCCTCTGTTGAGCCTAGTAGGGTTCTAGAGTAGATTCCCTATTGTGGATGCCAAGTTTGTACCTAAAAAGGCCCCTAATTTAATCGCGGTTGCCCGAACTAATTTCTGCACGGGCTGTCGAAGAATACAATTGAACTTAAATACATATTTTTCAATAAAAATAAGTTTCCTTAAAAAAAAAATGCTAACGTCCTAAATCTTCAATATCGAATTATGCAAATAAAACATATTTGCAAAATACCAACGATTTTGAATATTTTTCACCAAATAAATAAAAAATGCGTGCTTAACTTTAGTAATTGAATCAGTTATAATAAATGTCAGTCCTACCACTTTCCTAAATTTAGAGTGTGGAAATATATCGCTGGTTTTTGTCGTTTCTGGTTAGTCTCCTTCTTGACCAAATTGTAAATATTTCGAGCACTCGCAAGTCGACCAAAATAACCAGAATGACGTAAACAATTGCATTAGTAGTTGAAAGAGTGGCGAGGGTCTTGCTACCGCTAATGTAAACCAACGAGGATCCCCTCGATGCACTTTAGAAAACCGAACTTTCGTTCTTTTTCGAGAGGATCTCTCGGGAGCTGAGCAATGTTGCTGAAGAGAAATGCAGGAGGATCTGCGTACGACATGTGCCAGGTCCTTCGTGCAGTGGTCCCTGCCCAGTTCTTTAAGTAGCAACCATAAATATATTTAGTAACGGGATACATCCTGTCGCAAGAGCGTAAGTCTGTTACACTGTTCAGACTTTTAATAACAAAGGAAACATCAACATTGTTTTACATGTAACAAACATCCGGTTATTAAAAAAAATTTTTAAATAAAAATTTAGCTCTGGTATCGGAATTACAATCTTTATTTTACCACTAGGGTCATGATTGTAACCCTCAATTTATTCTACTTTTTTTGTTAATGACAATTTATTGCATTATTTCTATAACAGTAATTATTTTCTTTCACTAGCTTTTATTAATTGAACAAAAATAAACAAAAAAGATTTCTAACGAAAGAATAATTTTTTTAATTATTCATAGTAATTAAATAATAATAATAGTAATAATAATTTAAAAAAATAAACCAGTTCTTTAAGTAGCAACCATAAATATATTTAGTAACGGGATACTTCCTGTCGCAGGAGCGTAAGTCTGTTACACTGTTCAGACTCATAATAACAAAGGAAACATCAACATTGTTTTACATGTAACAAACATCCGGTTATTAAATAAAAAAAAAAAAAATTAGATCTGGTATCGCGATTACAATCTTTATTTTACCACTAGCGTCACGATTGTAAACTTCAATTGTTTATGGATTCATTTTTTAATCGAAAATAAAAAAATAAAAAAGTATTTTCATTTATTTCATTTTTTTTGTTAATAGCAACTTATTGCATTATTGTTGTAACCGTAATTATTCTCCTTCAACAGCTTTTATGAATTGAACAAAATTAAACGAAAAAGATCTCTGACGAAAGTTTAATAAATAATTTTAATAAATTAATAATTTAAAAAAATAAACCAGTTCCAGAATAATTTTCTAATTCGGAAGGAATTTCAAAAATCCATTTTTCTTACCATTTTTTTTTTGTATAATTTAATCGAAAATTAATTTTCGTTGCAGTTATGCAAAATATTGAATATTCTTTTATCGCTGTGGTTTATAATTATATATCAATAATTAAAAAATTAATTATGTAGTATGTTTTTATTTGATAAAGTAATAGTCTTCGAAACACTGTTGGAAAATACTTGAATGTCTCGAAAATAAACCAGTTCCAGAATAATTTTCTAATTCGGAAGAAATTTCAAAAATCCATTTTTCTTACCATTTTTTTGTATAATTTAATCGAAAATTAATTTTCGTTGCAGTTAAGCAAAATATTGAATATTCTTTTATCGCTGTGATTTATAATTATGTAACAATAATTTAAAAATTAATTATGCAGTATGTTTTTATTTCATAAAGTAATAGAGTCTTCGAAACAATGTTGGAAAATACTTAAATGTCTTGAAAATAAACCAGTTACAGAATAATTTTCTAATTTGAAAGGAATTTCAAAAATCCATTTTTCTTACAATTTTTTTTTGTATAATTTAATCGAAAATTAATTTTCGTTGCAGTTATGCAAAATATTGAATATTCTTTTATCGCTGTGGTTTATAATTATGTAACAATAATTACAAAATTAATTATGTAGTATGTTTTTATTTCATAAAGTAATAGAGTCTGAACACTGTTGGAAAATACTTGAATGTCTTGAAAATAAACCAGTTCCAGAACAATTTTCTAATTCGGAAAGAATTTCAAAAATCCATTTTCCTTACCATTTTTTTTGTATAATTTAATCGAAAATTAATTTTCGTTGCAGTTATGCAAAATATTGAATATTGTTTTATCGCTGTGGTTTATAATTATGTGACCAAAAATAACAAAATTGATTATATAGTATGTTTTTATTTCATAAAGTAATAGTCTTCGAAACACTGTTGGAAAATACTTAAATGTCTTGAAAATAAACCAGTTCCAGAATAATTTTCTAATTCGAAAGAAATTTCAAAAATCCATTTTTCTTACCATTTTTTTTGTATAATTTAATCGAAAATTAATTTTCGTTGCAGTTATGCAAAATATTGAATATTCTTTTACCGCTGTGGTTTATAATTATGTAACAATAATTACAAAATTAATTATGTTGTATGTTTTTATTTCATAAAGTAATAGAGTCTAAACACTGTTGGAAAATACTTGAATGTCACGTACTCTGCATCATAGTCGGCTGACTGTTATCAATAGAGTTGCATCCCTGTCGGTTAACGTCCGGTGGTCAATTTATCATTTTAGAAAGCACTTTCACCCTCTCTCGTGATAATCGTCTAGACCTCGTTAGATAATTCCGCCTTGTTTCTCTCCGTCGGAACTTGGACACTTATTACAATCGTTATCACACTCGTACTTATCGGGACTCGCGTTGTGCTGCGGTGCGCTGTCATCGGCACGTTCAGGAGAGTCAGTTATGTCTGTGGCATTTAGGATAAGGGCTGCTGGAGATTGAAGCGAACAAAAAAAAAACAAAAAAAAAAATGACTCATGGAATTCGGAATGCATGACGAACTTTTGGGAATTCAGATTTCTCACAGCAGTATATTAACTCTGCTCAGATATTTCATCAGACTACTGAGAGAAAATTATGGTATTAGTAACTATAAAATGACAACTATTCATTTATGGTTGGTACAACAATTTTTTAATAGTTGACACAACTATCAAATAGTTACTATAACTGGCAAATAATTACCATAACTATTTTCGTAGTTATCGTAACTATAAAAATAGTTGCATGTAATAAAAATGAATAGTTGTCACTTTATAGTTGACTGTACTATTACGATTTCTCTGAGTGTAATGACCAAATATTATTGGCTCTTATTTTTGCCTTAAAATATTGTGTAAATCTCTACAGTGAGAAAAAATAGTTATTTTAATCAATGAATACTGCTGATAATGATGGACAATTAAATATTTAGTTAATTTACAGAAATTCGGTTTTAAACAACTAAATATCAAGTACACATAATATTAAAATCATTCTATCGATTTTTTATATTTGAATAAGATTTTAAAAGTTCATCATTTCATTTTATTTCATAATTTGTGTATGATAAAATTGAGTGAATAATCATAATTTTTCAGTAAGTATATACAGCATTTATGAAAATGTTTTGAAAATCTTAAATAAACGCTTAGACTTTTTTTTCAAATAAAATTTCAAGTAAAGTTTCCTTGGGAAATTGGGGAAATATAATTATGTATTGAAAAATAAATAAATCATCGTACTCCTAATTTCTGGTGAAATATAATAAAAAATTGTTGTTTTTTAGTTGCTCAAAAGGTTAAACAAATTTTTGAAACCATTGCAGTGGAACATTATAAAAATAACCTTAAATTTTTATTTACAAAGATTACAAATAGTAATGAAGACTTAAAAAACTGGTTTCAATTAACTAAACATTTAATTAGCCATTTGCACTCGTATTTATTTGATTCGCGTTCTTTTTTCATTGAAAATGGCTGATTTATACCATTTCAATAATTTTATTTATTACAGATAAATAAAAATCAATCAACATGTTGTTTTCTTCATCATAGATGTTCATTAACGTCATTATTAGAATTTATCCCCAACTTGCAATATAAAACATTCAATCTTACGAAGTACTTCAATGCACTCAAGACAATCGTACAATTTCTTTCAATGTTCTCTCTGCAACGACTCCAATATATCAGCAACTCAAGAGTGTTTGCAATCGAGCATCTCGCACTTTGCGAGACTTCCGACGATGCCAGCCACTCTTTTTTCACGATGCTATATACAGAGTGCACACTCCAAGCTACTTCCACTGATTTTCATACTATAGTCAACGTAGTGTATTTACACTCGATACCTCTTACTACTTTTAAGTGGTCTCATCCACAGCAGATTTGTAACCCTTATGTATTTGTATTTGTTGACACTTTATTTTGAAAATCAGTATATTTATTTAATTATGCCGTTGATAATTTGATATTAATAATTCTTTGTATTTTTTAACATATTCTACAGAAAATTAAAAAAAAACTTCTTTAAAAAAAAGCTGTTCCATGAAAATTAATTACAAAATGTCAAGAAAGTCAAAATAATCAGCCACTTTTTTCCACACTGAAAAAAATAAATGCTATAAATTGCTAAATATAGTAAGTTCTACTATAAAAATAATTAAACGTGCCATAATTAAGTTGTAACTATGATACATTATTTATTGTTACAGCAACCATAAAAACATAATTGTCGTCTCAGGGAAACATGTGTATAGTTGAATTCACCATCAATTTTTTTGGGTGTATTATTCACTAAGTTTTGCTTATGGAATTTTAAAAAATTAATGAGGAAGCAATGTGCAAGATTCTACTTTGCATCCTTTTTTAAATTAGATAAATAAACATGTTGTGAATTCGCTTTTTCTATTTCGTTATTCCGTTATTTCGTTATTATTAGAGCGTTTTCGAAAGTAAATGTGATAACGTATATTATTAAAAATAATTCAACATTCCATAAAATCACGAATTTCATCCCGTTTGTCACTAAATTATACATATATAATGGCTGAATATTATTTCATTTATATACAAAATTTGAGCTCGCTATTTCAAGTTTTGCAAAAGTTACAATAGAGCGATAATGTCAATTTTTTTAAAAATTCAAAATTCCATAAAATTTTAACCACTTTACCGATTCGAGCCAAATTCAATACCAAACAGCATTGAGTGCACCTACTCTTATAACCAACTATTTAGCAAAATAGACTAAATTTTACGAAAGTTAGAGCGACCACGTCCTTTTTTCAAAAAATTCAAAACGGCATAAAATCGAAATTTTCGCACAGATTTTGTCGAAAATTGCTACAGTTGAAGAGGGTCTGCTACTACACTAATGTGCCAAATTTGAACGCGATATACAAAACCGTTCTTGAGTTATCAGCGTTCGAATTTTCGAAGTTGTACATACACACACACACACACATACACACACACACACACACACACACACACACATACATACGGACATTTTTTCTAGATCACTTTTCTGGACGTCTTGGACAATTCTAAGTGTCCTGACATAAAAATCTCGAAAAAATTTTTTCATGAAAACAAAGCTTCCTCTATGAGGATGCAAAATTATTTCTTTTTTCGGTTTCGTTAATCTACTTATATTTTGCTTCCTCATACAGGAAGCTATGTTTTCATGAAACAATTTTTTTTTCGACATTTTTATGTCAGGACACTTAGAATAGTCCAAAACGCCCAAAAAAGTGTTCTAGAAAAAATGTCCGTATGTATGTATGTGTGTATGTATACAACTCCAAAAATTCGAACCCCGATAACTCAAGAACGATTTTGTATATCGCGCTCAAATTTGGCCCACAAGTGTAGCAGCAGACCCTCTTCAACTGTAGCAATTTGCGACAAAATCTGTGCGAAAATTTCGATTTTATGCCGTTTTGAATTTTTTGAAAAAAGGAGGTGGTCGCTCTAACTTTCGTAAAAATTAGTCTATTTTGCTAAATAGTTGGTTATAAGAGCAGGTGCACTCAATGTTATTTGGTATTGAATTTGGGTCGAATCGGCAAAATGGTTTAGATTTTATGGAATATTGAATTTTTCAAAAAAATTGACATTATCGCTCTATTGTAACTTTTGCAAAACTTGAGATATCGAGCTCAAATTTTGTATATAAATGAAACAATATTCAGCCATTATATATGTATAATTTAGTGACGAACGGTATGAAATTTGTGATTTTATGGAATGTTGAATTATTTTTAAAAATATCCGTTATCACATTTACTTTTGGAAACGCTCTAATAATAACGAAATAACGGAATAACGAAATGGAAAAAGGAAAGTCACAACATGTTTATTTATATAATTAAAACAAGGATGCAAAGTAGAACCTTCCACATTGCTTCCTCATTATTTTTCGCTTTTTACAAAGCTTCCTCTATGAGGAAGCCAAAATTGAATACCATATTTCCTCATAGAGGTAACTTTGTAAAAAGCGAAAAATAATGAGGAAGCAATGTGCAAGGTTCTACTTTGCATCCTTGTTTTTTTTTTTTAATCTGTATGGTTGAATATTCTAAGAAATAATGCGTATTAAATTATTCATGGACGTTTAGTTTTAAACAGCTGTAGTTTGTAAACTAATGGTTGCAACTCTGAATGGAACTTGAGGTCGTCAGTAGCTAGCCTCGTACATTTTGCTGCTATTTTATTTTCCGGACGCAAAATAACGTCCGGTAGGTTGATGTTTTTGTTTGACCCCAAACACTTTCCTGCTATTAAAATGCTGCCGTTTCTGTGCTAGAAGCACGCGACGAACGGGGCATGTTCGGGCCTCAGTGAAGAGGACTCGACGTGTGTGCACGTGCTGCAACGTTCCGGTCTTAAAAGTGACGTGTTTCCGGCCTGCCGCAGCAGGGCACTCGGCCGGTCGTTAAAACTAACGTGCCGCCTGTCTCAACACTTGCCGCCAGTCATTTTTTCGTATCCTTTCATTTCTTTCGGAACGTCCAGGATTCCGAAAATTGGGTAGGAGAAAATGGGTTACAATGAGACACGAAGCACAGTTGTAACCCGACCGATAATATCACAGCCGTTTATGGTGTGTAAATTGTCACATTTTTTATGCTATTCAACAAATACAATTGCAATTTGTCAGCGCAAAATAAATTGCAATCACACATAAAAATTTAAGACAATATTATAATAGATTTGGAAATCTCTGAAAACAATTTCCATTGCTGGAAAATGTTACATCTTATCTCACATTCGTCGACTTTCAATTACGCCAATAATTAAAATCGTTAGAATTTTTGATTGAAGTATTTTTATATATTTTTTTAATGCTCAAAGATCTAAAAAAACTATTTATGATTGGAATTTATTTCTAACACTATTTTGATAAATGTAAAAATATTATGGGGAAAATAATGTTACACTTTGAAAAATAATTATCGAAACTTGCTTATTGCTTGAAAAAAATTATATAAATATAATTCGTATAATTCGTGTAATAATAATTCGATCACTATATCGAAAAGTATCGTCCTATGGGTGTTTTAATAACTAATTAAAATTCTTATTTGAAAGCTATTTTCCTAGCTCACGAATGTGTTTAATGGTAATTAAATAATTGCTCTAATAGCCGACTATTTATTTAACCTGGATAACGTCATCTGTAATGAGCACAAACTGACTTGAACCTTAGAGTTCCTTGACAAGTTTGCTCCGACTATTCTTCGACTCGGTGACCATCGTAATTACGAGAACATGTGTTCCTCATACTACTCTCCGAAACCGAAAGCGATGTGTGCACTGTGAACGACACGAGACTCGCTCTAATTGACTGCATCTATAAATATGAGATTTACAGATCCATTAGGCCCGTACTAAGCTATTGCATATATAGAACATTTGAGCCTAAGTTGACCTGACCGTGATTTTCACTTTTAAAAAAGATTCAATTCGTATGTTCGAATGATTTATTTGAAAATAAAAACTTCAGATTAATTGTGACACTTTTTTTATAGGCTGTGCAATGGTCATTTTTTTAATAATAGAGACATTTTATTTTTATGATGTTTATGATTTTTATTGCGATATTTTTATGACAATGAATTTGCTGCAAACATTTTGGGAGAATCGATATGAATCGAGTATAAATACGATGATTCTGTTATTGGAACCTATAATTACTATGAGAACATATTTTAGGAATTTTTTTTTGTATTTAGTAAACAGTCACGCTAATAATAGAAAATGTTAGTAAAGGTGGAAAAATAGTCACATTCACTGACTGTTAATAATGATTTCTTAATACTTAACAGGCTAAACTGAAGTGCCTTGCAAATCGGAGTAATGGATAATGAATTCTAATAATTTACCCATTATTCATTAATTATCTTCCCACGACATTTTAAAAACTTTTTAACGAATTTTTATAAATATTCCTATTATATTCCTATTGAAAAAAATAGTATTACTATTTTAAAAATAAATAATATTCTATTCTATTATCTAATTTTAAAAATAAATAATATTCTAAAATAGTATTACTATTTTTTTCATAGTATAATATAGTATAAATCATAGTATAAAAAAATAGTATTACTATTTTTTTTTCAATTCCCTATTTCTTGTCAAAGTGACAATTCATTTGAAATCTACTATTTTCAGTGAAGTGACTTTTTTTTTATAGTTTCGATAAAAAAAAATAGTAATACTATTTTTTTTTTTTAAATTCCCTGCTTTATTTGTTTCAATTTGTTCCAATTGCCCATTATTTGTCAAAGTGACAGCAATTTATTTGAAATCTACTATTTTTAATAAAGTGACTATTTTTGTATAGTTACGATAAAAATCCCCTATTCCCTACTTTATTTGTTTAAATTCTCCATTACTTGTCAAAGTGACAGCAATTTATTTGAAATCTACTATTTTTAGTGGAGTGATTATTTTTTTCAAACATATAGTTAGAACAATTTTTAGTTACCGTAAGTACAAAAAAAAAGTTAGATGGATTGAAAATGAATGGCTGTCACTTTGTAATTGCCAGGACTTCCACAATTTCTCCAAGTGTCAATTTTCCGAAAGTGCGAGGCCGAGTGCGTGAAAATTGCGGAAGTGCAAGATTCTCGAGGGGCCAGTGAGCTCATCGCGGAGCAATCACCCCGCCATACGCCACCGCGAAGCTAACCGACCGACCTCTAAGAGACATAAGCAACGCAGCGGCAGCAGACGCCGCAATTAAACAATTTGTAGGAATAGAGCGCGGCAGGAGAAGGAGAAGAGAAATATTTCTCGAGAATCGTATAGTAGAGTGAGGGCTTTTTAGAAGCCTCGTCTCGGGTCGTCAAGTCCAACGACGAAGCCGAGTAGCGCATTTATTCCGCGTATTATTGCGTGCTCTACGAGCCACAGGCTGCTTTCATTTTCTACGCTAGCTGTTTGTTGCCGCAAACCGTACATCGCCCGCGTCATACACGGTACAGTCGTCATTGTCGCCCTTTTTTGGAAAGAAACGAACACCGTCGTTCGTCTGCAGACTGGTGATGGGTGCGGGCGCAGTTCACTCGGCCTCTTTGTCCCACATAAACTATAGTATACTTGACTACAACCCTGACAACGAGTGGAGTCATCTATCCTCAAGAGGAGAGACGCCAGCAAAACTGGGAAAATTAAGCGCCGCAATTATACTTCGAAAGCGGTACATAAGAGTCTCGTGTAACTTGTACAAAAGAATGAGCTGCAAAGGGGAGCAATGGAACTTTTCAATATAGATAAGAAATTACAACCTCACTTCGGAAGAGAGAACAGTTGGCACATTTAATTACAACTAGTGATGGCTCAAGAAAGTCGAGACAAGTCGAGGCGCATGAAGTCAATAAACCTCGTATTGAACAATTGAACTTCAATCTATCTCGATATGTGTGAATGCAATCACGAAATACGAGATATTCAGATTGCATCGTAAAATGTGTCGAGATCTTGGGTGACATCACGAGAATTTGACAGTATCGATACGATACAAGATTATTTGAGAAATTCGATCATGAAGGGAAACAAGAAACACATAGACGGCACTCAAAAGCGAAAAAAAAGTAAAATTATGATTTTTATTTGAATCAAAACTCGGAAGAAAACTATTTGCAAAATGTGCTTCGAAGAATCGAAGGCTCAAAAAATAATCATAATGAAGAACAGCAACACGACTGCAGTGAGAGATCATGTGCAAAAAGCACATCCTCAACATTTTGAAGAACTCAGTGCGACAAACGCGAGCAAGTCCTTTCAGAAACCTCAATTTCAAATAAAAATAAACTTTGATTCTTTGCAAGCTTGTTTATATAGTGTATACATCAGCAATATAATAGACACGCAATACAATCGACTATGAGACGAACCTCGAGTCAATTCTCGAGACGAGGCAAGACGATTTTAACAAAAGGTAAACGCAATATATACGATTCAAGAAAGTATCTTGATTGAGCTCTGTCAAACGAGGAAGCGAGAATTTGAACCTCGTGCGGTATCACTAATTACAACCGGTTGATATAATTTTGTCTCCTACCACCAAAAATCTGGCGGACCTTACAGTATGATATACACTAAATTTAAGGGAGTTTATATTATCCTAAGACCACTTCATTTTTATCATTTTTTTAAAACCAATTTTATTCGATTTCGCAACTTGCGAAACTTACAATTATTATTTACCTGTGATTTTGAGAAAAAATGCTCTTTACAAGGAATAAAAAAGGAAAAACGTGTTTTACTACGTAAAAATGTGTCAGATTAACAAAAAAACGTAATGATGAAATATTTCGGCAATATCAAGAAAGTAATCAAAATTCAATGATGAGGACGACTCTTTAATGAATTTTTATTACTTTTTTAACGGGCGCTGTTCACGTGGCCGCTTTGTTCCACATGAACAAGTATACTTGACTACAACCCTGACAACGAGTGGAGTCATCTATCCTCAAGAGGAGAGATGCCAGCAAAACTGGGAAAATTAAGCGCCGCAATTATACTTCGAAAGCGGTACATAAGAGTCTCGTGTAACTTGTACAAAAGAATGAGCTGCAAAGGGGAGCAATGGAACTTTTCAATATAGATAAGAAATTACAACCTCACTTCGGAAGAGAGAACAGTTGGCACATTTAATTACAACCGGTTGATATAATTTTGTCTCCTACCAGCAGAAATCTGGCGGACCGTACAGTATAATATACACTACATTTAAGGTAGTTTATATTATCCTAAGACCGCTTCATTTTTATCATTTTTTAAAACCAATTTTATTCGATTTCGCAACTTGCGAAACTTACAATTATTGTTTACCTGTGATTTTGAGAAAAAATGCTCTTTACAAGGAATAAAAAAGGAAAAACATGTTTTGCTACGTAAAAATGTGTCAGGCTTTTAAAAAAACGTAATGATGAAATATTTCGGCAATATCAAGAAAGTAATCAAAATTCAATGATGAGGACGACTCTTTAATGAATTTTTATTTCTTTTTTAACGGGCGTTGTTCACGTGGCCGCTTTGTCCCACATGAACTATAGTATACTTGACTACAACCCTGACAATGAGTGGAGTCATCTATCCTCAAGAGGAGAGACGCCAGCAAAACTGGGAAAATTAAGCGCCGCAATTATACTTCGAAAGCGGTACATGAGAGTTTCGTGTAACTTCAACGAAAGAATGAACTGCAAAGGGGAGCAACGAAAATTTCAAATCCGACAGTTTTTCAATATATACAAGAAATTACATCCTCACTTCGAAAAAGTTGGCTCATTTAATTACAAACGGTTGATATAATTTGGTCTCCTACCAGCAGAAATGTGGTGGACCTTACAGTATAATATATACTACCTTTAAGGTATTTTATTTTACAAAATTAAGCAGTTTCAGGATAATATACACTACCTTTAAGGTAGTTTATATTAACCTAAGACTGCTTAATTTTAAAAAAAATGTAAACCAATTTTATTCGATTTCGCAACTTACGAACCTTGAAATTATTATTTACCTGTGATTTTGAGAAATACTGCTCTTTACAAGGAATAAAAAAGGAAAAACATGTTTTGCTACGTAAAAATGTGTCAGGTTTAAAAACAACGTAATGATGAAATATTTTGGCATTGTCAAAAAAGTAATAAAAATTGTATTGTATTGTATTGTATTTTGTATTGTATTTATTTCGTGTACATTAGGTAATCCTATTACACCTTGAATGCTTAACTTTTCGTTAGGCTATACTTGAAGCTACATATATTTAATTTGCTTTTTATATTAGTTTTATGCTACTCGTTCAACATAAACGCTCTTAATTTACACGCCGCTTGCACATACAAAAAAAAAATTGCGCGTTGTCGTGCTATCAAAAAGTAATCAAAATTCAATGAAGAGAACTACTCTTTAATTAATTTTTATTACTTTTTTAACGGGCGTTATTCACGTGGCCGCTTAGTCCCACATAAACTATAGTATACTTGACTACAACCCTGACGACGAGAGGAGTCATCTATCCTCAAGAAGAGAGACGCCAGCAAAACTGGGAAAATTAAACGCCGCAATTATACTTCGAAAGCGGTACATAAGAGTCTCGTGTAACTTCTACGAAAGAATGAACTGCAAAGGAGAGCAACGAAACTTTCAAATCCGACAGTTTTTCAATGAAGATAAGAAATTACATCCTCACTTCGGAAGAGAGGACAGTTTTTCAATTACAACTGGTTGATATAATTTGATCGCCTACCAGCAAAAATCTAGAGGACCTTACAGGATAATATATACTAGCTTTAAGGTAGTTTATATTATCCTAAGACTGCCTCATTTTTTTTTTTCATTTTTTTAAAACCAATTTTATTCCATTTCGCAACTTGTGAAACTTGAAATTATAATTTACCTGTGATTTTGAGAAAAAATGCTCTTTGCATGGAATAAAAAAGGAAAGACATGTTTTGCTACGAAAGCAGCAACGAAACTTTCACATCCGACAGTTTTTCAATTTATACAAAAAATTACATCCTCACTTCGGAAGAGAAAACAGCTGGCACATTTAATTACAACCGGTTGATATAATTTGATCTCCTACCAGCGGAAATCTGGATTGTAACTTCAGGATAAGGTTTCCTGATTATCCTGAGGCTGCTCAATTTTTTTCATTTTTTTAAAACCGTTTGTATTCGATTTCGCAATTTGCGAAACATGAAATTTTTATTTACCTGTGATTTGGTTCTTTACAAGGAATAAAAAAGGAAACACATGTTTTGCTACGTAAAAATGTCTCAGATTTTCAAAAAAACGTAATATCAAAATATTTCGGCAATATTAAAAAAAGAATAAAAATTCAATTCGGCTCTTCACTGAATTTTTATTACATTTTTTACGTTTTTTAAAAATCACAAAACAAAAATTATTCAAAAACCGTTTCCACGCATTTTTATAAAAAATTATAATGGTGTCTTAAAAGTTTGCCGGAAACCAGATTATTTTTTCCTCGTTCCAAAGCAGCGACCAAAGTGCATATATCATCTAAAATTAGAAATTAGGTCTCGCGTTTGGAGTAGCGAGAATTGCGAGAGCAAGGAAAATATTATGTGAAAATATTACAGCACAAGAAATATTCCGAGTCCGATCTTCCTCATCACAAATCTCGTTTTCTCGTTGGTAGGATCAATTTCACCGATTCCGATTAATAAATCTATCATCCAATCGACATAAAGTATAATTAAAAAATTAAAGTATCCCTCTTTTCGTCGGTTTCCCGCTGACGATGCGAGGCCAATTAACACTTGATCCTACTTGAATTACGATCGCGTTGCCGATCGGTAAGTCAAACGGCGAAGCTCGCATTCCATTTCGCGCCTCTTCGACCATTGCCGTCACATTGCCTCTTGAATTATTTAATTTTTAACGACAACAGCGCATTGTCCTTTCCATCCAGAAATTCTTTAGCTAATTTGGGTCTTGTTAGTTCGTCCGTTAGTACTTAAGTTACGACTGAACGTATTAATTCCCATCGAATGCGCGTTAATTCATTTTATGTTCTCTTTATTGGTTAAATTACGGGTTGACGCGCACTGTAACATCGACTAGTATTCTCTGGCTTTGGAAGATACATTTTCTTGTGCATTGGTAGCGCATCCACGTTCGCACGAGCGCAACACCGCGCGAGACTATAGCGCCACTGGCATAATACAGTAACTTCATTCATTCGTCGGCGCGTAACACGGTTAACGGGAATGGATCTATTACGATTCCCAGCTCCTCAACTGTTTCTTTTACACAGACCATTTCTTAGTCGCGACGATTCGTCTATTACAGAGATTTAACTATGATTATATTCAATTCGTCGTTATTACGACTCTCTGTTAGAGAAATTATATAATAGTAGACAGTATGATTTCAAAGAATGTTGAAGAAATTATAACTTTTTCAGCTACTTTTGCATCAATTCATAACTTGAATTTCTTGCCTAATCTTTGATTTGAGATAGGGTAGAAGTACCGGTTGTGGCCACTTTAAGAAATTTCCCATTTTCAAGTACTTGTGATTGGGACCAAATATCATAAAACTGTTTTGGACCTATACTTTTCATATCTGAGAAGAATATAATTTCAGATTTCTAGCATTAAAATCTTCATATGTGTCGAGGAAACACTGGAAAATAGAAAAAAGTAGGAGCATAGCCATTTCACCAGTTCTGGCCACCTATACACCGGTTTTGGCCATGCTTAAAATTAGAATAACTCAATATTCATTACACTTGAAACATTTTTTAAAGTGTGTTTAATAAATCAAAATCGTATTCTTATGAAAGCATTGGGACCAAATATCATAAAACTGTTTTGGACCTATACTTTTCATATCTGAGAAGAATATAATTTCAGATTTCTAGCACTAAAATCTTCATATGTGTCGAGAAAACACTGGAAAATAGAAAAAAGTAGGAGCATAGCCATTTCCCCAGTTCTGGCCACCTATGCACCGGTTTTGGCCATGCTTAAAATTAGAATAACTCAATATTCATTGCACTTGAAACATTTTTTAAGGTGTGTTTAATAAATCAAAATTGTATTCTTATGAAAGCATCCAATTCCTCTACACGAAAATGTCTTTAAAGCACAGATGCCATCTGTGAACCTAACTAACCTTTTTTGACATTCGTCTCCTTCGTTTTACACTTTTTCGTAGCAGCTTTCTTTGCCACAGATAGTCATACATTATATTTATGTTTTACTCTTTACACTTTTATTTTTATTTTTACCAGAGTTCTTTCCGAAAGTAGATTTTCGCATTGCATAATGATGGGAATCTTCAACATGAAAGGTGTTCCACCGCTTTACCTTCTTTTTTACTATACATTTCTAAGGATTTATTTTTCTTAGCGTTTTTTCGTTTTTTTGTTTCTTCTTTACGAATTTATGAATTGATCGTGTAATAATTAACGAAAAATTAATGAGTATATTATCATGGCCATATCCGGGGCAACATGCTTATTCCATGTACCAGTTGTGGCCATCGTATTTTTTATAAATGTATAGCTTTATTTCAAACTTTTAGTACATCAATATTTGCAGTGATGACTCTTAAGATTGATATGTGCAAAGCTGCATGCAATTCGCCAACTATAGAATCCGAATATGTATCTAGAGCTTTCGTCAAAATCTTGTCGAATTCCGTAAGGAGTTGAGAATTTGATGAATCAGCTGATGATACTTTAATTACTGATACAGTACTTTTTGTAATGGAGACGAACGGACGTGAAAATGATGATAAATGTTTCCAAAATACACAACTATGTATTTAAATTGGATTGGAAGTAAATCCAAATTACAGCCAATTTAAATTGGAATTAAATCCAAATTACAGCCAATTTAAATTGGAATTAAATTGGCACCATTGGGACATTCCATAAACGGCGAATTTTGTGATTTTTGTTTGCAAAAAATATTAAGAATTTGTATTCTCGTTTAAAAAAATAGTATTCAGCAAAACAATATAGTAACCCTTTTAATTATTATTGAAAAGATATTAAAAAGGTTTAAAAAAAAATCTTTATAAATATTCATTTTTTAAATCTTTTTAAATATTAAAAAGATTTTTAAAAAAACTGTTTAATCTGTTACTTCAATCCAAAAATTCTGGAAAAAATTGACAAATAGTAGTCATTCCATTAGGTAAACGCGTAAAAATAAAAATAAATTATTTACACGTGCCATTTTTCTACTATTTCGTTTCAGCAAGTATGCAACATTCAAGAACTTAATTTTTTCTATCGAGAAATGAGCTGAGCCCTTAAAAGATTAAATTTGTAAATATTTTATCTCACTACAATATCTATAATAAAAATGTTGACAATATATCGCCAAAATTATAATTTTTTCTACCATTTATTTCTCTAAATACATATGCACAAATAATCTCTCGAAACGCAAGTATTCGCCCACTTGTCCCAAAATGCTAATTCTAATCTCATATATTGTCTCAAATTTTACTCACGTACAATTAATAAATAATCAAATTATATAATTAATTTCCGAGAAGTTTATTACGATGCCACTCCGACAATTAGCCACGACAAGCTGAGATTCACATGCCGAGGCGATGATGTTACCGACCCTCCGTCCGTTCTACACGAGTAACATACAAGTGGCTTATAATTCATATTTTTCCTTTTATTGATTCGTGCGCCTACCCCTTTTGCTTCTGTCTACCGGCTTGATTGATATAATTGCGTGACTGGCAGGTCAGCCGGGAGTGCAGGCTGATCGCGTTGAGCGCATCCATAGATAAAGCCGACAGTGAGTCCGTCAGCAGGTCCGGTCCGACGCTCGAAACGTGACCGAACGTATGTAGAAGAAGGCCCTGCGGCACCAAGTGCGCTAAACGAACCTCAGGCACCGGATATTCGACTCCCCATGCATGTACCGTTTTCTTGTCGAGACGAGAAGTGCATGCTACCGAGCATTTATCCACGTAAAGACGAATATATAGGGTGATTAAGAATTACTTATAAACATTATAATTGTTGGTAGTTGATCGTTCCGTGAATAAACTTGACCATTTTTTCTTCCTCAAAGAAGAAGCTTTGTTTTTATGTGAAATTAAAAAAAAAAAAAGTAATTCAGAACACTCAAAATGATCTAAAAATGGATGCATGTATTAGAATTTAAACTTACATATCTCAAGAAGTGCTTTAACAATCGAGCTGAAATTTAGCAAATATGTGAAGCAAGTCCACGCCTTTGTTTGTGGTAATTTTTTAAAAAATTCAAAAATATTTTCAAATTTTTATTTGACTTTGCAATTTTCGAAAAATGTATGTACGCCCTCTAGCATTCGCAAATTTTTAGCTATTGAGCTAAATAATTTTTTATGAATAAATTTATGTTAAAGGAGGATCGGTATTGAATTTGGAATGAATCTGTAAAAAAAGTTCGGTTTTTATGGGATTTTGAATTTTTTTTTAAATATTCGTTTTGCTCTAACTCACGTAAAATCTCACCAAATCAACTGAAATCTTTGCCAGATGAAAAATAACATTCCGTGATGCTACCTACGAAATTTGGTAGTGATTGGTAAAGCGATTTGGATTTTACGTCATTTTGAATTTTTCAAAAAGGCTACGAAAAAAGTTGCAAAGTAGAACTTTGCACATTGTTTGCTCATTAATTTTCTTTTTTTACAAAGCTTTCTCTATGAGGAAGCCAAAATGAATAAATAAGCTTACTCATACAGGTGGCTTTATGAAAAATGAAAATAAATGAGGATGTGCAAAGTTTTTTTTTTTAATTCGTAACATTTATTTAATTATATGCATTATAAATTTGAATATAAGGACCAATTAGAGTAAGCTATTTTTCCGAGCTGGGAGGTTCGAAATCGCCATACGAATGGCGCGCGAAAACACAGTTTGCTCCGATTGGTTAATTTATTAAAATTTGCAATGCTTATATCAAAATACCTATGGCGAATTTCGAAATACGGATAAGTAACTTTACCCAGGAAATGACCAGCTACTAGCCAGACTGTTAAACAAGGCTGGAAATTTTTATGCATAAACTCGTCATTTAAATTTAATATACAAGTGTGATATAAAATTAATGTACTTCCGCGATAAAATTGAAGCAAACTATTAAAATTTAAGTACTTTTAGTATTAAATTGAAGTAAATTATTGAATGTCCTGTACCAGGAATGGGCAATATTGAAATAAAATTGTATTCAAAATACATTTCGCTCTGAATAACTATGAGTAAATGTAAGATAATTGTATGAGCGTTATATGTTTCTTAAATGACAAAAAGTAAATTAAATTAATTCATGATAAAAAATCGTATCATTGGACAGTTACTCAAATAGAAAAGTATCCTGAATACATTTTTATTCAAATATTACCCATCCATGTCCTGTACCATAAATTAATTTTACATCACACTTTAAACACGGAGAGAAATTTCTGTGTTTGGGACAACATAAAACGAAGACAACAAAAATCGTTTCGTCAGGCTTACAAAAAAATTGCTCAGCCCAGCAAATAGTACATTGTGCAACTAGTGCCGAAAATTGGCGAGTCTGACGAGTGCGAGAGATAAAATCGCACGACTTGCAATCGCCAATTCCGGCACTAGTTACACACCGTGCTTTTTTTAACGAAAGAATAGAAACGATCGCTTTCCGAGATTGTAGAGTATGAGCGGAAAGGGTCCCTAACCTCAACACGCCGTTAAAAAATGTGCCGGGCGCGTTAGGAAATGTTGCGGCAGCGTTTAGAAAAACAAATATGCGTGTAGAAAAAGAAGAATGTAGCTGATGTGCGCATGCGTAGGACATTTCCTAACGGCGTACGGGAACGGCCCACGTTCCGCCACGCTCTACAGTTGAGGAAAGCGGGAGTTTCTATTCATGAGTTAAAAAATAGTACATTACGATACTAGTGCGAAAAAACTTTTTCTAGCGAGTGTGAGTTTGCAACACGAGCCGAAGGCGAGTTTTGCAATCACACGAGTTAAGAAAACGTTTTTCGCACGAGTATCGTACAAAATTTTATTTCACGAGGTGTGTAAATGGGGTTTGATGCACGCGAAGCGTGCGTAAAACCGCGTTTGACGCACGGAGTGATATAAAAAAATTTTCAGCTGAACAAAAGATTTGTCAGTCGAATAAAAAATTTGCCAGCCTAACGTAACGATTTTTGTTGTCCTCGTTTTATGTTGTCACAACACAGAAATTTCTCTCCGTGAAGTAGATTTTTTGCACGATGTACCAACAAATTAAAAAATAATTCTGAATCACCCTGTATAATGCAGTTCTTCGCATCGCGTGCATGCGTAGGGTGCTCGCTGTCGGAACCTGTATGCTTGCGCGTCTGCTGTAAAAGTAGCCGCATTATACGAACGTATTAACTTTAGTAATTAATCTCGTGCCGAGGCGAGCAGCTAATTACCCATACGCGTGCATCTCAGCCGCTCGGGACAGCAGATTTTGTCATGAAAATTGTATAATGTTGTGTGATAAACTGATACGTTCCATCAGACGTGGTTTATATTACATTATACAACGAGTATCAAATAGTCCTGCGGACATTGATGCATCACTTTTTTTTCTTTTGCTGCTCTCCGGTTCGCGATGTGGATAGTATATCTTAACGACGTCAGTTATTAGCATTTGACGCAATAAATTCGAGTTATCATGTGGGTAATGTGACGCCATTATAATATTAGTGTCAATTCTTGACGCTACCCGACAGATTTATTACACATCATGTCAATTATGGAGACGCGGGAATAATTGATTAATCTAAATTGATTAAATCCCATTATCGGTTTTCACGGAAGGAAATAACGAGGGTATTTATGGAATTAAAGAAAAATTTGAAATTTATCATACCATTAATAATAATTATTGTAAAAGAATAATCCGAACCTCTGATTCTTAAATGATCAACTTTTTAAATGTTTGATAAGAAAAAAATATTCATAAAATGTTGTGATAATTTTCTTTAAAAAAATATTAGTAGAAAAAAATAAATACAACCATACAATTCCATTTTCTTTAAAGTATTTACTGAAATTTTATTGAAAATACTTTTTATTTTTGTGCGCATAAAAAAAAGTTAACATTTTTTAAAATTCGCTGCAGTTTTTAATTACGGCATAATAATTGTTAAATAAATTGTGTTCTACATTTTGTTTCATAAATTAATGGGGTGTACAACTCCGAAACTAACCGACCATTTAACTCTGTATAATTCCAGCTTTTCGACCTTTTTCGTACTCCAATTTATTTTCTGCGAGTCGGATTGCATTACCTAACTCCTACTGAAATATCATCGCGCTTACGTTCGCAAAACGCACTTCTGGTGAGGGAACGTGAAATCGTTACTGTAATACCGCAACGTGGTAAAGGCCAACGAACCCCTCGTGAAACAAAGAGCAACTAGGAAGCGGAGACAATTTTTCAACGCTACATATATATATATTGTATAATATGCTCACATAAATCACGACTTTATGGGAAATGTCAAAAGCTTTACGGCAGAAGAACAAAGCGAAATACAAAGGGATATCCTTTACGATTGCAAGTAGGTTATTGTGCGCGATTATACCGTCACGCGGACAGAATCGATCTCAGATTAATGACGCGTGGACGACGATCGCGTGGCTCGTGACGGAATGATGCGTGCCCGATTTGACTTTCTAGACGATAACTCGATACTCCATCGACAACAAGCAATAATCTTACTCTTCGAAGCTTCGACAGCCAAATGTACGAAACAAATCCACTTTGGGCATATTTTCAGTGAAACGAAAGGAAATTCTACCGATCATTCTCAATAAAATTCATTGCTAAACTAAATATTGTCAATTAGGTTGATTTTAATTAGGACTTCATTTTTTATTCCTTATTAATTAAGAATTTCATCAAAAATTACCTATAAATTTTTTAGAAAAAATTTATATAGTGATTTTGTCGAATAATTTTTTTATAAATTCTTCGTCAGTTTCATTTAATTCCTAATGACGTTATTACTGATTGTCAGTGCTTTATTGTAGGATTACATTTTTTTTGTACGATTTTTCCTTTCCAAAATATAAAAGGTTTTAAAAAACTGTTGAATTTTTTACAAAATAAGTCGAAAAAATGTCTCGCGAAGCATTTTAAAGGAATAGTAAGATCTGATTGTATAAATGTGAGAGAGGTTCACTAAAAAAGTGGCTGAATTGACAGCGAATGTCTCATAAATTACACAAAGAATGGATCTGACTTTTTTTCATGAGTCATGTCACTCAAATCGAAAAGCGTTCGCACAATTTCACCCAATTCGACCCACTTGCTTAATGGAGAGGGTGAAGTTACAATAAACCAGCCACGATATCAAGAGCTTTATACTTTTTTATCGACGAATCATTCCAAGGGAAATAACCAACAGATGATTTGCAATAATGGCTCATTTCCGTTTCAGAACGATACGGATTCCATAAACAAGGATCCTGTCAGGCTGGCTTCGCCGCAGCACTTTCAAAGGTAAGTCATACAAATTGGACAATGATTTGTCATAATAGTAGACACAATTTTAGTGGGAAATTCTAGTAGATGGGAAAGTTGAAATACACGGATAGAAGAACCTGATAAAATTTAACAGACGCTATGGTAAAAATTATCAAACACGCCTGGTTTTGCACGGAGAGAAATTTCTGTGTTGTGACAACATAAAACGAGGACAACAAAAATCGTTATGTTAGGCTTAGAAAGATTTGTCAGCCGAACAAAAGATTTGCCACACGGAGAGAAATTTCTGTGTTGTGACAACATAAAACGAGGACAACAAAAATCGTTATGTTAGGCTTACAAAGATTTGTCAGCCGAACAAAAGATTTGCCAGCCTAACGTAAAGATTTTTGTTGTCCTCATTTTATATTGTCACAACACAGAAATTTCTCTCCGTGTGGGAAGCCATAGCCGCTACCTGACGAAAAGTACGAGAACTATGAGAATTTCTACCACACGGAAAAAAAGGCTTGGTTAAATACGCGCCAGCCAATTTCTTGGTTAGACCAGATTGTTGGTTATGCTAACCAAGTTATTGGTTATATTACAATGCGCTTGGTGGCACTGACCAATAACTTGGTTGGTCTAACCCATTAATTGGCTAGCGTATAGATAACCAAGCGCTTGGTTGTTCTAACCAAGCATTTTTTTGCATGCATACACATAGAATTTTTAACCATATTCTGTGGTAAAAATTCTCGTAGTTCTCGTACTTCTTGATAGATGGCGTCATGGCTCACCTGTACCAGGAATTTACGATATTTTTTACTAGAAATATGGTAAAAAAGGATGCAAAGTAGAACCTTGCACATTGCTTCCCCATTCTTCTTCACTTTTTACAAAGCCGCCTCTATGAGAAAGTTTCTTTATTTTATTTTTGGTTTCCTCATAGAGGAAGCTTTGCGAAAGATCGAAATTATTCACAAAGTTGATGATTTCTGACGTTTTACGAAATCCAGAGCGACACCAATACATTTTTGAAAAATTCAAAATCATGTAAAATCCGAACTGCTTTACCGATCATTACCAAATTTGATACGTAGCAGGGTTGAATGTTATTTTTCCTGTGTAGAAAATTTCAGTCGATTAATTGAAATTTTACCTGAATTAGAGCAAAACGAAATTTTTTTCGAAAAATTCAAATCCTCATAAAAACCGATTTGGACCAAATTCAATACCGGTCGTATCACTTTGTTTAATTTTAATACGAAGTTTCAGCCCGATAGCTAAAAATTCGTTCGAGCTAGAGCATTTACGTACTTTTTTCAAAATTTCAAAATTCTTATAAAAATGAAATGTGGTAAGCGATTTTTGTAAAATTTATACCAATTGAAGTTTAGTCAGTACTGTAAATGTTGTTTAAATTTTAGCTGATTCGGTCGATTACTTTATAAGTTACAGTTATATGAATTTTTGGCCTTTCATCACACACACACATACATCCGGACAATTTTTCTAAACCACTTTTTTCGACGTTTCAGACTATTTTAAATATTTTGACATGAAAATCTCGACATTTTTTTGTTAACGAAAACAAATCCTCTATGAGGAAGCAAAAGTATCAGATCCTTCTCTTCGTGTAGTTTTTTTAATGAATTGGACAGCTTGTCCGGAGTTGTTAGTGATTCGACACTTTCCACATTCTCCTGGATCAATGCTTCGATCGAAGTGTCCATTTGTGCTAAAGTCCCACATATCCGCAAAACTGTGAGGATAATAAACATACGATAGTCTTTCTCAACAAATCCTTTACAAAACAACACTCGGTTCGGAGTGTTTCTCGTGTCTTGGAAAGAGTTAAGAGTTGTACGTACAAAGAGTGAGAAGAAGGTATCGGTGTATCGAGACTCCGAATAAGGCGAGAAATGCGAATTCCAAGTTTACACTCGGACGGCTTGAGTGTTTTCGAATACACGGAGAAACACCATAGAACTTCTTCGAGGCTAATGCACGTGAATAGTGAGATATATATCTTGTAGAGAGTCGTGCTATGCTTTGATTATGCAGCCTGTAGTATAAATGCCATTTTCTTTAAGAAAATGCCGGCGAATTTGGCTTTGAAAGAATTTAATGACATAAGAATAGGTGTCGAAAGTTACAAAAAGAGAATTTGATTTTTTTTTCACGTCAAACCTCCGGAGCTAGATTCTGTTCAATGATAAAAATTTCCTTACTCCGAGAAAATTGCGACTCCATCAAACCTCCAAGCACTATGTTAGTGAAATCAATTGGAATTTTAACGAAAAGTTTATCCGGAATTGGCCAGCAAACTGTAAAAATATTCACAAAGACGAAAATTTGCATTCTTGATCACAAACCACATTATGCCGTCAAAATCATATTCATGCAATAAATGCTTTTCGAGCATCACACTACAAGGCGTTTATTACAATTAATCCATATTACCTTCCCATAAATTCAACAAATACAAAATTTATCCATAGGGATAAAAATAGTAGGTGAGAAAGTTGCTCGTAAAATTGCGACTTTATCAAACCCCCAAACACTATGTCAGTGAAATCAATTGGAATTTTAACAAAAAGTTTATCCAAAATTGGCCAGCAAACTGCAAAAAGATTCACAAGGACGAAAATTCGTATTCTTGATCACAAACCACATATTATTCCGTTAAAATCGTATTCATGCAATAAATGCTCTTCGAGCATCACACTACAAGGCGTTTATTACAATTAACTCATGTTACCTTCCCATAAATTCAACAAATACAAAATGTATCCATAAGGATAAAAACACTAGGTGAGAAAGTTGCTCGTAAAATTACGACTTTATCAAACCCCCAAACACTATGTCAGTGAAATCAATTGGAATTTTAACAAAAAGTTTATCCGGCAATAGTCAGCAAACTGCAAAAATATTCACAAGGACGAAAATTTGTATTCTTGATCACAAACTACATATTATTCCATCAAAATCATATTCATGCAATAAATGCTTTTCGAGCATCACACTACGAGACGTTTATTACAATTAACCCATGTTACCTTCCCATAAATTCAACAAATACAAAATGTATCCATAAGGATAAAAACACTAGGTGAGAAAGTTGCTCGTAAAATTACGACTTTATCAAACCCCCAAACACTATGTCAGTGAAATCAATTGGAATTTTAACAAAAAGTTTATCCGGCAATAGTCAGCAAACTGCAAAAATATTCACAAGGACGAAAATTTGTATTCTTGATCACAAACTACATATTATTCCGTCAAAATCATATTCATGCAATAAATGCTTTTCGAGCATCACACTACAAGGCGTTTAGTACAATTAATCCACATTATTTTCCCATAAATTCAACAAATACAAAATTTATCCATAGGGATAAAAAAAGTAGGTGAGAAAGTTGCTCGTAAAATTGCGACTTTATCAAACCCCCAAACACTATGTCAGTGAAATCAGTTGGAATTTTAACAAAAAGTTTATCCGTAATTGGCCAGCAAACTGTAAAAATATTTACAAGGACAAAAATTTGCATTCTTGATCACAAACCACATATTATTCCGTTAAAATCATATTCATGCAATAAATGCTTTTCGAGCATCACACTACAAGGCGTTTATTACAATTAACTCATTTTACCTTCCCATAAATTCAACAAATACAAAATGTATTCATAGGGATAAAAACAGTAGGTGAGAAAGTTGCTCGTAAAATTGCGACTTTATCAAACCCCCAAACACTATGTCAGTGAAATCAATTGGAATTTTAGCAAAAAAGTTTATCCGTAATTGGCCAGCAAACTGTAAAAATATTTACAAGGACGAAAATTTGCATTCTTGATCACAAACCACATATTATTTCGTCAAAATCATATTCATGCAATAAATGCATTTCGAGCATCACACTACAAGGCGTTTATTACAATTAACCCATGTTACCTTCCCATAAATTCAACAAATACAAAATGTATTCATAGGGATAAAAACAGTAGGTGAGAAAGTTGCTCGTAAAATTGCGACTTTATCAAACCCCCAAACACTATGTCAGTGAAATCAATTGGAATTTTAGCAAAAAAGTTTATCCGTAATTGGCCAGCAAACTGTAAAAATATTTACAAGGACGAAAATTTGCATTCTTGATCACAAACCACATATTATTCCGTCAAAATCATATTCATGCAATAAATGCTTTTCGAGCATCACACTACAAGGCGTTTATTACAATTAACCCATATTACCTTCCCATAAATTCAACAAATACAAAATTTCTCCATAGGGATAAAAACAGTAGGTGAGAAAGTTGCTCGTAAAATTGCGACTCTATCAAACCCCCAAACACTATGTCAGTGGAATCAATTGGAATTATAACAAAAAGTGTATCCGGAATTGGCCAGCAAACTGTAAAAATATTTACAAGGACAAAAATTTGCATTCTTGATCACAAACCACATATTATTCCGTCAAAATCATATTCATGCAATAAATGCATTTCGAGCATCATACTACAAGGCATTTACTACAATTAACCCATATTACCTTCCCATAAATTCAACTAATACAAAATTTATCCATACACTGAGAGAAAAGCATATCGTTGATTTAACGATTTCACATGATAAAACGAATATAGGAAGGCTTGCAATGTTTTATGGTTGAAGCGATGATAATATGGTTCAATAACCGATACTTGCAAGATTATTGGAAACAAACGCTGAAATCGTATATGCAACGAAACGGCATATTTGACACGATTAGAACAGTTTTTGAAACTATTATCATTTTGATGATTGCACTATAATTATATTTGCTAAATCCATAAAATATAGACGTTCCTCCTGAGAATTATATTAATGGTTCATCCAACTATTTTCTTATATTTGCTATAACCATAAAATATAGACGTTCCTCCTGGGAATTATAGTTTATAGTTAGATTATCGTCGGTCTAACTATATTTTTATTTAAATTACCAGATTTTTCTCTCAGTGCAAGCATCACAATACAAGGCGTTTATTACAATTAACCCATATTACCTTCCCATAAATTCAACAAATACAAAATTTATCCATAAGTAGAAGAACATTAGGTGAGAATGTTGCTCGTAAAATTGCGGCTCTATCAAACCTCCAAGCACACTATGTCAGTGGAATTTAGTTTTTCTTCACTCTTGGTCACACAAACTGTTTATTTCTCGCGTTGATTCAACTGCTGCGATTGAATACTCGTGATACTGCTGTTGGGTTGGGGCCTGATTCTTCAACCACGAATGGGACAGAGTTCCATTGCTGCTTGTATGACTGTACAACACATATGTGTATGTGTGTATGGAGCACTCGGTCAGTTCCGATCACCGCCAAAGAAATAGTGGGACAATCCGCGAGCACTCAGCCACAGAGCTATCTCCGACCGATGTATAATTCAGAATTGTCTCTACCGCTATAGCACTATACTACGTTGGATGTTTAATGCATGTCTTTGAGCGTGCTACCGATGAAAGAAGGAGGGAGAAAGCGAGCGAATCTTAGACTTCTCGCGACGAGACTTCTCTCACGAGCATTCAATGTTAATATACTGGATCGACTCACCCCTGGAGATTTCCAAACCTCCCCCGCATCTTCTGTTTACAATATCTATACTGAGGCTTGTGATGGATATGGTTGATTTATTGTTGATCTGTCAAAAATAAAATTCCCCAAAAAATGGATTCAGTAAAATATCACATTTTCGAATCTTCTTTAAAAACGCAACCTTTTTCACATTTTTATTACTCAAATTCGAATTCTAAAACTGTTTGCTTTGAAGTGGTAGCTAAAAAATGCTATTCATTTTACGATCATGTGCGACTGTTTTTAAATGATTAGTTACCCTAATAATAATAAATAGTTGTATACGTTTAAAAATACAAATTTCATATGATCGAATTTTTTATTTTTCCTTGCTGGAACACTTTGGAGAACCAAAATAGTGGAAAAATTACTTTTGAAACAAAACCCAATTTCACAGGTAAATGCATTTTTTCTTCATCAAATCAAAATGAAAGTTGTATTTCCAATAGAATATTGAAAAATGTTTGTCAAATTTTTTCAAAATCTTGAGATTAATAATTGCCAAATCTATGACGAATTCCTTAGCTAACATATTAGCTAAGGAATATGTTAGCTAAGGAATTATTATATTATTCTGTCGCATACGACAGAAGTTTAGGCAAACTTTATTCTAGTTAAGCCGAAAACCATCTCAACAAAGACAATAAATACTGCATATTAAAAATTTCACGATTCTATGTCATCGAATTTTTCGTTTCTTCTTTCTCAAACACTTTGAAGAACCCAAATAGTGGAAAAATTACATTTTTTTAACAAAACCCAATTTCACAGAATATTGAGAGATGTTTCTCAAATTTTTTCAAAATCTTGACGTTTTAATAATTGCCAAATCTACTACGAATTCCCTGAGTGTAGCCCCTCTAATATGCGACAGAAGTTCAGGCAAATTTGTATTCTACTTAAGCCAAAAACCATCTCAACAAAGACAAATGCTATTGTTCTATACTTCTACTCATACATAAATACTGCATATTAAAAATTTCACGACTCTATGTCATCGAATTTTTTGTTTCTCTTTTCTCGAACACTTTGAAGAACCAAAATAGTGAAAAATTACACTTTTGAAACAAAACCCAATTTCACAGATAAATTCTTCCTTCATCAAATCAAAACGACGGTTGCATTTCTAACAGAACATAGAGAAATGTTTCTCAATTTTTTTCAAAATCTTGACGTTTTAATAATTGCCAAATCTACTACGAATTCCCTGAGTGTGGCCCTGGCTAATATGCAACAGAAGTTCAGGCAAATTTGTATTCTACTTAAGCCAAAAACCATCTCAACAAAGACAAATGCTATTGTTCTATACTCCTACTCATACATAAATACTGCATATTAAAAATTTCACGACTCTATGTCATCAAATTTTTTGTTTCTCTTTTCTCGAACACTTTGAAGCACCAAAATAGTGGAAAAATTACACTTTTGAAACAAAACCCAATTTCACAGGTAAATGCATTCTTTCTTCATTAAATAAAAATGACGGTTGCGTTTCTAACAGAACATAGAGAAATGTTTCTAATTTTTTTTTCAAAATCTTGACGTATTAATACATGCCAAATCTACTACGAATTCCCTGAATGTGGCCCTAGCTAATATGCGACAGAAGTTTAGGCAAATTTTATTCTACTTAAGCCAAAAACCATCTCAACAAAGACAAATGCTATTGTTCTATACTTCTACTCATACATAAATACTGCTTATTAAAAATTTCCCAACTTTATATCATCGAATTTTTTGTTTCTCTTTTCTTGAACACTTTGAAGAACCAAAATAGTGGAAAAATTACACTTTTGAAACAAAACCCAATTTCACAGGTAAATGCATTCTTTCTTCATTAAATCAAAATGACGGTTGCGTTTCTAACAGAACATAGAGAAATGTTTCTAATTTTTTTTCAAAATCTTGACGTTATAATACATGCCAAATCTGCTACGAATTCTCTGAGTGTGGCCCTCTTTAATATCTGACAGAAGTTCAGGCAAATTTGTATTCTACTTAAGCCAAAAACCATCTCAACAAAGACAAATGCTATTATTCTATACTCCTATTCATACATAAATACTGCATATTAAAAATTTCACGACTCTATGTCATCGAATTTTTTGTTTCTCTTTTCTCGAACACTTTGAAGAACCAAAATAGTGGAAAAATTACACTTTTGAAACAAAACCCAATTTCACAGATAAATTCTTCCTTCTTCAAATCAAAACGACGGTTGCATTTCTAACAGAACATAGAGAAATGTTTCTAATTTTTTTTCAAAATCTTGACGTATTAATACATGCCAAATCTACTACCAATTCTCTGAATGTGGCCCTAGCTAATATGCGACAGAAGTTTAGGCAAATTTTATTCTACTTAAGCCAAAAACCATCTCAACAAAGACAAATGCTATTATTCTATACTCCTACTCATACATAAATACTGCATATTAAAAATTTCACGACTCTATGTCATCGAATTTTTTGTTTCCCTTTTCTCGAACACTTTGAAGCACCAAAATAGTGGAAAAATTACACTTTTTTAACAAAACCCAATTTCACGGGTAAATTTTTCCTTCATCAACTCAAAATGACGGTTGCATTTCTAATAGAACATAGAGAAATGTTTCTAATTTTTTTTCAAAATCTTGACGTTTTAATACATGCAAAATCTACTACGAATTCTCTGAGTGTGGCCCTCTCTAATATCTGATAGAAGTTCAGGCAAATTTGTATTCTACTTAACCCAAAAACCATCTCAGCAAAGTCAAATGCTATTGTTCCATACTCTTAATTATGCATAAATACTGCTTATTAAAAATTTCCCAACTTTATATCATCGAATTTTTTGTTTCTCTTTTCTTGAACACTTTGAAGAACCAAAATAGTGGAAAAATTACACTTTTGAAACAAAACCCAATTTCACAGGTAAATGCATTCTTTCTTCATTAAATCAAAATGACGGTTGCGTTTCTAACAGAGCATAGAGAAATGTTTCTAATTTTTTTTTCAAAATCTTGACGTTTTAATACATGCCAAATCTACTACGAATTCTCTGAGTGTGGCCCTCTCTAATATCTGACAGAAGTTCAGGCAAATTTGTATTCTACTTAAGCCAAAAACCATCTCAACAAAGACAAATGCTATTGTTCTATACTCCTACTCATGCATAAATACTGCTTATGTACATGTTCAGGCTGAGCTCGAGTTCTCTTCCACTAAATCTCAGCAGTGATTTAGAGTGGCGACCGAGTCCAGCGACGGGAAACACGATCGAGGAACGATCTACAGCGATCGATCTGCTGCTTTACGTCTCTCTTTGAGTTATCTAGCGAAGATCAAACATAAAACGATCGGAACGTGGTGGTGGTATAACGTTCGCCTTGTGGCTCATCCCTTCGATCCTTCCTACCGTCTCTTTTTCCCCCGATTCCTCGTCCTTTGCCTCTTTATCCGCGCGACATATCTCCTACCAACGAAGAAGAAACTCATGCATCCAAGAAAACTTCTCTTTGTTGTTTGCCTAATGCAATTCGCGATTCTAATCCGAGCGCACTCGTGATGCCTTTCGCCTCCCTGAATAATAATGAATATTGTGTGTAACGTGCATACGCGCTTTTATCTCTATTTCTCGACGCACGCAGCTCAACATACGTACGAAAGATCGCGTTTCTTGATCCAACGGTACTCGAACGATCGTTTCACGTCCTCAGCGGTCATTGCAATTTCTATACCAATTCCTTGTCGAGAACGAGGCACTTTAATATTAGAAAATGAAATTATGCTGAATCGCACAAATTAGGAACCGCCAATTTGTGATTTAAAAATTTCACTTCACGCAACTAAAAGTTTAATTAATTCTACGTTTATAAGTTTAAATTAAACTAAAAGTTTAATTTAAGTAAACTAAAAGTTTAATTTAATTAAACTAAAAGTTTAATTTAATTGATTGGAATTTGAGTATTTTGTAATAAAATAAAGATTGGAAGAAAATTTGATGTCGCCGATTTAAAATAAAATCCAAGCCAGAAATTTCCAATCAATAAAAACAAATGGATTAGCATTTTTTTCTAGTAAAGCATTAATTTTTAAACAAAATTTCTTTGTGATTTGGTCTCGTTCGCTTATTCGAATGTCGCAACTTGAACATTACAACAGGTTGGTATTGAAAAAGAAGCAAAAAAACAATCTGCACGCTTTTGTTTGTTATAAAGCTGTGCGAGTTCATATGTGTATTGAAAAAAAAGTCATTGATTCAAATGTTAATAAAAGGTAATATTTTTTAAGTGACATAATTATTAATAAATAAATTTTATGCTATTTTCTAAATCAGTTATTAACTTTGCTTTCAGAATGAAAAAAAATAGTTTGCTCCATTTAGCCAGTGTATCTTTTCATGAAGAAGAAAATGACACGTCAACCATTCCAATCTGCCTAGTAATTTGATCTGAATCATCCGCAGAATGGAAAACCTAAGAACTTTGCTTAAGATAATATTGAAAAGCATATGCAAGTCAGACGACAGTAAAAAATCCTTTCATCGAGTACCAACAATATAGTGCGTTGGGCATTTTTATATGGAATAGGATTTGGATGATATTGAATTTCCAAAATCAATTTTTTTTACCTGACTCCCTCCCCTTAAGTATACGTTGCTCCATTTAACAAATTTACCGGAATGATCGTACGATTCACTCTGTTTAACATATTTTCCAAAATATCCGTTGCACAATCTGCACGGAAAAAAAGGCTTGGTTGGAACAGCCAAGTGCTATGGTTATATATGCGCCAGACGATTAAATTGATTAGACCAACCAAGTAATTTGTTAGGCTACCAATTTCTTGGTTGGTCTAACCAAGTGACTTGGTTAGCTAACCAAGTCACTTGGTTAGCTTACACGGAGAAAAATGCTTGGTTAGGCTTACTAAGATTTTGGTTAAAAATTTTACCAAAAAAAAATGTAGTAGCCCCAACCAAGCTATCGATTAGGCGTACTAAATACTTTGATTGTCTTACCAAATCCTTGGTTACGTTAGCTAATAACTTGGTTATATTAGTCAATAGCTTGGTTGTGTCCACCAAGTTTTCTTGATAAAATTTTTCACCAATTGTTCGGTAATTCTAACCAAGCTTTTTTCTGAGTGTACCAAGTGACTTGGTTAGTCCAACCAAGAAATTGGTAGCCTAACAAATGACTTGGTTGATCGAACCAATTACTCAGCTGGCGCATATATAACCATAGCAATTGGTTATTTCAACCAAGCCTTTCTTTCCGTGTGCCGACAGGTTCCTAAATTTCACATATTAGCTCGGTACATCACACTCTGAAAAAAATATAGTTGAATGGACTAATTTACCCTACACCCTCGTTCAAATGAATTTTTCGTTAGAACAACCAAATATTTAGTTTCTTCAATAATCGTTAAATTCAGTTGTCTAAATTTTATTTGCAGTAACCAAAATATTTGTTATACCAACAAAAAATTCATTTGAACGAGGGTGTACGCTAAATTAGTCCCTTCAACTATATTTTTTTCTCAGTTTAGTCCGTACCAAATCTTGAAAGTTCGTAATCGCAATACCAAGTTTTCAAAGGTTAAGTCGCTAAGGACTACCTTAAAGAGTCATCGCTGTCGGTTATATTCTCGTCGATTCCCACATCATTCGCGTTTATATAGAATATAACATTCACCGCACAGTGAATACATGCAAGTAACAGGAGCTCCCGAGAATGGCGAAGAGTCTCGTCATAAATTTCACTCGGCTCTTGAGGCAAAACACACGGGCCCTCCGCGCTTATACATATTTGGCCCGCGTTATATTTCAATCTCGGTCGCTACCCTCTTTCTTCGACGAGAATCGGCGCCAGAGAACACAATTCGTGTGGGTCGTGCACGTTTTCCTTGCAGACGACGACAGTAGCAGCAACCAACTGCATCTGTGTAGTATCTCAGCGGTAGCAAAAGCTCACATAATGCACTTGGTTAGCCCAGCGTTGAACGGTCACCGTTTGCATTGTTCCAGTTGCAAATTTTTCTCGTGTAAAGCATGCACACAGAAACGAGGGGAGGGGAAGATGACTTCTCGGTAGGGGGTATCGTGTTGTGGCCTCTCCCTATACTCACTCCTCTTGTCTCTCGTGTATTACTAACATGCGGACGACAACAAGCACGTGCACACTCGCTTGTCTGAGCTACATACAGCAGTGACCGGGGCACAATGAAACACGTTGCAAAAGAACACCTCTTGAAAACTCCCGCGCAAAAAGGAAAGTATTAAAAAAAGTATGAAAAGTATAATATCTCAAGTATGATCTATTGGACTGAATTAATACTAAAAAGTATTAGACCGCATTATTAGTTTTAAGGGTCCGGATCGATATGTCCACGGTTTTCGGTATCCAGGTCGACATCTCCATTGTTTTTGGTGTCCAGGTTGATATTTCCATGGTTTTTGGTGTCCAGGTCGATATCTCCATGGTTTTTGATGTCCAGGTCGATATCTCTATAGCTTTTGGTGTCCAGGTCAATTTTTTCAGAGTTGTCAATGATCAGATCGATTTTTTCATAGTTTTCGACGTGTAGATATACTCCCACTTGTTTTTTAAGTATCTAGACCGGACTGGATACTGAAAATTGAGGTAACGAAACTGTAAACGAATATAATTTTTACAACAAACATTATGAATAGATCGACCTGAGCTCCGAGACCTATGAAGATATCAACCTTGACACCGAGAACTATGAAGATATCAACCTGGACACCTAAAACTGTGGAGCAATCGATCTAGACAACTAAAACTATGGGCCGGTCGACTTGGACATCGAAAGCGATGGAAATATCGACCTGGACACTGAAAACCATGGACGTATCAATCCGGACCCTGAAAACTAATAATACGGCCTAATACTTTTTAGTATTAATTCAGTCCAATAGATCATACTTGAGATATTATACTTTTCATACTGTTTTTAATTCTGTTTTAATACTTTTCTTTTTGCGCGGGCTGTCATAAGTGTATATTTGTTGAGTGTAAAAAAAAAATCTATTTGTAATTTAATATACAAATACTGGAAATTTTATGCATAAACTTAATTTAATGCACAAATTCAATGTATAATTAAGATATGGTATATTCATTTGAATAATTTCACTGTTAGAAAAGATTGGTAGTTTTTATTCATAAACTCGTCATCGAAATTTAATATACAATTACTGGAAGTTTTTATGCATCAACTTAATTTAATGCACAAATGCGATGTATAATTAAGATATGGTACACTGAGAGACGAGGTTGTTAACAGTTAACAAATCTTGGTTAAATATGGCGAAATGAACCATTTAGTTATTCTTATTGAATCTCACTTGAGCTAAGTAAAATTTGCTTGTCGCAAATGAAACTCGCTGACATTTGTTAATAGTTAACAAATCTTATTTGGCTCAAGTGAGATTCAATAAGAATAAATAAATGGTTCATTTCGCCATATTTAAACAATATTTGTTAACTGTTAACAAACTCTTCTCTCAGTGTATATTAATTTGAATAATTTCACTGTTAGAAAAGATTGGAAGTTTTTATTCATAAACTCGTCATCGAAATTTAATGTACAATTGTGGTATGAAATTCATGTACTTTTCCAGTAAAATTAATGTAAATTATTAAAATTCAAGTACTTTAACTGTAATATTAAAGTAAATTATTAAATATGCTGTACCATGCATTAATTTTACATTACACTTGTATACTAAATTTAATATACTAGTTCATGAATAAAAACTTCCAGTAAAAGTACTCTAAATTTCAAGTAGATTTTTTTACGGTGTCGCTTTTATTTTACTGTAAGAGTTTTTCAATTGTTTATCACAAATGTACATTCAATTTAATTTACAAGTTTGTTCATAAAAATTACCAGTTTTTTGTAACAATGTTGTTTTTAATTTGATCAATATTTTACCATTTATTACGCGTGATTGGTAAGTTTATAAAAAAGTATGCAGTTCAGAATCTTTTACAAACGAACCTATCTCTATATATGAGAAAATATGTTCCTCATAGAGAAAACCAAATTTCCCCGTTATTTTTAACTTTGGAAAGAGTTAGAAATAATTATTATCGACTATTATTATTATCTAATTGTTATTCATTGTTTTTAACTTTGCGAAAAGTTAACTAAATATTATTCCGTTTACGTAAAAAATTTCGGCTTGTTAGTTCATGTTTTGCAAAAAATTAACGTAAAAACGTAAATTTGTCGAAAATTCCGAAAATCCATAAAATCCGAATCGCTTTTCCGACTTCGACCAAATTCAATCCCTTTTTTGAAAAAAAAATAAAAAAAATTTACAATCAGAATTTGTACATATAAACGTGTATCATTATTGCAAAAAAGGAAATATATTCATGATGTTATATCAGCTATGATTCATATTTCTTCAATTATACAATTTTTCATAATCCCTTTAAATTTATTTAATAATTTTTCAAAATGTATTACCAATTTCGTGCCTATTTTGTGTGAAATTGAATTCTGAGTCCACAAAAGGCTGAAAACCGTGCTAATCGTACAAGAAAAGAGTCACATTTTTCTTCTTTTATATTCGATACCGATTTTGTGTTCTGGCAATTTTGGAATATTCATTTTTGCTTTCCATTGCCAAATATCAAATTTTTGATTGGTGTCCCATTTTGCCCCGGCCTCTTCGAAAAGTATTATTTTTGTATGCGAGCTATGTATGTGCGCCTGCATATACTCCCCCGCCGTTGGCATGGCAAATATAAGTATACGAATAAGCGAGCATGTCACCATAAACGGTAATCGTCGTCGCTGTTGCTGCTGTTTGCGCTGGACGAATGACATTGAAATCTTTCTTTTCTCAGTTTCTTGCGTATGCTGCGCATTCGTAACCGGCTGTTCTAAAAAGAATCTTTTCAAACGACAATGGAACGATCGTAAAAAATGTTATGCATTCGAGATTGAAGTAAGGATAATAAAAATAGTATCGTGCTGTTTGGAATTTATTGAGAGTTTACGTGGCTCGAGCTCGTGAAGATTGTGCACTGAGAAAAAATATCGTTAGAACCAACAAAACGTGCGCTTGCGGGCAGCGAAAAGAATATTTTTTTGATTGAATGAAATATGTAATTGATCGAAGCACCCCCACATAGAAAAATATATATGTAACATATATGTTAAATATATGGCGCCAAAAAGTTCTATATGCTGCATATATTCTGCATATATGTGTGCTAAAATACATGCAAAATATATGAGATATATATATGGAATATATGTAAAATATATTTTATATACGTTTAGCGCCAAAAAGTTCTATATGTCGAATATATCATGCATATATTTCTATTTCCATGTGGGACCAGTTGATCAATCCAAGCATTATTCTATTACCATTGCAAAATATTTTGTCCAATCGACAAAATATTCTTTCGCTGCTCGCAAGCGCACGTTTTGTTGGTCCTAACGATTTTTTTTCTCAGTGTGTGATTAATTATGATTTTAATAGAATTTAACGACAATGATTTTGACAGAAATCGCGTTTACATTAAATTCATTTTTCTCTTGATATTTTTATTTATTCCAGTTATTTGCCTCTCAAGGCTCAACAATTTATTAACCCATTTTTTTTATATCGGCATTAACGTTGGAAGGTTCCTTTTTTGCTTCCTCATAGAGGAAAGTTTTGTTTTCATGAAAAAAAATTTTTTTCGAGATTTTTATGTCAGGACACTTAGAATTGTCCAAAACGTCCAGAAAAGTGATCTAAAACAAATGTCCGTATGTATGTATGTGTGTGGTGTGTGTATGTATACAACTCCGAAAATTCGAACGCCGATAACTCAAGAACGGTTTTGTATATCGCGCTCAAAATTGGTACACTACTTTGCTGCTAGCAAACCCTCTTCAACTGTAGCAATTTTCGACAAAATCTGTGCGAAAATTTCGATTTTATGACGTTTTGAATTTTTTGAAAAAAGGACGTGGTCGCTATAACTTTCGTAAAATTTAGTCTATTTTGCTAAATAGTTGGTTATAAGATTAGGTGTACTCAATGCTGTTTGGTATTGAATTTGGCTCGAATCGGTAAAGTGGTTCAGATTTTATGGAATTTTGAATTTTTCGAAAAATTGACATTATCGCTCTATTGTAACTTTTGCAAAACTTGAAATAGCGAGCTCAAATTTTGTATATAAATGAAACAATATTCAGCCATTATATATGTATAATTTAGTGACAAACGGTATGAAATTTGTGATTTTATGGAATGTTGAATTATTTTTAATAATATACGTTATCACAATTACTTTCGAAAACGCTCTAATAATAATGAAATAACGGAATAACGAAATAGAAAAAGCGAATTCACAACATGTTTGTTTATCTAATTTAAAAAGGATGCAAAGTAGAACATTGCACATTGCTTCCTCATTATTTTTCGCTTTTTACAAAGCTTCCTCTATGAGGAAGCCAAAATTGAATAACATACTTTTTTGCTTCCTCAGAGAGGAAGCTTTGTAAAAAGCGAAATATAATGAGGAAGCAATGTGCAAGGTTTTACTTTGTTTTATAACAAATGATTTAGGGTGAGAAAAATGTCAACAACAATTTTTATTTCTTATCCTGGAAAAATTAAATTTATCAGACCCACAACATTTCTCGAAAAATATCACTAAAAACGGGTTAAAAAGATACAATTTTTGTATCTAAATTGTTTTTTTTTAATGATCTATTTTTAATAACTGTATTTTCAAAATACATTTATTAAAAAAATATAATATTGTTTGAAATAATGGATTTAAAAAAGTCAAATAAATTCAAGGGATTTACTATCAAGTAACTTTGTAAATTATTGTAATTGTGCTTGAAAAAAGTGACTGAATTAACGGAAAAAAGCATCACTAAAGAAATAGAAAATGTCTTTGGTTTCTACGAAGCTCAAAGTCTCTACAAAGAATATCGACTATAGTACAGTAGTCTACGTGTATTATAAACGATTTGGGTTCCAGTCGTCGTTGGCGCCGGTACAAAAGTCACGCTCGATGGGCCCGCCGACGTTGGTACTAACGTTGGGCCCAGCGAGAGACCATGCGAACTGCATACATGTTGATATTGTTGTCTCTCGGACGCTCGACGTAAGTCCCATTGTTCGGGGAACCGTGCGAAGCCTGGTGCAGTAGCCGAGACGGTCCATCCGTTCCAGAACTACCGTCGCACAAATAATATTTGTGTTTGACGATAAATAACGTGTGTTGAGAGAGTGCGGGCGACTTTGCCGAGAGCAAAGGTACTTTCTCGGGAATAAAACGCGTAGTGGAGTCCGGGGCAGATTGGAACACTTTGGCAATTATTTTTTTTCAATTTTTACATTGATAATTTGTAATATTGTCAAGGTGGTTGTGTTCCATGATCGGTTGGAAATATTTTGTCAATTTTGATCATCTTCTATGGCTCCGGTTATTAGTAGTATCGAAAAATACAAAAGTCTGTAATCTCAACGCCATTAAGGGAAGGGAGTCAGGTCAAAAAAATTGGAAATTCAATATCATCCACATCCTATTGCATACAAAAATGCCCAATGCACTATATTGTTGGTACTCAATTAAAGGATTTTTTACTGTCGTCTGACTTGCATATGCTTTTAAATATTATCTTAAGCAAAGATCTTAGGTTTTCCATTCTGCGCACGATTCAGATCAAACTACTAGGCAGATTGGAATGGTTGACGTCTCATTTTCTTCTTCATGAACAGATACACCGGCTAAATGGTGCAAATGTTAATAAAATGTAATATTTTTTAAGTAACATAATTATTAATAAATAATTTTTGTGCTATTCTCTAAATCAGTGATTAACTTTGCTTTCAGAATGAAAAAAAAATAGTTTCCTCCATTTAGCCGGTGTATCTATTCATGAAGAAGAAAATGAGACGTCAATGATTCCAATCTGTCTAGTAGTTTGATCTGAATCATGCGCAGAATGGAAAACCTAAGAACTTTGCTTAAGATAATATTGAAAAGCATATGCAAGTCAGACGACAGTAAAAAATTCTTTCATCGAGCACCAACAATATAGTGCATTGGGCATTTTTATATGCAATAGGATTTGGATGATATTGAATTTCCAAAATCAATTTTTTTTACCTGACTCCCTACCCTTAAAATGTGTGGTAAGGTGATTGAATTTTGCAAGAGGATCAAAATCATCGTGAAACTCTAACCTGTGACACTAAACATTCAAATTATTTCCTGTTGTAGGTGTTTTAGTATTGTTCAATGGTTGTTAATAATCTATATATTAATATATTTTATATCTATATATTAATATAAATTTTTTTTTTAAGTCTGCAATGTAGCCTAATTTGTTCTGCTACGGGGCAAGTTGGAACGGCCATCGTTGAAAATGGCATGGTTTAAAAATGCAGAAAAACGTAATGAAAATGACTTTTTTTTCCAGAAGGATACAATTTTATTTTAATTTCATATAAATTATAAATTTGGATAAAAGGTATAAGTTTTATTATATAATTTCTTTTTAATTAATTTTTTCTTGGAGGGAGGAGTCGCAAAAAATATTGTTAGTTTGGCGAAAAATGTCTTAGTATAGCAGATAGCGCAATGTTGTCATTTTTTTAGCAAAAGATTTGCTGGCCTAGCAAAACTGTGTTCTTTTTGTACCGACTAGTTATCAAAGCCATAGAGTGAAAAAAATTGGCATCGAACCGTCATTGTTAAAAATATATAGACAGAAATTGATATATTATATATGATCTGCAAGTGAGATGTAAAATGACAGTACTTATTATATTCCTATGAAAATTAGAATTTTCAGCTATTGTGCTGAAACTTCATATGAAAATTAATCAAAATTATGCGATCATTGGTATTGAATTTTGGCAAAATCGGTAAAGCGTTTCGAATTTTACGAAGTTTTGAAATTTAAAAAAAAATTACGTTAATGCATAAACTTTTGCAAACCTTGAGATAGCGAATCCAAATTTTGTAAATACATGTAAATATTCGTTTACATACAAAATTTGAGTTTTTAAATAAATAAATAAATGTCGCCATTGCATAAACTTTTACAAAACTTGAAATAACGAGACCCAATTTTGCAAAAATTTATGCGCAATAACGTGATTTTTTATTTATTTCAAAACGCCCCAATAGCCGGCCATCTTAGAGAACAGGAAACTGTAAAGTTATATTTCTTATACTAAAATGACCTTTCTATAATTGTAACCATAACTAATGCAAAGTTTAGCTTTTCTACTTTTCGAAAAGCATCCATTAATTCATGTCAGGGGTATAGTTTTTTGTTAAAGTTAGGAAACAATTGAGAAAGTCGATGGACTAGTACCCGACCACCGATTTCAGGTAATGTCTAAATATACCCGACCAAGCATGCCCCTATACGCAACCACCCGCCGATACGAGGCTATGCGATTCGTTGAAACTTCATTTTATTTCTTAAATTACACGCAACGTTTGGGATAATTTATGATAAATAATAACTAATAAAGAGGCTCACCGTGACGTGCAACCGGCATCAACTTGCCATAGAGGTTATGTTCGCTGAGTTTGTGTTGGCCGGGAATAGGCCGCGGTTGGATATCGGTACAGCATACTGCGGATGCGCCCCAATAGCCAACCATGGAAATTCACGACTTAGCAGTGGTTTTTCGCAAATTTTAATGGAAGATTTATAAAGTCTATTTATTCGCGAATACCACAAGCCACGAATTATTGTGGAAATCGTGAAAATAACAGCGTCATAAGCTTAACAACGTTACGCCAATTCTTAACGAACTGGCTAAAAGATATGCGCCGATCCTCTGAGCGGCGTCTGCAGTGCACAATATCTTTAAAAAACGTCAACAAAAATATTAATGACTATTTTTATTATTGGCCTATGCAGACATAAAGAATTGCAAAAATGGTAGCACTAGTTATTTATTTATTTCATATTCATAATTTCTTTATTTTAGTCAATATTTGTGTCAGTGGTTGGAGACTGGTACATGGTTGGGTACCGGGGCGTTTACCTTATCGATTTCACCTAAATTCAATACCGATAGTGCATGTGTTCCGACGTGATCAGCGTTTCAACTTGCCCCGGTCTTCCCCATGTATTTTGTGGTACGCGGAGTGAGCAAGGAACAAGTCGTGGCGATACACTGCATCGTCTCGACATTCTCTGCCATCGGATGCAACTACTGCGAAAGCGTCTGGCCTGGCGCCACCCTAATCTACTGGCACCGGACCATCCGCAGGTGCCCGCGTCCCTGTGGCCCAAAGTGCCGCGCGGGCGTTTCGTAACATCGTTGAACACGCGATCAACATTAGCGTAGCGTCGCCGTTCGTCCCATCGTACACTGAACTATGAGTTTATTGACTCGGCTTCTGGTTCTATACGCTCGATATATAATATCTATAGTAAAATTGCTTGCGACTTATCGCTGAACACTCGACGCACTTGAGAAAGACGAATGGCCCAGAGCCAGGAAGAAGAAGAAGAAGAAGAAACTGCTGAAATGGTACCTTGTGAAATTACGTTTCATGGATGTTTTATCGTACATACTTGAATATTGCAATCGGCAGTTAATTTTAATGGATAAAACTGCTCTTGGCTCTTTGTACCCAGCGAAATCGGTTTGATGGATTTATTTGAATCAAATCTATTTCAAACTAATACAATTTTATTTCGATCAAATAAAATTTCCTTGAAATCAATACGATTTATTTGAATGAAGGAAATTCTACTTGATCAAAATAAAATCCTATTATGCTAGCATTTGAAAAAGAATTTTATTTAATGGCTGGTCTAATTAATAGGATTTTATTTTGATCAAATAGAATTACATACAAATATATCGGATTCATTTTTGATAAAGTATATTTGATTCGAATAAAATTTCATTTATTTGAAATAGATTCCATATTTGATTTAACTAAACCCATGAGACCATTTTCTATGGGTGAAGAGTTGCGTATATTATACTTTTAATAGCATTTTTGTTTCACTTTATTTATTTTTATTTTATTTATTATTCATTTTTAATAAAATGTATTTGATTCAAATAAAATTTCATTTATTTGAAATAGATTCCATATTTGATTTAACTAAATCCATGAGACCATTTTCTCTGGGTGAAGAGTTGCGTATATTACAATTTTAATAGCATTTTTGTTTCACTTCATAGACTGTAGGTTGTAAGAAAAAATATATCATGTGATGGTTGGATTATATTTATAGTAAAATTTGGTATTGGATGACTATAAAATATTTGCTTTAACTATAAAAGTATTGTTATGCCCATTTTTTAGTTATCGTAACTATGATAAATTCTCGTATATACTACAAAATAATAGCTGTTATTTTTTGTATTAAAAAATAGATAAAAAATTAATTGTGTGCCTGTAAACATTACGATAGACTGTGAAAAAAATCTACTCGAAATTTAGTGTACTTTTACTGGAACTTTTTATTCATAAACTAGTATATTAAATTTAGTATACAAGTGTAATGTAAAATTAATGTATGCTACAGCACATTCAATAATTGACTTTAATTTTACAGTAAAAGTACTTGAATCTTAATAATTTGCTTTAATTTTACTGGAAAAGTACATGAATTTTATACCATAATTATATATTAAATTTCGATGACGAGTTTATGAATAAAAACATCCAATCTTTTCTAACAGTGTACCTTCATTATTGAAAATATTTAGTGTCATTGTATATTAAAGTAGTTTGTTCACATTAGTTAGTCAAATCAGTGCTAAATTTTTAATCGCGTTTCTACACATTTTGGTAGTTTTGCCGACTGTTCTGCAGAGTGGCTTGCTCATCAGCATTAGTTCTTAATATATAAATCCATCCACAGACACGGTTTGAAATAAAAATACCCTGATACATACAAATTTCGGATGAGGTTGTTGTCATCCAGTTTTATATTAGAAAAAATCACAATATTAATCTAGTTATAACGAGCAATAGCTTATGTTGTTTGTTAAAAAATGCTTCATTGATTGACCGGACAAATTCTGTATTAGTATTAGTTATTCACAAGTTATAAGCATGTGTAAATCTGATGATAGGTTAGAGTAGATAAAAAAACGGTTGCAATTTTCTTACAAAGAATACTATAAGAAAATGTCTCCGGTCAATCAATGGAGCATCTTTTAATAAACAAAATGAGCTATCGTCCGTCAAAGTCTGACAAAAATTATGGTTTTTTCTAATATAAAACTGGATGACAACAACCTCATCCGACATTTGTATGTCAGGGTATTTTAATTAAAAACCGTGTCTGTGGATGGATTTATATATTAAGAACTAATGCTGATGAGCAAGCCACTCTGCAGAACAGTCGGCAAAACTACCTAAATGTGTAGAAACGCGATTAAAAATTTAGCACTGATTTGACTAGCTAATGTGAACAGACTACCTTAAGGGAAAAGGAAGCTCTTTTACAGACACTGTGATATTGAATTTGATATGCAGGTGAGACGTAAAATTACAGTACTTTCTACTAAAATCTATGAAAATTAGGAATGTTAATAGAAAAATGTGTAATTTATTACACTCGAGTATTAAATTTAATAGCTGTTGAATAAAATAACCGGTAATATAAATTTACAAAAAATGTTAACTGTGTTGATCACAGTCATAATAAGCAGTATTAAATAGTAAAATTTATAAAGAATTGAAAAAAAGTCAACATTTTTTTGTTCTTTAAACAAAAATAATACGAATCGTCGTTATTACCATTCGAATCGTTATCACTATCATTTGAGTTGTAAGAAAAATAGAATAATCGTTTGGTTGTGACAACTCATTATTTGGTTATGGCAACTAATCTTTTCTTTCCTTACATTCATTACCAAAAAAATATGGAACAAGAATAAAAAATCTACCGACTCTTTGGTCATTTCGCAAAGAATCTCCTTCTGACAATGTGCTCAATGAACAATTGTCTTCGCAGCTCGTCGGCGTGAGAAGCTCGAAGCTTGCACACTGTGCGATGAAGTTAGGTACGGTACGTGTTAGACATACGAAATGTCTCGGGCAATAATATCTATTCCTTGGCTGTGGAAATGAACGCGAGCTTACAATCATATATTATTAAGTACCATTGCTACCAGTAACGCTGCCGTTGGTAGATACGTTTACGCTAAGAAAAAAGAAAAAAAAGATAAAGAAAAAGAGAAAACAAGAAGGCAGATAGAATAAAGAGAGATAACGTGCAGAACGAGAAGCGCGCGAGTTGGAGAGCGGAGACTTTCCGAGAGACGTCCATTTAAGGCGAGGACATTTCGTTCTGTCACCGTTCCGTGTTCTCTCCTGGCGGAGACCACCTACGCGTCGTTGGTGCTCTGGTCACTGGCGTTCCTTCTCCACCTCTTTGCCCTTTTTTTCTTCTTTCTCTCCTTTGCAACATCGTTTTATAAACGACCCGCTTTGCTCTCTTTCTCTTTCTCTCGCATTTTCTTTCTCTTTCTCTCTCTCACTCACTCATGATAACCCAAAGGGAAAACAACGCAAAGCTGCAGCTAGATGCACTGGCGTGCATCTTTTCGAGCGTATTATTCCCAAGCGAGAAGCTAACACACTGCAACTTTGCGGACCGCCCAGCATTCTTCACCTTTGCGACTATTGTACGCGCTATACGTTCATCGCGGAGTCTCATCTTTCTTCTGGAGTGCATCTTGGTTTCTCGTACATGGTTAGAATTAATCGTAAGCTCTGACAGCTTTTAGATGTCACGCTAAAAATAAGCAATTATTTCTTTCGGTTTAATCCGAACAGTAAACAATGAAAAGTTAATGGATCCACTTATTTTTTCTCATTTTATGATTATTCATCACAATCTCCTCTTTTTTTCTGGAGTGCATCTTGGATTCTCGTACATGGTTAGAATTAATCGTAAGATCTGACAGCTTTTAGTTGTCAAGCTAAAAATGAGCAATTATTTCTTTTGGATTAATCCGAGCAATAAAAAATAAAAAGTCAATGGATCCACTTATTTTTTCTCATTTTATGACTATTCATCACAGTCTCTTCTTTTTTTCTGGAGTGCATCTTGGATTGTCGTACATGGTTAGAATTAATCATAAGCTCTGACAGCTTTTAGGTGGCAAGCTAAAAATGAGCAATTATTTCTTTTGGTTTAATCCGAGCAATAAAAAATGAAAAGTTAATGGTTCCACGTATTTTTTCTCATTTTACAATTATTCATCGCCTGTAACCTCACAGCATTGGCCCATCCCATGAAAAAAAAAATACTCAAAATTCGGCGATCACGCAAAGATTCCGAGGCAATTTGTCCGGTGAAAAAATCTGAAGTCCAACCATTTTAATTAATTTTAATTTTGAATATGGATTTTTTTATATATATTAAAAACATTCAGATTGCTGTAACGTCACAGCATTGGGCCATCCCATGAAAAAAAAAATACTCAAAATTCGGCGATCACTCAAAGATTCCGAGACAATTTGTCCGATGAAAAAATCTGAAGTCCAACCATAAAAAAAAAAATAATTTTGTTGTTTTTTCCATAAAATGTGACCTGAAATTAAGCAATTAATTTTGAATATATTTTTTTCTTGTTGGCCATAAAAAAATGCACATTTTCGTCTTTTAATGATTTCGATACGATCAATAGTTTCTGAGATATTACAGATTAAATGAAAAACGATAAAAAACGAAAAAATTTGCATATTCCGGTCAACTATTTTTTTAGAATTTTGAAATTTGGTCCATCAATAGACACCGCTGAACCTGATTTTTAGATAAAATTTGAGATTTTTTTTTTTTTGGGGGTGGCGAAAGTCCCGTGGAATCCCTCATATATCAAATTACACGATTTTTAAAATATATTAGCAATAGTGAAGCAATAATTTCTTATTACTTCAATTATGGAAATAAATAATAAAACCTTTAACAATTTTTACTTGGAAAGTTTTTTTTCCGCCAGTGCGAAGTAAAGTGGTCCTTTCATTTGATTTAAGTGACAACAGCAAATTGTGCCAGAATGATAAATTTGCCCGTCTGTCTTATTCGCCAATTTTTATACACGGATTTATAAATAAATATATATATCAAATTATACAATTTTCTTAAACCCCTTTTTTAATTTGCACATAAATATTATTATAAATAATTTCCATTGTACAGAATCTTTATTTAGCGTGGGTAGTTTACTCGTGCTGAGCTTTGTAAGCGTAGGCGAATGCTTCGAGAAAGTATCTCGCGGCAATCCTCGTTACGCGTCTGTACAAACGATAAAACGGGCGTTAGAATTAAATACCAACGAGAGTTACGAGGTGTGATGGTCGAAGGCCCACCAGCTCATTCCTACACGAAAGATATCGAGATCTATTAGCATATTCGTCGAGCTACCGGTTGAAATTCGATGAATTTCTCTCTCGGCCTATATATGAATTTTTCCGTCCATTCAGTCACTATAAATTTTGATAAACTTTTTTTTATCCCTCCAAATATTCTTTCTCCATTCCATCAATTTTTCTACAGATTCTGTACATATTTCCGTAGATTATACAAAATTACGAGAAAATTTAAAAGTGTCCGAATGAGTGAAAAAAAAAATACCTATAATTTCTGAAATATTTTTTAACACCTTAATGATATGCACTTTCGTTCCACCAATTTTTGTGTAGTTTCTGCTCTTAATATTGTAGATTATATAAAATTGAGAGCAAAATAAAAAGTGTCTTAATGAGTGTAAAAAATATAACTAAAAAAAAATATAATTAACCCTTCTGAAATATTTTTTAACATCTCAACGATATGCACTTTCGTTTTACCAATTTTTGTGTAGTTTCGGCTCTTAATATTGTAGATTATATAAAATTGAGAGCAAAATAAAAAGTGTCTTAATGAGTGTAAAAAATATAACTAAAAAAAAATATAATTATACCTTCTGAAATATTTTTTAACACCTCAACGATATGCACTTTCGTTCTACCAATTTTTTTGTAGTTTCGGCTCTTTGTATTGTAAATTATATAAAATTGAGAGCAAAATAAAATGTGTCCTAATGAGTGTAAAAAATATAACTTAAAAAAAAAACGTGGCTAAATTGACGGAGAATGCCTCATATATAGTTAGGTTGCCTTATCATACTTAAGCCCATGAGAATGTCCTGTTCTCCAGTAGCGAGTAGTAGTTAACCGTCATCTTTATAGCGCACCCAAGACAAAGTGCGATATAATGTTTTCAGAGCGCAAGAGGAAAACAGAACACTTAAAGTGGCTGCATTGCATTGCGTATCTTTACTACCTTGAATGAAAGTCATACCGTTACGACGCGTGAAGCGTAAACGGTAACGCGCGTTCTCTCAAAGGTCGCGGCCTTATATATCCTTATGTACCCACGGTACATAAGTGCACACATCGCTCTTTCTCCTATATAATGATTTAAGGCATATACTTAAGGTTTTTACTGTCTCAAAGCAGTCTCTTTTCAACATTATGACTGTTTTGAGGAAAACTATACGAAGAAAAAAATACATAAAGTGACAGCAGTATTTGTTGTTGCAGCAACTAAGGATTTTATGTGGTAGCAAATTTATTTGAAGCAATCAAGGATTCTCTTTGGTAGAAATTTTTTTATCATAGCAACTAGAGATTTTCTGCGGTAGATAATTTTTTGTTGTAGCAACTGAGAGTTTCCTGTAATAGCATTTTTTTAAATAGCAACTAGAGATTTTTTGCGGCAGATAATTTTTTGTTGTAGCAACTCAAAATTTACTGTAATAGCATTTTCTTTTTTATAGCAACTACAGATTTTCTGCAGCAGATATTTTTTTGTTGTAGCAACTCAAAATTTCCTGTAATAGCATTTTCTTTTTTATAGCAACTACAGATTTTCTGCGGCAGATAATTTTTTGTTGCAGCGACTGAAAATTTCCTGTAACAGCATTTTTTTTATAGCTACTAGAGATTTTCTGCGGCAGATAATTTTTTGTTGTAACGACTGAAAATTTCCTGTAATAGTATTTTTTTATAGCAGCTACAGATTTTCTGCGGCAGCAAATTTTTTGTTGTAGCGACTGAAAATTTCCTGTAATAGCATTTTTTTATAGCAACTACAGATTTTCTGCAGCAGCTAATTTTTTGTTGTAGCGACTCAAAATTTCCTGTAATAGCATTTTTTTATAGCAACTACAGATTTTCTGCGGCAGATAATTTTTTGTTGTAGCAACTAAAAATTTCCTGTAATAGCATTTTTTTAATAGCAGCTACAAATTTTCTGCGGCAGCTAATTTTTTTTTGTAGCGACTGAAAATTTCCAGTAATAGCATTTTTTTTATAGCAACTACAGATTTTCTGCGGCAGATAATTTCTTATTATAGCAACTGAGAGTTTCCTGTAATAGCATTTTTTTAAATAGCAACTAGAGATTTTTTGCGGCAGATAATTTTTTGTTGTAGCGACTAAAAATTTCCTGTAACAGGGTTTTTTTTATAGCAACTACAGATTTTCTGCGGCAGATAATTTTTTGTTGCAGCGACTGAAAATTTCCTGTAACAGCATTTTTTTATAGCAACTACAGATTTTCTGCGGCAGATAATTTTTTGTTGCAGCGACTTAAAATTTCCTGTAACAGCATTTTTTTTTAGCTACTAGAGATTTTCTGCGGCAGATAATTTTTTGTTGTAGCAACTGAAAATTTCCTGTAATAGCATTTTTTTATAGCAACTACAGATTTTCTGCGGCAGATAATTATTTGTTGTAGCGACTGAAAATTTCCTGTAATAGCATTTTTTTTATAGCAACTACAGATTTTCTGCGGCAGATAATTTTTTGTTGTAGCGAATAAAAATTTCCTGTAATAGCATTTTTTTTATAGCTACTAGAGATTTTCTGCGGCAGATAATTTTTTGTTGTAGCGACTGAAAATTTCCTGTAATAGCATTTTTTTATAGCAACTACAGATTTTCTGCGGCAGATAATTTTTTGTTGCAGCGTCTAAAAATTTCCAGTAACAGTATTTTTTTTTATAGTAACTACAAATTTTTTGCGGCAGATAATTTTTTGTTGTAGCGACTGAAAATTTCCTGTAATAGCATTTTTTTATAGCAACTACAGATTTTCTGCAGCAGCTAACTTTTTGTTGTAGCGACTGAAAATTTCCTGTAATAACATTTTTTTCAATAGCATCTAGATATTTTCTGCGGCAGATAATTTTTTGTTATAGCAACTGAAAATTTCCTATGACAGCACTTTTTTTTATAGCAACTAAGAATTTTCTGTCATAGCAAATGTTTTCTTACTACTTATTTAGTTATTTTGTAATAACAAAGAATTTTCTGCGGCAGCAAATTTTTCATTGCAGCAACTAAATATTTCATGTCTCAGCAAAAAAAAAAGATTATGAAGCAAATGTCTTAAGAACTGATTTGATTGATCACGATCACGAGAATGAAGTGCTCATTTTCGTTGCCTCGACAATTTCGAGTGGTACATTTTGTATTCCTGGCCATCGATTAAGTCGTAGGATCTCGTAGTATTGATAAAATTATTAAAATGATACGTTTGTTTAATTTGCTTCGACGATTTCGAGTGGTATATCCTATACTTTCTTGGTTACGAATTAAGTGGGCACTCGCTCATATTGCCTGACTGACACACTATATATATTGCTCTCGGCTAAAGTGTTGAGCGCTGCTGTAAAATTATGCTGTTGTACTTATTACCGCTATCTCTCTATCTCATTTTCTATCCCGCTCGTTTTCAAGCGCACTGATGAGTGTGGATCACGTTTATGAGATGTATGACTCGATATGGGCCTTATGTCTTGTGTTACGTGGATGCAATTGCTGAGACATCAGTAGAGGCCGATATAAACTATATTCTCGAGAGTCTCTAGACACCAACAGTGACTTACAGGCGCCTTTGCTCCATGGACTGTAATTATACTTAACTAGACGATACGTAGGCGAGGTTTATGCAGATTCAATGTTGCGTGTAGCGTTCAACTATCTTGCCTCGACAATCTTTCTGCACAAATAAGAGATCTTAATTTTCAGTAAATATGCGGGATTTCTTAATATTTTTTTTTTCGTTTGAAACAAATTAAAGTTAATTGATCCCCAAAGGCACACATTTATGCATGACGTAGAAACAGTAGAAATTGATGTAAGAAGTTTTTGTTCACAAACATCTAAGTATTTTCTTTTAAATTGACATATAAAAAAGAAATTATCCATCTAACAATTTTTTGGTTGTTAATTTACTTAATTCGTAATATTGTTAGCTCTTATATACGCGAAAATAAAAAATTGTATATATAATAAATATAATTCTTCATGAAAAATTATAGATATTTGATGTATTTTGAAAAATATTTTATGGATAAAAACTGAAAACTGTACTGAAATATACATTTTTTCGCACGAAAAAGGTGATATTTGCAAGTATATTATCCATATTTTTCGAATACACTTAATTTCCTATAATCTTATGTGCAAATAAGAGATCTTAATTTTCAGTAAATATGGGGGATTACTTAATATTCTTTTTTTTAGTTTGCAATAAATCAAAGTTAATTGACTTCCAAAGGCAAATTTAAGCATGACATAGACAGTAGTAGTTTTTACCAAAAGTTTTTATCCACATCTAAGTATTTTCTGTTAAATTTACATTAAAAAAAGAAATTATTAATCTAACAATATTTCAGTTGTAAATTTATTGAATCTTTCTTATTATTAGCTCTTTGATATGCGAGAAAAAAATGGTATATATAATAATATACTTTTGCACAAAAAATTATACATATAATGAATATATTTTTTTAGGAAAAAATTATATATGAGGCATTCTCTGTCAGTTCAGCCACTTTTTTTTCGACCCTCTCAGATCTATCCCATAATTGGCCACATTTTAGTACCACTTAAAAGCACTCTTTGTGAATTTTTTCAGATTTTTTAATTCATCCATTTAGAAAATGTATATTTTTTTTATATAACTTCGAAGTTATTCATATAACTTCGATGGAGTAAATTTGACAAAAAAATCACACATACAAAAAAATGTTGTTTTTCACTTAACTTTGTATTGCAATATGTCTCATATTTTTATTCGTATTGCAAAAGCTATTTACAGCAAAAAAAAATGTTAAACAATTTTTTTGATTCATTCGGACACCTTCGATATCACTGCCAATTTTATACAAGCTACAGGGATATGTCAAAAACATAACGAAAAATTGGCATAGTGGGCATCGACTATTTGAAGGAGAAAAAAAATATTTTCCAAAATTTTCGATCCAATAAATGGCTATACGCACGAATAACTGTATGTAAACCCTGAAGGCCGTGTCGTCGTTACGCGTCAAGTGGCTCAGTGGATCGATTATTTGAAGGAATAACAAAAAATAAGTGAAATAAAAAAATATATAAAAATAAAAAAACAATTAAATAAATTTAATTAATTTTCTTTCGTTTTTTAATCCTTCAAGTAGTCGATGCCCACTATACCAATTTTTTTGTAGGTTCTATACATGTCCCTACAGCTTATAAAAAATTGAAAGTAATATCGAAGGTGTCCGAGTGAATGAAAAAAATTGTTTAACATTTTTTTTTTTGCTGAATATCACTTTTGCAACACGAATAAAAATATGAGACCTATTGTATTACAAAGTTGAGTGAAAAACAACATATTTTTGTATATGTATTTTTTCTGTCAGACTTAAGCCATCGAAGTTATATGAATAATAATAAAAAATACATTTCCCAAATGGATTGTTTTAAAAATCTGAAAAAATTCATAAAGCGTGCTTTCAAGTGGTACTAAAATGTGTCTAATTATGGGATAGATCTGAGAGGGTCGAAGAAAAAAGTGGCTGAACTGACAGAGAATGGCTCATATATTCTATGTATTTTGAAGAATATTTTATGAATATATTGTGAAAATTATACAAAAATATATTTTTTCAAATGGAATCAACAATTTTTGTAAAACATATACAATATATCCAGATTTTTTTTTGCACGAAAAATGTGATATTTGCAAGTATATTTTCCATATTCTGAAGAATATGCTTAATTTCCGTGGGGGTTTTCGTGTCATTAGCCCTTTGATACGCGAGAATGAGTTCACGCACTATCGCTCGCGTTGTTTCACGTCATTTCCTGCGTCGAGTGTATCTTATTTTCAGGAAAGGTGGGGAGGAGAGTTGGTTCTGTTATGCATGTCACTGCGGTGACTTGCTGCACTTCGCCTTCGTATAACACGATAATCGTCCACTTATTAGTCTAATCTTCAAGACTCGACCCTTCGAGTCGTAATTTGTCGAGGTCTTTCATAAGTAACTGCGCGATAACGAAACCATGAGAAAATCTTTCGCGGTGCTCGTGAGGACCAAAACATAATAACGACTTGCTTCACTATCGCGTTGCTCTCGAGTTTGTATTAATTACTTTAACGTTATAATGATCTGTTTTTTTTACTTTCTCATCACATACAAAGTATGTAAAAGAGAATGAAAAAAACATCAACCTCCAGATTTTCATAAGAGTTTGTGTTTTGAGGGTCTTAGATTCCAAAAATATTAATTTAATCAATAATAATTACATTAATTTAATTAATTTAATTAATAATTCTTTATTAATTAAATTAAATTAATTTATTAATTTGTGTCTGTCTGTCTGTCTATGCTGACTGAAATCTCAATAACTTTCGTAAAAAGTTGCAAACTGTAGTGAAATTTTTTGTGTTTCTTCTATGAATAAAATGTAGTTTTGGTATTGAAATCCAATCCAAAATCTCCACGCCTTTTGTAAATACTTTACCTGATATATGAAGAAAAAAAATTATTACAATTTTTTATTTATCTTTGAATCGAAAGAAAAGAAAATGATTACAATTTTTTATTTATCTTTGAATCGTAAGAAAAAAAAATGATTATAATTTTTTATTTATCTTTGAATTGAAAAAAAAAAAAATTATTACAATTTTTTATTTATCTTTGAATCGAAAGAAAAAAAAATTATTTCAATTTTTCATTTATCTTTGAATCAAAATAAAAAAAATTACTACAATTTTTTATTTATTTTCGAATCGAGAGAAAAAAAAATGATTACAATTTTTTATTTATTTTCGAATTGAAAGAAAAAAAATGATTACAATTTTTTATTTATCTTTGAATCGAAAGAAAAGAAAATGATCACAATTTTTTATTTATTTTTTAATCGTAAGAAAAAAAAATGATTACAATTTTTTATTTATCTTTGAATCGAAAGAAATAAAAATTATTACAATTTTTTATTTATCTTTGAATCGTAAGAAAAAAAATTATTACAATTTTTTATTTATCTTTGAATCGTAAGAAAAAAAATTATTACAATTTTTTATTTATTTTTTAATCGAAAGAAGAAAAAAATTATTATAATTTTTTATTTATCTTTGAATCGAAAGAAAAAGACAATTATTACAATTTTTTATTTATCTTTGAATCGAAAGAAAAAGAAAATTATTACAATTTTTTATTTGTTTTTTGATCGAAAGAAAAACAAATTACAATATTTATTTATTTTTTAATCGAAAGAAGAAAAATATTATCACAATTTTTTATTTATTTTTTTATATAAAAAAAAAAAATTATTACAATTTTTTATTTATTTTTGAATCGAAGTCTTTGTTCTGAGACATACAGACAGACTTGCTAGGAAATAAGCAGTGAACAATTTGGTACAGCGAAGACTTTATCTTTTCAGTAAATGCAATAAAATGTCGGTTGTGAAAAATATCTATTGTGTGAAATATAAATTCGATTGAAGGTCTAATAATTTTGTTTTCATTACAGAACGGCGAGAGGATGTTCATTGGCGCTCCTGGCAGTTGGTACTGGCAAGGTGAGTTATTATTTTATCAACAACAATTTAATGAAGATATTTATTTAGCGACAAGTGTAAAAATGCCTTGAATAAGTGAGAATTCTTTTTGGTATTTATTTTTGTACGTGTATATCGCAGGATGTCTGGCAAAACTGATAACGGATTCGGGAGTGTTGACAACACAAAAATATCAGAACTACATTATAGATATTGTTATTTTTTAAATTGTAACTATTACAGGCCAGATGTACTCGATTTCAAGAACTTCGCCCGATTATCCGTTCGTGCCGCCTCTGGATCATCCTTACGGTGTAGTTGCAGGTATCACGAACATCCAGGCAACCTCTCTTTACAATGCCAGAGCGCCCAATACCTCGCCCGCCCCTGATTTTATACTTATGCCATATTAACAATTTGTGTTGCCTCAATAGATCAGCAACGCCTTATATATTACACTGAAAAAAAATCTACTTGTAATTTACTGTACAAGTACTGGAAGTTTTTATGCATAAACTGCACTCAGAGAAATCATAGTAGTACAGTTAACTATAAAGTGACAACTATTAATTTTTAGTCCATGCAACTATTTTCATAATTATCTTAACTATAATTTTTAGTCCATGCAACTATTTTCATAATTACCTTAACCATAACTATTTTCATAGTTAAGGTAACTATGAAAATAGTTATGGTTTATAATATTATGGTCTATAATATTTAGTCCATGCAACTATTTTCATAGTTACCTTAACTATGAAGCTATAGTTACCTTAACTAGGTAACTATGAAAATAGTTATGGTAACTATTTGATTGTATTGGCAATTATTTAAAAATTCGTCAGACGAACTAAAAATGAATAGTTGCCATTTTATAGTTACCAATACCATAATTTTCCCTCAGTGTTATATATATTAAATTTAATGTACAAGAATGATGTAAAATTAATGTATGGTATATAATTTACTTAAATTTTACAGCAAAAGTACTTGAATTTCAATCATTTTCTTTAATTTTGCCACAAAAGTTTTATATTTTTTTTAATTTTTTATTTTTTTATTTTTATATATTTTAAAAGTACCATTTTATAACACAATTGCATATTAAATTTAAATGAATTTATGAATAAAAACTTCCCGTCTTTTCTAACAGTGTAGCTTTAGGGTACGGTTTATGTAGTTGTGAGTTAGGATAATTCGTGATTATCTCAACGTTGAGATACTCATATTTTGACTCACATCAAACTTTACCCTGACACATATTATTTATCCACCCCCTTTGACACCCGCTTGGCAGTGCTGCTAATTGCAACTATTAATATAAACATTATGATTTAGTTTTCGACTTTCTAGTTTCTCATCACATATCAACATGGTGGCCACTAAAAATGGTGATAAAAATTTCCTGAATTTTCCCTGACCAAATCATAATTTCCCACTGACTGAAAATCAAACCAACAGTTCTAACCCGAGAAACTTATCTCTAAATTAAATAGTCATAAAAATAATGTTTATATAAATGCTGAGTCTAAAAGATTAAAGACAAGAACTTTTTTAAAAAATTTTGTTGCCTAAACTTTGCCAGCAAATTTTTTTCGATATCAATATTTTTTATACAAAATTATTTATAAATTCTGCCTGTGTATAACACGAAACAATTTTCAACACTTTCATTAAATTTCATTTCATTGATTTAGAATTTAAAGAGTGCAAAATTTGTTGTTTTTGGTTCCCCTGAAGTCGTCTTTGCTTTTTTCTCGATCCTTATCGTTATTCATTTTCCCTGAACAGTTAAATAATTCCCTGACTTTTCCCGATTTTCCTGAGCAGTGGCTACCATGATCAAGTATGAAAAATTGAAAAACAAAAATTTATAATTCATAAGAAGATCCAAACTTCAAATTATGATGTAATTACATGTTTTAAGTATCCTAAACTCTGAAAAACCGTCTGTCGGTCTGTCTGTCCATCAGTTTACCGTACTTGGTAAAATAATTCTATAAAATTCTAAAGTTCCTGTTTACCTCTGTGATTTTATGATAACAAATGTGATGAGAAAGTCACGAGTTGCGATAATTACGCCATAAACACCTTTGTTCACCACTATTAACCGATTATACCCGCTAATCAATAATAGTTGAATTAATTTGCTGTTGAGAGAATTTACCGATAAGCAACAATACGTTTTGCAATTACATTACCGTAGTGTATATGGTTTATTATACCTCAAGTTAATTTTCGCGTAACTGCCAGCTGGTAATTCGGGGGTGGTCATGTCTAACAGGTGTCGGCCAGCTTTTTACAGCTTTTCGTTACAGCTAGTGTCGCCGTATAATCAACAGTCGCAATTGGTCAGCGATAATAATAAAAAATAATAATAATAATATTTTAAACAGCCTATGATTAGCCGAATAATAATTAATTTTTTTCAAAGCCTAGCTTTTTTGACAGATTTATCCGTTTAAAGAGACTCAAAAGTTTCTCGGTCGGAAGCAAAGTTGTAAATGCTTAATACTTGTAGAAATAAAGATGATGATACAATGAGCTCTATAATTATGATTTCATAATAATAACATGTAGTGATTGAAATACGATGACTAAACTTTCGAATAGCTGCAAAAATTATTATTATTCAATAACATTTGATGGTAATCTTTTTGAGAAAATAAAGAAACACAATTAATGCATTTTGCTTCCGCATGGAGGAAGCTTTGTTTTCATGAAAAAAAAAATTCAAGATTTTTATGTCAGGACACTTAGAATTGTCCAAAACGTCCAGAAAAGTGATCTAAAAAAATGTCCGTATGTATGTATGTGTGTGTGTGTGTGTATGTATACAACTCCGAAAATTCGAACGCCGATAACTCAAGAACGGTTTTGTATATCGCGCTCAAATTTGGCACACTAGTGTAGCAGCAGACCCTCTTCAACTGTAGCAAATTTCGACAAAATCTGTGCGAAAATCTCGATTTTATGCCGTTTTGAATTTTTTGAAAAAAGGACGTGGTCGCTCTAACTTTCGTAAAATTTAGTCTATTTTGCTAAATAGTTGGTTATAAGAGTAGGTGCACTCAATGCTGTTTGGTATTGAATTTGGCTCGAATCGGTAAAGTGGTTCAGATTTTATGGAATTTTGAATTTTTCAAAAAATTGACATTATCGCTCTATTGTAACTTTTGCAAAACTTGAAATAGCGAGCTCAAATTTTGTATATAAATGAAACAATATTCAGCCATTATATATGTATAATTTAGTGACAAACGGTATGAAATTTGTGATTTTATGGAATGTTGAATTATTTTTAATAATATACGTTACTACATTTACTTTCGAAAACGCTCTAATAATAACGAAATAACAGAATAACGAAATAGAAAAAGCGAATTCACAACATGTTTATTTATCTAATTTAAAAAAGGATGCAAAGTAGAACCCCGCGCAAAAAAAATAGTATGAAAAGAGTATTAGAATAGTATTAAAATGGAAAGTATGAAGTATGTCGTATTGGACGAAATCATACTCCAATTATACTCATATTCAAGCATCAAGTATGCAATAAGTATACGAAAAAAATACTTGCATCTCTTTTCGTACACTAATTTCATACTTAATACTCGAAAAACTATACTTGAATATCTTTTCGTATACTCATTTCATACTTAATACTCGGAAAAATTTACTTGAATATTGTTTCGTATACTCATTTCATACTTAATACTAGAATATGAGTATAATTGGAGTATGATTTCGTCCAATACGACATATTTAATACTTTCCATTTTTATACCATTCTAATACTCTTTTCATACTATTTTTTTTTGCGCGGGACCTTGCACATTGCTTCCTCATTATTTTTCGCTTTTTACAAAGCTTCCTCTATAAGGAAGTCAAAATTGAATAACATACTTTTTGGCTTCCTCAGAGAGGAAGCTTTGTAAAAAGCGAAAAATAATGAGGAAACAATGTGCAAGGTTCTACTTTGCATCCTTTTTTCCACTATTTCTTCCAATATTTAAGCGAAAATTAGTATTTTTTTGCAGCTATTCAAATATTTACACTCTATTTTATAATCACTGCATATTATTATTATGAAATCATAATTACAGAAAAAACTGTATTGTAAACTATATTTCATGAATTAATGGGGATTTACAACTGTGGTCGGAAGTTATTGAATATAATTTCAATAATACATATGCTTAAAATACAGTCGGTACTCGATTCTAGCACCGGCTCAGGACCCGGCTTAATATAATTCGCACGATTGGACACCAGGCGCATATAATCGAGTTTCGACTGTAGGACAATCATCACATCAACGATAATAAATAATAATAAATAAAAATAATAATAATACGTACAGCTGCGCTTATATGCTACATTAAAATAGAAACTCATAGCGTAATACACTTGCAAAGCGTGAAAATAATTTTTCTATACTTTTAACACTTTTGTATCTTACCTTTTCGCAGGACAAACGTTCACTCAAAGGACGAACAATCGTGACAAGGTATCATTCACGAAGGAAGGATCCGAACAAGAGGATGACAGATATTTAGGATATTCCGTAGTATCTGGAGATTTCGTCGGCCATGGAGAAGCTGGAACTGCTGTTGGGGCACCTCGAGGAGATAATCTTCACGGATTGGTACATTACATTTTTTTTTAATTTAATTAAATTTATTTATATAGTAGATAATTGTAATAAAAAAAAGAGATTAAACTGAAACTTACCATTCGATACACGAATGCAAAATAAATAAATAAATAAACACTGGAGCATGAACATAGCCCGGAGAGAAATTTCTGTGTGTGGCAATATAAAACGAGGACAACAAAAATCGTTACGTTAGGCTGGAAAATCTTTTGTTCAGCTGAGCGATTTTGCACTATATTTTATTTTTTTATTTTTTCTATGCATATTTTTTTAAATATTTTTTTAAAGTGACATATCGAATGCCATAATTTAAAAATCTGAAAAAATGCTAAAAAAATCCGGGTTTACATAAATAAACGTGTGACTAGTCGCTTGTAGTAGAATAATTTTTTTGTCTATTTTTTAATAATTTTTTTAAATAAAAAAAGCTTAAAAACTGTAAAAAGGAAAATCTTATCCACTTTGGCTATAAGCTAGAAAATTATGATATTCAACAATGTATTTTTCAGAATTCTTTCAGATTTAAAAATGATGGTATTCGGTATGTCACTTTAAAAAAACATTGTAAAAAAATATAAAAAAGAAAATTTGCGTAGAAAAAAAAAATCTGGCGCATTTGAGTGTCTGGAATCCAATCCGTCAAAAAATTACTCAATTAAAATTATAATGGAGGATTGCTGAATTTCTGTCACCGGACAATAATTTTTTTCTCATCCAAATAATTAAAAATGCCGGAGTCTTAAAAAATTTTGAATGGCTGTTATGCATTTGTGATCGTTAGGTTATGCTGCTGACTGGGAACATGACGATAATCCAGAACATAACTGGTCACCAAATGGGCAGTTACTTCGGCTACGCCTTGGCTGCCGGAGATATCGACAACGATGGATTGGATGACCTCATAATAGGTGCACCCATGTACACGGTCGTTGACAATCCTCAGATGCATTTCGAAACCGGAAAGGTTTATATATACTACGGCAAAGGACCGGAAAAATACGATTTATTCGAAGAAAGGTTTGTAAATTTGTCAACATTAATGTTTGTTTCTTTAATAAATACCAATTTGGCAAGTCTTGGAAAGAAAAATATTTGCAACCAAAAAAAATAAGCAATTTATGTGCGGAAAATTCTATACACATCTTGTATTTACTTATTATTTAAAAAGTTATTAAAGCGCTTAAAACAATATGTAAAACCACACGATTCTACAAGATGATATTATGGTAGTTTGAATTATTATCAATTTTTTCCTAAAATCTTTTAAGCAAGACCTGGACATGCATGTGCAAACAAAAATTCACTGAGTAAAAAGTTTGGTTGGATTTACAAACGATTTTTTAAAATTAATTTCACGATTTTTCTCCATATTTCTGGTTTTTAAAAAATATAAAAAATTACTTTATCAGTAATCAGCTATTTTATCATTTTACAAAATATCATTTGTTATTTTTACAACATGAAAAATGTTATTTCTTAGCAATATATATATTTTTGTAAGCTCCAAAAATGTGCAAAATTTTTTCGTTAATTCTCAAATAAATCTTGAAAAAAATCGTAATCTGAAAAACAGAAATTCACATTACAAAAACTGACACTTTAATGGCATTAAATTCTTTTAGTCAGAATTATTTTAAAAGCAGTCTAGCATTACGTTGTGTTATTTTCTTTTTTTCTTTTTTGTTTTAAAATCAATTTCACGATTTTTTCTCCATATTTCTGGTTTTTAAAAAATATAGAAAATTACTTTATCAGTAATCAGCTATTTTATCATTTTACAAAATATCATTTGTTATTTTTACAACATAAAAAATGTTATTTCTTATCTTAACAATGCAAAAAAGTGCAAAATCTTTTCGTTAATTCTCAAATAAATGTTGCAAAAAATCGTAATCTGAAAAACTGAAATTCACATTACAAAAACTGAGACTTTAATGGCATTAAATTCTTTTACTCAGAATTATTTTAAAAGCAGTCTAGCATTACATTGTGTTATTTTCTTTTTTGTTTTAAAATCAATTTCACGATTTTTTCTCGTTATATCTGGTTTTTAAAAAATATAGAAAATCATTTTATCAGTAATCAGCTATTTTATCATTTTACAAAATATCATTTGTTATTTTTACAACATAAAAAATGTTATTTCTTAACAATATATATATTTTTGTAAGCTCCAAAAAAGTGCAAAATCTTTTCGTTAATTCTCAAATAAATCTTGAAAAAAATCGTAATCTGAAAAACAGAAATTCATATTACAAAAACTGACACTTTAATGGCATTAAATTCTTTTACTCAGAATTATTTTAAAAGCAGTCTAGCATTACGTTGTGTTATTTTCTTTTTTCTTTTTTGTTTTAAAATCAATTTCTAGTTTTTAAAAAATATAGAAAATTACTTTATCAGTAATCAGCTATTTTATTATTTTACAAAATATCATTTGTTATTTTTACAACATAAAAAATGTTATTTCTTAACAATATATATATTTTTGTAAGCTCCAAAAAAGTGCAAAATCTTTTCGTTAATTCTCAAATAAATCTTGAAAAAAATCGTAATCTGAAAAACAGAAATTCACATTACAAAAACTGACACTTTAATGGCATTAAATTCTTTTAGTCAGAATGATTTTAAAAGCAGTCTATCATTACGTTGTATAATTTTCTTTTTTGCAGATCTGGGGAGACAAATCGTGGTCGTTTTGGTATGTCATTGGCATATTTGGGTGACATTGATCACGATGGATACGGTGATTTTGCGGTTGGTGCACCTTATGCTGGTCCAGAGGGTAGCGGAGCCGTTTATATCTATCAAGGTTCTTCCGAGGGGCTTCTTGAGAAATATACCCAGGTCATCTACGGCCAAGAGATCAGTTCCCATGTGAAGACGTTCGGTTTCTCAATTGCCGGGGGTCTCGACCTCGATAACAACCACTATCCCGACATGCTTGTAGGTTCATACGAATCCGACAGTGCAATGTTCTTCAGATCTCGACCGGTAATCAAGATGGAACCGTTGGGCACTTACGTGCAGTTTGGATCATCCGACAAGCTCATATCACTCGAAGACAGAAAATGTCTTCTCTCGGACGGTACAAGGGTCACTTGTCTGAAGATGGAGACCTGTTTCAACTACACCGGTGACGGAGTACTTTTGAATTACGCGTTTAACGTTCAATATGCACTTGATACCAAAAACACGAAGAGCCCACGAATGTGTTTCCTCGACAACGAAGGAGAACACATGAAGAATGAGACAATCAGCGCTAGGAGAAACGAACAGTTCTGTCGCACTGTCGTGGTCAGTTGAATTGAACAATTATGAACACTTAACAATATTTTTAACAAAAAAAAAATGATGATAGATTATCAAGAATTTATAAAAAGCCATGAATTTAAAAAAAAATTGTATTTAAGATCTAAACAAAATGTGAATCTTTTGAAGTTTATTTTGAACAAAACAAAAAAAATTATGATAGATTATCAAGAATTTATAAAAAGCCATGAATCTGACAAAAATTGAGCTTAAGATCACATCAAAATATGAACCTTTTGAGGTTTAGTTTGAACTTTTAATGTGGGCAAACATCTTAGGCTATAAGATTCTATCAAATAATGTCAATGAGTGATTCAAGATTTTTCGGGAATGGATAGAACATACTTCATTATTCTCTAAAAAAAAAAGTGGCAAGAACGAACAAAATCTGCAAAAAAAATGTTGATCAATCCAAATATCGTATTTAAAACAAGTTACAAAGTTCTACATATCATGTCTGCCTATCCTTGATAATCTATCATTGATGATAGGTTATCAAGAATTTATAAAAAGCCATGAATCTGAAAAAAATTGAGCTTAAGAACAGATAAAAATATGAACCTTTTGAGATTTAGTTTGAACTTTTAATGTGGGCAAACTTCTTAGGCTATAAGATTCTATCAAATAATGTCAATGAGTGATTCAAGATTTTTCGGGAATGGATAAAACATACTTCATTATTCTCTAAAAAAAAAGTGGCAAGAACGAACAAAATCTGCAAAAAAAAAAGTTGATCAATCCATATATATCGTATTTAAAACAAGTTACAAAGTTCTACATATCATGTCTGCCTATCCTTGATAATCTATCATTGATGATAGATTATCAAGAATTCATAAAAAGCCATGAATCTGAAAAAAATTGAGCTTAAGATCAGATAAAAATATGAACCTTTTGAGATTTAGTTTGAACTTTTAATGTGGGCAAACATCTTAGGCTATAAGATTCTATCAAATAATGTCAATGAGTGATTCAAGATTTTTCGGGAATGGATAGAACATACTTCATTATTCTTTAGAAAAAAATGGCAAGAACGAACAAAATCTGCAAAAACAAAAGTTGATCAATCCATATATATCGTATTTAAAACAAGTTACAAAGTTCTACATATCATGTCTGCCTATCCTTGATAATCTATCATTGATGATAGATTATCAAGAATTTATAAAAAGCCATGAATCTGAAAAAAATTGAGCTTACGATCAGATAAAAATATGAACCTTTTGAGATTTAGTTTGAACTTTTAATGTGGGCAAACATCTTAGGCTATAAGATTCTATCAAATAATGTCAATGAGTGATTCAAGATTTTTCGGGAATGGATAGAACATACTTCATTATTCTTTTAAAAAAAAGTGGCAAGAACGAACAAAATCTGCAAAAAAAAAAGTTGATCAATCCATATATCGTATTTAAAACAAGTTACAAAGTTCTACATATCATGTCTGCCTATCCTTGATAATCTATCATTGATGATAGATTATCAAGAATTTATAAAAAGCCATGAATCTGAAAAAAATTGAGCTTAAGATCAGATCAAAATATGAACCTTTTGAGATTTAGTTTGAACTTTTAATGTGGGCAAACATCTTAGGCTATAAGATTCTATCAAATAATGTCAATGAGTGATTCAAGATTTTTCGGGAATGGATAGAACATACTTCATTATTCTTTTAAAAAAAAGTGGCAAGAACGAACAAAATCTGCAAAAAAAAAAGTTGATCAATCCATATATATCGTATTTAAAACAAGTTACAAAGTTCTACATATCATGTCTGCCTATCCTTGATAATCTATCATTGATGATAGATTATCAAGAATTTATAAAAAGCCATGAATCTGAAAAAAATTGAGCTTAAGATCAGATCAAAATATGAACCTTTTGAGATTTAGTTTGAACTTTTAATGTGGGCAAACATCTTAGGCTATAAGATTCTATCAAATAATGTTAATGAGTGATTCAAGATTTTTCGGGAATGGATAGAACATACTTCATTATTCTTTAGAAAAAAGTGGCAAGAACGAACAAAATCTGCAAAAAGAAAAGTTGATCAATCCATATATATCGTATTTAAAACAAGTTACAAAGTTCTACATATCATGTCTGCCTATCCTTGATAATCTATCATTGATGATAGATTATCAAGAATTTATAAAGAGCCATGAATCTGAAAAAAATTGAGCTTAAGATCAGATAAAAATATGAACCTTTTGAGGTTTAGTTTGATAGAATCTTAGGCTATAAGATTCTATCAAATAATGTCAATGAGTGATTTAAGATTTTTCGGGAATGGATAGAACATACTTCATTATTCTTTAAAAAATAGTGGCAAAAACGAACAAAATCTGCAAAAAAAAAGTTGATCAATCCATATATCGTATTTAAAACAAGTTACAAAGTTCTACATATCATGTCTGCCTATCCTTGATAATCTATCATTGATGATAGGTTATCAAGAATTTATAAAAAGCCATGAATCTGAAAAAAATTGAGCTTAAGATCAGATAAAAATATGAACCTTTTGAGGTTTAGTTTGAACTTTTAATGTGGGCAAACATCTTAGGCTATAAGATTCTATCAAATAATGTCAATGAGTGATTCAAGATTTTTCGGGAATGGATAGAACATACTTCATTATTCTTTAGAAAAAAGTGGCAAAAACGAACAAAATCTGCAAAAAAAAAGTTGATCAATCCATATATCGTATTTAAAACAAGTTACAAATTTCTACATAACATGTCTGCCAATGATGTTTTCCCTTATTTCAGTGTTTCTGCTTATTATTAGCTGTCTTAAGTAACAAAAAGTAAAATTCATCGGGCTATCAATATTCATCGAATTTTTTTCTGATTCAATTTGTATTTCCAGGTATACATTGTTCCGAATGTTCGTGACAAGCTGACATCATTGGACGCGGAGATGCGTATGAGTTTGGTGGACGAGTCACGTATTTACAATGGTCCACGTAATGCATCGCTGAAACTTCGTCCAATTCTGGCGAGAACCTCATCCAGAAAGGACTCTGTCTCAATCCGAAAGAACTGCGGCAGCGACAACATCTGCACACCCGATCTTCAGCTCAACTGCACGTCCAGAATAACCGAGTACCTAATGGGTTCCAACGAAAAAATCGTGCTCGAAGTAAATGTAGTGAATGCGTACGAAGATGCCTACGAGGCGATGTTCAATTTGAAAATACCACCAGGCATTGATTACATAAAAATCGATCGTATCGATCAGGCGGAAATTCCAGTTCAGTGTTCTCCAGTTAAACAAGGCTACAATTTAACGCTCAAATGTGACATCGGTAATCCACTACCAAAGGACAATATAGTTAAATTCAACGTAATTCTCCAGCCTATGACTGTTCACCAAGAAATGTCCTCGTACAACTTCGAAGCGGAATCCAATTCGTCCAATCCTGAGGACTTTTCCACGACTCACGACAATAGGAAAAAACTTTCAATCAAAATCTGGGTTAAAACGGATTTGGTTATTGACGGCGAAAGCAGACTCAAAGACGTATTCTACGATCCCGCAAACTATACAGCAACTCACGCGACAACGCAGTTGGAATATGGACCAGGATTTACGCACAATTATACTATCCACAATGGCGGTCCCTTCACAATCGAAGAGGCGGAAGTATTTCTCGTGTGGCCGGCTGCTACTCTGGCCGGAGATGATCTTCTTTATCTGCTGGAACAGCCAGAAACATCAGGTCCTATAGTTTGTGCGAGTGCCAATTCAAATCCTCTGAGCCTGAAACTCGAACAGGTTCGGTCTTCCCAAAATCGGTATAATCAGGGAACGAACACACATGGAGGAAAAGGCGGACATGGTGGAGGATATCCTTCAATCCCGTCTTATAACGACGCGGATTATGGAAGTAATGAAGGTGGAAACCATATTACAGGCTCTCACGGTACAAATACAGGTGAAGGACGTGGTACTATCTCAGGAACAGTTACCACCTCCAACTCAACCCATAACTTCACTTATGGACCGAATGGTGAACAGATTGACATCGAAGACGTGTGGAAACAATCCGGTGGGGTTATTACGGCCACGAATGTTACGACAAGCGTTACCGAGACGGTATACACGGAGACAGGACGACATAACCAGCAGATTTACGGCGAGACAAGTCGACAAGACGGTCAAAATTATAAAGACATAAGACAACAGCAACAACTTGCTAATGAAAGAAGACGACAGCAGGAAGAGCAAAAATCAAAGGACATCATATACCAAACTAACAGACATCATGGCAGCAACAGTGATGTGCTTACACATGGAGTTATTGGCGGAGGATCCGACATTACAAGCGGAGTGCGTCCCGATCAAATAAGCGGCGATCGAGAGGAAAATGTCAATATTGGTCTCCACTCAAGAAATGTTACATCTAACAAAGAATTAAACATTTTTCTAACTACGTTGACAAGAGATTCTGTCGGCTATGAAGTCTTCACCGAAGGGGGAAAACAGTATTTTCGATTTTTGGGAAGATTCAGAGTTTTTCGCGATGGAAAGGAATACATAGAGTTCAAGGATGGCACGACTTTCCCTCTGCTGAACAGATACGGGACATACAGTATTTCTGCGGACGGCACGCGAAGTGATATTGATCGTCAATTTGTCTCAATCGTGGGTCAGGTTATCACGAACAATGATAACAAATGTTACATTCTGTTGAACGACGGCCGAAAATTTGCAATCGAGGGCTCTTATACTCATACTGAAGAACATACGTACACGGCAGGCGGAAGTGGAAGACAAGGAGGCGCCTCATTCGCTTCAACTTCGAGACATCAGGATGCTGCCGAAGAAGATCTAGAAGAGTACGACGATTATGAATACGACGATTCTCGGACAGAGTCATCGTCCAATCAGGGAAGAGATTCAGGAAGGGAATACGAGTCGCATAGCACGCAAACTTACGAGGGGAGGAAAACTTACGAGAGGACTCAAGGCTCTCGCGTTTATGGTCGTAACGAAGAATTCAATACAAATCTTGGTCGCCACTCAAATTATCGAGAGGATTCTGGTTTTCACAAACGAGGCTCGAGACATCGAAGAGAAGGAGACGTTATTAGCGTCGAAGACTTCAGGAAGCTCGAGAAGAAGCTCAGGCTTCATAAAAGACAAGCCGATCCGTTGTATGATGATTTTGGAAATCGGGAGGTTTTGTCTAATTTGAACTATGCTCAAAACGACGAAAAATCCGTAGTTCCAATGTGCAAAGCTGCCAAATGCGTCAGTTTAAGATGTACTTTAGGACCACTTAATAAAAATCAGGAGGTTTCGATCAGTGCGAGATACATCGTAAAAGGCATGACACTCAAGAAAATCGCTGCTCAGGAGGAACTCAAAGTTTCCACACAACTTATAGCTCAAGTTACGAAATTGCCGACTGTCGGAAAGCCGGAAAAGGATGTTGTCAAGAGTCACGAGATCTACACGAATCTTCGACCTAAGGCACCAGAACATGATGTTGATTCAGTGCCTCTGTGGGTCGTAGTACTTTCCGCCTGCGCCGGTGTCATCATTCTGCTTTTGCTTATTTATTTGTTACATAAGGTACGTTTTCGTGAATTATTTATATACATTTATCAAATACGGCCCACTCAGAACAACAGATGCAGAAAGACGCTTTTATGGTTATTATAACAATAAATAATGATCTCGAATTTTTTTATCATTTTTTTTCTTCTAAAAATCATATTATTTGTAAGACCATACAAGAAAATGGAAATTTAAAAAGTCATTTTTCTAGTTTGTAAAATATAAATAAATCCTTAATTTATGCAGGGATTATTATACGGATTAATAATATTTAGATATTCGATAAATTATGAAACAATATTTTATCATTCGCGACATTTTAGAAATCATAAAAAATTTTATTCGCTGAATAATCTTTGTGATAGTTTATTCGAAAGGTTTGCAATAATTTTCCGTTCTTTTTTATTACAGTGTGGCTTCTTCAAGAGGAACCGACCGACAGATGCCCCAGAGCGACAACCATTGAACAGGAACGGTCATTTCAACGGAGATGATCATCTCTAAGGGATCATTTGAGATCGTAATTTCCTAGAGTCTCAGGACTCGATATTACAATCGCTGAAAACGAACAGTCACAACGTGCCTTGAGTTTCGTTTGTGAAGCCAATATAACGAGAAAAACAAAAAGTACGACGCTGATAGCAGTTTATTTAAATTTCATTGAGCCGAAAAGTGTCTAGCTGTCAGCGAGATACGAACGATGAATCTTAAGATACACATCGCCGAAACAATCCCGATGGAGGAATATTCTCATAATTCTAACGGTAGTGAAATTAATACGTGCGACGAGCATATTTTGTTAAAGGTAAAAAAAAAGACTAATGTTTACGAGCAAATACCTTTCGCGGGCGACACAAACACTTTCCGTGTCATTTTATATACACTTACTGCCAATGGATACTCCTTCCAGCTCCTGCAGCTCGATCTTACAAGTTTCTAGTCAGAAACGTTTTTATGTCTACTTAAGCTGCGCACCATATGAAATTCGTATTCACATTGTTGTGTGTATATATATTAAATAATATTATATTCTTTTGTACTTGTTAGCTGTGGGAGCATTCGACGAATACGATACGATCCGACCATACGAGCTCCTGGCGAGAGCAACAATTACTATTCATTAATCCAATTTCATTTTTTTATTTTCCTCGTTTGGAGATCTCGAATACGCTGCATAAGAACGTTAATTTTTTTTCGATTCGCAGATAAATAGCATCATTAATATGCCGCGAAAAATGATAGAGAATTATATTCTTGCTACATCGACGAGATTTTCTATGAACGTAGCTCGAATAGCACGTTAAGCGCTTTTGGAGCATGTGGAAAAGATTATTTATTTAAGTCGTTTAGCGTACACCCGAAACTCGCAACGGGAGCAAAAGGGCCTCGGAGGTGGCCCGGATATGTGTGTACAATCTGTAAATTATTAATTCCTTACTAAACTTACGAAGTAGATTAATTATTGCAATAATAACCGTGTAGCGAGTGTCGGTTGATTTTTCGTTCGCAAATGAACGCAGGACTGACGTGTATATACAGAGTTAAGGTTTAATATAAAAATACATTACCTATATTAATTCAAAATTGGCCTGAATTGTTTATTTTTGACCTTTGTTTCATGGCTCACGATTGGTAAGTAGAAAATCAGTGAAAGAATTATTGTAAAAACATTTATTGAAAATCACAATGACGTAACAGCAACAGATGTAAAAAAATGCACAATCACTATTGACCTTACGTGTTATCGCTCTCACTCATTCAACTTAGCAGCCAGTATACTCATCGGAATCAGCGCGCGTGTGTGTTTGTATGTAGAGATTAACAAAATTAATCAGAAATTCATCCAAATATCCAAAAATATACTTTACAATAGACTCGTTTTATGTTTACTAGATTTCGACTTCTTTTTCTTATTTTGTTCCTTTCTTAAAACGTATATAAAAATAGTCTAGGAGTGTACAATCGTCCGTTTTTTTTTTTTTTAAATATGCCTAATATTTATTACTCGTGAGTTCTTCTGATTATTATTCATTTTGCGTACTTTGCGGGGTTGTGATGACGGCTACTCGGAGTTTCGTAGCCGTTTGCGTGAAAATTTAATTTCAACATGAAAGAAAATTTTAAGGAGACCCGCGATTATTAGAAAAAAAAATTGATTACATGATGAATGGGAAACAATCATGTATGGGGAGAGTTACAAAATTCTTTGTAAATTCAGCGTCTAATTATTGCTGCATCAATTTGCTTCGGCGATCGATTATCCAAGACCCGATAGAATTCTTTGGCTAATCAACGAATGATCGATGGAATCTATTATGTCACGGGCAGTGTTAGAATTTAACAGCTCCCAAATTTGATGGAGACTATCGGACATTATATACAAATACATCTGGATAGAATCGTTAATCCCATCGCGATTAAGAGGCACGTAACTCTTGAATCTAGGGAAAAACGCAAAATAGTTTTCTTTTACGGAAAAGAATACAATAGATAACCACTAAATGTCCAAAGTCAACGAACCATCATTGAAAAAGGTCTATTATGCAATATTTTTGGACCACATATATTCTAAATATAGACAATATATTTAATAAATAGACCTCGTAATTGTATTTACGTATTTACACAAAGTCGTTACTTTCATCGTCACTTATTTTCCGTAATAAAGTCGATTTCCTGAGATTCAAGGCTTACGCAACCACTTGATTGATCGATTAAACATATTGACAATTTTTTTTATACACATAGGATTCACTACTTGATCTACGGGTGTGAACTCTGATTACGATTAGAATGTTGCTCTCTACATGAGTCGGTAATCTCAATGAGTAATTTCTACATATCACAACGGAATTATAGTTGATGTATATTGTCAAATGGAAATCCGCACGTGTCTTAGCCGCGTATCTAAACGCAAGCGTCACAGAAGTGTGCGTTGCAAATAAACATCGATAGAATTGTCATACCCGTAAAAATTGTATCGTGGGGGTGGGAAGTCATTTCGTGAATTTGATAATCCTCGAAGAAAGGAATATGTTCATCAGTTCATTGGATTATCCCGAAGTAGACTGATTGTATCAACGATAATGATTCAATGGATGTTTCTTTCTCTGTTATCATTCATATGTTAAATATCAATTGCTCACTTGTTGCATTGAAATAAGATTTGAGTTGCCCTGCTGTCGTAAATGTTAAATCACAGATTCGGGATCTTGTGACGTTGATGTTTCCTCCTCGGATCAGCTTTCCGGTACCTGTAAAAATTCCATGTTACCCCATATTTTCATTCAAGACGTTAGAAGACATCAACTCATTAATGTGGCGATGCACTTATAGTTGCAGATCAATTTACTCCGGCAAAATTCGGTCGAAATTTTTATTTCGATTTATTTAAAAAACTTCCATGATTTAGAAAAATGATAATAAATAAACATAATAAAAAAATTATATTTATTAAAAATAAATATAATAATGAATTATTTTTCCGAAAGCTGCAATGATTTGCAAAAATAATTTATTATTATATTTATTCGTAATAATGATAATGTATAATATAATTATATGTATTTGTTTAATATTTATTGAAAATAAATATAATAATAAATTATTTTTCCGAAAGCTGCAATGATTTGCAAAAATAATTTATTATTATATTTATTTGTAATAATGATAATGTATAATATAATTATATGTATTTGTTTAATATTTATTGAAAATAAATATAATAATAAATTATTTTTCCGAAAGCTGCAATGATTTGCAAAAATAATTTATTATTATATTTATTTTTAATAATGATAATGTATAATATAATTATATGTATTTATTTAATATTTATTGAAAATAAATATAATAATAAATTATATTTGCAAATCATTGCAGCTTTTGTAATCAATTGAAATACACAGCTAAAACTTTGTTCTATTAACCGAACTTTGTGATTTTATGTAAATGTTCTTAGTATTCGCAATATGGTTATTTAAGATTGTAACAAAACATTTTTTAGTTTATGGAGAATTTTTACATGTTTTGACAGATGAGCTTTGATTATTAATATTATTTTGTATAAATTACCTTCCACTGTAAGTCATTTCCAATAGTATACAACTCCTTGAGAGCCTCAAACAATTTGCCGCTGTTTCGCAGCTCTTCGTACTTGTGATAGAGCTCGAGTGCTGCTCGAGCGTCTTCGGTGGAATCGTGCGTTTCGGATTGTATTTTTTTCCCCAAAAAATGCCATGTTAAAAAACGCAACGATACCATCCGTCGATGTGGCAAGTGAAACAAAAGAACGGTATCTACAATCTGCTCCGGTGGGACTACTAAATTGATCACTCTGTGAAATTAAGACAGAATAATTAAAAATCCGTCGAACACATCGCAGTAAAAGAAGAAATAGAGTAATTTGGAAAACAATTGCTACCTAAAATCATTCTTCAGTCCGTGACCAACGAATATAATCCCATTGTCTACTAGGAACCGTAATTTTTGGTAAGTAGATTTGAGCGTAGTAAGATGTTTACTACTGAAATTAGCGTCCAAATCCCCGGGTTGTATACCGCTGAATTTGGTCAAATAATCAACCACCTGTTCTTGGGTGCTTATGTAATCGTCTATGAACGGCGTACCCTCTAGTGGTCCGTGTCTATTTGGGCAAAGGTAACTTATTTATCGCCTTTTTCGGGATCACCGATTTATACGTAAATCCTTAAAAGTTCTAAACAAATCCACATGAAAATATACAAGTACGTACGTGCACGTATATAGAACATTTTTCCACTAATATATATTTTTGTATCTATTATTTATCTTCGAATATTCATATATTTTATACATGTGAAATTTTTTTTTTAAGTTCTTCTGAAGAACATAGAAAAATATATCAATGTTTCAGTTGCTATATATAACGTATATTAATTTCATGTGGTGAATAAAACTGCAAATAGTTGCAATCGCGTTTTCAGAAAACTAAAACAAGAATTTACGTACCCGCGAATACATGTTATTCTGGCGACCGACATGTGACTTGGTTTTATTGTCGACATTTTGCCGTCACTACGAAGTTCGGATTCTTTTTGATTAAGTGTAACAAACTCTGCATCGATTCCGACCAATTCGCCTGCAAATATATAATTATAGAAATAAGGTGATTTTAGAATTCCGAATTTACAGAAAGTGAAATTTCAGGTGAATCTCACCTTTCTTGGGGGTTTCATCCGTTGTCAACGGTGTAAATGTTATCCCCCGAGTTCCACCACTTCGGGCGATGCATTTGTCTTCGCCAAATACATCGTACGTGAGTGGACTCACGAATGGTATAGGATCAGGCGCAGGACATGCGGTGTAATGAAGAATACATGGTACTTTCCAGTCCAAATTAAACCAAACTGCCTCTTGTGGTGTTACAGCCGATATACTACAAAAAGAGTAAATATGCTTTGTAAAAAAGGAGTCTAAAGTGCGGCACATTTATAATTCTTCCATTAATTTCCACCAAAAAAACAATCCTACCTATTTTATAACACTAGCAGATTATAACTATTTTATAAGAACGCTTTAAGCTTTTTTATCCCGAAAAAATCTTTAGCTGCAGTTTTGAAACCAAAAGTGTCCTCAAAAAGCGTCGCAACGCTTCTGGAACATCTGTAAAGGGGATAAAATGTCCTCAAAAAATATAACTGCGAAAACTTTTGTCAATATACTATTAAAATGGTTTCACATCAAGTGCACGAAGTTTGCTCGTTACTTTTTTACAATTAAACTTTTTCCGATAAAAAGCGATGGAGAGTTGTTTCGTAGCGGCAGATATAGCCACTCGTTGAATAAAAATGCATTCATAATACTTTTTAGTTTGAATAACTGTCAATAATTCTTAGCGAAGATCAGTAATAATATTTAAAAATATGAATTACCTTGAGTAATTTTTCTTCATAGAAGAAAAGATTAATATTTTTAGCATTTTCGTGTAATTATTCATAGTTATTCAAAGCGAAAAGTATTTTAAATAAAATACAGTTTTATAGGTAGTAAATCACGGTAGAGTTTTTTTTTAAATGAAATTAATGGTAGTTATAAATGCGATCTAATAAAATGAAGAAAATGGATTGTTTATTACCTAAAATCATTAAAGATATACCACTGAGCAACTGCACTACCGGTTGATCGTTCGTGATAATTTGGACCGACTCGAATCAGCGCTACGACGTGTCTTCGATCGTCACTGGACTTGTCTTCGACGTAGCACACTACAGCACTTAAAATGTACTGAACTTTCGTGGGCTTCCGCGAATTTTCATCATTTAACAATGATTTTTCAGTATCATTCAATGTAGGTTCATCCGTCGTTGGTGCAAACTCAGCTTCGTTCACTTTCGTCCCATCACTTTCCAAGTCGCCTTTACAATTATTGTCACCCTGACCATTTTCAATTGTATCTTTAGAATTGCTCGCGTTACCATTGGTAGCATCTATCGGACTCAGTTTATCAAGCTTGTCCACCGATAAGTCACCGTTCTCGTCTAACGTTACTTGGATAACATGTGGAATCCAGGAATGCGAATAGTAAAGATGACTCGGAGGAGTCGGAGTTTGCATGGTAACTTGTGGCGGTGCGGGAGATGCCTGAGCGGGTTCTAAATACAAAAAAGAATGCAGATTAGAAACTTGCCCATTGCCTCTCTCATTATTTTTCGCTTTTTGCAAAGCTACCTCTATGATAAAGTATTTTTTAAAATAATATATAATTTTTTATTTAAAAAAATTGACTTTATCGATCTAACTTTTGCAAAACTTGAGATAGCGTGCCCATATTTAATATATAAATAAAATAATACCTAGCCATTACATACTTATAATTGAATGATGAACTATCTAAAATTTGGATTTTATGGAATTTTTAATTTAAAAAAATTGACGTTTATCGATCTAACTTTTGCAAAACTTGAGATAGCGAGTCCAAATTTCGTGGGTAAACGATATTCAACCAAGATATTTATTTCTCTATTTAAAACAGGGATGCAGATTAGAACCTTGCCCATTGCTTCCTCATTATTTTTCGCTTTTTGCAAAGCTATGAGGAAGTATGTTAATCGATTTTGGCTTCCTCATAAAGAACGCTTTGTGGAAAGCGAAAAATAATGAGGAAGCTATGTGTACTTTGCATCCTTTAAATAAAGAAATAAATATCTTGGTTGAATATCGTTTACCCGCAAAATTTGCACTCGCTATCTCAAGTTTTGCAAAGGTTTATGCAATAACGTCAATTTAAAAAAATGTAAACTCCATAAAATCCGAATCGGTTTAACGATTTTTCCCAAGTTCAATACCAATGGTCACAATTACTTAGTTTAATTTTCATATGAAGTTTCAGCCCGATAGCTAAAAATTTGTTCAATTTAAAGCGTTGACGGAGATTTTTCAAAATTTTATAAATCATAAAAACGATATTCGTCGATTGATTTTTATAAAATTAATACCAAGTGAAGATTGGTCAGTAAATTTTCAAAATCATTAAATAATACCTGCATCTTTGCCGATATGTCTAAATCGGCATCCAGCCCTTATACAGTTGGTCCCATAGCGGCATAATTTTACAGTACTCGGTATAGGGCTCGATGAAGGGCTGCCGTCCTTCCCATTCATTATTTTTTGTACAACAATGTCCATTTGCGTTTGCCAGAATTTCTTTTCCTAAAAATATATATATTTTTTCTGTTCAGTATCTTCAAAGAACTATTTATTGTTCCTTGTAATGAAAAGCTTGTGTTTTACCTGTTGACTATCCAAGCCACAATTCAATGCCAATATTTGAGGTAATTTGGTCAGTCTCCGCGATTGAAGAGTCGGTGCAAATTTCTGACAAATATCGCACCAAGCAGGTGTAATTTTTTCAGGTCCCAAACTGCGAGTGAGAATTTTTGAGAATGGAATTTCCTCATCTGTAAAAACGACCTTTTTTTAGAGTTCGAAGCTAGTAACAGCGCGAAAAATAGAAGCGGATCTTACTGGGACTCGTTGTTTCCGGATAAAGTAAGTTGCAAAGTAGCATGATCGAATTCTTTGAAGCTTCCTGACCGCATTTCAAACAACGATGTATATGCACTTGTTCAGCTCCAAAAGTACGACTTATATCCGTTTCTTCGTCTCGAACTTCAGGTTCTTCCGGAGATTTTTTGCTGGTATTGTCTGTGCATACAACGAAATAATGCATCAAATCGACGAAGCGTGTCGTAGGTTTCGGGCAAGTAAAAAAAATTTCAATATATTGAGTAAATATTGGGGCACCGCAGATTTAACAAAAGTAGAAGCGCAGCTAGCGATTTGTGAGCAGGGTTCGGCACTATTTGAATCAAAAAAGTATTCTTAATATTTATGATATTTCCAAAATGATTCTCTTAATGATTGTTAATTTTATTAGTATTTTTTTAAAATGTTTATTGTTTTGAACAAATCATTAGGGTATATTACGAATTTTAAATATATTATCGTTTAGTAAAAAACAAATAGTTGGTTATCGTTTAGCATTTTTTAAATATGTAAAATTGTTTTTTGTTTCAAATGAACCTAAGCCTTGTTTATGAGCGTATCAATGAAATTTCCGATACATACGTTTTCTGCTCCTCTCGCAATGCCTGGTTTAGATGTGGATCCTACGCTAACGTATTATTACCTACCACCTTTTTTTCGTTTCAGATCCGACTGACTTCCAATTGCGATCTCGTGCAGGCGCCAAAAGCGGATTTATATGGCATAACTAGATTCCACTTGATGAATTGTAAATACAAGCGTACTACGGAACGGATGCGAGTAAAAGTGACGAGGGGTAGAAATAAAAAACGCTCTTGGATGAAAGCGTATAGGCCGCGAATCGTGCATACTTAAGAAAGAACGAAAAAGTGTCTATGTTCGCAAATTCTCTTCGCGTTCAGAGCAGACCGCAGTGAGTGTTTGTAACTTATTCCCGTGATAAGTAAAAAAAAAATTATATTGGAGAAAAAATATATTGCGTTTTCAGTATAAATTTGATAAATCTTTTTGAAACATAAAAACTCACTGTAATCTTCTCTTCATAATAATTCAACAAATGCTCCAGTTGCAATATCCTAAGAATACAAGAAGTCGTGAAAGAATTCTACGCAAATCGCGCAACTACACGAATCGCGACAATAAACTACACGTCGCTGAAATTTGGATGCTTACATCGATAAAAAATGTGCTCGAAATCCTCTTGGTATCCTTGGGATATATCGCTGCAGCTGGATTCAGTTGAAATAAAATAATAATAATAATAATAACAATAATCGAGGTAAAAGTACGAAAGGTTTGAAAAATAAACACAAAAAGTGCCCAGTGCAAAGGTTACACGTGAATTGTGTTTACCTTTCGATGTAATCCACATATATTTACCATCCTCCTCTTGCTTTCGACGTTTCTTTTTCTCTATATCGTGGCTCTTGTAACGCGATCCGAGATCTTGGAGTATGCTAGGAAAATCTTGTTCTTTATATACAAACTGCGGACATTTTGGGCCGAGTTTCAAACGGGCGGCTTCCTCTTCCTCCTGCTGACGCTTTTTCGTCTCCAATATTTCGTAGTGCATCTGATGGAGGATGAATCTGTTCCAACTCTGTCATATTTCATCAGTCAATAATACTCTTATTTCAGAAGAATCTTCACACATCCACAGTGAAAACTGTACCTGTATCAGTCTGATTAAACTGATTTTTCTTTTAGCCTCAGGATGAAGATCGCTAAGAATGAGTCCTAATGCCGAAGCTTCGGGAACCGTTCTGAAAGCCCTTAAGAAATTTGCCGCCTGACACGGGACCCCCCTCGAAGTATCCAACATGTGAAACAGGAAGCCCAACTCGCACGAGAGACAAAATTCTTTTTGGCACGAATGCGTCAGCAGCGCTACACGAACGGGTTCACAATAGTACAGCAGCTGTAATTTTTAGTGAATATTTGTTGTTATTTCATCCAGATACGACCATCACCGATAAAATTAAAAAGGTTGCAAAGTAGAACCTGTGCATATTGCTTCCCGATTTTTTTTTCCGCTTTTTACAAGCTTACCTCTTTATAGAGCAGAGTTTATTCATAAGCCTTCATTACTTTTTAGAATAAAAATTGATGGTAAAATTACTCTCATAATCGTTGTATTATAATAATAATATGCGGTGTTTAGAAAACGACGCTTGAATGTTTGAAAAACTGAAATTAACATATGTTGTGACTGAAATTTTGCGATAAATATTTTCCTGTTTTTGGAAAACTTTTTTATGAAAAATAGTTTGTCTTAGAATTTTTTAAATGAATATTAATTTATAAAAGCTGCAGATAATTGTTGGAAAATAATATCTTTCAAGTCGATACGATAAATGTTTATCGAATTAAATTATGGAGGTTTGCAAACCTGGTATGGGCTTTATTTGAAATTAAAAACTATATGCACTTACTTGAAGCATAGCATTGCAATAACTGTTGGGAAGCGTGGCTTCCAGGCCGGAGAAACTTGTGAGATTGTACTGATCAAAGTCAAACTCGTCGTAACCGAGCCGTGAGTACTTGACTTCGATTTTACGGTAACGTTTAGGTATTGCTACAAAGCTACCATCCTCAGTTTTAGCCCGTGATTCACCCGCGAAAAGCTTTGTAACCAAGCCACGTCGTTTTTCCAGATTGTAAGGAATCTGTAAGAAGCGCAGAGTTTACTTATAGAGATATCGACCCCCGTTAGAATATTTACACGATTGTCTTTTGCGTTCACAGTGCATTAAGCATTAGATACCGTGAGAAAGAAAATTAAGATAAAACCTAAAGTCAACGAGAGACAGAGACAGAGAGAAAGAGAATAAGATCACGTGGGAAAGTTAGCAAGCATCAAAAATATTAAAGTTAGCCATATGCATATCTCATAGAGCCTTTATTGTATTCAAATACAATTCCGATTATACATTTTCGTGAAACGTACTATGCTATGTATTATTAATGCATACAATAATTAATAAAAAGAAAAATGCAGCAGATCTTGCAAATTATAACTGGGGAGCGTTTTTCGCATCGACATCATAAAATACATCGCCGATGGGACATTAAGGAGGACAATCGTCATCAAACGGCACGACAGTTGAAGCAACGAATCCTAGCCGACTAGCTTATCAAAGTATATCACATTATTTGTTTTATTTGTTTTATTACGCGCTTTATAGACTACGATTATTATGACAATAGCCGATCAGTCTTGTTTATATTAATTTCTCTCACTTTAGCATTTATTGCTAAAAAAATCACATTGTTTATAGTTACGATGTAACTACTTATACTGCTTTTATGTTTGTTTCTATTCGAAAACTATCACTGGTTTCATTGTGCAGCGCATCTCAAGTTTCACAATTATTTCATTCATTTTATCTTCATTTAAATACAACGTAACGCAAAAAATATATGAGCATATTGGCAGTTATATCACAATTAATTGAACTCGAAGATTGCAGTAACGAATCGAATCATCGTGTGCAAAAACAGATTATCAACAATTCTTTTTAGATCTGTTAGGGGGACAACTTTTGTTCCTAATATAAGAAACATTACAGTGGAGATTCCTAACAATACTAACAATCTTGCATGACGAAGAAGCTTCGGAAGGACGGGAATATTTTCGAGGATCATGGAAATTTGAGGAAGGGCTGAGGCGTAAAGGGAATTAGCGTGGGAGAATATTGTTTTCTCACTTGATTTCTGCGGAAGGCCTGCGGATTTGGCGCGTAACCAATCGTCCCTTGCATCTTCATCGTGCGTAAAATTTCCGGATCAATAGCTGGAGTTTTCCTGTAGAAAACCATTATTAATTGGTACGAAAAGATACTTTACGTCCCATTTTAAAAAATCATGTAAAAACTTGATTTTTTTTTCCGGACACATACCGATAGACTTTTTTCAAGAATTCCTCTGGCCAATCACTGACGAGTGAGAGCCCCGCGTACATCATCGGTATCGTGCTCAGTGGCGTTACGTTATCATCGAGAGCTATTGGCTCGAGAGTTTCTACTGGGTCAGCAAATTCCGTAGGCCTATATCGGAATTTTTCTTTATAATTTTCACCAAAAAAATAATTACACGAGAATCGTTCTTCTATTTGTACAATATTGCATTAGGGCGATTAAAAACTACAGGATCTTCATATATTGTCATGCTCATTTAAATGTTTGTATCATACATTTCCTAATTTTTGTATGTTTCATAAATAATTAAATTAACCCATACACCTACATAGCAAAAAATATTGCCATATCGAGACATATTCAATGGTATTCAAATTTAAGTGATCATAAGAATATATAAAAAAACGTGTTTTTTTTTAATCACCCTAATATCGCATAGCTCACCTGGAGAAAGCATTGAATTGTGGATCTGGACTATTAGTTGCCATTAGATGAAGAGAACCAGCGGAATCTCCAAAACTTAGGCACTTGGACGTCGGCGATACATCGAACGACAAAACCATAGCTCCGCCCGTGGCAACCTGAATTGTAAAACAATTAATGTAATCGCAGCATTTAAAAAAAATGTCGCCCATTGAACTCGCAATGCGTGATTATAATGTTAATTTTTTTTACCTGGTATAGACAAGTTAAGGATGGTTGAACGTCAGCGTAAATAGTGTCGAGTAGTTGCATTTGGCCCATTGGCGATACAACTGCTAGACGACTAGAGTAGCTAGGAAGGAACTTCAGAAGGAGCGGGTATACCAATGTTGTGACGGGAGTCAATGCTCGCATTTGTCTCAGGTCATACACCATCAGAAATCGATCTACTGAAAGCCCCTGTCGACTACATACATAAGTGCAATTACTATCAAATTTATGTGCGCGTATATATTGTATTTTTGTTCATTGAAATAAGGACAAAATTGTCAGCGAACGTTGGGCATTATTGCATTTAATGAGCATTATTAAAAAGATTTACTACATTTTTTGAAAATTACAGATACTGGAAATTTTTATTCATAAGTTTGCGTATTAAAATAATAGCAAAACGTGATTGGAAATTTTATATAAATCCACTGTAATTTTACATCGTACTTATATGATAAATTCAATATGCCAGTTTATGAATAAAAATTTCCAAATTCAGTAGATTAAACCTCCAAACATTTTTTACTTTGAGCCTCTAATTTTAGACAGAAATTTTATATGAGAAAAACATGAAGATTTGCAATTCTCTAAGCTTAGAAATATAAAGTGATTGTTCTCTAATTGACGACCAGCATATTCATTAAAAGGAGGCGAATAATTCTTAAATTGAATGATAACGATGCGAATGCTGATAATAAATTATGAAAATACTCAGTTAAAGAATTACCCAACGCCGCAATGATAAAAAGAAATGTATACCTGTTACTGAATCCACAAGTAACAAGATAATTTCCTTGCACATCGAAATCACTGAGAGAGCCTGTATGAGTCTCCAAAGTGTGCTCAATGGAAAGAGTGTTAGGATCTCTCAGATCGATTCTGCCGGCTGGATTTCCAGCGCACACAAATTTACTGTGCTTTCTTAGTATCGCGCAACCGTGCTCGCCCACGTGAATCAATCCAGTCTCTTTGCCTCTGGTTAGATTAAAATCAATTATTTTCTCCTGATGACCTCCCATCAGAAGCTGACTGCCGGAACTTTGCAGCATGCACTGCATGTCGATCATGTTTGGAGATCTGCAACAATATCAATATTATTATTACTATTATTTGAAATTTTTTCACTGAAATTTATTTACAACTCCATGAGTACATCAGGATTTTACAAACGAAGAAATACGATTTACTTATATATCTTAAGTTAAATAAAAATCCGTAATGTACCCCGAATCTCACTACTAGAGTTTAAATAATTTGTTTTATAATATTATTTAGTACTTTATGTGAAAGGAAAACGATTTCTCCCTTTTTGATATATTAAAACTTAAAAATTCGTAACAAAATGACAATTTACTTAAATTATCTAAATTCCTACATTGTATTATTACAGTTTATCTATCCTTGTTGAAAAAACGAGTTAAGGAACTCCTCCTCCATATTTTTTATCATTTCTGTTTTCTGTTTTCTTCTATGTTTTATGTTTTGGCCATATAGTTTTTCTCGCACTATTGGTGTGATAGTATACAAAAATAAAAACTTCCAAGCTTATAAATATTTTTTCATAAATTTGAATCAAAGCTGGGCAGTATTTGAATAAAAAATTTCGAATAATTACAAGTAATCAGAGTTGTAAAACCCTCATTATTTTTCAAACAAAATTGATGCTACGATTGGCTTTGTAATTATGTTCTTATAATAATAATTTGCAATAATTATAATATGATGGGTAAACTTTTGAATAGAGCCAAAAATATTAATTCTCCATAAAACTTCATGATAATCTTATTGAAAAAATGGAGAAATACTGTTAATGCATTGCTAAAGTAATGGAGGCCTGTGATTGTCTATTATTCTCACAATTTCTCCCAAAATTTAATAAAAAATTCGATTTTTCTTAAAGCTATTCAAAAGTTCACATATAATTTTATAATTGCTACAGGTTATCATTACAAATTCGTAACTACAAGACAAACTGTTCTGTAAACTTTATATTGTAAAGTAATGGAGACGTACAACACTGAGAGTAATTATAAAAGGACGCTTAAAAGATTATTTTCGTCAGTAATGAGGAAACAAAATTTGAGTTAAATAATATTCTTATCTTATTCTTGCACTCAATTAAAAATTATTCGCAGGTTTTCAAACTGAAGAGTATTTGGAAGATCATTTGATACAAAAAATTATGTTGGATTCTTGTGACAGTTTTGTTCTAAAACCAGTTCTATAAAACTGGTTATTAATTCTTAGATTAATTTCATAGTTTCCTAATGATTTTCATACGTGTGCGTAAACATAGGTATGCCTCTTCGTAGCTGACACCGCAAAGCGCTCTGAGTCAACACCAATATACCCTCGTCGACCGGATGAATATGTCGAACCTCTTGAGTAGCATGGACTTGAAAGGAGGTATATTTTTGTAAACTTGATCCGTAATACGATGTTACATGTCCCTGAAAATAGGCATACAATTGATTACGATATAATGTAGCAGACAAAAAGTTAGAAAATGGCTGTTAAAAAATTAAGTACCCCTTGGTTTCCCATCCACATGAGTTCCTCGACTGTATCAAAGGTAACAGTGGATACGCCAAACCTGTGGCCTCCGTCCGCCAGCAACGTTCGCGTCTCATGAAATTCGGCTCCCTCATATTCTTCCCCGAATGACTCATTAGCGGAAACGAATCCTTCCGCAGACAAATCATAGCTGGAATCTTCCCCTGAAAAATACGGACGTAAACATGTTTTTCTTTAATCGTACAACATTTAAAAATAAAAATACTGCACAATTTTCCCATTTTTCTATAAAAATAAAATAACACAATACGATGCAGAGGTTATAATCGAAATTATGCAAATTTGAATGAAAAAATCAAGAGTAAACAATTCTCAGATTGTATAACCATATTTAGAATATTCGCTTTATTGAAAGTCCCGAAAAATATGGCGCAAAAAAAATCGTGGAAATTTCGTTCTGAAAATAATGTTGTGTAGTGAAAAAAATAACCCATTGGCGACGTATCTGCACACGAGCAAGATGCATCTGACAGACAGCTGTGTGTTCTGTGCATACAAGAGTACAGCTGAGCATCAGCTGGGATGACAAATGACGATTCGTGAAATAATAAAAAAAAGTTCGAATTAAAAAAAAAAAAAGTAAATAATAGAAGATAATAGAAAAAGAAATGTTAACACACGAGCGGGTAGAAAAATAAAAGATGTTTATTGAGGGTGAAACGAGTTACAAAAGTGATGGCCTTGTTAGCGACAGATGATCTTGTGGCCTCGTAAACATAACGGCGTCGTTTGGTGACGACTGACGGGACTTACAAATCAAACTGTCTTCGCCGCTAGCGTCAAGCTCGATTGATGATTCGTAGTGGCCCAAGACCGTAAAGTCCATTTTAAAATTTACTACGAATGCATTGAGAGCATCGATCGGCCGGTGAAATAAAACGAGTTCGAATATCGTGAGTTTGGTAATCGGCCTCCTTTCATAGCACACGTCAGTCGCCTTGGCAACTGTGCAACAAGCTAACTGCTTCTCGTGAAAAATTCTCGTGCACCTAATTAACTGAATGTTATTCCTCACTTGTCACACACTAAGTTGCACATTTTACACTCATAAATATCCAGTTGGCGATAAAACTTCGAAGCGCGATACGTTTAATTCAAGATTACGTTTTTTCTGCGCGTTCCTTGACGGAGGACGAGCTGCAGCCTTGAGACTAGCGACATCTGCTTGGAGGGTCATAATGCTCATGCGCGTATTGTTGGGCGGGAAAGCTTGTGTGCATTAGGGCTGTTCAAAAAAATAATCAGTAGTAATACCCCAAGAGCTTCAAAATTATCGGGTATTTCCCGATAACTTCGTTGCATACAAACAAGAGTGTCAAGTTTTGCAGGTTAAAAAATCCCGAGCACTTGCGCGAGGGAATTTTCTGCAAAACTTGACACGATTGTTTGTATGCAGGGAAGTTTGAGGGAAATACATGATTAATTTTGAAGCTCGAGGGGTATTTGTCGGATTATTTTTTCCATCGGAATTTCGGCTCATTCTTCAGATCACGTTCCAGTTCTCGTTAGAAGTTTGACAGATGTGAAGAATTCTCAGGTTAACAGTTGTTCGGAAATTGTTTTTATTGCTTAGCAACTTGTTAGGAAATATCCGAAAAATATCCGAAATAAAACCGCCTAGGTTCCCCCACATGAGGCCAAATGCGTCGTTTCTATTGGCTGAAATTCCGATGGGAAAAATAATCAGCATAATACTGTGTAGCTTGCCCCACGTGACGTCGGATGGTGCAATTCCATTGGTCGAAATTTGGATGGGAAAAATAATCACAAAAAAATGTTTTCGCGAAAGCTGGCAGTTGTGCGATGATATTAATTATTGCCGCATCAAGGGCAAAATTCAATCACAGTTAATATTGTTCTGAATATACAGGATGCAAAACTAGAAGGGGACGAGATGTTTAAATAATAATTAACGATTTTTTAAGATGTTTTTAAAATGTTTTTGAAAATTTGACTTTTCGACGCTCGTAGAATATTCAGAGAACGCTAAAGAATGAACGTACATTTCGATTTAACGTATGTGAGTTCCAGAATCTTTTATATCTTACCAAACAGGCGATGCTGTCAAACCCTGGCGGCCATTTTGATTTCGGGAGGTTTAGTAATATACGATTTTTTACTTTTTTATTGTACGTTTTCATCAAATATTCGAATGTACGTCCACACTTTTATGTTGATATTACAATCGTGTATAAATTGAAGCATGTGTGTAGCGTAGTAACGAAGAATAATCAAAACTACGAAAAAGCCTGTTTTTACCGACCAAAGTCGGTAATAAAATCTACTCCAGCATCCCCTTAACCATTCGATCATTAGTACCTTTACCTTACAACAGAGTTTATCACAGGACGAGTCTCGCGGCGACATCTACTGATCGATTGACTCAAACTAGTCACACAAAATCTATAAACTTTTTCCGAAATTATATTTTTTTTACAATAAAATTCTTATTTTCCAATAGACTATCTTTGTTTCTTTGTCACGATAAATATATAAATAAACAACAACAACAACGAAGAACAAGACAAATGAAGCCGCTATCGATTAGATGAAAATCGACTGTCGTGGACCTTAGAAAATATCGATACGCTAATTGCTACCGCTCGGTAACCACCACCACCATCACCTCTCTTTCTCTTTATTATTATAGGTGCGTGTGCGGTTTGTCGCGCCGATATATACATATATATTTCATAGTTCTCGACTAAATGCAGAGATTAACGGGTTTTCAATCACTCTTTGGTCCGTCACGTTATCACAACCTCGTCGTTTGTTTCATCTCAGCTGATCGCGATGTCAGTCGACGGCAAATTTAACGGCGAATTTCCTCGCTGCAAGTAATATACTTATATACGTATGTCCTACCATGTCGCGTCGAGTTCTTTCGCGACATGAGCTAATTTTTTCGGGACTACACGTACCAACGAGGCCCTATCAGTGACAGTGACCTACCTGAACAAAGGGTTTCTCAGGAAACCGAAGATTATATTATAATAATGGAGAACACCATCGAGGAAAATCACACCCTCGATGAAGATCGCGGCGGTAAGTTGCATATTATGTCCCAACCCTTTGACGTAAAATTCAATTAGTTCCATCACACAAGCGTGGCATATGTGTTTTTACCGACTTTCGAATGACTCGTTAATTTTTTCACCTCATACAAACGTATCATAATACTCGGAGTAGTAGAATTGATAGAAAATAAATATTGCCAATTAGGGTTGATAATAGGGATAACTGTAAAAACTATACCTTTATCTTTAGGCCAAAAAATGCACAGCTACTGAAACATAAAAGAATTCTGATAACGTAACATGACATCAAAAATTTTAGTCATTACGAGTGTGAGAATGAGCAATGTAAAAATGTAGGAATAATAAATGAATTTTTTCTTTTTTTAACATTCAGACGATCTACGGTCGAAGGTTGAAAGATTAGAGATTGAAAATACACATATGCGAGAAGAATTTAATGCCCAGCGAGCAAAAATGAAGGAGTTGTTTCTACAGAAAGAAGGTACGGAAAGAAAAATGATTCAACGAGGGTGTTATAATGAAAAATTGTATATCAATGTGATATCATTTTGCAGAGGAACTAAAGAGGCGTCTAGAAGAGAATACTCGCTTGCAGGGTGAATTAACAAAGATTAAGAGCGAGCTGGACGAGTGTAAGAGTCAACTGGTAGTAGCTAATCTCAGATTGGAAAATGATGTGGATGTTGAGAAGCGCAAAGCTCAGGAAGAAATTGAAAGCTTGCAGCAAGTTGTGTTGGACACGATAAAAGAGAGTTCCTCCTCTAGAGATCAATTGGAAAATGAATTGCGCAAGCTCAAGAGTACCGTTATTAAGCTAGAACAAGAAAATAGTTTGCTAAAGTCTACGATGCCTAAAGATTCGCAGCCCGATGGCCATCAAATCTCACTTTCCACTGTGACTAAGACTATAGCCAGAAAAGTTGCCTCGCAATTAGGTGCCGATGCATTGTCTTTGGGTCCTGACAATCTAGAAGAAAGCATGAGGAAGGTAAAAAAATATGTACGTAAGCTTGCGATTGCACGTAGATGATAACTATTCTATACACTAAATTGGAGCTATCTATTTCACAAATATTTCATTTGAATCTGTAATACTTTTATTTGCATATGCTTGTAAATGAATAACAATTATAACAAAACTTGGGTAAATTATTCTTTAAAATGAATAATAACATTTTCAAAATATCCATAATCATGCAGTGAGAAAAAATTACACTCGCCCATTGAAATGGAATGGAAAGCTCTGTTGAAAATTCAAATTGCAATAATGAAAGAGAATTCATGAGAAAATCGTTAGTTTCCTTCGTAAGAATGAAATGTTTTGCTAAATAAAGATTTCGTCGAGCAGGCTGAAGAAGATGCTGAAGTATTGCGATCACTGGTTGTTCCGTTGGAGGAAGAGATTAAAGCTTTAAAAGAAAAATTGCGATCTACAGACGATGAACTTCAGAGGTGTAAGGAATCGCAGCTCGTGCAAAAAAGGCCGGAAACTAGTTCACTCGGACCCACGTGTGATATGTGCATTAATTACGAGGCACAGTTAGTAAAAATGCAAACAACAGCTAAAGAGCTCGAGATTCAATTGAGCGATTCTGAAAGAATGCTTCACGCTCAGAGAGAGGATCTCGCAAAGGAAGTTGAGTTTCGTAAAGGCATGGAAGAAAAGTGGAACGAGAAGAAAGAAGAACACAAAACTAAAGTTACCGAACTCACTGCAGCTTCACAAGCCGCCCAAGAAGCATTGCTCGAAGTTAAGCAAACGTACGGACAGATGCATCAAGGAGTCATGGAAGAACTTTCCAAATTGACGAGAGGAAGAGAGCAAGTCCAGAGACATCTTTGCGAGTGCGTTGATATCATTTTTTTTTTGCTTTTGCTTCCTCATATAGGAAGTTTTGTTTTCATGAACATTTTTTTTCTCGAGATTTTCATGTCTAAGCGTTTAAGGTAGTTCTGTCGCTTGACGCTCACTTCGCATAAGTTTCCGAAAAATGAGAGCGAATTGCAAACCCTTCTTGATGATATAAAAATCTGAAAAAAATCATGCATATTTAAGATACTTAAGACATTATTTCGACACAATAATAATTCCAAAATGTTATTAACAAATTGATGAAAAATAAAAATGATGAACAAATCTTCCGACAACCTAATTTTTTTGTTTCGATGAAAATGATTCGTTCATTTTTCTGAATACGTATGAATTTTTTCAAATTTTTTTTACATGGAAAAAATCACAAAATTCAAAGCAAAGAAAAAAATTTGAAAAAATTTATACGTACTCAGAAAAATGAACAAATCATTTTCACCGAATCAAAAAAATTAAGTTGTCGGAAAATTTGTTAAACTATTTTATTTTTCATCAATTTGTTATTAACATTTTGGAATTATTATTATGCCGAATTAATGTCTTCAGCATCTTTGATATGCATGATTTTTTACAGATTTTTATATCATCGAGAAGTGTTTGCAATTCGCTCTCATTTTTCGGAAACTTATGCGAAGTGAGCGTGAAGCGACAAAACTACCTTAAAATGGTCTGAAACGTCGAGAAAAGTGGTTTAGAAAAATTGTCCGGATGTATGTATGTTACGTATAACTTGTGACGTATTTTTCGTCACGTCACAAACTATAACTTATAAAGGATTCGACCGAATCAGCTAAAATTTAAACAACATGTACAGTAGTGGCTTCAATTGGTATAAATTTTACAAAACTCGCTTAACGCATTTCATTTTTATAAGAATTTTGAAATTTTGAAAAAAGTACGTAAATGCTCTAACTCGAACGAATTTTTAGCTATCGGGCTTAAACTTCGTATTAAAATTGTACAATACGATACGACCTTTGGTATTGAATTTGGGCCAAATCGGTAAAGCGGTTTTTACGAGATTTTCAATTTTTTCGAAAATCTTTCGTTTTTCTCCAATTCAGGTAAAATTTCAACTAATTAACTGAAATTTTCTACACAGGGAAAATAACATTCAGAAACAAATTTGGTTATTGATCGGTAAAGCGGTTCGGATTTTACGTGATTTAGAATTTTTTAAAAATTTATTGGTGTCGCTCTCGATTTCGTAAAATGGCAGAGATCATCAACTTCGTCTATAATTTCCATCTTTCGCAAAGCTTCCTCTACGATGAAGCCAAAAATAAAATAAAGAAACTTCCTCATAGAATGAGGAAGTAATGTGCAACGTTCTACTTTGCATCGTTTTTTATATTATTCGCGAGAAACGAAGACGAGAAATGATATAGGAAAATCTCCCATTTTAATTTTCGTCTATGGTGCACTTTGTTTTTCGATGGCTTAACATTGCGCTATTTTCATGCAAAATTTTCGATTTCAGATTGCAACGAGAAAATGAGATGCTCGTAGGCAAACACAGTAAGCACTCGCAACAGTTGCAGAGCGAAAGCATTAATATGCCGAACGATGTTGAAGAGTTGCACATGAGTCTTTTGAAGACTCACGAAGACCTCATAACTGCAAGAGTGGCCCAAGAAGTTGCGCAGAAAAAGGAGGAAACGTTGCGATACGAAGTAGGTCTTTTAAGGGAACAAATGGATCAAGATAACAGAGCTAGAGAACAACAGGAAATGATGTTAACCACTGAAATAAAACAACTAAAGTAAGTAAATTTCGAATTATTATTTAGCCATTATTAGCTATTTATTATCAGAGTTGTAAATGCCTAATACTTATAGAAATAAAAATGATAATATGATCAGCTCTATAATTATGATTTTATAATAATAAGGTGTAGCGATTATAAAACAATGACTAAATTTTCGAATAGCTGAAAAATGTATTATTGAGTAATAAAATATCATGGCTATCTTTTTGAAAAAATGAAGAAACATAATTAATGCATTAAGAAATTAATGCATTAATTATCTCGTCCATTTTTCCCTTATTTTTTTAAAATATTTAAGCGGAAATTAGTATTTTTTGCAGCTATTAAAATGTTCACACTCTATTTTATAATCACTACATATTATTATTATATCATTTCATGAATTAATGGGGTTTTACAACTCTGTTTATTATTTAAATAACAAAATAATTTATCCTATTCCTATCTTGCAGAGGTCAACTCGAGAACTACAAGCGAGAAGGGCGCGAGCTCGCCGAAAAAGTAGATAAATTACAGCGTGTAGAAAAACAATTGGAAGAAGTAACGAAGGAGAAAAACGACGCCAGTACGACAATAGCCGAGCTACGTCAAAGGGTCGCCAGTCTTCAGCAAGTGTTGGACACAAGTGGCGAAGTACAGAAAGATTTTGTCAGATTGTCGCAGTCATTGCAGGTACAGCTCGAAAAGATCCGAGAATCGGGAAGCGAAGTTCGATGGCAACATGAGGAAGACGTCGACGAGTGCCCAACTTGTCATGCCACTTTTACAATATCGAAGAAAAAGGTTATTTTAACTTTCATTAGAGAACAGTAACAGCAATAATGTCGAAGCATTAATGAAATTCACTGTTATAAGAAACATTTTCCATCAGTTGAGAGCCACGAGAACTTTTCAAATCCGAATTTCACTCGTACAAATATTTTTCACGCGCTCTATCAATTTTTTAATAGCTTCTGCGCGTTATTAACGTAGCTTATATGAAATTAAAAGAACAAATAGAGTCACCTTATTAATGAAAAAAATAGTATTATAAAGAAAAAAAGAACGTGGTTAAACTAACGTGGAGAATGGCACATGTGAGGCATTCTTTATCATCTGGGCCACTTTTTTCAGTCGACCTCCCGGATATTTTTCTAAATTTGTCAGTTTGTTGTACTATTTGCGATGGGTATTTTTTTTTTTTTTTTTCTTCCAGATTTTTAAAGGGCGCCGTTCAGGATTTTTTTTTTTTTAATATCACTATATCGCAGTAAATATTAGACTCAAAAAATTCTTAAGAACATTAACTTTTTCATCTTCCATCTACTTTCGAGTGATGTTAAAATCATAATTTTTCCAACGAAAGAAAGTCAATTTTTCGCAAAAAAAAAAAACAATAAATAACATTTTTTACAAAAAAAGCATCTTCGATTCCGGTCTAATTTTACAGGGGGTTTCGCATTGTATGAAGATTCTGAGAAAAAAATCCCAAAGTGGAACCTCCAATTCTTTGGCAGTACAGAATTAAAAATAAAAATAAAAAAATGAATACATTTTTTCCTCCCTACGAGTCGGAGGTGTCATTTTGGAATTTTTTTCTCAGAATCTCCATACAATGCCAAATAGCCTGTGAAATTGAGTCCGGAATCAAAGGTGCTTTTTTCTTTAAAAAAATATTTATCGCTTTTTTTTTTTGTGAAAAATTGACTTTCTTCCGTTGGAAAAATTATGACCTTAACATCACTCGAAAGTAGATGGAAAATGAAAAAGTTAATATTCTTAAGAATTTTTTGATACACCAATATTTTCTGATATAGTAATATTTAAAAAAAAATTTTAATCACAAACACCGTTTTCAAATAGTACAACAAACTGACAAATAAAAAAAAATATCCAGGAGGTCGACCGAAAAAAGTGGCCCAGTTGATAAAGAATGTCTCATATATGAAAATCCCTTTTTTCCATTTCTGCTGGATTTGATTGTAACGAAATGTAATATTTCACAGGTACATTGTCGTCACTGTGGCCATATATTTTGCCAGTCATGTATGACGCGGACTGTAAACAGCGGACCGAAGCAGAGACCATCAAGAGTCTGCGGCGTTTGCCATACATTGCTGGTTCGCGACACCGCGCCTTATTTTAGTCAAGAACCACCTCACACGCCCGATTAAACATCTCATTTTGTTGTTTCTTGCTCTTCGAAATAATAGGCATAAAGAAAATTGAGTGAAATGTGCAATATCAAAACGGGTTGTCCATCATCTTGGCTTTCGCCATTTACCTCTGCTACAATGATTCGTCTCCTCATTGCTGGTTGTGGAATAAAGAGCAATCTCACTCCTTGCGAATAATATTCAGAAACAAAACACCAGATAATATGCGTATATACATACATATATCTATATATATATGTATGTATGTATATATATTTAAGGACAATGTCGGCGAATTGTCGATCGAGTTAACCTCCTAAATTTCAGAAAATAAAAAGGACTAGAAATTCAGCTAGAGTGAGACAAACGCTAGTTACAATTTTTATTGTCTGGCTCGGTCCAGGTGATATATAAAAATGGTATCGTGTAAATACGAAGAAAAAAATCTGTAATACTTAAATGTTTATTGTAATTTAAAAGATTAAAGCTTTTGAATGTATATTTCTTCTTTTTTGTGTAATGTGTTGTTGTTGCGAATCCTGACAATAATCTTGTACGTTCAAAAGTTTTGTTTGGTTTCGTTTTAATTTTGTCATTTTAACTTTAATCCATCCGTACAGAAAACAATTATACAGCCATACGACCTCACACCTTTAATAAAATTCCATCTATTCGTATTTATCACTTAGATTTTTGTCTGAAATCCGATCAGAACGTTTTGGGGATTGGGGAGAACTCTCCTGTATTTAATTACAAATATACATCTATAAATAATGCTAAACACAGATCACATATTATTAGAGGGCACAGGGGTAGAGTTGTAAACATGGCATTGCTGTTGAACTCATTCTGTTTGTTTATTTATTGCATTAATAATCAGACATTTTTCTTTCTTTTCTTTTTTTTGCAAAATAATTTATAGAAATTTATTGAAAAGTGCCATAAAAATCGAAGCAATGGGCCGTCATTATTTACCCATTATCTTTATTTTTATGACATTTTAAAACAAATACATGTAAAAAATAAAATTGATGTAAAATTATTTATGAATTAAATAAACTGAGTTCGAAAGCAATGAGTTGGATGCAACGCTTGAGGAAGGGCTTTCTTTCGTGCGAACGCCTATATTATGCTTGTTACGAAGATTTTTAATTATCAATTCTGATTCAAACGTGTGAGAAAAATAATTTAGAAAAAAGAAAAAAACAGAAAGAAAGGGAAAAATCATTCGGGAAAACGTTGTCAACACATTCGGCAAATAATGTATATATCGACAGACAGTTTCGTCGAGTCGTTAAGAGTTCCATCACAAAACATGTACTCGTGTTAGTAAGAGTCGATTTATGATTAGAACAATTTTTTTTTTCAATTAAATCTCTATATCTGTTACGAAAACAAGTGTAATTAGATAAGTTGGTTGAAATACGCTCAAGTCTACAATTATATACAAAGTAATGTGATAATGCATGAATCGAAGATAAAACGTATTAAAAGATCGTGATGTCACATCGATTTGAGAAAAGTGATAATTTGTCGTTTGTATTTCCGTTTTTTAATAACCCATCAGAGTTGTCAGAGCGTCGCACTGCGACAGCCAATTTCGTAACGATCTGCTGAATCGCGGCGCCAACGGCGATATTGTGGCTTTCGCAAATGGCGCAAAAAAAAGAGTCGTCGTGTGTGAAATAAAGAGTCGAGTCGTTGGTACATCACATCGAGAAAAATTCGTCTATCACATGACCGATCGGTTGTGGACGTTTGTGGAGATCGATTGGCGGATCCTCCGACTGCGCGTGCTGGTCTCTTAATTCTTTCCAGAGATTCAAAGCGTCCGTGTATTCGAGCATCTTTTCAAAGTCGTTGAGCTTCGTGTAAACGTGTAGTAAACCTCGATAATCGTATTCCAAGCCGCTGTAGCTTTTTCCAAATAATTTCGTATCTAATATTAAACAGTAAAAAAAAATGATTAGCTCAAAATATATATCGACAATCGAGCAGGTATAAATAATATATGTCAAAGATCTGTCATTTGTTAAGAGGATATTTACTTATAGCGATACTGCGGCGGTAGAGCTTTTCCGCGTCCTCGTAGCGGTTCATGTGATAGTTGTACAATGATGCCAAGTGACCTATGGTCAAGCCAACTTCGTAGTCGATGGGTCCTAGAAGCTCTTCCTTTATGCTGATCGCTTTTAAGTGCATCACTTCTGCCTCCTGTGTACAAAAATATTTCTTCAAACCATCACCAATTGTATAAGGGGCATACACCGATCGGACCACCTTTTATCACGACCGTCGTTGATATAGTTGATTATTTTTATAGTCATTCACCCGAATGGATAGAGCATGCTCAATTTTTTTGCAAATTTTTCATTTTTTATTTCATTTTTTTATTTAAGATGAACATTTTAAGTCTCGCTGGGAAGTGGGACAATCCTTTTGTTCGAATTTTTATGAGAGTTAAGAAGATAAATAAAAAATGAAAACTCGTAAAAAATCGGAAAAAAATTGTCCCCCTTTAGGACAAAACGTTGGCAGTGAGACAACTTTTTCCGATTTTTTATAAGAGTTTTCATTTTTTATTTATCTTTTAAACTCTCATACAAATTTGAAAAAAGGAGTGTCTCAATTCCCGCATAGGCTTAAAATGTTCGTCTTAATGAGTAGTATCTTAGAGATTTTTTCGAAAAAAATTTAAAATGTCCAAGTTTTTGAAAAATGGATTTTTATGTTTATTAATGAAAAATCAATGCTTCGGAGAAGTTAAAGAATTTTTTAAATAAATACGGGTTTTTTTACGATACTTATATCCAAGAAGATATAAGTCGGGAAATATGCAGTGAAAATTTTGAAAAAAAATGGAGCTTGCTCCATTCATTGGGGTGAATGATTTAAAAAATAATCGAATATATCGACGACGGTCATGGTCCGATCGGTGTATAATGCTCCATAAATGATTTCATCGAAAAATAAGCACTACCAACATCTTCATCACTTGTTAGGAGACCAACATCACTAGTGTTGTATATATCAGTATAAAATGAGCCCCTGCGACAAAGTGGCATTAAGTATCTAACAAATTATTACCTGAAACCTCCTCATGCTTTGATAAAGCCGACCGAGATTGCCGTAGTGTTTAGCTGTTTGTACGTTTCGTTCGCCAAATGCTGTTTGCGCGAGAAGAAGAGCGGACAAGTGCAAGCCTTCGGATTTGAGCAATAAATCTTGTTCCGACATCGTTGTGTCGTCGAGCGCTATTTCCTCGAGTATAAGTGCTTTTACTCTTTTTGCGCTAGCTAACATCAAGTGTTCGGCAGGCAGAAGTTTCTCCATTATCTCGATAGCTCGGGAGACATGATCGCTGTAATAATTTTCGCGTTACCAGGAGGAATACTGAATTTCACATAACAGCGGAAATAGAAGAAACACACGGAGAAAAAGGCTTAGTTAAATCAACCAAGGAGCTTGGTTATATATGCGCCAACTAAGTTGTTAGTTAGACCAACCAAGTTATTGTTTGACCAACCAATTTATTGGTTACACCAACTAAATCATATTGGTTAGTCAATCAATAACTTGGTTGGTTAACAAATAACTTGATTGGTTAACAAATAAGTTCATTGGTTAATAAATAACTTGATTGGTGAACAAATAACTTGATTGGTTAACAAATAACTTGATTGGTTAATAAATAACTTGATTGGTTAACAAATAACTTGATTGGTTAACAAATAACTTGATTGGTTAACAAATAACTTGATTGGTTAACAAATAAGTTCATTGGTTAATAAATAACTTGATTGGTGAACATATAACTTGATTGGTTAACAAATAACTTGATTGGTTAATAAATAACTTGATTGGGTAACAAATAACTTGATTGGGTAACAAATAACTTGATTGGTTAACAAATAACTTGATTGGTTAACAAATAAGTTCATTGGTTAATAAATAACTTGATTGGTTAACAAATAACTTGATTGGTTAACAAATAAGTTCATTGGTTAATAAATAACTTGATTGGTGAACAAATAACTTGATTGGTTAACAAATAACTTGATTGGTTAACAAATAACTTGATTGGTTAACAAATAACTTGATTGGTTAACAAATACCTTGATTGGTCTAACCAATAACTTAGTTGGCGTATATATAACTAAGCGTTTAGTTGTTCTAACCAAGCCTTTTTTTACGTGCAGGAAAAAAAAGAAGGACTTACTTGGAATCCTGAAACCTGCCAGAGCTGTATTCGTGAACATAGAGGGCGTAAGCCAAGTCCTCATGTGCTATGGCTACGTGAAGATTTGATTTGCCAAATATTGCTTTCCTTATTTCTAGTGCAGTCTGAAAGTATTGTTTTTTTTTTTTACAAAAGACGGCGTTAGGCCAAACAAACAAATGTTATCCCGAAAATACATAATCGATTATAGGATGTTTCAGTGTTTACCTTGTAGATGGACACGCTGTTGATAACACTATCGTAATTCAACAAGTAAAATCCGTAATCTATAAGAACATCGCAGTATTTAGGATGATCGGTGTCGAAAACTTCTCGTGCCAGATAAACAGCTTGTCGAATGAGTAATCCGGCTTTTTGAAACTCGCGTTTAACCACGCAGGACTTTGCAGCTTGACGCAGCACATCTATCGTTATTCTTGCGGGAAGGCAGGGCGTCAATTCTTTCAAAGCTGCTACGCTCCATCTGATATCCGGTGCAAAAAACATCGGTTACGATAACATCGACAGACTATGCTCAGTGAATCACAGCGAAAAACTTTTTTCTCACAAATAAACTAATCTAAATCTAAGTCACTAGTAGATCTTGTGTGGTTTTTGGTTGGATTACAACTCCAGGATATGCATATAGCATTCTGACCGCTTAATTTTTTACTCATTTTCAAACCCAATCTTTTTTATTTTTGAATTTAACACTTTAGCAACATCATCGCGGTTTGAAAATAACCATTGTTGCCGTAAACATTTTTCATTAATGGCAATATAAAAAATAACAATTTCGTTTCACAAAATGCTAAATCGAAAAAAAAAAGAAAAAAAACAGAACGAAATTGGTAAAGTCCACGAGTAGGTCGTTTTTTTTAAAGCAATGATCCATATAAAATATTGATTAGTGAACTGATATATGAAATACCGAAGACTTTTACAAGTTAGTAAGTTTGAGAAGTAAGACATTATTTTATTTCTCATAAACTAATCTAAACCTAAGGCACCCGTGGATCTTGTGCGGTTTTTGATTGGACTACAACTTCATGATATGCTAATCTATAGCATTCCGAGATCGCTTAATTTTTTACACATTTTCAAACCCAATCTTTTTTATTTTTGAATTTAACACTTTAGCAACATCATCGCGGTTTGAAAATAATCATTGTTGCCGTAACTATTTTTCATTAATGGCAATATAAAAAATAACAATTTCGTTTCACAAAATTCTAAATAAAAAAAAAAAAAATAAAAAAATAAAAAAAATTAAAAAAATTAAAAAAAAAAACAGAACGAAATTGGTAAGGTCCACGAGAGGGTCGGTTTTTTAAAACAATGGCCCATATAAAATATTGATTAGTGAACTGATATATGAAATTCCAAAGACTTTTTCAAGTTAGTAAGTTTAAGAAGAAAGACGATTTAAAAAAAAAAACGGATTTGTTTTTCATTTTAGCTCACCTGTACGCCTCATCGTATTCGCTTCTTATAAAGAAAAGAACGCTAAATTCAGCGTAAAGGGCAGCATGGTTCGTGCTTTCGTAACCAGCAGCCTTCAATTTTTTAATTGTCTTAAGCGCCAATTCGTGGGTTTCAGCCGCGCCTCTAAATGCACAATATACCGCTTGTGCGTGCAGCAATCTAGTGTTAAAAAATTCCATATCATTGAAAGGGTTGACACTTTGACTATTGTGATTATTATGAAAAAATGTAATTACTTGTGACAACAGTCCAATGTTCTGCACCAATTTTCCGGTGTGTCTTCTCCCGCGTCGCAGAGCTCTTTGCAAGCTAATAAAACTTTTTCACTCTCGCTGTACCAACCAGCGTCGCTGAGAAATCCGCCGAGTCTGAGACCAAGATTTATCACGTATTCGTGGGACGAAGGATTTTTCCTCGCTCCGAGACAACAAACGCTGTAACCAATGGCCAATTCGTTGCCCACTTTGGTTCCATGGTCCATTAGGGCCTGATTTATGAATTAGTAACAAAGTTCAAATGTAATTAATCGCCACGTGAATTACCGCAATTTCGTAATTCCGTCATTACTCGTTAAATCGTTTTATGTTATTATTTATTCTATTTTCATCTGGCAGTAACATATTTTAACAATTATTTTTAAAACATAAAAAAAAATAAGAAAAAGTATTTAACAAGAAAATTGCTTCAGGAAGCCTTAAGAATTAAATCTATGCATATAAATAATGAGTCATCACTTTTATTGTTATGTGTTATCTCTTACATTCCTTTTATAGCGTGTTACATGAATTTTATAAAAGTCTAGCAAACACCGCAGAGCCCATCTGATTTATATCCAAGTTGACACTAAACTTATCTTAATTGCAATCCTCACAAACATTTTGCGGTACAAATAAAAAAATCCTTCATAATCATGATATTGTTTTGTAAATTTATGCAAGATGTTGTCAGAGACTTTTTTAAATTGTAGCTGTATATTTTTTGTTTACCATTAAATATGTCTACAACTTTTGACATATTTTTTGCTGACTCTGCCAACGTTTCCACAGATTCTGCGCATAATACTTGGGTTATTTAATATTAAGAGGATCATAATAAATGTCCAAATAAGAAATAAAAAAATAAAAGTGAGTCGATTTTCATGCAGTGCCACATTAATGGCATGCCACAGCCAATGAAATAGAAAAAAATAGGATAAACTCGATTATGGCTCTAATAATTTTGGTTCAAAGTTTTCACCAGTGGAATCTGACATCACAGAAAATTAGTAGACCACATAACACCCACAGAGTATTAAATAATTTATGTATCCAACAAACGAAGTCGAGTAATGAGAGATTTGAAGCTGTGAAACGGTTCTTCTATTAAAAGAAAAAAAACTACCTGAAAAGCCTGTAACAAGTCTATTCTTCGATTTCGAACTTTTAGCATTTTAGAGCATGTCTGTAGATCGCTCAATTCGCCACTCAGTACACATAGTCGTTTGTCTTTGTAGAGCTGTAACAACACAAATTTTTATTAAAACATAATTTAAGTTGCCAACTTCTAACGCAACATAAGTCCAGTTCAATATTCAAATTTTTGTATTCATTCAATGCCTCACTTGTAACATTTATAAAATAAGTAAATTAGGCTCTCGTATCGATAAAAACAACTGAAAAATGCATTTGCTTTATAGAGCTGTAAAACTACAAATTTTTTGCAAAACATAATTTAAGTTTCCAAATTCTAGCGCAACAAAAGTCCAGTTGAATATTCAAATTTTTGTATTTATTTGATGCATCAGTTGTAACATACAAAAAATAAGTAAATTGGGCTCTTGTATCAATAAAAACAACTGAAAAATGTATTTGCTTTATACAGCTGTAAAAACACAAATTTTTTTCAAAACATAATTTAAATTTCCAACTTCTAGCACAACAAAAGTCCAGTTGAATATTTAAATTTTTGTATTCATTTGATGCATCAGTTGTAACATACAAAAAGTAAGTAAATTGGGCTCTTGTATCGATAAAAATAACTGAAAAATGCATTTGCTTTATAGAGCTGTAAAAACACTAATTTTTTTCAAAACATAATTTAAGTTTCCAACTTCTAGCGCAACGAAAGTCCAGTTGAATATTCAAATTTTTGAATTCATTTGATGCATCAGTTGTAACATATAAAAAATAAGTAAATTGGGCTCTTGTATTGATAAAAACAGCTGACAAATGCATTTGCTTCATAGAGCTGTAAAAACACAAATTTTTTTCATAACATAATTTAAGTTTCCAAACTTCTAGTGCAACAAAAGTCCAGTTGATATTAAAATTTTTGTATTCATTTGATGCCTCTGTTGTAACATATAAAAAATAAGTAAATTGGGCTCTTGTATCAATAAAAACAACTGAAAAATGCATTTGCTTTATAGAACTGTAAAAACACAACATTTTTTCAAAACATAATTTAAGTTTCCAAATTCTAGCGCAACAAAAGTCCAGTTGAATATTCAAATTTTTGTATTCATTCAATGCCTCAGTCGTAACATATGAAAAATAAGTAAATTGGACTCTTGTATCAATAAAAACAGCTGAAAAATGCATTTGCTTTATAGAGCTGCAAAAACACAAATTTTTTTCAAAACATAATTTAAGTTTCCAACTTCTAGCGCAGCAAAAGTCCAGTTGAATATTCAAATTTTTGTGTTCATTTGATGCCTCTGTTGTAACATATAAAAAATAAGTAAATTGGGCTCTTGTATCAATAAAAACAACTGAAAAATGCATTTGCTTTATAGAACTGTAAAAACACAACATTTTTTCAAAACATAATTTAAGTTTCCAAATTCTAGCGCAACAAAAGTCCAGTTGAATATTCAAATTTTTGTATTCATTCAATGCCTCAGTCGTAACATATAAAAAATAAGTAAATTGGGCTCTTGTATCAATAAAAACAGCTGAAAAATGCATTTGCTTTATAGAGCTGCAAAAACACAATTTTTTTTCAAAACATAATTTAAGTTTCCAACTTCTAGTGCAGCAAAAGTCCAGTTGAATATTCAAATTTTTGTATTCATTTGATGCCTCAGTTGTAACATATAAAAAATAAGTAAATTGCGCTCTTGTATCGATAAAAACAGCTGTAAAATGCATTTGCTTCATAGAGCTGCAAAAACACAAATTTTTTGCAAAACATAATTTAAGTTTCCAACTTCTAGCGCAACAAAAGTCCAGTTGAATATTCAAATTATTTATTCATTCGATGCCTCAGTTGTAACATATATAAAATAAGTAAATTGGGCTCTTGTATCGATAAAAACAGCTGAAAAATGCATTTACTTTATACAGCTGTAAAACCACAAATTTTTTTCAAAACATAATTTAAGTTTCCAACTTCTAGCGCAAGAAAAGTCCAGTTGAATATTTAAATTTTTGTATTCATTTGATGCCTCAGTTCTAAGATATAAAAAATAAGTAAATTGCGCTTTTGTATAGATAAAAACAGCTGTAAAATGCATTTGCTTCGTAGAGCTGTAAAAACACAAAGTTTTTTCAAAACCTAATTTAAGTTTCCAATTTCTAGCGCAACAGAAGTCCAGTTGAATATTCAAATTTTTGTATTCATTTGATGCATCAGTTGTAACATATAAAAAATAAGTAAATTGGGCTCTTGTATCGATAAAAACAGCTGTAAAATGCATTTGCTTCATAGAGCTGTAAAAACACAAATTTTTTTTCCAAAACATAATTTAAGTTTCCAACTTCTAGCGCAACAAAAGTCCACTTGAATATTCAAATTTCTGTATTCATTTGCTGCATCAGTTGTAACATACAAAAAATAAGTAAATTGGGCTCTTGTATCGATAAAAACAACTGAAAAATGCATTTGCTTTATAGAGCTGTAAAACCACAAATTTCTTTCAAAACATAATTTAAGTTTCCAACTTATAGCGCAACAATAGTCCAGTTGAATATTCAAATTTTTGTATTCATTTGATGCATCAGTTGTAACATATAAAAAATAAGTAAATTGGGCTCTTGGATTGATAAAAACAGCTGAAAAATGCATTTGTTTTATAGAGCTGTAAAAACTCAATTTTTTTTCAAAACATAATTTAAGTTTCCAACTTCTAGCACAACAAAAGTCCAGTTGAATATTCAAATTTTTGTATTCATTTGCTGCATCAGTTGTAACATATAAAAAATAAGTAAATTGGGCTCTTGTATCGATAAAAACAACTGAAAAATGCATTTGCTTTATAGAACTGTAAAACCACAAATTTTTTTCAAAACATAATTTAAGTTTCCAACTTATAGCACAACAAAAGTCCAGTTGAATATTCAAATTTTTGTATTCATTTGATGCATCAGTTGTAACATATAAAAAATAAGTAAATTGGGCGCGTGTAAAAACTCAATTTTTTTTCAAAACATAATTTAAGTTTCCAACTTTTAGCGCAACAAAAGTCCAGTTGAATATTCAAATTTTTGTATTCATTTGATGCATCAGTTGTAACATGCAAAAAATAAGTAAATTGGGCTCTTGTATCGATAAAAACTGCTGAAAAATGCATTTGCTTCATAGAGCTGCAAAAACACAAATTTTTTTCAAAACATAATTTAACTTTCCAACTTCTAGCGCAACAAAAGTCCAGTTAAATATTCAAATTTTTGTATTCATTTGATGCATCAGTTGTAACATACAACAAAAAATAAGCAAATTGGGCTTTTGCATGGATAAAAACAGCTGAAAAAAGTGCATCCGACGTTCAGGTGGGCAATGGTGACTCATAATCATAACAGTATTTTAATGCAGCAGTTGTTTTTCCGAGCATAAAATGAATGCGGTACAATGTTCGACATCAACAATACATGATGAGACGCATATTGCCGCGAGGAGATAATAGCTCCGTAAAATTGATAAAGCTCCGACGAATGACGATGTAGAAAAAGAAAGAAACAAAAAAAGAAGAAAAAAAAACACCAACTTTTTCCGTCATCGTGTACGTGAGACGTGACAAGTCTCGCAATGACGACGACAGACTGTTAGAGGATTGACGTTTACCTGGTAGTAAATATCGAATAGAATCTTCTCCGGTAGATCGTCGAGGTACTTTCTGGTTATACAAAATTTGTCAGCGACAGCCGCTACGCTCAGTTTGTACAGACTTTTCGTTGAGTACACCCGTGATTCAGGTCCTTCGGCCATTTTCCCAGGGCCCTCCGCGATCTTCAATCCAGCAGCGATCACTGTCAGAGGCAACAGCAGCAGCAGCAACGAACACGCACAAGCGGTGCTATTTCAGATAGCAGCACTGCTTTGCACACTCGACCCCCTCTTCGCGTTACTCACAGCGCAAACGAAAACTTTTTCACTTTTTTTCCTATTGTCACACCACAAGGAAAATACGATTGTCTCTGATCGCACTGACATTCGAAAATTTCAACCTCAGCGATTTCACAATCATCGAGCTTCTGTCCCGCAAAGTGCAGCAGACCCACACACATCAGCAGCTATTATTTACGCAACAATGGAAAGTTAAACGAGACGTTGGTAGATCGCACTCGTTGATAAGCCACGATTGCTTAACTATCTCGCTTATCAGTGAGACTGATTCAGCGAAAGGAACTGACAATAATTCGTAACTCACCACAGGCAGTTGCTTCTGGAGCTAAATAACGCGAAAACTAAAAATTATCGAATAATCACAATGACTTTCGTACTACATAAATAAATTCCGGATGGATATTACGAGAAACGTTCAAATGTCGTCTAAATATTCTTTTGTACAAATAACAATGCTCATTAAAAATGGCTATTCAAACAAATACGCGTGTAATCCGTTGAAGGAATTTTTAAGATGACAGAAAAGTTATAAAGTTATATCTAATGCGAAAATGCGGTTAAGCAGACACAATTTTCATCGACTATTGTAGACAACTGTATGATCAATAAACGCAATTGTATAAGAGGATATATAAATATCGTTTTAATTATCGTATTGACTAAATTCGTTAGAAAAATGTTGATGCAGTCTCATGCACTACTACAAGCAAATGATACTACGCAACGTTACTGTCACATCTAACAGCTGTGCGGCATCCGTTGCTTGATTATATGGTTGAGTACCACTGTGGTAGCAACCACATGGGACAGTGCTGTGTTTTTTTCGGTCGACACCAATTATACAGAAAAACACATGACTTTTTTCAATAATTTATAAACATTATTGTTACGTTCGTTCGCCAGTTATCAAGTAACTTTCGTCGAAAAAATATTATCAAAATGGTAAGAGAACAAACACATCTTTTACATCTTTATAATCAACTTCGGAGATTTAGAGGTTAAACGATAAGTATCTAAACTGCAGATGGAACGATAAAGTTTATGAAAGATTAAACATTTTTTTAAATTTCGTTACAATATTTTCACGTTCACGGATTATTCATTGTAATGTATCAAAATACAGTACTAAATTCAAAAGAATTGTATAAGAGTAGCGCTAGCGTCTTAGTCGTAAGGCGTCGAGACCCTACCGCGTCACTTACCGCGTCACTTACCGCGTCACCTACCGCGTCACCTCACTACGAGGCACTTATTTTTATAGCTATATTAGTTTTTACCCATTATGACACAATTTATTTAACTTTTAATTTTAGAGTAACTTATTATATTGGTAGATAAGAGAACTGAAGAAAAATTGGCAGAAAATATTTAGCGGTAGTGAAGGAATTGACGGATGTCTCCTACGTCAAATGACTTGTCGTCTTGATTAAAATGAAATTAAAAATTGGACACCCTAGCAAGCGGTATCACCGTAGTGTTAACCGAAAATAACTGAAGCTAACCGTTTTTTTGAGCGAGAAAAGATAAGTCTCAATTAGTCCACTGTTTCACTATCTTTAACCGACAATTTAACAGATTAAAAGCATTTCATTCAGTAAAATTGTCGGTTAAAATTGGTTGAATTTATTTATTTATTTATTTATTTATTTTATGGGTTTAACCCTTTTACATATATGTATATAATAATTTATTTAAATAATATTTTACAGTTTTATTTCCTTTTGCACTAGATTTATCACAGGGAATCCTTACAATAAATTAAAGATTTGGGGTTTGAGTCTCTTATAAGCATTGTATCCATCTAGAGCGGTGTTATTCGAACTGTAGAATTGTTCTTCCCATGCTTGCGTTGAAGACTCCAATTGAAATTCCAAAGAACTGCGCAACTCCTGTGGTGTTAGCTAAGTGCGTTGACCTTGTTATTGCTGATCTTTCCCCAATTGACGTTCTTGCTGTTGAATTTATCAAACAAAATTGATTTTTTTTTTATTTGGTGAGAATTTCGGTTACAAGCGGTTAATTCGTCAGTAAAAATTGCTTAAAAAATAACAATTTTGGTTAAAAGGTCAGTTAAACTAGGTGAAACAGGAGCTCATCGAGACTGGTTAAAACACCAGTTAAAAAGTCAGTAAAACTCAGAGTTGTAAATCCTCATTAATTCATGAGATATAGTTTACAGTACAATTTGTTTTGTAATTATGATTTCATAATAATAATATGTAGTGATTATAAAATAGAGTATAAACATTTGAATAGCTGTAAAAAATAATAATTTTTGCTTTAATATTGCAAGAAATAGTGGGAAAAATGGAAGAAATAAGTAATGCATTACTTTCTTAATACATTACTTATTTTTTTCCATTTTTTCAAAAGGATTACCATGAATTTTTATTGAAAAATAATAATTTTTGCAGCCATTCCAAAGTTTAATCATTGAATTACAATCACTGCATGGTATTATTATAAAATCATAATTATACAGCTGATCGTATCATCATCATTATTTCTATAAGTATTAGGCATTTACAACTCTGGTGGCACTATTTGCCAGGGCGGTTTACCACAAATAATATTGAGAATACAGGCGGATATACAAGCATAAAGCAAAAATTTAAGAAATGGATCGGAGACGAGGGTTGGAAAATTAAAGGTAGAATCGCTTTGTTTGATTAAAATAAAAATAATAACTACTCATGCAATAAATTCCGATCATGACATCCTCATGGGCCAGTAAAAATTGCTTAAAAAATAACAATTTTGGTTAAAAGGTCAGTTAAACTAGGCGAAACAGGAGCTAATCGAGACTGGTTAAAACGCCAGTTAAAAAGTCAGTGACACTCAGAGTTGTAAATCACCATTAATTCATGAGATATAGTTTACAGTACAATTTGTTTTGTAATTATGATTTCATAATAATAATATGTAGTGATTATAAAATAGAGTATAAACATTTGAATAGCTGTAAAAAATAATAATTTTTGCTTTAATATTGCAAGAAGTAGTGGAAAAAAAGGAAGTAATAAGTAATGCATTACTGTCTTAATGTATTACTTTTTTTTTCATTTTTTCAAAAGGATTACCATGAATTTTTATTGAAAAATAATAATTTTTGCAGCCATTCCAAAGTTTAATCATTACAATCGCTTAATATTACAATCGCTACATGGTATTATTATAAAATCATAATTATAGAGCTGATTGTATCATCATCATTATTTCTATAAGTATTAGGCATTTACAACTCTGGTGACACTATTTGCCAGGACGGTTTACCACAAATAATATTGACAATAGAGGCGGAGATACAAGCATAAAGCAAAAACTTAAGAAATGGATCAGAGTCGAGGGTTGGAAAATTATAAGCAGAATCGCGTTGCTTGATTAAAATTTTAAAAATAACTACTCATGCAATAAATTCCGATCATGACATTCTCATGGGCCGAGGGTGGCATGGATATTTATATATATGCTATAATATTTATATTTAGATATATATTTCATATATTTGTATACTATATATTGTCTTTTTTTTTTTTTTAATTTATATTTTACCCTTTTGTTATATATGCTATAGAGCCTATTTATTGTAAATGCGTACAGTGTAAACAAGGTTATTTATTTATACAAATAAATTTGAATTTGAATTTTGCTTACAGCCCAAGGGAAAGAGCAAGAAGTTTATCGAGAAAAAGAATTCTGTGACCTTTCATTTGGTACACAGATCTCAACAAGATCCTTTAGCAGCTGATGAAACAGCCCCGCAACGTGTATTAGTACCAGCGGGAGAGACGCAAACACCAAAAGCCGAGAAAAAAGAGATCGATACGAAGAAGCGTAAAGAGGAATTGCAAAAATATGGTATATTTTTCGACGACGAGTATGACTACCTGCAACATCTTAAGGACGTCAGCACATTGCCCGTCGAGTGGGAAAGAGTCGAGAATCCCAATGAAGCTAAGGGCGAGAAAAGCGAAGCCCCAAAAATCAATCTACCTTCATCGGTGTTTGCATCCACCGTAGAAGAAAAAGTGGGACTTCTAAATAAAGCAGCTCCAGTCTCAGGACCAAGATTAGATTACGATCCTGACATAGTCGCCGCTATGGACGATGATTTTGATTACGACGATCCGGACAATCAATTGGAAGACAACTTTTTGGAAATTGCCAATGCTGGGGCTGATGATGTTGAATTTGCAGAGGAGGATGAATATGGTAATAATGACAAGTAATTAGCCATGTTGCTTCTCTATTAGAATTGGAATATTACAAAAAAACAACAAGCCTTACCAGATGTCTTGTAATTTTTCAATTTTAATTCCCGTTTATAAGAAGAAATATTTACAAAAGGTTGAAAGATTATTGAGTTGTTATTGAGTTGATGCTAATACGTTGTGTAAATTGTATTTAGATTCCGAATTCGATGATGAAGATAACGCCTCGGACGTCTCGTCGGGCCACATGGCGATTTCGGACGAAGAGAGAGACGAAGTAGCCAGTTTAAACGGCAGACAATATACTTTTAAAGACGAGGAAACAAAATCACGATTCACAGAATACTCGATGAGCAGTAGTGTTATGAAAAGAAACGATCAACTAACGCTCCTTGATGACAAATTCGAGAGGGTAAGTATAATTACTCGGAGTATTCGTTTAAAGCTCAAACTTTTGCGCTATATCGTTATTTTTCTCACAGTTGTATGCCGGTTACGACGAGAATGAAATCGGTGCTTTGGATTGCGAGGAAATTGAGGGATACGTCGCACCCGATTCGGAAATAATGTTGCAGTACGCAGAGGAATTCCAGAAGCAGCAAAAAGAAGCGGTTCGAAATTATCAATATTTCATCATTACACAATGTGTTCATGGTGGCCGCGGTCAGGGAAAACCGGGAAAAGTCAGGGAAATAAAAAATTGATCAGGGAATCAGGGAAAAGTCAGGGAATATCGAAATTAGTCAGGGAAAAAGTAGATTGTTGCCAAAGTTTCAATAACTGAATAAAAATCCATAAAAGAAGAACTTGGAAGAAAAAACAACCGAAAAATATTTGAAAAGAAAAGAAAAACCAAATAAAAATTTATATAATCATTACAACATAAATCTATTCTAACAAATCGAAGCACTCAACAAAAAAGTTTAAAAAGTGTTATATGTTACTAAAATAAGTATTACACTTCACATCAGTATTTAATCGGATTTAAACCATTATAATTCCAAAGAACGTTTATGTTTTGAAAGAGAAAATATATCTTCAAAAGTACTATTCGTTGTTGATCGAGAAATAAATAACTTATCAAAAATACGTATCTGTTTCTAATACATTTTTTTTATTCGCGTTATAAATTTTTTAGTAGATGTCCTTAAAATTACGGTCAGGGGAAATTGATAAATTAGTCAGGGAAAAATCAGGGAAAAGTCAGGGAATTTTTTCCGGAAAAAAAACGGCCACCATGGTGTTATTGCATCATTTTTTCTCAAAGGTTCTTAGTGTTTGTTTTGTTTTTTCATTTCCAGACGGAAAATGTCGCGACACTTATGAAAGACAGATTGAAGATAATTGAGAAAGAAGAATCGAGCTCGGATGACGATGAAAAATTGCAGAAACTCTCGGTTGAACCAAGAGAAAGAGAAAAATGGGATTGCCAGAGTATTCTGAGCACTTATAGTAACATTTATAATCATCCCAAGCTCATATCTGAACCTAAAGTAGGCATTAGATTTGACATAATTTAAGATATACACGTTTTTATTATCATTCGTATAAAATGTTCATAATGAATTGAAAAAATGTTCATAGGGACTTGGAAAGATTAAAATTGATCCACGCACTGGCATACCTAAAGATGTATTGAACGGCCCACCAGGAAAATTGACAGCGAAAAGTTTAGCGCAATTGGATCAGCAGAATGAGCGCGAAAAACCGCGGGGCGGTCAATCGATAGCGGAAACTATGAAATCAACTTTAAGTGTTTTGAGTGTGAGGCCCAAAGACGAAACGCCGGAGGATCGAAAAGAACGAAAAAAGGCACTCAAAGAATACAGAAAGGAAAGAAGAATAGAGCGCAAGGCCAACATTGAGGCATTCAAGGAGGAAAAGAAGCGACAGGAGAAGATTCTCCTGAACAATCAACAAAATATTCAGGGCAATCGTATTTTATAAGTTACGCGTAGATTAATTTCTATCTGCCAAAATGTCGGCGGTTTCATTCGATGCATTTCTATAAACATTGTTAAATATTTTACCGTCTTATCGTTCAATTCCCAAAAAAAAAAAAAACCCCCGATTCCGTCGCAAAAAAGGATTGTCCCATTTCCCGTATATGCGAAAAATGTTCGTCTTTATGAGTAGTATTTTAGAGATTTTTTTTCAGAAAAAATAAAAATGTCCATTTTTTGGAAAAATTCATTTTTATGTTTATTCATTAAAAATCAATGCTTCGGAGGAGTTAAAGAATTTTTTAAATAGATTTACATAAAAGTATATTTCGAAATGAAAAACTTTTATATAGGTTTTTTACGATACGACTTATATCCAAGAAGATACGTGCATTCGAGAGTTTTTAAACGCAATTTTTTTAGTAGTTTTAAAAAATTCACAAGTGCGTAAAATTTGTGACGAAAAATTTGGAAAAAATGGAGCATGCTGTATCCATTGGGGTGAAGGACTGAAAAAATAATCAACTATATCGACGATGGTCATAGTAAATGGTGATCCGATCGGTGTATAATAGGGCTGTTCAAAAAAACATAATTTCTTTATAATCGGTTGCTCCTGAAATGCTGTATTGATTATCACAAAAAAAAATGTTTTCGCGAAAGCTGGGAGTTGTGCGATGATATTAAGTACTACCGCATCAAGACCGAAATTCATTAAAAACGGCGATTTTTAGAAATTTTTTTTTTACTTGGTGAAGCGCTCATGGAGATTGTGGTTGCTTTCGATAGACTATGAAATTGTGTAAAGGCAGAAACATGTTCGATAATGTTTAGTACTGCCGCATCGACATTGAAGTTACCAAAATAAAAAATGAAATCCTTTAAAACATTGAAATATTCATCTGCTCATCGACTATTTCGCGCGTTTTCAAATGACAAAAATGGCTCATGAAACGGGAGTCCTGTATGATCAAATTTAGTACTGTCGCATCGATATCGCAGTTTCCCAAAATTCGAAAATCGCTTATCATCATCATGATTATGATCATACATGACTCCCGTTTCAAGAGCCATTTTTTCATTTGAAATCGCACGAAATAGTCGATGAGCAAACAAATATTTCAATGTTTTAAAGGATTTAATTTTTCGCTGTGGCTATTCGCACAGAAGAGTGTCTCTAATAAAGTCACGCTAGGGACGCGCGAAAAATTGGAGGGTTTGGAGTGTGCGTAAGCAAGTTCGGGAATTAACGTGTCTGTATGATTTTTGGAGTGCGTTTATCAACTTTTGAAAAGGACTCTACATTTTCGTGTCTTTACCACTGTCGATCTCTTATTTTCTTGCAATCGCGGATACGTTTAATTTATATGTTGTGTGTATGCAGTTTGTCGTTTGCGGCGCTACTATAAATCCTGAATATTATAATCATCTATGTCCAATGATGAATTAATTTTCATGTCACGATTTTTTAGGGTGCTTTGTCATTTTTGGAGTGACTAAACCGTATGGAGTAGCGGTCGTATTTTGCATTTTACTACTCGATTTGCTGTTTTTTAAATTAACATTACATATACACGCAGCTTGGCGTGTGCAACGCTACTGTGATTTCTAAAAATTATAATCATCAACATGGAATGATGAAATAATAATCATCATTTGACATAGATGATTATAATTTTCAGGAATTATTAGTGGCGTCGCACACGACAAACTGCGTATGCATGTAATTGTAAGAAACAAAAACAGCAAATCGAGTAGTGTAATGTAAAGGTAAATAAAGGTCACTCTAAAAATGACGTGTCCCTAATACGGGAATGCAAAATCCGCTCCAAAAATGACATCACACCCTACAAAATCGAGGCATAAAAATTAGTCCATCATTAGGTATTGATGACTATAATACTCAGGAATTATAGTAGCACCGCACACAACATATAAATTGAGCGTATCCGCGACTGCAAGAAAATAAGAGATAGACAGTGGTAAAGACACGAAAACGTACAGTCCTTTTCCAAAGTTGTTAAACCCACTCCAAAAATCATTTAGACACGTAAATTCCCGAACTTGCTTACGCATACTCCAAACACTCCAATTTTTCGCGTGTCCCAAGCGTGACTCTATTAGAGACACTCTTCTGTGCGAATAGCCACAGCGTTAATTTTTTTATTTTGGTAACGTCAATGTCGATGCGGCAGTACTAAACATTATCGAACATGTTTCTGCCTTTGCACAATTTCATAGTCTATCGAAAGCAACCACAATCTCCATGAGCGCTTCACCACGTAAAAAAAAAAAAAAATTAACAAAAATCGCCGCTTTTCATGAATTTTGCTCTTGATACGGCAGTACTTAATATCATCGCGCAACTGCCAGCTTTCGCGAAAACATTTTTTTTTTGTGATAATCAATACAGCTTTTCAGGAGCAACCGATTATAAGAAAAATATGTTTTTTTTTAACAGCCCTAGTGTATAATACTCAGAGTCGTAAATGCCTAATATAAAGATGACGATATGATCAGCTCTATAATTATGATTTCATAATACTAAAATGTAGTGATTATAAAACAATGACTAAACTTTCGAATACCTGTAAAATTTATTATTTTGTAATAAAATTTCATGATTATCTTTTTGAAAAAATGAAGAAACATAATTAAGGCAGTAGTCTGCTTTAGAAGCCGAAAAAAAGCGTTTTTTCAGCAATTTTTTTGAAAGGGAAGGAAATGATTGCGGTAAACGAAATTTTGAGACGATAGAGTATTATATTCAAGCTTTAAAAAACAATTTTTATTATTAAAAATTATTGAAATTTTCCAAAGTTGTAACGATTTTTCTGGGGCGCCTGGAGTCTTGACTTGTAAATCGGTGCCGGTGATGGAGGTCGTGCGATGCATCTGAAACAGTCGAACCAAATTTTTTTTAAATTTTTATAAGTTCCTTTTCTATATGAACTAAAAAAATACCGAAGAAATGATGTAATTCCAAATTTTTTCGAAGTTTGAAAAAAAAATTCACTTTAAGTTGCAAAACAAGTAATTTAAATCGTACTTTTGTCCAATTTTTTTAGTTCATATAGAAAAGGAACTTATAAAAATTAAAAAAAAATTTGGTTCGACTGTTTCAGATGCATCGCACGACCTCCATCACCGGCACCGATTTACAAGTCCAGACTCCAGGCGCCCCAGAAAAATCGTTACAACTTTGGAAAATTTCAATAATTTTTAATAATAAAAATTGTTTTTTAAAGCTTGAATATAATACTCTATCGTCTCAAAATTTCGTTTACCGCAATCATTTCCTTCCCTTTCAAAAAAATTGCTGAAAAAACGCTTTCTTTCGGCTTCTAAAGCAGACTACTGCCTTAAATTATTAACAAAGTAATGCGTTAATTATCTCTTCCATATTTCATATTTGTGTATGAAAGTATTTTGCATTTTGTTAAACAACCGGCTATAATTATCAAACGATCAATAATATCAAATATCTAGTTATTCAATTTGTAGAGCATCTTTTACAAAAGAAAATAAGCCATCACTCATCAAAATTGGCAAAAAAATTATAAATTATTGGAAAAAACTGAACGAAAATGCATCCCATTGGAAAGTAACGTTAATTCGTTGATCTGTATGCAAATCCGGCACTTAATCTTAATCTTTCTCTGGGTTAAATGTATATTCAATTCAAACTACTCTCTACTATTGTTATTTAATGCATTTAAATTTAATGAACCAATTATAAAAATTTAGGACTGATTTGACTACTTAGTGTGAAACAGTCGAACATCCTTAAAATTGTTACAAACGGGTTGATGATGAAGGTTAAATCGAGGAGGCATTGCCCACGTGAAAGAAACAGCAGCGCCATCTCGTAAGTCGAGCATTGAGAGCGGAAGCTTCTCAGTCATATGATCGATTCGTGATTGCTGGCGCACATCGCCGTTCCCTCTGTTCATCGCAAAGATGGCCAGCCAGACGCAGGGTATTCAGCAGCTTCTGGCCGCGGAAAAACGGGCTGCCGAAAAGGTTTTGGAAGCCAGAAAACGTGAGTCTCAATCATTCAAGCCCTGTGCAACTTCCGCTCCCATTCGACATTTCCAATATTCTTGTATTTCGCCAATTTTCTCTGACCCGTTTCTGGTATGGGTGTAACCTTATCGTTACTGTGGCTCGTGACTTTTGATGGATGAGACGAATTGTGCCAATCCACCTAACAATTTCGTCGTCACTAACGATTATCATCTTCCGCAATACTCGTCACAATTTTTATTCTCTATTTATGAAACCATTTAGAATTCGCACTATATCCGTCAAAATTTTCGTACTACATTCAAAAATAGCTTTATTTACGCGAATTCTCACCAACATCGCGGAAAATTCCAAGTTCATTTGCGTTCGATGTCTTTACGTATAACCTTTTCGAAATTTCCTACTAAATTGCGAGTATTTTCGTCGCGAAACGACGAAATAATCGTTTGGAATCATTCACGTGACATCGTCATGTGTGTGTATGTGTTTCCCGATTATTTAAGTTAACGCTAAACTTCGGATATCTTCGTTAGTCCATTTATGAATCACACAAATTCGGATATATATATGTATATTAATATTTTAGTTTCTATTATATTCTGCTTCTCATATTTTTGCAATAAATTACTCTTTAGTTAGACTCTAAATTATCACAAAACAAGGTGTTGCCCCAAAATAAACGTAATGGAGTAATTCACGTGATGCCGTTTGACGACGACGACCTTCATTCGTCTTAATTAATGTCTTTCAAGAATCTATTTATTTTGTCTCTTCCACTCCGGTATTTATTTATGTGCTATAAACACAAGTTATTAATCATTTTTGTGGAATTCCGAGACTGAGAAATTTATTTTAAAACCCGTTTAGGTCAAATGGTTTATAGTACTAAATTCATCCGTTTTTTTTTGCATTGAAAGAAGAGTGATTTGTGATAATTCATTGTAATTAATCGTTCTTGTTTCTATGACTCTCGTAGTCAGCATAACTTTACACTTATTAACAGTAATAATTACGTAAACTAACTTTAGGATAATCCAGATATCTTGCATACCTATAGGTGTTTGTATATTCATATAAATATACGAGTGTGGGTCACAATTTTTTTTTTAAATCAGTAAGGAAAAAAATCGTTACGAATAAATAGAAAATTTCATTTCGTCAGTTTCTAAGATTGATTTTTAAAAAATTAGTGCTAAATCATCTTGTTTCTATGATCCTCGTAGTCAGCATAACTTTACACTTATTAACAGTAATAATTACGTAAACTAACTTTAGGATAATCCAGATATCCTGCATACCTATAGGTGTTTGTATATTCATATAAATATACGAGTGTGGGTCACCAATTTTTTTAGAATCAGTGAGAAAAAAAATCGTCACGAATAAATCGAAAATTTCATTTCGTCAATTTCTAAGATTGATTTTTAAAAAATTAGTGCTAAATCGTCTTGTTTCTATGTCTTCGTAGTCAGCATAACTTTACACTTATTAACAGTAATAATTACGTAAACTAACTTTAGGATAATCCAGATATCCTGCATACCTATAGATGTTTGCATATTCATATAAATATACGAGTGTGGGTCACAAATTTTTTTTAAAATCAGTAAGAAAAAAAATCGTCGCGAATAAATAGAAAATTTCATTTCGTCAATTTCTAAGATTGATTTTTAAAAAATTAGTGCCAAATCGTCTTGTTTCTATGATCCTTGTAGTCAGCATAACTTTACACTTATTAACAGTAATAATTACGTAAACTAACTTTAGGATAATCCAGATATCCTGCATACCTATAGATGTTTGTATATTCATATAAATATACGAGTGTGGGTCACAATTTTTTTTTAAAATCAGTAAGAAAAAAAATCGTCGCGAATAAATCGAAAATTTCATTTCGTCAATTTCTAAGATTGATTTTTAAAAAATTAGTGCCAAATCTCACCAAAAAATAAAAATTTAAAAATTAAAAATTATACTCGGTGACTCCCATCTGTTATTATTTCTATAAAAACTAAATTTGAATAAATCTTCGTAATTTTATTTATTTCGCAAATATTCATGATTCAAAAAAAAATCGTCACGAATAAATAGAAAATTTCATTTCGTCAGTTTCTAAGATTGATTTTTAAAAAATTAGTGCTAAATCGTCTTGTTTCTATGATCCTTGTAGTCAGCATAACTTTACACTTATTAATAGTAATAATTACGTAAACTAACTTTAGGATAATCCAGATATTCTGCATACCTATAGGTGTTTGTATATTCATATAAATATACGACTGTGGGTCACAAATTTTTTTAAAAATCAGTCAGAAAAAAAATCGTCACGAATAAATAGAAAATTTCATTTCGTCAGTTTCTAAGATTGATTTTTAAAAAATTAGTACTAAATTGTCTTGTTTCTATGATCCTTGTAGTCAGCATAACTTTACACTTATTAACAGTAATAATTACGTAAACTAACTTTAGGATAATCCAGATATCCTGCATACCTATAGATGTTTGTATATTCATATAAATATACGAGTGTGGTTCACCAATTTTTTTTAGGATCAGTGAGAAAAAAAATCGTCACGAATAAATCGAAAATTTCATTTCGTCAGTTTCTAAGATTGATTTTTAAAAAATTAGTGCTAAATCGTCTTGTTTCTATGATCCTCGTAGTCAGCATAACTTTACACTTATTAACAGTAATAATTACGTAAACTAACTTTAGGATAATCCAGATATCCTGCATACCTATAGATGTTTGTATATTCATATAAATATACGAGTGTGGGTCACCAATTTTTTTAGAATCAGTGAGAAAAAAAATCGTCACGAATAAATAGAAAATTTCATTTCATCAATTTCTAAGATTGATTTTACAAAAATTAGTGCTAAATCGTCTTGTTTCTATGATCCTTGTAGTCAGCATAACTTTACACTTATTAACAGTAATAATTACGTAAACTAACTTTAGGATAATCCAAATATCCTGTATACCTATAGATGTTTGTATATTCATATAAATATACGAGTGTGGGTCACCAATTTTTTTTAAAATCAGTAAGAAAAAAAATCGTCGCGAATAAATAGAAAATTTCATTTCGTCAATTTCTAAGATTGATTTTTAAAAAAATTAGTGCTAAATCGTCTTGTTTCTATGATCCTCGTAGTCAGCATAACTTTACACTTATTAACAGTAATAATTACGTAAACTAACTTTAGGATAATCCAGATATCCTGCATACCTATAGATGTTTGTATATTCATATAAATATACGAGTGTGGGTCACAATTTCTTTTTAAATCAGTCAGAAAAAAAATCGTCACGAATAAATCGAAAATTTCATTTCGTCAGTTTCTAAGATTGATTTTTAAAAAATTAGTGCTAAATCGTCTTGTTTCTATGATCCTTGTAGTCAGCATAACTTTACACTTATTAACAGTAATAATTACGTAAACTAACTTTAGGATAATCCAGATATCCTGCATACCTATAGGTGTTTGTATATTCATATAAATATACGAGTGTGGGTCACAAATTTTTTTTTAAATCAGTAAGAAAAAAAATCGTCACGAATAAATAGAAAATTTCATTTCGTCAATTTCTGAGTTTAATTTTGAAAAAATTAGTGCTGAATCTCACCAAAAAATAAAAATTTAAAATTATCCTCGGAGACTCGCATCTGTTATTATTTCTATAAACAATGAAATTTAAATAAATCTTCGTAATTTTATTTATTTCGTAAATATTCATGATACATTATATTGGGAAAATCTAGAATGTAATGTGAGAGATAGAATATCTCTCATTCATATAAATATAAGAGTGTGCGTCACCAATTTTTTTAGAATCAGTGAGAAAAAAAATCATCACGAATAAATCGAAAATTTCATTTCGTCAATTTCTGAGTTTGATTTTGAAAAAATTAGTGCTGAATCTCACCAAAAAATAAAAATTTAAAAATCAAAAATTATACTCGGTGACTCGCATCTGTTATTATTTCTATAAACAAGGAAATTTGAATAAATCTTCGTAATTTTATTTATTTCGTAAATATTCATAATACATTATATTGGGAAAATCTAGAATGTAATGTGAGAGATATTCTTAAATTTTGAAAAAAACAATATGGTTAAGATTATTTTTGGAGTTATAAAACTGATAAAATAAAATTGCAGGCAAGGCCAAGAGGTTGAAGAAGGCGAAGGAAGAAGCTCAAGATGAAATTGAGAGATACAGGCAGGACCGCGAAAAACAGTTCCGCGAATTTGAGGCCAAGGTAAATTCGCCAAACAGTGATTTATTAAAAATTCGTTTCGATGCGGTTGTGTGATATAATTATTGAAATCTTTTTCAGCACATGGGCTCAAAAGAGGATGTCGCTGCGCGTATAGACGCCGATACCACAGTCAAGATCAAGGAGATGAACCAAGCTGTGGCTGTGCACAAGGATCCTGTAAGTTGAAAAAAGGAATCTATAATCGCAAAGTCTCGTTAATATCAGGCATGGACACCTATGAATAAAGAACGTTTTTTTAAATTCTCAATCGTCCTTTTAACTATTCTTTTGAAACCGTAGTATGTTATAGGCGTAACCGAATATTGTTATTATTAATTTTTTATCGACTATTAGCGGTCTATTTTTTCTGATGGAATTTTTGCGAAGCACATCTCTTTTCTTTTAAAATTTATATTCTTTTTAAAAATTTTAACTGTTAGCGGTCTATTTTTTCTGATGGAATTTTTGCGAAGCACATCTCTTTTCTTTTAAAATTTATATTCTTTTTAAAATTTTTAACTGTTAGCGGTCTATTTTTTCTGATGGAATTTTTGCGAAACACATCTCTTTTCTTCTAAAATTTATATTCTTTTAAAAATTTTTAACTCCAGCAAAATTCACTGTTATTATTATCATTTTTAATATCAATGCTTTGTTATTTTTTATTCAAACGGCGTCCATCCCTGCATATAAAATATTCTTGTTAAGTATTGTTGATGCTGTTGATTTTTCTTACTAACGATAATTCCGTGCAACTTAGGTAATGCACAAAATCTTGGAGTTGGTGTACGACATAAAGCCCGAGTTGCACCAGAACTACCGTATTGAAGCCTAAACTACAAGAAGCCTCTCACAACAAATAATTATAAATACAATATCATACATATAAATATATAATATACGTGTACATTAAATATTATCCCTCTATACAACATATATATATATATATCTCTTATAAAGTATATATTGTCGTTCGAAAAGAAAAACCAATGCATTTGGAGCGTGAATGATCCACAATGCAAGCATAGCTCGTTAGACGGCGATGCTCAAACTTTTGGAAACGTTATCCACCGCTATAACGATGTGAAGCGGTTTTTACCAACAGTCTACGCGACAATAAATTAATAATCGTACACAACATGGTATTGCCAAGCTCGAACCATCGCGTCGGAGAGTTTGAGAATTGCTTTAGCTACAAATTACAATTCAAATGAAAACAAGATGAAGAAAAAAAGCGTGAATATGAAAGTTAAAAAAATAACGTACAGAACAGAGCAGACCGTATAATATTATTATAATTATATATAAAAATGATAGAGCGACGTCGTTTCAACGTGCCAAGGCCTAGACACGTCGAGAACGAACCGCAAGCGTTAAATTTTAATATATATCTAGGGTGGTGGCTATATATATTCAGATAAATGTTAGTAGGTGTCATTCCATGTTTCTGTTACCACGAGGACAATGAATCCATTGAGTTTATGTAAAGCGCTGCGTACAGCCTCTCGGAGCTCCCAGAAAAGCTCCCAAATCTCGGGAGCCTCGCGACGATGTACCTTTTATCCTATATTTCATCTAACTATCGTTTCGTGCTCTCCCGAATGTATCTTTCGTCTTTCTCGATTGCCCAATTTAACGAATTATGTGTAGTTCTACCTCACGTGTACACCTTGTCTCTGTAAGCCGATTGGCTATCTGTACAGTATTAGTGTCCAAAATAAAACATAAAATAAAAGAGGATACTGTGAGTTATTCAAATTATTTTTATCGATATCATTATTCCCTAGGACTTTCCCATTTTTTTCTCAGGGACAGAAAATATTCTTGAATAATCCTTAAATGCGAGAATATTCATTAAATAATATTCAAGAAATAATTCATATTTTTATATGAATTATTTCGAATTCATTTATCGAAAAATAATATGATAAATTCAAAGCTATCAAAAACTATTCACGATGATACGAAAAGTATGGCATTTTTACCTGATAATTTACATTATTTGAGCTCTGGAGGAAATAAGCCCCATATTGGATTATAGTGGCTAGACAAATATATTATTGTTATGTTAATTCGACAGATTTTTTTTTCTATATTTTACATATTTTAAGTTGATCCGAAGTGACGAAAAGGTTTAGTAAATTCTGCTGCTTTTATCAATATTTTGTAAAAATAAAATAAAAAAATGTACTTTTTGTGCAAAATCGATAGAAATTTTCTGTGGACATTTGAAGACGGAAAATAAATTCTGTTACTTTCTGAATAACAATAAAGCGAGAAAAACTGAATTTTCTCCAAGTAAAACTGATATAAGTGAGAAAAATTTAATTTTCTGCAAGTCAAATTGATAAAGGATGTCAAGAAATTTTTTCTTAATAGAGACAGAGCATCGACTATATTTTTACGAGTGAGCGATTATTAAGGAATATCGGCAATATCCAAAGCGAAAAAAAAAGAAAAAAAAGAGGAAACCAGAATTAATATTAGCATTGGACCTCCTTGTGCGATCCTATGAGCCGTAATAATTCGAATTGTTCAGCCTGGGCTATAATGTCAGTGTTGCGTAATGGGTGCATCTCGCTAATGGCCTTGACGCCCTTTCGGAGCTCGCGCCGTTTGCGGCTTATGCTATTTCGCACTATTTCGCGATCGAGCAGGCAGTGAATGCCACGTGAGCTTGCATCATAGAGTGGGAGAGATCAGCTGTGCGCGGTGCATATTTAAATTGCATCAAACGCATTAAAAATATCTCGTTATTCCCTAAAGAAAAATAATTTAATACTCTCGAAGAACGAAAGCATGCGAGTAAACGCTGTCTCGATGTAATAGTAAAAAAATTAAAATTTACAATTTGCGAAAAAATAGTAAATGTTAAATTTCGTGAAAGATTCCTTCGCGAAATAATAAGTTTTCCGGTAAACTTAGGTATTAAAATAACCTCGTTACTCCCTAAAAAAACCCTTTAATATCCTCGGAAAATAAAAACATGCGAGTAAACGCTGTTTCGATGTAATAATAAAATGAAAATTTACAATTTGCAAAAAAATAGTAAATGCAAGGCTGAAGGACCTCGGTCGATGGCCAATTGGCAATATATGTATGTATATAATGTACAATGTTCATAGAAAAAAAAAAAAAAGGAAAAAAAAATGTAAATAATTATAATATGTATAATTGTATCAAACGCATTAAAAATATCTCGTTATTCCTTAAAAAAAAATAATTTAATATTCTCGAAAAACGAAAGCATGCGAGTAAACGCTGTCTCGATGTAATAGTACAAAAATTAAAATTTACAATTTGCGAAAAAATAGTAAATGTTAAATTTCGTGAAAGATTCCTTTGCGAAATAATAAGTTTTCCGGTAAACGAAGGTATTAAAACAACCTCGTTACTCCCTTAAAAAACCCTTTAATATCCTCGGAAAATAAAAACATGCGAGTAAACGCTGTTTCGATGTAATAGTAAAAAAATTAAAATTTACAATTTGCGAAAAAATAGTAAATGTTAAATTTCGTGAAAGATTCCTTCGCGAAATAATAAGTTTTCCGGTAAACAAAGGTATTAAAAAAACCTCGTTACTCCCTTAAAAAACCCTTTAATATCCTCGGAAAATAAAAGCATGCGAGTAAACGCTGTTTCGATGTAATAATAAAATGAAAATTTACAATTTGCGAAAAAATAGTAAATGCAAGGCTGAAGGACCTCGGTCGATGGCCAATTGGCAATATATGTATGTATATAATGTACAATGTTCATAGAAAAAAAAAAAAAAAGGAAAAAAAAATGTAAATAATTATAATATGTATAATTGCATCAAACGCATTAAAAATATCTCGTTATTCCTTAAAAAAAACAATTTAATATTCTCGAAAAACGAAAGCATGCGAGTTAACGCTGTCTCGATGTAATAGTAAAAAAATTAAAATTTACAATTTGCGAAAAAATAGTAAATGTTAAATTTCGTGAAAGATTCCTTCGCGAAATAATAAGTTTTCCGGTAAACGAAGGTATTAAAACAACCTCGTTACTCCCTTAAAAAACCCTTTAATATCCTCGGAAAATAAAAACATGCGAGTAAACGCTGTTTCGATGTAATAGTAAAAAAATTAAAATTTACAATTTGCGAAAAAATAGTAAATGTTAAATTTCGTGAAAGATTCCTTCGCGAAATAATAAGTTTTCCGGTAAACGAAGGTATTAAAACAACCTCGTTACTCCCTTAAAAAACCCTTTAATATCCTCGGAAAATAAAAACATGCGAGTAAACGCTGTTTCGATGTAATAATAAAATGAAAATTTACAATTTGCGAAAAAATAGTAAATGCAAGGCTGAAGGACCTCGGTCGATGACCAATTGGCAATATATGTATGTATATAATGTACAATGTTCATAGAAAAAAAAAAAAAGGAAAAAAAAAATGTAAATAATTATAATATGTATAATTGCATCAAACGTATTAAAAATATCTCGTTATTCCTTAAAAAAAAACAATTTAATATTCTCGAAAAACGAAAGCATGCGAGTAAACGCTGTCTCGATGTAATAGTACAAAAATTAAAATTTACAATTTGCGAAAAAATAGTAAATGTTAAATTTCGTGAAAGATTCCTTCGCGAAATAATAAGTTTTCCGGTAAAAAAAGATATTAAAACAACCTCGTTACTCCCTAAAAAAACCCTTTAATATCCTCGGAAAATAAAAGCATGCGAGTAAACGCTGTTTAGATGTAATAATAAAATGGAAATTTACAATTTGCGAAAAAATAGTAAATGCAAGGCTGAAGGACCTCGGTCGATGGCCAATTGGCAATATATGTATGTATATAATGTACAATGTTCATAGAAAAAAAAAAAGGAAAAAAAAAATGTAAATAATTATAATATGTATAATAATTATATTGTCAATAAAACACGTTTACTACTACTACTAGTAAATGCAAAATTTCGTGAAAGATTCCTTCGCGAAATAATAAGTTTTCCGGTAAACGAACAGTCGCCTGTTCGTTTAAATTGCATCGAAGGTATTTAAAAAACTTCGTTCTTCCCTAAAAAACGCTTTAATATTCTCGGAAAACAAAAGCATGCGAGTAAACGCTGTCTCGATGTAATAGTAAAAAAAAATTTAGAATATGCAAAAAAATAGATAAATGTAAAATTTCGTGAAAGATTCCTTCGCGAAATAATAAGTTTTACATTAAACGAATAGTCGCCTGTTCGTTTAAATTGCATCGAAAGTATTTTAAAAATCTCGTTACACCCTAAAGAAAACGTTTTAAGATTCTCGGAAAACAAAAGCATGCGAGTAAACGCTGTCTCGATGTAATAGTAAAAAAAAAAATTTAGAATATGCGAAAAAATAGTCAAATGTAAAATTTCGTGAAAGATTCCTTCGCGAAATAATAAGTTTTCCATTAAACGAACAGTCGCCTATTCGTTTAAATTGCATCGAAGGTATTTAAAAAACCTCGTTACTCCGTAAAAAAAAACGGTTTAATATTCTCGGAAATCAAAAGCATGCGCATAAACGCTGTCTCGATGTAATAGAAAGAAAAAAAATTTAGAATATGCGAAAAAATAGTAAATGTAAAGTTTCGTCAAAGATTCCTTCGCAACAAACTTGAAATTTAAGGTATAAGTATTGGAAGTTTCTATGCATAAACTTCTATATTAAATGTAATATACAAGTGTGATATGAAATTAATGTATGATACAGCAAATTCTATAATTTACTTTAATATTACAGTAAAAGTATTTGAATTTTAATAATTCGCTTCAATTTTATCGCAATATTACATTAATTTAATACCACAATTGAACATGTCACTTTAAATTACTAGTTTATGCATTAAAACTTACAGTTTTTTCTAACACTAAGTTTTTCGGTAAACGAACATGCGAGACATGCGCGAGAGTCTGCACCATCGGGCTAGCAGTATTTCCGATGGATTTTAGTTATGATTGGTCGGTCAAGTGAGTGTTGGAAGGGGAAATGCGAGACATGGAGAGGGAAATCAGCTGTGCGTTGTCTGCGGTGCATCGAAACAGCGGCTCGCGCTCGCAGACGGCGGCTGTTCGTACAGCTAACCGCAACTAGCGCCATTTGAGTTTATATATGTGACAAGCATTGAGTTGATAGAATCGCGTCGTGGTTATTATTTAATTATCGGGAGATATTTAAACGAGCGTGTGAACCTTTATAAACGAGATTAAGTCCGCGCGACGTTACGGGAACGAGGAAATGGAAGCTGACGAGACCCATACGTGCCTGTCGTGTAAGAGCAGCAGCAGAAGCAGCAGCAACATCAGCAGCAGCAGCAGCAGCAACATCAGCAGCAGCAGCAGCAGCAATAGCAGCAATAGCAGCACGTTGGGTTACGTATTAGCAGCGGGCGTGGAGGAATCAGTGACAGCCGCTATGCTCGGGCTTGCGTTTTAACCTGTTATGACAAAGAACTTACAGAGAACCGGTCGCCGACCAGCCGCGAATCCGGAGGGTTAGAAACAAAGCAAAGAATATCAAGCGTAATACATAAATACATAATATCTCTATTAATATATCGTTACTACGAAATATAAATTTAAAAACCGCGTGTGTTTACTGCGTGTGTGTCAAGTTCGGTTTGTTGCGAAAAAAAAGAAAATAAAATTATAAGATCGTTTGTTTTGATATACAAGAATGAAATCGATTAGAGATTAAAAACGTGTGAAATCAGTGTTCGTTTACTTTCGTGGAGTGACGCTAAACTTACGGAATAATATTGGAATAATCGCTACTAGCGAGAAGAAAAATGTGGTGCCTTGTGAGTCAGGCCAACTCGGTGATCCTGGAGGTCCAGGTCGATCCACGAGCCATCGGACAGGAGTGTCTCGAAAAGGTGAGTTGATCTTCTTTTTTTTTTTTTTTTTGTGGACATTTAGGCGTTTTTTCGATGTGGCTTGTGTTGTAGCTTGCACTATAGATAAGTTTTAAAGTTATCGTCTTTCTTCGTCGTGGAAGCTCCACCGGTGCATTCCAGCGCACGAGACTACCGCAATCTTCGATCGTACTACCCACGAGGTTCGGAAAAATAGATAGAGGCTCTTTGTTTGGCGGCACGGAATTGGATTTGTTGACTGTTGTCTGTAGCAGCATCGAGATGAGTCAAAATAAGATAACAGTAGGTCAAGATCGAGGCCACCGTGACCGGTGAACGCGTATAAATTTACCGGTTGTTTTGACGCGGAATATTTTACAAGAATACTCAGTTTTACACAGATTTTCCACTGAGTATAAAGCTTTACGAGAATGTTTCGCAATTCGTTTAAGGATACTCAAGCATAAGTTTGGATGCATCTGTACTTTTGAACAGAAATAAATTAACGTCATCGAAGATAAGAACTTTGATTTTACACTATGAATGTCACCAAAAAAATAAATTATTAATAAATTAACCATGAATCTAAAATAAATTAACGTCATCGAAGATAAGAACTTCGATTTTACGCTATGAATTTCGTAAAAAAAAAATGATTAATTAATCATGAATCTAAAATAAATTAACGTTATCGAAGATAAGAACTTCGATTTTACGTTATGAATATCGCCACAAAAAATTATTAATAAATTAGTGATCAAATATTTTGACACGAAATAATTCGCTTATTTTTTCCAGTATATATGACTTTTAAAAAATGTTCTAACATTTTATTAGATTGTCTTCGATTGTGAAAATTTTGGAAAGACGATTTTACACCACAAAACGGTATTTAACTCACAAATTTATGCTAATTTCGTTTCTTTTTTCTGGAATATCGAATTTCTCTTCGTTTCTTTATTTATTTTAGTTTCAGTCGTGTTTTGGTTCTAAAAATTCGACGACATATCGTTGGTAGTTGTTGCTCTTGCCGGTATAACGCAGTGGCATAGGCAGGAGGCACTTGTGTTGTTATTTCAGCCTTGCATTGGATCGCCTCGAGAACAAAGAACACTCTCACCGTGAGAATCATTGTGTTAGTATTTCGTCGCAGTTCTATAATTATGCATTTCTTCAGCAGGCCCGTAATTGCGTGCAATTTTGTCACGCGCTTTCGTCTCGGAATATTTATTATTGTAGCGGAAAAAATTATAAGTTATTTTTCGCTCGTCCCTCAACATTCATGGCGATCGCGAATGAGGAGTAAAACGATTCTCATGTTCATTTTGTCGTGACACAACAATTATTCATAGAATCGATATATTCGGTGATGGCTAAAACATTATACCGAACGACAATGAAGAATCTCTTCGACGATACTAACCATTGAAAGCAAGAATTCTTTTGTGCAAAATACATCGTTATTCGCCTGATAAAATATGAAGACGAATGGAACCATTCTCCAATGAAATTATGCATACGGTTCAATATCACGTCAGTTTTTAATACACAATGACAAAGATATTAAGCGATAAGCGTGATAAAAAAACACATAACGCGCAGGTAATATTGATATATTTTTTTTGTGCTCAGCAATATGTTTAAAATTTTGTTTGCCAATGCAACATAATGAAAGGTTGAATCTAGACGTTTTTGCGAAAATATTTCATACAATTTAGCAGTGGCAAGAGAAAATCTGGATACACATTCTGTCTATATAATAAATTGAATGAAATATATATATATATATTTTGTATGAGAAATATATATATATATTTCATTCAATGTATTATGTAGACAGAATGTGTATGAGATTTTCTCTTGCAACTGCTAAATTGTATGAAATATTTTCACAAAATCCAACCATGTATTGAATGAAAAATATATATATATATTTTTATTCTATGAAAAAAATATATATATATTTTTCATATTTTATTGATTTTATATATATTTTTATATATATTATATATTTTAAAAATATATATATATTTTTCATATTTTATTGAATGAAAAAAAAAATATATATATATATATATTTCATTCAATACATTGACGTGATATTAAACATGAGGATTAAAGTACAGGTATTGGTATGACGAGCGCAGTCGAAAGTAAACCTTCCAATGAGACAAAGAAGCAAGAGCTCGGTAAGCAGCAGCAGAAACGGCGCGTTATCGCCCGTGCACCAATGTAAACAAATACTCTTGCTATATATACGCATTGGGAAGCGAGGCCACTATTTGATCGAGAACTCGAGGTCGAAGTTACAAAAATTCTCTCCGCGTAAACATTTCTGATAACTCTAATAACTTTGATTTTTACACTGATAGAAATCGCGGTAGTTTAGGCAACTATCAAGCCATAACTGTAGATTTTTAATCCATGTAACAAAGTTATTATAATTGATTTATTGGTTAAATTAAGTACTGTATAGTTACTGTAACTGATTCTATGCTTGGCTTAACATAATTTCCTAGTTATTTTAACAGTGAACAAATAGTGAAATACAAACTCAGAAATTTTTTTTAATAGTTAGTGTAACTTGACTATAAATAATTAGTACAGATACACTGAGAAAATAAAATCAAATTAATTTTTTTGTTGGTATAACAAATATTTGGGTTAACGCAAATAAATTTTAGACAAATGAATCTAAAGATTATTGAAGAAACTAAATATTTGGTTGTTATAACGAAAAACTCGCTTGTACTAATTTAGTTTTTTCAAATACATTTTTTTCTCAGTGTAACTTTTTTTAAATGGCTGAGGTTTTATTTCACTATGAATTTATAGTTGTATCTTTTTTTTCTCAGTGTATGCGAGGGCGTGTAAGGCGTAGAATTTTTTTAGTAGTAATGAAATCTTGATAAATAATGAAACTCGACCTTAGTAGAAAAAGAAACATACATTTTTTTTTACTTTTCCTCGGATGATAGGATTAGACGGGAATATTGTAGCCAAGGCAATTTGGAAAACTGGTTTAATCCAAGTGGCTCGGTACAAATCATTGGATACAATTTGATGCAAACTACAATAATTTTATTATTGTAGTTTCAATGATTTGTGAATGAATGAATGCTTGTGATTAAGTTTTCTATGAATAGTACGTCGCATCTATCGCTAAATTTTCAAAACTATGTACATTGTGTTACGTTAACTATTATTTTATTTTTAACTGTTGCATTGACTATAAATAATTAGTACAGATACACTGAGAAAATAAAATCAAATTAATTTTTTTGTTGGTGTAACAAATATTTCGGTTAACGCAAATAAATTTTAGACAAATGAATCTAAAGATTATTGAAGAAACTAAATATTTGGTTGTCATAACGAAAAACTCTCTTGAACTAATTTAGTTTTTTCAAATACATTCTTTTCTCAGTGTAACTTTTTTTAAATGGTTGAGGTTTTATTTCACTATGAATTTATAGTTGTATCTTTTTTTTCTCAGTGGATTTGAGGGCGTGTAAGGCGTAGAATTTTTTTAATAGTAATGAAATCTTGATAAATAATGAAACTCGACCTTAGTAGAAAAAGAAACATACATTCTTTTTTACTTTTGCCCCGGATGATAGGATTAGACGGGAATATTGTAGCCAAGGCAATTTGGAAAACTGGTTTAATCCAAGTGGCTCGGTACAAATCATTGGATACAATTTGATGCAAACTACAATAATTTTATTATTGTAGTTCCAATGATTTGTGAATGAATGAATGCTTGTGATTAAGTTTTCTATGAATAGTACGTCGCATCTATCGCTAAATTTTAAAAACTCTGTACATTGTGTTACGTTAACTATTATTTTATTTTTAACTGTTGCATTGACTATAAATAATTAGTACAGATACACTGAGAAAATAAAATCAAATTAATTTTTTTGTTGGTGTAACAAATATTTTGGTTAACGCAAATTAATCTTAGACAAATGAACCTAAAGATTATTAAAGAAACTAAATATTTGGTTGTATAACGAAAAACTCGCTTGAACTAAATTAGTTTTTTCAAATACATTTTTTTCTCAGTGTAACTTTTTTTAAATGGCTGAGGTTTTATTTCACTATGAATTTATAGTTGTATCTTTTTTTTCTCAGTGGATTTGAGGGCGTGTAAGGCGTAGAATTTTTTTAATAGTAATGAAATCTTGATAAATAATGAAACTCGACCTTAGTAGAAAAAGAAACATACATTTTTTTTACTTTTGCCTCGGATGATAGGATTAGACGGGAATATTGTAACCAAGGCAATTTGGAAAACTGGTTTAATCCAAGTGGCTCGGTACAAATCATTGGATACAATTTGATGCAAATTACAATATTTTATTATTGTAGTTCCAATGATTTGTGAATGAATGAATGCTTGTGATTAAGTTTTCTATGAATAGTACGTCGCATCTATCGCTAAATTTTAAAAACTATGTACATTGTGTTACGTTAACTATTATTTTATTTTTAACTGTTGCATTGACTATAAATAATTAGTACCGATACACTGAGAAAATAAAATCAAATTAATTTTTTTGTTGGTGTAACAAATATTTCGGTTAACGCAAATTAATTTTAGACAAATGAATCTAAAGATTATTGAAGAAACTAAATATTTGGTTGTCATAACGAAAAACTCGCTTGAACTAATTTAGTTTTTTCAAATACATTTTTTTCTCAGTGTAACTTTTTTTAAATGGCTGAGGTTTTATTTCACTATAAATTTATAGTTGTATCTTTTTTTTCTCAGTGGATTTGAGGGCGTGTAAGGCGTAGAATTTCTTTAATAGTAACGAAATCTTGATAAATAATGAAACTCGACCTTAGTAGAAAAAGAAACATACATTCTTTTTTACTTTTGCCCCGGATGATAGGATTAGACGGGAATATTGTAGCCAAGGCAATTTGGAAAACTGGTTTAATCCAAGTGGCTCGGATAGCTAGCTCGAACTGCTCCTCCTTCCCGTTAAATATAACGCACGACTGCGACCTGATGAAAATCTGTTTACTACGAAAGAATGTCGAAAGTTGTAAGTTATCTAGAATATCAAGGTGAGGCATTCTGCCTATTATGGCATTGGTACATAGTATCTATATGGGGAGGTCTCCAAAAGTAAATCTATATCGAGTGCATCAACTAACAAGCCCATGGGTGTTAACGATACGAGACGCCAGTGAGATCATAACTCACGTGCGCAACAGATGCTAGGAAACTTTAGAGCCCTTCGGAGTCGAGCTCTCGGTCTGAAATTTAAGGCCCCCGCTTGGCGAGCCGACCGTATTTAGTTTGGCCAAGTCCGGCACTTTGATGCAGTCTGAAACAATGTACACAAGTGTCTTGGAAACAAGACGATGTGAGTTATAGCTTCGAAAATCGGTGAATTTTGGGTTACGGCAAATAAAGGAAACGCGGTTCAGTGTTATTATTTTGGTTTCACGGTTTCACGGGAATTATGTGTCGACGATTTTAGACATTTTTCGAAGTTAAATTTAATGACCTGTAGAGTTTTTTTTGAGGATATCTGGAGATCAGTGATGCAGAGCTTTGATATATTATGGGGCGTTCGATAGTATAATTTCTCGCGTTCTCTGCCTCTCCTTCCGAGCGTATCAAAATAAAAACATCCTATATTCAAGAAGGTCATCGGAGCAGTTTTTTAGGCAGCACGTTTTTCTTTACGTTTTTTTCCAAGAATACGAAATTCAATACAATAGAACCTCAATTATCCGAATCAATTAGAGTCAAAATTATATATGGCAGATTTTATATAAAGCACGTAAAATCTCCATTATTTGGATAATGGAAATTTTAAGAAAAATCTCCATTATTCGGATAAAGAAAATTTTAAGAAATATCTAGCGCTTCGCGCGCTAACCATCGAACCTCGGTATTAAAATTTATTTTTATTAGTGTACTGCGACTTTTACAGATTACCGTGGCTGAATAACTTGTATTTTTTATATAAGAACTCGTGCCATTTTATTAGTTTTGTGAATTCTGAAATCAGAAACGGAAAAAAGGCTCGATATTTTTAATCATGGTAAAAAACCATGTAACCGGTGTTTTCTGATGTACAATATGCGACTTGAGAACGATAGTGAAGACCAAAACTCGATATATCGAAGAATACAAAATTTAGGATCTTTAGGTTGGATTTTCCGACCAAAAATCGGATCTGTGAATTCTGAAATCAGAACCGACCAAAGGTGACTTTTTAAAAAATTATCGTAAAAAGCCATGTAACCGGTGTTTTCTGAAGTGCAATATGTGACTTGAGAATGATAGTGAAGGCCAAAATTTGATATCTCGAAGAATAAAAAATTTAGGTTCTTTAGGTTGGATTTTCCGACCAAAAGTCGGATCTATGAATTCTGAAATCAGAACTGACCAAAAGTGACTTTTTCAAAAATCATCGTAAAAAGGCATGTAACCGGTACTTTCTGAGGTACAATATGCGACTTGAGAACGATAGTGAAGACCAAAATTTGATATCTCGAAGAATAAAAAATTTAGGTTCTTTAGGTTGGATTTTCCGATCAAAAATCGGATCTATGAATTCTGAAATCAGAACCGACCAAAAGTGACTTTTTAAAAAATCGTCGTAAAAAGGCATGTAACCGGTACTTTCTGGGGTGCAATATGCGACTTGAGAACGATAGTGAAGGCCAAAATTTGATATTTTGAAGAAATCAAAATTTAGGTTCTTTAGGTTGGATTTTCCGACCAGAAGTCGGATTTATGAATTCTGAAATCAGAACCGACCAAAAGTGACTTTTTAAAAAATTATCGTAAAAAGCCATGTAACCGGTGTTTTCTGAAGTACAATATGCGACTTGAGAACGATAGTGAAGGCCAAAATTTGATATTTTGAAGAAATCAAAATTTAGGTTCTTTAGGTTGGATTTTCCGACCAAAAATCGGATCTGTGAATTCTGAAATCAGAACCGACCAAAAGTGACTTTTTCAAAAATCATCGTAAAAAGGCATGTAACCGGTACTTTCTGAGGTACAATATGCGACTTGAGAACGATAGTGAAGGCCAAAATTTGATATCTCGAAGAATAAAAAATTTAGTTCTTTAGGTTGGATTTTCCGACCAAAAGTCGGATCTGTGAATTCTGAAATCAGACCCGACCAAAAGTGACTTTTTCAAAAATCATCGTAAAAAGGCATGTAACCGGTACTTTCTGGGGTACAATAAGCGACTTGAGAACGATAGTGAAGGCCAAAATTTGATATCTCGAAGAATAAAAAATGTCGGTTCTTTGGGTCGGATTTTCTGACCAAAAGTCGGATCTATGAATTCTGAAATCAGACCCGACCAAAAGTGACTTTTTCAAAAATCATCGTAAAAAGGCATGTAACCGGTACTTTCTGGGGTACAATAAGCGACTTGAGAACGATAGTGAAGGCCAAAATTTGATATCTCGAAGAATAAAAAATGTCGGTTCTTTGGGTCGGATTTTCCGACCAAAAGTCGGATCTATGAATTCTGAAATCAGAACCGACCAAAAGTGACTTTTTCAAAAATCATCGTAAAAAGGCATGTAACCGGTACTTTCTGGGGTACAATATGCGACTTGTGAACGATAGTGAAGGCCAAAATTTGATATCTCGAAGAATAAAAAATTTAGGTTCTTTACGTTGGATTTTCCGACCAGAAGTCGGATCTGTGAATTCTGAAATCAGACCCGACCAAAAGTGACTTTTTCAAAAATCATCGTAAAAAGGCATGTAACCGGTACTTTCTGAGGTACAATATGCGATTTGAGAACGATAGTGAAGGCCAAAATTTGATATCTCGAAGAATAAAAAATTTAGGTTCTTTAGGTTGGATTTTCCGACCAAAAGTCGGATCTGAGAATTCTGAAATCAGACCCGACCAAAAGTGACTTTTTCAAAAATCATCGAAAAAAGGCATGTAACCGGTACTTTCTGAGGTACAATATGCGATTTGAGAACGATAGTGAAGGCCAAAATTTGATATCTCGAAGAATAAAAAATTTAGGTTCTTTAGGTTGGATTTTCCGACCAAAAGTCGGATCTGTGAATTCTGAAATCAGACCCGACCAAAAGTGACTTTTTAAAAAATTATCGTAAAAAGGCATGTAACCGGTACTTTCTGGGGTACAATATGCGACTTGAGAACGATAGTGAAGGCCAAAATTTGATATTTTGAAGAAATCAAAATTTAGGTTCTTTAGGTTGGATTTTCCGACCAGAAGTCGGATCTGTGAATTCTGAAATCAGACCCGACCAAAAGTGACTTTTTCAAAAATCATCGTAAAAAGGCATGTAACGGGTACTTTCTGGGGTACAATATGCGAGTTGAGAACGATAGTGAAGGCCAAAATTTGATATCTCGAAGAATAAAACATATAAGTTGGATTTTCCGACCGGAAGTCAGACCTGTGAATTTTGAAATCAGAGTCGGAAAAAAGTCACGATTTTTAAAATCGTTTACAACTGTCAAAATGAACAATATGCCTGAAATTGTTCGTCGATGAGTATAAACTGCACGCTGGTACGACAGCCATTTGCGGAACGAATAAAATGACAACAATACTTATATCGAAAAAGCGAGAGATTTCATCCACTGATTTTTTGAAGAGGGAAATAACATACTTACCGTAATACATGTGTATTTTATATATAATATATCCAAACAATAACATTATTCATATACTTTCAAGCAGACTATTGAACGCTTACTTTAAGGCTTCCTTTTCATAAAAACGTCAATGTTTGGATGTATCGATGCGACGTGTTTTTGTTGCTACGCTAAATCGATCGTCGTACAACGCGCGCGGTCTAATGTATAGACGATACACGATAGAATCTCGAACGTGCTTGCAACAAAGTATCACTCGACGATAACATCGAAATTTAGTGGCATCGTTCGGATAAAATAAGTCACAGTTCGTATAATGGAGGATTCCGATAACGGAGAATCGGATAATCGACCTTCTACTGTATTAATTTTAATGCAAGACAGCTTCATTTATTTTTTCAAAGGTTTTCTACGAACTAATCGTCTAGACATTACATATTTATTTACGATGCTTAATGAAATGAAATATTCCGAGATAATTGCAAGAATAATAATTACTGATGAACTATCAAAAGTGATTAAATTTTGAAAAAATCTTTAATAAAATAATGATAAAATTGGAATAAATATTAATTACTAGAATTAGTAATAGTAATTCTAGAATTAAACAGATGGTTCGCTGTTGGTTCTGAAAAGATAGAATATGATTTAATTCTTCTATAATCTCATATAGGAGGAAAACTCGCCATCTACCGTCGTTCAGCGGACAAACCTCTCGCGTATCTTTTTGTTCCTGTCGGTCTTTCGCTCTTTGCCCGGTTTCCGACGGCAAGCACCTTACATACACCCCCGAACGATCCTCGACCTCTTCTTCGCGCGAATATCGTATCTTCTCATGAATTTAGAACGAGCGGCTCGCTGTAACCGCGCGCATAAAGCAGAAATTACGACGAATCCACGTTTCACCCGGACCTCTCGGTCTTTTCGTGCTCCTCCTTCTTTCTCGCGCGTCCTCTTGATGCTCCTCGTCGTCGATGATTACAGTCGACGCTCAGCCAAGTGGGACGCTCGTGGAGACGCTAACGTCTAACTGGGTCGCAATTTCACTCTTCGCGCTGTATATTATTCCATTATGGACAGAAGTATGTTAGCTATGCGGGTTATAAAGATGATTTTTTTTTACCTTCCGGACACCGCTATAAACACGGTATTGATGCAGTATTTTGGCGAAAAACAGAAAATAATACTAATATTTCCTATTTCTGATGGCTGATATACTAGAGATTTTCTGTCATTTTACTTTCTCATGAAGCATTCTCTGTCAATTCAGCCACTTTTATTTTCGACCCTCTCCGATTTTCCCTGTAATTGATTATATGAATGTACCACTAAAAGACACTCTATGTGAATTTTTTCAGATTTTTAAAAATAATTTTTCAGCAAATGGCGTTTTTTTATTCAAGTGCAAATATCCCAGAATTTTGAAGTTACTGAAAAAAAATGTCTGCACATAAAAGTTGTCGTTTATTGTTAGCTTTCGAGCGGAATATTCCAAATAATTGTCACGTTCTGTGAGTATGATTTTTTTCCGAAAAATGGAGGAATTATTTTTAAATTAAAAAAAGGATATTTTTTTTTACTGTAAAAATTACAGAGTATTGCTACATGACTGTTGATATCACAAAAAAATCGCCAGAGTGGCACCGATCGATCTTCTGGTATTAAAAAATGCATTTGTGTGAAAGTTCCGAAAAACGGGGGCATTATTATTTTTTTGATAAAAAAAAGGTTACTTTTTTTTGGTTAATAAAATTACAGAGTATTCTTGCATGACTGTAGATATTGCAAAAAACTCATCAGAGTGGTACGAATCGAGCTTCCGGTATAAAAAAAATAATTCCCCCGTTTTTCGAAACTTCCACACGAATAATTTTTTTTAATACCGTAAGCTCGATCCGTACCACTCTGATGATTTTTTTGCAATATCTACAGTCATGCAAGAATACTCTGTAATTTTATTAGCCAAAAAAAAGTAACCTTTTTTTATCAAAAAATAATAATGCCCCCCTTTTTCGGAACTTTCACACAAATGCATTTTTTAATACCAGAAGATCGATCGGTGCCACTCTGGCGATTTTTTTGTGATATCAACAGTCATGTAGCAATACTCTGTAATTTTTTCAGTAAAAAAAAATCCTTTTTTTAATTAAAAAATAATTCCTCCATTTTTCAGAAAAAAATCATACTCACAGGAGCGTGACAATTATTTGGAATATTCCGCTCGAAAGCTAACAATAAACGACAACTTTTATGTACTGACTTTTTTTTCAGTAACTTCAAAATTCTGAGATATTTGCTCTTCAATAAAAAAAGCCATTTTCTAAAAATTTTGTTTAAAAAATCTGAAAAAATTCACATAGAGTGTCTTTTAGTGGTACATTCATATAACCAATTACAGGGCAAATCGGACAGGGTCGAAAAAAAAGTGGCTGAATTGACAGAGAATGCTACTCATAAGGAAATTTTGTTTTCGTCAAATTATTATTCTTGCAAAACTTCAATGTGACAATATTTTTTATTTTTCGAAATTTGTAGAAAAGTTACGACCAGCTTAAAATTTTGGACTCCATACATCAAATTGGTTATTAAAATTTTTTTAAAATGAAACCAAAATAAGAATGTCAAGCTAACGGACTAAGATTATGTTTATTGAAATCATAAAAAAAAAAAAATTTCCTTCCGAACTCTGTTATAAACACGGCATTGATGCAGTACTTTTGCGAAAAACAGGAAATATTAATAATTCATAATAGTAATATTTCCTATTTCCGACGGCTGATACTAGAGATTTCCTGCCACCTATTTTGCTTCCTCATAAGGAAGCTTTGTTCCCGTCAAATTATAACTTGCAAAATTTCAATATGATAATATTTTCAATTTTTCAAAATTTGTAAGAAAATTTCTTAAAGAAAAAAAAACCGAAATAAGAATGTCAAGAAAAACTAAAATGATCTTTATTGAAATCAATAAAATGTCATTGAAAGCCATTTAAAAAAATCCAAAAGTTGTTATTGTATAAGTATTTGTCAAAAATTCTTGATATCGGATTGGTGAAATGTTGGTTCGCCGCATACACAAGGAATGTGAACGACGGAATTGCGGTTGTATCGCGAGAGAAGCATTTTTCGCCGTCTGCAAAATCAGTAGCGACGGTGGCACAGGAATCGCATTCGCGACGTTCCCTCCACGTTCCTCGAGAGTTGCGCGAGTCTATAGGAAATTAGGTCGAAATTGGCCAGAATTCAATCTTGGGATTGAATTTGCCGCCTTTGTGCCAGCGACTGGATTCGATCGGCACGTCGTTTTCGAGATCTAATTTGCGTTTACAAGCGCGCTCGGGTGGGCCTGCGAGTTCCGGCGTCAACGCGGGAGAGAGCTAACTATACATGTTATACACCGAAGTATTGCAAGCCCGTCGCCTGCTACGTCGTCGTCGTCGTTGTCGTCGTCGTCGCGATATGCTTCCTCGAGCGGGTCCGAAGTCCCGGATTCTCGCGTTTCTCCCATCCTTCTCTCAACCTCCTCGAGACCTTCTCGTTTCTGGAGGCACTCTACTAAATATACATATATCTATTTGTGTTTCGCGCGCCAACCAAGCACTTAGTATGCACCCCAAGTGATTCTGTATTTCCTGTAGCGAATCGTCGATTCGATTGAGTCACAGCAGTCCCTCTCAGCAAACCTCTCGAAGAATCTCCACGTTTCATCGACTCTTTCCCTTCCGTTATTACCTATTTGAATGATCAATTTTTACCGCTTCACATTCCTCTACGGATATACTTATTCGCACGATTATTAATCTTATCCACATCCTTGAACCTTGTATTCCTCTTCAGATTTTAAAGATTATTTGTGTATATGCCTTTACATTAAATTTATAACATTGAAAAAAAATTGACATCTCAACGATTTCACTATCAATATATCGCTTCTTGCATAAATTGAAATTTTCATTTTTGTAATACAGAGAAAAATATAAATATCAAAAAGTTTCTCAGATCGTATAACAGCTTTTATAATTTGTTAGCTATGGAAACGCCATTTACAGGAATAGCTGTTTTCGAATAAAATTGGCCCGGTTAATTTTTTAATGTCTGTCATTATAAATCTACTTGTTCCGTTTGACAAATTATTTAATATTTGAATGATCAATTTTTACCGCTTCACATTCCTCTACGGATATACTTATTCGCACGATTATTAATCTTATAAAGATTGTCTTATCCACATCCTTGAACTTTGTATTCCTCTTCAGACTTTAAAGATTATTTGTGTATATGCCTTTACATTAAATTTATAACATTGAAAAAAAATTGACATCTCAACGATTTCACTATCAATATATCGCTTCTTGCATAAATTGAAATTTTCATTTTTGTAATACAGAGAAAAATATAAATATGAAAAAGTTTCTCAGATCGTATAAGGTAAACGCCCCGGTACCCAGCCATGTACCAGTCTCCAACCACTGACACAAATATTGACTAAAATTAAGAAATTATGAATATGAAATAAATAAATAATTAGTGCTACCATTTTTGCAATTCTTTATGTCTGCATAGGCCAATAATAAAAATAGTCATTAATTTTTTTGTTGACGTTTTTTAAAGATATTGTGCACTGCAGACGCCGCTCAGAGGATCGGCGCATATCTTTTCGCCAGTTCGTTAAGAATTGGCGTAACGTTGTTAAGCTTATGACGCTGTTATTTTCACGATTTCCACAATAATTCGTGGCTTGTGGTATTCGTGAATAAATAGACTTTATAAATCTTCCATTAAAATTTGCGAAAAATCACTGCTAAGTCGTCAATTTCCATGGTTGGCTATTGGGGCGCATCCGCAGTATGCTGTACCGATATCCAACCGCGGCCTATTCCCGGCCAACACAAACTCAGCGAACATAACCTCTATGTCAAGTTGATGCCGGTTGCACGTCACGGTGAGCCTTTTTATTAGTCATTATTTATCGTAAATTATCCCAAACGTTGCGTGTAATTTAAGAAATAAAATGAAGTTTCAACGAATCGCATAGCCTCGTATCGGCGGGTGGTTGCGTATAGGGGCATGCTTGGTCGGGTATTTAGACATTACCTGAAATCGGTGGTCGGGTACTAGTCCATCGACTTTTTCAATTCTTTCCTAACTTTAACAAAAAACTATACCCCTGACATGAATTAATGGATGTTTTTCGAAAAGTAGAAAACCCAAGCTTTGCATTAGTTATGGTTACAATTATAGAAAGGTCATTTTAGTATTAGAAATATAACTTTACAGTTTCCTGTTCTCTAAGATGGCCGGCTATTGGGGCGTTTACCTTAACAGCTTTTATAATTTGTTAGCTATGGAAACGCCATCTACAGGAATAGCTGTTTTCAAATAAAATTGGCCCGGTTAATTTTGTAATGTCTGTCATTATAAATCTATCTATTCGATTCGACAAATTATTTAATATTTGAATGAACAATTTTTCTCGTTTCACATTCCTCTACGGATATACTTATTCGCACGATTATTAATCTTATAAATGTTGTCTTATTCATATCCTTGAACCTTTTATTCCTCTTCAGACTTTAAAGATTATTTGTGTATAATAATAAGCTTTGTATACAATTTATATATAATCAAAGCCAACGACAAATTTTTTATTTTTCGTTTTTGTGTAGATTATTGCCCGAAATTCATAGAATTATTTTTCTTTTTTTTTTGTAAAAAATATGTTGTTCGTTTTTTAAAAATTATTTGAAGCAAATACAAGCTTTAGTGAAAGTGTAACTATTTTTCTAGATTAGGAAGAATGTAGAAAACATACGCGACAATTTTATTACAATGTATGCTTGTTTTTATCTTATATTTAACGATGCGTCAACGTCGAAATAGTGATAAACCGGAATACTTCGATGCTTCGTGACTTCTTAGTGAAACATGCTGATATGTCGAGCACATGTTGTATTATTGCTAGAGTCGAAACTAGCTACACTAAATATATATCCTTGATAATAATATACGCAGTAAATTGTAATAAATGTGTCATTGAAGAATGCAATTGCATTCCCTATTTTATGAAGCTTATTTTTTCGAAAATTAGTAACTGCTAATCAGAAGAACAAGCTGCAAAATATAATAATTTTTAAATTCCACATAACTATGAAATATGACAAATGTGCTCAAGGTTACATCATATTTTTTATTCATAGTCACGAACTGAAAAAGCACGGGGAATTCTAGAACAAACTATCGACTACAAATCCGTTCCGGATGCATTACAAAACGTCATCATCGTCCTTGAATTATTTGATCGCTACAGTCATCGACTATTTGTTTACACGCTTTGCTTGATCGATTTTTTTCATTTCCATAAGTCGCAGCACATACACTGAGAAAAAAAATCGTTAGAACCCACAAAACGTGCACTTGCGGACAGCGAAAAGAATATTTTGTCGATTGGACTAAATATTTGGCAATGGTAATGGAATAACGTTTGGATTGATCAGCTGTTGCTTCAATCATTTACATATTTCATTCCATCAAAAGAATGTTTTGCAAAAGCTTTTCGCTGCCAACCAAAAACTCATATAACTGTAACTTATAGAGTATTCGACCGAATCAGCTAAAATTTAAACCACATGTACAGTACTGGCTAATCTTAAATAGGTATAAATTTTACAAAAATCGCTTAACGCATTTCATTTTTATAAGAATTTAGAAATTTTGAAAAAAGTACGTAAATGTTCTAGCTCGAACGAATTTTTAGCTATCGGTCTGAAACTTCGTATTAAAATTGAACAAAGAGATACGACCTTTGGTATTGAATTTGGGCCAAATCGGTAAAGCGGTTCGATTTTTATGAGATTTAGAATTTTTCGAAAAATCTTCGTTTTGCTCTAATTCAGGTAAAATTTCAACTAATCGACTGAAATTTTCTACACAGGAAAAATAACATTCAGCCCTGCTACGTACCAAATTTGGTGTCGATCGGTAAAGCGGTTTGGATTTTACGTGATTTTGATTTTTTAAATAATTTATTGGTGTCGATCTGGATTTCGTAAAACGTCAGAAATAATCAACTTCGTCAATAACTTTCATCTTTCGCAAAGCTTCCTCTATGAGGAAGCCAAAAATACAATAAATAAACCTCCTCATAGAGGCGCCTTTGTAAAAAACGAAAAAAGAATGAGGAAGCAATGTGCAACACGAAAAAAAAAAGATTAGTTGCCATAACCAAGAAATGAGTTGACACAACCAATCGATTATTCTATTTATCTTACAACTCAAATGGTAATACCAACGATTCGAATGGTAATACCGAAGATTCGAATGATAATACCGACGATTCGAATGGTACTCCCAACTATTCGAGTGGTAGCCCCAACGATTGGATTAGTTAACTTAACTAATCCAATTAACGATTGAATTAGCTAACCTAACTAATCCAATTAACGATTGGATTAGTTAACCCAACTAATCCAATTAACGATTGGATTAGTTAACCTAACTGGCCCAATTAACGATTGGATTAGTTAACCTAACTAATCCAATTAACGATTGGATTAGTTGACCCAACTAATCCAATTAACGATTGGATTAGTTAACCCAACCAATCCAATTAACGATTGGATTAGTTAACCTAACTGATCCAATTAACGATTGGATTAGTTAACCTAACTGATCCAATTAACGATTGGATTAGTTAACCTAACTGATCCAATTAACGATTGGATTAGTTAACCTAACTGACCCAATTAACGATTGGATTAGTTAACCTAACTGACCCAATTAACGATTGGATTAGTTAACCTAACTGGCCCAATTAACGATTGGATTAGTTAACCTAACTAATCCAATTAACGACTGGATTAGTTGACCCAACTAATCCAATTAACGATTGGATCAGTTAACCCAACTAATCCAATTAACGATTGGATTAGTTAACCCAACTAATCCAATTAACGATTTGATTAGTTAACCCAACTAATCCAATTAACGATTGGATTAGTTAACCCAACTAATCCAATTAACGATTGGATTAGTTAACCTAACTAATCCAATTAAAGCTTGGATTAGTTAACCTAAGTAATCCAATCGAGAACTAATCGTGAATAGTTGAGGTTACTATTCGATATGGTTGAGGCAACTAATTTTTTAGACATTCTGTACAGCAGATCGAAAACGTAGTTGCCACAACCAAACATTTCTTTTCGCGAAGGTTCTACTTTGCATCCTTTTTTTCTCAGTACAGTTGAATAGTCAAAAAATTTGGGCTTTGGAGGTTAATCAGGCACTATAGTGCAGTTTATCGAAATTCTCTTTGCATCTATCTCGTCCTTGTTTCTTTGAAGCATCTTTCAGACGAACATAAAGTGGTGCGGAACGCGAACAAGCAGAGCCATTGAGCGACTGTTTTAGGGTCGTATAACAATCCCGGGTCAACCCTTATTTGCATGAGCCGTCACTTTGGCGTCGTTCTCAAGTTGATGCTCGCGGTGAGTAGGTGATCGTCGTCGCTGCTATAATTTCTGGTATTGCCGTCGCTCTTCTTTGTACCGTGTACAACAGTCGAACCGAATCGGGAAAGCATTACAGCAGTAGACCAGTCGCGTATAAAATCTCGTGTGAGTGTGTGTGTGTGTGTGTGTGTGCAGCGACCCGAGGATATATAGCGCGTTAGTGAGGTAACACGATCGTTCCATTGGCGACGGGAGCGGAGCGAGGCCACCGACACTTCGCTCACTGTGTTGTTTCTCGTACTCGCTCTGGACGGAAGTTCCTCTCGTATCCGGTGTGCACGACGCAGCTTCGTACTCGATCCTACCTCATCCTATTACCAAGCCTCGTGCTCTTCTATGTCGTCATACCTATATGTGACTTAAGAGGTAAGGGTGGGGGTCAAAATAACGAATGACCAAAATAGCGAATGACTAAAATAGCGAATTTCAAAACAATGACCCTCTACATTCAGTTCATTACACCCGGAAAAAAGATTTGGTAATATTAAGTAAAATTATCTATTCAACATTTAATTATCTGCCCGCGCAAAAAGAAAAGTATTAAAACAGTATTAAAACCAGTATGAAAAGTATAATATCTCAAGTATGATCTATTATACTGAATTAATACTAGAAAGTATTAGACCGTATTATTAGTTTTCAGGGTCCGGATTGATATGTCCATGGTTTTTAGTGTCCAGGTCGATATTTCCATCGCTTTCGATGTCCAGGTCGACCGGCCCATAGTTTTAGTTGTCTAGATCGATTGCTCCACACTTTTAGGTGTTCAGGTTGATATCTTCATAGTTCTCGGTGTCCAGGTTGATATCTTCATAGTTCTCGGAGTCCAGGTCGATCGATTCATAATGTTTGTTGTAAAAATTATATTTGTTTACAGTTTTTGAGCTGTAGGTTAATCGCACCTCAATTTTCACTATTCAGTCCGGTCTAGTTACTTAAAAAACAAGTGGGTGTATATCTAGACATCGAAAACTATGAAAAAAATCGATCTGATCACTGAAAACTATGAAAAAATTGACCTGGACACCAAAAGCTATAGAGATATCGACCTGGACATCAAAAACCATGGAGATATCGACCTGGACACCAAAAACCATGGAAATATCGACCTGGACACCAAAAACAATGGAGATATCGACCTGGACACCAAAAACCATGGAGATATCGACCTGGACACCAAAAACCATGGAGATATCGACCTGGATACCGAAAACCGTGGACATATCGACCCGGATCGTTAAAACTAATAATACGGGCTAATACTTTTTAGTATTAATTCAGTCCAATAGATCATACTTGAGATATTATACTTTTCATACTTTTTTTAATACTATTTTAATACTTTCCTTTTTGCGCGGGTGTACTTCTCATGATCCATATTGGGGCTTCAATAATGATCAAGACTAAAGATTTTTCCATAACAACGCCACGAAATGACAAATCTTGAAATTAACTTGTCAATCACTTAAGTGAGTTAATGTATCGTGAATTTATTATACACTGACAAAAATATATACTTGAATGGACTAATTTAGTGTACACCTTCGTTCAAATGAATTTTTTGTTAGTATAACAAGTATTTTGGTTACCGGAAATAAATTTTAGACAACCGAATCTAACGATTATTGAAGAAACTACACCCAGAAAAAAAGATTTGGTATTATTAACTAAAATTATCTATTCAACATTTAATTACTTCAATCAACGAAAATTTACTTTCCCTCCAACAAATATGTATTTCATTCAATTTTTCAGTTTTTTTATTTCTAACATATTTATTTATTTGGATCAACTTTCACTGTGCAGCGGAGACTAAAAAAATATTTTATTTATTGCTACTAAATACTTTCTTAATCCGGAAAAAAGATCTAGTTGAAACGACCAAATACATGGATTAGATATTTTTTACTAAAATCAATTAGAACTATCTTATAATCCAATATATATTTATTTCCTTTCATCATTGGAGTTTAATATTATCAACATGCAACATTTATCGATTTGACTTAATTCTTGTCGTATATTTATATAAAAATTATATATTCTTTAAATCGGCAGCAGTGGACGCACGGTCGGTGTGTCGCTTCGACGGTCCACAGAGTTAAGCAGCATTTTTTGCGGTCATAACTTGGATGGGTGACCGCTTAGCCGCGCACTGGTTTGCGCGCCAACTGCTGAACGGGAGGCAGTTTCTGAGCTTTTAAGGGACAGTGACGAATATCCCAATAATTTTTTATTTTTTAATCACCATTTATATAACTGCCGACCCAAATAAATATTTCTTAGATTTGAATATATTTACTATTCAATAAGTATATTAATTACAAATAAAAAAATTTATTTGAGGTGAATGGAAGTCTAGTTGGTCGGCATCCAAATAAGAAATTTTCTTTCCGATGCGTAGATTCTAGTCCCGTTAACAAAATCTTTTTTCTTGATGTGTATTTAAATTTGCTATTTTGGTCATTTGCTATTTTGACCGCCATGCTATTAAAATGCAATCAAAATAGCGAATGGCTAAACTAGCGAATTTCATACTGCTAGCCATTCTAGATTCAGACGTTCATTATTTTCAAATTCATTATTTTAGCCATTCGCTATTTTGGTCATTTATTGGCGATTTATTTTGGATGTATGAAAAAAGGAATAGGATTTCTTTTCAAAGGGTTTATTTAACACATATTAAAGTACGGAAATAAAAAAATTTATTATCATTTTGATACAAAATGGCGGCGATAGAATCCCATCTTGAAAATCGTCTTTTTTCAAAACACCTTCACAGGAGGATGGTTTTCTCGTAAAGTATAAGACCTGGAACAAAAAACAAACAAATTTTATAATCTATATACTATTGGCTATGGAACTACGTAGGGATTTTTTTTTAAGTCGAATTTTGTAGAAATGGCGCGCTTTTGAAAAAAAGAATCGATTTTTTAACAAAAAATAAGCAGTAAATTTGTTTATTACAAAAAAAGTTTACATTAAATTTATAAAATGACTCTGTACTTCGATAGAGAATGTTATTGTGAACCTATTATAAAAATTTCAAATTGATCCATGCAGCGGTGTTCAAGTAATACGTCTTCCTAGTTTGAAAAAAGTAGTTTCGAGAAAAACGCGTTTAAAGTTTTACGAGCACTTAACAGATTCGGTGAATGTCACATCAGATTTGCATTTCTTGCACATAACAGCTTGCGATATAGCGGAGAACACTGATAAAAAGTTAAAAATTCGGTAACCAAAGCCTTGTTTTACTTCAAAGTCGTCAGAATCGATTGCTGATAATTTTCTAGCCGCTGTGCCAACCTTCTCGACGCCTGGCTTCTCCATTTTGTAAGGGTTCAACGACCGCCGCTCGATAACTGAAACTTTAAAAAAAATTTGTTCATTATAGGACCAACTGCATATTGGTTTTATCATTGTTTAAGTAAAAAAAAATATAGTTTTTTCCAAAAACCTTTTTTTTTTAAAGTAATGGAAAAATTAATTCCATTCCCATCACTTTTAAAAAAGGTAATGGAAAAATATTAATAAACATGTATGTCAAATATTTTTTAAACATTTAAATATTGAAAAAAAATGACATCTCAAAGATTTCACTATCAAGACGTCCAATAATTTATCAAACAAGTATATCGCTTCTAGCATAAATTGAAATTTCCATTTTTGTAATACAGAGAAAAATATGAATAAGAAAAAGTTTCTCAGGTCGTATAACAACTTTTATAATTCGTTAGCAGAGTTGTAAATGCCTAATACTTATAGAAATATTGATGATGATACCATCAGCTCTATAATTATGATTTTATAATAATAACATGTAGCGATTGTAATACGATGATTAAACTTTGGAATGGCTGGAAAAATTATTATTTTTCAATAAAAATTCACGGTAATCCTTCTGAAAAAATGGAAAAAAATAAGTAATGCATTACTTATTTCTTCCATTTTCTCCACTATTTCCTGCAATATTAAAGCGAAAATTAGTATTTTTTTCAACTATTCAAATGTTTACACTCTATTTTATAATTACTACATATATTATAATGAAACCATAATTACAAAACAAATTGTTGTACTGTAAACTATATCTCATGAATTAATAGGGATTTACAACTCTGTTCGTTAGGTATGGAAACGCCATTTACAGGAATAGCTGTTTTCAAATAAAATTGGCCCGGTTAATTTTGTAATGTCTGTAATTAAAAAGCTGTCTGTTCGATTCGACAAAACAAAAACATGGAGTTCAAGATCCCGGAAAGCGTTGTCAGAATAATACAAGCGATGCTTACGTGACCCATCGGTCAATATTTCTACGCACATCTGATTATTTTTTCTTACCGAATATTTTATCACAAAAAAAAAAGAAGATAGAAAAAAAGATGTAAATAATAGCAAGTGGTTGGCAAGTTGTGTTGAGGTATATGAAAAAAAAAAAAAAAAAAACAAAAGAGAAAGTAGTTGAAAATAGTACTATATTTAACGGGATATTATCTCGTATGCGGGAAAAGAAAAGCGAGCAACGTTTATCCGAGCCTTAAAACGAGAGATAAACTTTAATTTCACGAAATAATTTAAAAATGCAAATTCCACGAGGCCGTCAAGCCAAGTTCTTTTAGCACTTGGCCAACGTTTCCCGTTCGGCCGATTCCGACGGGCCAACCTCTGTCCCTTCTGCCGGCGCTGCAAGCTCGTTTTCTTTCTAAGCGTAATATTAAATCTTCGCGAAAAGGTCATTCATTTGAAATGCAAATATACCGCGCATTATCATTGGCCACCGGTGGAGGTATTCTTTTTCTATAAGGATATAACGCTTTCACCAATGGTGCGCAAGAGAAAAGCCGAACGTGGCGAAGATGGACGGAAAAGAAATATGTATATATGCTCTTGCGAAGAGAGACGAGAAAATAATTCTTTTAAATTCATTATCTCATTAAATGAGACTGTAAAAACAAACTCTGATCTCCTTTCCCTAAATCACACCTTTTTTTAAAAAAAAGCCTTTGCCATCCGATACGACTGCATTGTACGTAACGAGTTTTCTCGTTTCTTCTTTTATTGATATTGCTCGATTTATACCGAGTATCTTCTTCATGCACCAGGCGAAAACATGCAGTCATTGGCCCCTTAGTCGACGCTCGATGCGTATGTTATGAGAGAAAAAATACCGTTTCGCGACTCTTCATAAATAATTATTTTTTGTTCTGCTCGTGTTCGCATTTATTTTTTCATATTCCTCGGTTCATTGGGCAAAATTAGTTCCTTTACATTTTTTTTTACGACTTATATTTTCGAAGTTACTAATTTGTTAAGAAGAGCAATTTTGGTCTAATTGCAACTTTCAACAATTTATTGCTCCGAATCTATGGATTGTAGAACAAAATTGTATGGGACCTTTTCGACTCAGAATTGACAGGACTATACAAAAAAAAATATCCGAGTTCAAAAAAACAACAATTTCTATTGTTAATAAACAATTGCGATTAATAACTAAACGACCGGGTTTTCCGCAAAACACCTTATATATTCATGTTCAGGAGGTCAAAACCTATCATCTGCATCAAGAATATTTCGCGGACCTCGAATGGCACATAGACCCCCTCTGGCGTCTGGACTACCTCAAAAGTCAGTCAAATTACTTTATAGTGGATGTACAGAGAGAATCTGCTTTGTTGGATAACTATTGATTTTGATGAATCAATAGTTATCCATCAATAGTGATGTCAAGGCTTACTCTTTTTCTTCTCTCACAGTCACTGCTATCCCTCTTGCATATAATAATAATAATAATATACCTGATTAGCAGCAGTTTTTCTGGCTACAAAATTCTATACTACATAATTCTCAACTTTTAGCTTCTTTGACTATTCGACATACAGTCAATCGGTATATAGAAACTTGGACGTTAACGCGAGAGGATTTCCTTAAGGTAAAGGTACCAACGATTGGACGTTTAAGGCCGTCTCCAGATTCAAACATTCATTAGACGGTTAAGGAAAGATTGAATTATGAAATTACTGAAACCAAATTCAAGCTCATACCTTCTAGTTTAAAAAACCTATCAATTAATTGTCGAAAATAATAAAATAGGCTGAATGTACCAGTTTTCGGACTCTGTTTTTCACCATGTACGTATTTCTGGACACCTAATATTTCGAAAAAACAAAAGTATCTTGGTTATTTATCGATTATATTAATAAGAATATATATACATGGGACATTCCACTGGTTATCGACAGGGTCGCGATCCTCATTTTTTTTCCTTTTGAGATGTTGTAGAGCATTATAAAAAAAATCTAGAATTTTTTTTAGATTTAAAAAAAATTATTTTTTTAAAATTACTTACAATTTGAGTTTCTCAAAAAGTATGTCGACGATTTTTTTTTACAGTAAATTCTGTGTCTAAAAACAAACTTTTTGAGCCTAGGCCCAGATTGGGCCGATTAGCAGCTAAAAATAAAACAAAATTTAAACAAATTTAAAATAATACCCCAAACTTGAATCTTTCTAAAAGTACGCCGATGATATTTTAAATAAAATTTTTATAGTAAATTTTGTGTACAAAAACAAAATTTTTGGGATTAGAACGAAAATGGGAGACAATCTAGAATAGCAACTAAAAATAAAATACTCCCGTAAAAGAACTTTATTTTGTAAACTCACTAACTGATCCGTTGGTTTCACTCGGTAGTTAAAGAATTCGAGCCACGAACTACCGATAGTACACTTGAACGAATCCTAGCGACTTACACCAACAAACTCCAAATGGACTTTGCATTTGCAGCATCCTGCACTTCACGAGATATCGTGAAATTGAAAATATTTAAATTAACTGACAGCGTTCCAATTATAAAACGCATTAATTTTTTTTCTTTTTTTTTTAATGCCGATGAAATAATTTCACGCTAAACTCCATATGAATTCATGTATGCAAAGTCCAAGTAAAATTTTCACAATTAAAAGGCAGAGCCCCTTAAAGAGCCGATGACTGTATGTCTCGCGAGTCCCAAGGATGCTTCTCTTGGTCGACATTACTAAAGTTCCTCGGTTCTCGTCTTCTACAGGCCAACAGTCGGCGGGATCTCATTGTCCCTTTATTTCTCCAACTTGGTCTTCCACTATTCCGTCGTATCCGCGACATTAGCCCGCCTCGTCGCTCGCCAACTTTTCACGTTTCCCTCGACGATTCTCCACAAACGCTATTAACCGAATTACCGGTGAGTAAAAAAAAAAAAACAAAAAAAACAACGACCCAAGCCAGAAGAGCTAGAGATGAAATAAGTTGATTCAAAGTTGAGCGATCCGGAGAATGGTACACAGAGTGAAAGGATTACATTTTTTTTATTCGCCAAGAGTTATCAGGATAATCATTTATTTTCCATTCTATCAATAGCTAATTTGATAGTAAAACTTTTAGGCAGAGAAATTTCTTATTTTTTTTTTTCAGAAATTTTGCCTCATTAAAAAATCACATTATAGGGTAGAAGTAAGGTAAACGCCCCGGTACCCAACCATGTACCAGTCTCCAACCACTGACACAAATATTGACTAAAATTAAGAAATTATGAATATGAAATAAATAAATAACTAGTGCTACCATTTTTGCAATTCTTTATGTCTGCATAGGCCAATAATAAAAATAGTCATTAATTTTTTTGTTGACGTTTTTTAAAGATATTGTGCACTGCAGACGCCACTCAGAGGATTGGCGCATAACTTTTAGCCAGTTCGTTAAGAATTGGCGTAACGTTGTTAAGCTTATGACGCTGTTATTTTCACGATTTCCACAATAATTCGTGGCTTGTGGTATTCGCGAATAAATAGACTTTATAAATCTTCCATTAAAATTTGCGAAAAATCACTGCTAAGTCGTCAATTTCCATGGTTGGCTATTGGGGCGCATCCGCAGTATGCTGTACCGATATCCAACCGCGGCCTATTCCCGGCCAACACAAACTCAGCGAACATAACCTCTATGGCAAGTTGATGCCGGTTGCACGTCACGGTGAACCTTTTTATTAGTTATTATTTATCATAAATTATCCCAAACGTTGCGTGTAATTTAAGAAATAAAATGAAGTTTCAACGAATCGCATCGCCTCGTATCGGCGGGTGGTTGCGTATAGGGGCATGCTTGGTCGGGTATTTAGACATTACCTGAAATCGGTGGTCGGGTACTAGTCCATCGACTTTCTCAATTCTTTCCTAACTTTAACAAAAAACTATACCCCTGACATGAATTAATGGATGCTTTTCGAAATGTAGAAAAGCTAAGCTTTGCATTAGTTATGGTTACAATTATAGAAAGGTTATTTTAGTATAAGAAATATAACTTTACAGTTTCCTGTTCTCTAAGATGGCCGGCTATTGGGGTGTGTACCTTACCGGTTGTGGCCACCCCTACACTTAAATACGTTTTTCGTGGCTATTTTAATTCGGTACCTGTATTTAATCATAATTTTTCATAACGTTGTGTATTTTGGAAACATTTATCGTCATTTTGACGTCCGTTCGTCTCCATTACAAAAAGTACTGTGTCAGTAATTAAAGTATCATCAGCTGATTCATCAAATTGTCAACTCCTTAAGGAATTCGACAAGATTTTGACGAAAGCTCTAGATGAGGGATTCCACGGGACTTTCGCCACCCCCAAAAAAAAAAAATCTCAAATTTTATCTAAAAATCAGGTTCAGCGGTGTCTATTGATGGACCAAATTTCAAAATTCTAAAAAAATAGTTGACCGGAATATGCAAATTTTTTCGTTTTTTATCGTTTTTCATTTAATCTGTAATATCTCAGAAACTATTGATCGTGTCGAAATCATTAAAAGACGAAAATGTGCATTTTTTTTATGGCCAACAAGAAAAAAATATATTCAAAATTAATTGCTTAATTTCAGGTCACATTTTATGGAAAAAACAACAAAATTATTTTTTTTTTATGGTTGGACTTCAGATTTTTTCATCGGACAAATTGTCTCGGAATCTTTGAGTGATCGCCGAATTTTGAGTATTTTTTTTTCATGGGATGGCCCAATGCTGTGACGTTACAGCAACCTGAATGTTTTTAATATATATAAAAAAATCCATATTCAAAATTAAAATTAATTAAAATGGTTGGACTTCAGATTTTTTCACCGGACAAATTGCCTCGGAATCTTAGAGTGATAGCCGAATTTTGAGTATTTTTTTTTCATGGGATGGCCCAATTCTGTGAGGTTACAGCAATTTGAATGTTTTTAATTCAAATTGCTGTAACCTCACAGCATTGGGCCATCCCATGAAAAAAAAATACTCAAAATTCGGCGATCACTCAAAGATTCCGAGGCAATTTGTCCGATGAAAAAATCTGAAGTCCAACCATAAAAAAAAAAAAAATAATTTTGTTGTTTTTTCCATAAAATGTGACCTGAAATTAAGCAATTAATTTTGAATATATTTTTTTCTTGTTGGCCATAAAAAAATGCACATTTTCGTCTTTTAATGATTTCGATACGATCAATAGTTTCTGAGATATTACAGATTAAATGAAAAACGATAAAAAACGAAAAAATTTGCATATTCCGGTCAACTATTTTTTTAGAATTTTGAAATTAGGTCCATCAATAGACACCGCTGAACCTGATTTTTAGATAAAATTTGAGATTTTTTTTTTTTGGGGGTGGCGAAAGTCCCGTGGAATCCCTCAGATACATATTCGGATTATATAGTTGGCCAATTGCATGTAGCTTTGCACATATCAATCTTAAGAGTCATCACTGCAAATGTTGATGTACTAAAAGTTTGAAATAAAGCTATACATTTATAAAAAATACGATGGCCACAACTGGTACATGGAATAAGCATGTTGCCCCGGATATGGCCATGATAATATAATCATTAATTTTTCGTTAATTATTACACAATCAATTCATAAATTCGTAAAGAAGAAACAAAAAAACGCTAAGAAAAATATATCCTTAGAAATGTATAGTAAAAAAGAAGGTAAAGCGGTGGAACACCTTTCATGTTGAAGATTCCCATCATTATGCAATGCGAAAATCTACTTTCGGAAAGAACTCTGGTAAAAGTAAAAATAAAAGTGTAAAGAGTAAAACATTAATATAATGTATGACTATTTGTGACAAAGAAAGCTGCTACGAAAAAGTGCAAAACGAAGGAGACGAATGTCAAAAAAGGTTAGTTAGGTTCACAGATGGCATCTGTGCTTTAAAGACATTTTCGTGTAGAGGAATTGAATGCTTTCATAAGAATACGATTTTGATTCATTAAACACACCTTAAAAAATGTTTGAAGTGCAACGAATATTGAGTTATTCTAGTTTTAAACATGGCCAAAACCGGTGCATAGGTGGCCAGAACTGGTGAAATGGCTATGCTCCTACTTTTTTCTATTTTCCAGTGTTTTCTCGATACATATGAAGATTTTAGTGCTAGAAATCTGAAATTATATTCTTCTCAGATATGAAAAGTATAGGTCCAAAACAGTTTTATGATATTTGGTCCCAATCACAAGTACTTGAAAATGAGAAAATTCTTAAAGTGGCCACAACCGGTACTTCTACCCTAATTGTTAAAAAGTTGGATTTGTCTCAAGAATTGGCGAAATTAGATTCGTCTATTACTTTCTTTAGATTTCAATGTAAAAAAGTGAAAAAGGAAAAAAATAGGTACAATGTAAAAGGAATTTCATATTCATCATCCATATTCCTCGTCTTATTTCCAAGTAATACTTTGGGTAAAGCCTTAAATTTTCGAATAGTCGTTACGAAAAAACGGAAGGTGGAGAGTAATTCGAAGAATTCACGTGGGTGCCGAAGACTGTTAATGAGTCGAGGGCAATTAGGGTGGCTTAATCGAATTCCTTCCCTGCTTTATATATTCATATATATATATAGTACATTGTGGAATTAGTATATAGAGGGGAAAGGTGTATTGGAAGCGAAGCGCCCTTTAAACGGCACGTTCACCCCAACGACCAGCACCGTGCGAAAAGTGTTCCCTCTCGGTCCTTGGTTTTGCTAGTGCCACTTATGAAATTCGAAAACTGTCCAAGTTAAATTAAAGTGCCAGTGAAATCGAGAATGGCGCAGCAGAGAGCGCAGAGTGGTAACGACGCTCGTCGTCGTCGTCCTAATTAAACTGGGTTGCGCGGCATCCGCGACGCGCATAAGGAAAACGAACTTCCGTCGTGATTTACCAATGAAAGTTTTCGATCATAGCTTAAGCATATAGGGTAGAGTCACCAGTAAATGACCACTTAAGCAGAACGATTTATTTATCATGGGTTTCTATAAAATGTAATATTTCCACACTGTGTGCTAAAATTTTAACGGTTGACCAGAATGTCAAATTATGTGATGCGATAAAAAAAATATGATATTTTTTATCGGAAAGTATATAAGAATAAATACTAAAAGCCAAAAACACCAGTGAATGACCGGGTCAATTTAACCTACACTGATAGAAAAAACTGGAAGTTTTTATTCATAAACTCGTCATCGAAATTTAATATACAATTGTGGTATTAAATTCAAGTACTTTTACTGTAAAATTGAAGCAAATTATTGAATGTGCTGCACCATACATTAATTTTAATTTTAATTTTAATTTTAATTTTAATTTTAATTTTAATTTTAATTTTAATTTTACATTACACTTGTATAGTAAATTTAATATACTGGTTTATGCATTTAAAGTACACTAAATTAGAAGTAGATTTTTTACAGTATACACTTTTAGTCAAAAATTGGCTTCCGCAATCAAATAATCACAGTAAATAGCTGAAAAAATAGACAAATCAAAAATCTAACGTTCAGCCGAGACGTCAGAATTTTTCATGAGCTCTCAAAAATCTGTTGGTCATTTACTTGTGACTGGTCAATTACTGGTGCATTCACCCTATATTCCACTTTGAGCTGCGGAATATTGGCGCATGATTATCCTAGCGCTTTGCGAATAAGCAAAATTATAACCTTTCCACTCTGTCCAATGAGAAATTCAGACAGTTTTTATATGCCTCTTAATTTGAAATAACCCACCGAAAGAGAAAATTTTCGGAGTGAATTTTCGGAGCAAAAATTTTATTAAAAATTTTACAGCGCTTGAACAGACACAGAATGGCTCGTAGATGGAATATCCAAAGTAGGTAATCATCGATTAAACAAAACTCTAAGGATATCGATGAAGCAGAGTTCATTATCGTTTAATCAGAGAAATCGATTAAAGATCTAATTGCTTGCGTATTCTATCGCACGACCGATCTCGGAAATACAGTCGGGTTATCGAGTGAGCAGCTCTCAACTTCATACATGCACCGATACTTGGTCGGAGCTCTAGTACTACACCTAAAGATACCCTCAAAATACCGGTATTTTTATTTTCACCAAAATCACCCTAAAAATACCATTTTTTCGACAAAGTTTCTCTTCGGAGATATACACTCACAAAAAGTACTCGTAAATTTACCGTAGAAATATATAAAGCAACCCACAAAAAAAAAAAAAAACAATATCAAACAAAAAATTGCTCGCAAAAAATTACTTTCCCAAAACTATCTCGAAAAAAAAAAATCTTTACAAACAAAAAAAGTTTGCATAAAAATTGCTCACAAACAAAAAATTGCTTGCCCAAAAATTGCTCGAAAAAATAATAATAATTTCAACCCAAAAAAACTTGCAAGAAAATTGCTCACAAACGAAAAATTGCAAACAGATATAAAACATAAAATGTAGATGTGACATTACTGGTTAAACACTAAGTGATTAAACTTGATCTGTATAATTGTGAAAAAATCGGTAATAATTTTTTTTTTTATTTACCGTGATATTATTTCATATATTAACCGTGTCTTTGTGAGATTACAAATCACTATGAGATCCTGTGATTTTATGACCAATGTGGTAATTTTAAAAGCAGTCACGTACCGTTTTTTTGTTAACGGTAAAATTACCGGTCACATCTCTCGTTGCGCCTGCTGCTGGTGCTTGTTCGTGCACTTCGGTGCAATACGAGTTAGTGCTACAGGCGGTGCGATGCTCCCTTTGCCAAGTACATAGTGAGCCCAACGTTGTACGTCAGGTGTACGCGAAACCGTGCATGTAATTAATTGGATTAATTAAGAACTTTGAACGTCTCGGCTGGGGCGTTCGTCACCCTTACTTCGCCGAGCCACCCCGTAACTTTGTCAGAAAATCTTTTTCTTTTTTCTTTACGCTCGACTTGCTTTCTCACGTTTCTCCAACAGCGCCTTATCTCCTGCCCCAACGGCCATCTCTCTATATACTCTCTTCCATACTTTTGTACATATATACACTTCACCCTCTTTTTTTTCCCTTTTTCTTTCACCTTCGGTGCTCTTTCTTAGTATTAACTAATTTTGCAACACAAACCAGATGCCTAACTCGAGTAAAATTTACGTAAGGTTATATCGTTCACTTTTACCAGTATTATGTGATGGTAAAAAAATTGAATATTATAATTGAGGCATAATCTGTCGCCTTATTTCAGCCACTGCAATTTATTTATTTATTTATTTATTTATTTATTTATTTATTTATTTATTTATTTATTTATTTATTTATTTATTTATTTATTTATTTATTTATTTATTTATTTATTTATTTATTTATTTATTTATTTATTTATTTATTTATTTATTTATTTATTTATTTATTTATTTATTTATTTATTTATTTATTTATTTATTTATTTATTTATTTATTTATTTATTTATTTATTTATTTATTTATTTATTTATTTATTTATTTATTTATTTATTTATTTATTTATTTATTTATTTATTTATTTATTTATTTATTTATTTATTTATTTATTTATTTATTTATTTATTTATTTATTTATTTATTTATTTATTTATTTATTTATTTATTTATTTATTTATTTATTTATTTATTTATTTATTTATTTATTTATTTATTTATTTATTTATTTATTTATTTATTTATTTATTTATTTATTTATTTATTTATTTATTTATTTATTTATTTATTTATTTATTTATTTATTTATTTATTTATTTATTTATTTATTTATTTATTTATTTATTTATTTATTTATTTATTTATTTATTTATTTATTTATTTATTTATTTATTTATTTATTTATTTATTTATTTATTTATTTATTTATTTATTTATTTATTTATTTATTTATTTATTTATTTATTTATTTATTTATTTATTTATTTATTTATTTATTTATTTATTTATTTATTTATTTATTTATTTATTTATTTATTTATTTATTTATTTATTTATTTATTTATTTATTTATTTATTTATTTATTTATTTCCAATAAATTTTCCTGTCATCAAAAAACGATAGAAATTCTAGTGGAAGAAAATGTTTGATTGTGACTGTATGTGTGAAGCATATCCTCAGATAGTGACATAAATATCTGAATTCTCCGGTAGATTAACCACATTTGCCATTCACACGCGTTTCACAGAAATGCCATCGATTTATGCGAATTGGCAAATCAACGGAACTGTATGAGCAACTACTTCGCAGCCTCCGACGTTTGCTCTCTCGGATTGTCCGGTGCATACAAGCCGGACACTGCTGTGGCTTATCAAAATCGGTCCCTCTCGCTTCTACAGCTCCGGGCATTTGCTACGCCAATCCTGACAAGCCATTATGCGTTGTGTGTCCGATTACGTCGTTATGCGTGACAGCGTGTAATCACAGGAGATCTCCGAACGGGCCGCAGCATCTGTGATTGAACGTTATTAGATTGTAATGGATGGTCATTAGTAGTTGGCCGTGTACGGCCTTGTACGTGAACTCCCAGTCACACTCTCAGTCCCTCGAGGATGTCTCACAGCCTACGCAAACCTCGTACATCAGTTGGAAGCTTTCTACCGAAGCCAATTTTTTTTGTCAGTCTCGATCTTCTCCTCATCATGTTTTTTACCTAAGCAGCATTCAATGTCATCTCTTATTTTTCCTTCGAAGTATCAAAACAAATGTTCATTTCTGTTGCTCCGGTAAATTTATATAAAATAATCAGACTCTCGTATTAATTTGAACAACAACAACAACTCTTTTCTTTACTATGGAAGAAGCATTTCTTACACCCAGAGAAATCGGTCTGATGGGTTTATTTAAATCAAATATGATATTTATGTAAAACAAAAGAAATTTTATTTGATAGAAAATTTTTTATAAAAAATGTAATACGATTTATTTGTATGCAATAAATTTTATTTGATTGAAATAAAATCCTATCAGATCAGCCATTAAATAAATTTCTTCTTTAAATTTTAGCATAATAGCATTTTATTTTGATTGAATGGAATTTATTTAATTCTATTATTTGATCGAAATAAAATATTATTAATTTCAAATAGATTTTGTATTTGATTCAAATAAAATTTTCAAACACATTTCTCTGGGTGTGAAATATACGATTATAAAATTGCGATATTCAGCTATTTATGGAAAATATCTGAGAGGGTTGAGGAAAAAATTCTTGATATACGTATGAAAGCAGGGGCAGCAAAAAGGTCGAACCCTTTCCCCTCCTCTGTGGGTTGTGTCTCAGGATTTGATGCTCCAGTGCTTTACGTCGCTTGGACGCTCTTGATAGAATGGGAGGCTGGAGGGACGAGGTGAGCGACAATAAGATGACGAGGCACAATCTGAAAGCCCCGAGCTCTTGCTATAGAACGTTTCTAAGCGATAGTACGATATTGCACTATGCAGTGTGTAACATAGTCGTACGCCCACTTCGAACTAGTATCTCGTCTTCGTCGTCGTCCTGATTTTATTGCGTCTCGCTCTGCGTATATATAGTTCGATGCGAAATGTATGTGAAAACGATTTATATATAGGTGACAATACTGCATAACTAAAAAAAAGCTTCAAAACGCTATGATTTTATCAATATAACATATTAACTTCGAAAAAAGTGGCTACAATTGCCTCGAAAAAGGAATTAATTGATTCCAAAAAAATATTTGAATTGAATTTTTTTTCATTGACTTTAAGGTAGTACGAGCGTCTTGTCTGACGTCGCATAAGTTCGAGGGAGATTGAGAGAGAATTACGGTAACAGTTCTCGATAAGATAAAAAAAGGATGCAAAGTAGAACCTTGCACATTGCTTCCTCATTATTTTTCGCGTTTTACAAAGCTACCTCTATGAGAAAGTATGTTATTCAATTTTTGGCTTCCTCATAGAGGAAGCTTTGTAAAACGCGAAAAATAATGAGGAAGCAATGTGCAAGGTTCTACTTTGCATCCTTGTTTTAATTAGATAAATATACATGTTGTGGATTCGCTCTTTCTATTTCGTTATTACGTTATTTCGTGATTATTAGAGCGTTTCCGAAAGTGAATGTGATAATGTATATTTAAATATGACGACGACGACGACGACGACGACGAGGACGACGACAACAACGACGACGACGACGACGAGGACGACGACATCAAAGGCGGATCTGCCTTTTCTACAATATCTGCTTTTCTCCATTTCTCGACGATTATTATTTTTAATTCTTTTTATTTTATCTTACTTTCTTAACTTTCGCGGAACTTATGAGCGAAATTCTACATTTATTAAAAAATTCAAAAAGCCGTAAAACCCCAACCACTTTACCGATCATCACCAAATTGCGTACACAGCGGGGCTGTATGTTATTTTCCGACTGTACAACATTTCGGTTCATTTCTCAAGATTCGACGTAATTTAGAGCAAAATGTATTTTTTTCGAAAAATTCAAAATTCTATAAAATCGGAACCGCTTTACCGATTTCGCTGAAATTCAATACCAAACGTCATTTAACGTGTCTTCATTTATAAAGAACTATTTAGCTAAATTGGCGAACTTTTACGAAAGTTAGAGCGATCACGACATTTTTTGAAAAAATTAAAAATTGCATAAAATCTGTTTACATTGATACATTTAATTAAAAATCACGTCAATAACAGAGGAGTCAATACTCTACCTGCGTGCAAAATTTTAGCTAGATCCATCGTGCCGTTCGTGAGTTATGGGCAATTGAATTTTCAGTGTCTGGATACATACACACACACACACACACACACACACACACACACACACATACACACATACAGACATATTTTCTAGACCACTTTTCTCGAATTTTTAGGTGATTCTAAGCATACTGACATGAAAATCTCGAAAAAAAAAAAATTTTCACGAAAACAAAGCTTCCTCTATGAGGAAGCAAAAATGAAAAAATCAAGCATATGGAGGGTGCTAATGAGCTTATTTTGACACAATAATAATTTAAAAAATGTTATTAATATTTTCAATTTTAACATAAAAAAGAACGCAATTTTAAATCACAAAAAATTCTGAAAAGATTCATACGTATGCAGAAAAAGTAAACAATCATTTTCATTTTAAAAAAATCGGTTGCCGGGTATTATGTTGAACAATTATTTATTTCAGTAATTTGTTAATGACAGTTTTAAATTATTATTGTGCCAAAGTAATCTCTTTAGCACTTTTCATATGCTTGATTTTTTTTTCAGATTTTTATCTCATCGAGAAGTGTTCGTAATTCTCTCTCAATCTCCCTCAAACTTATGTGATGTCAGACAAGTACTACCTTAAGGAAATGTTTCTTTGCTTTCAATGAAATTATATGTCAAAGAAAGTGTTTCTTGAGATAAATTATTTCTACACCCTTTTTTCAACTAGTAAGGCATGGAAAAACATTTTTTACAGTAAACTCCGCCGTTTTTTCATTCCTTTAGCGACATGTCATTTTATAGGTTACGTTTTTCTTTTAGTATCACGAAGACGATTTCTTTGAAATCAATGAAAAACGGTTCCTTGGGTCAAGGAAATTTTCATTAATTCAATGTCACTACATTTCATTGAATTTCTGATCATTAAAAAAAAATATAAAATTTTACCTTAAGTATATTATTTCATTGATTTCAAATAAATATTTCATAGGTTGGGATTTTAATAAAATTTCTTTAAATCAAGGAAAATTTTTCTCTCGATGATGATTTGCTTCGAGCAAGAGATACTGCGGCGGTGTCTTGTCGGTCGGTAAGTAGAGAGGTAAATGTACTTGTCTCAAGACGCTCTTAATATTAATGCATGCACTTGGTATATGGAACATACCGCTTGCGTTCAGCCACTATAACGCCTCAAAATATAATTTTGCCGATGAAAATATATTTACCCACTCTGATCATTTTAACCCTTTGATGCACAGCGGGATGTTTAACATCCCACCTAGATTATTATCATTTTTTAAATATTTCAACGTTTTCTTTCTCGATTTTAAATAAAAGTAACTTTTTAAAAATAAAAATGTGTCCAACAAAGGGTTAATATAGGTAGGGGAGAATTTCTTTTGGACTGGAATTTCTCGGAGGTTTGACGTGCATAAATAATGTTTTTTTTTTGTGTTGGGAAATGAGCTGAATTAAGTTTCATTCGACGTGAAAAAACAATGATCAAGTGTTATGAATAATTATTCAAAAATAAAATAGATTTGGAGCCTTCAAAACTAAATTTTTCGGTTGTCAGTAAAAATCTAATATCTCAGTTTTTTCTCCAAGCCTGATTGAGTTTTCGATCGTCCAATTATCGCTGCGTTGCTCAGTGACCATGTTTTGTTAAATTTAGTTCGATAAATGATTATTTTTCGTTAAAAACTTTGTTGATGTGCAATGGGGTACAATGTGTCACCTGGATCTTGGGGTACAATGAGCCACCGAGCGTTAGACAGAATGTAGGGTGGAATACAATCTGTCACGTATTTAGGCGATGGCCCGTGAAAGAAAATGAAAAATACTTATTGATTTGTACCCCTGGAACAGATATTTTTCGCGTTTTGGAAAAATGTGAAAGCTAACCTCACTTTTCTGAGCAGCCTACATATTCGGTCATGATTGGTGGTATTATTGCCAGCGCGGCACTTTGCATGGAGAAAAAAGCTTGGTTGGCCGTATTAAGATAGTGGTTAAAAATTTTACCAAGAAAAATTTGGTACGCGTAACCAAATTATTGACTAGGCGTACTAAATACTTGGTTGTCTTACCAAATCCTTGGTTATGTTAGCTAATAACTTGGTTATGTTAGCTAATAACTTGGTCATGTTAGATAATAACTTGATTATGTTAGCTAATAACTTGGTTATGTTACACTGAGAAAAAAGTATGGTTAATTGTACTATACACATGTTTCCCTGAGAGGACGGTAATGTTTTTATGGTTACCGCAACAATAAATAATGTACCCAACGCCTAAATTATGAGACGAATAACTATTTGTATAGTAGAACTCACTATATTTGATATGTTTGTCCCATGCATTTTTCTCAGTGTAGTCAATAACTTGGTTGTGCCCACCAAGTTTTCTTGGTAACATTTTTAACCAATTTTTTGGAAATTCTAACCATGATTTTTACTGAGTGTCTGCGCATGTTTTCTATTTATCAGCATTATGAATAATCGGTTTTCAAAGCAAAAGTATTATGAACTCATCTTGCACCATGTTTTACATTACTTGACACACTGTTCCCCGCTATCCGACACATTGTACCCCACTAGTGGGGTACAATGTGTCATTTTGGAAATTATTTTCGATTGAATTATTTTTATATCCTCAACCCTTTTTAACTGTTGATTGTAGTTTTTTTCTACACGAAAAGAAAGGCTTGGTTGAAACAACCAAGTGCTATGGTTATATATGCGCCAGACAATTAATTGGTTAGACCGACCAATTTCTTGGTTAGGCTACCAATTTCTTGGTTAGACTAACCAAGTGACTTGGTAAGCTAATCAAGTGACTTGGTTAGACCAACCAAGAAATTGGTAGCCTAACAAATAATTTGGTTGGTCTAACCAATTAATTGTCTGGCGCATATATAACCATAGCACTTGGTAGTTCCAACCAAGCCTTTTTTTCCGTGTATGCCCAAAGATTCAAAGAAACGAATTACGATTGGTTTCTAGTCGTAACTCTAATCTAATAAATATAAAAAATTATAAGGAAAATTGTGACACACTGTACATACTTTCTGTAGCTTATTTAAAATTAAGAGGATAATTACGTATTTGAATGAGTGAAAAAAAGATATAACCAAAACAAAGAAGTAGATTGGTGCGGAACGTCGTATATATTTGAATAGTTCACGGTGAGAGCTTCGCAGGTGTACATGGACGGATGGTAACAGCGACAAGCCGCGGACGATTGGTTTTCGAATATCCACCCTGCGGAGAATTCAACTACGTTCTCATATGCACTGTTCTGTTTGTACACCATTAAATTCTTTCTGTTTTTTTTCCTTCCTATTTCATTTTACGTAAACCCGCGATGTTACGCGCTTTTCATTATTTTCTGGAAACGAATACGTGTTCGTGGAATGTTTTTTTAATCACGTGCCGGTATTAAGTGTACTCAGATATGAGTACACAGTGCATAAATTTTTCGTTCTTTTTTTGTTCCCATTCGCAGGTATTTGTTATGAGCTACCAGAGTACAGCAAAAATGTGTGTACGTGTTTTTTTAAATGTTGCCTCAGGCAATGGAAGTATTTTTTTTTTTCAAACAAAGGCTCGAAATTCGGAATTATTTTTGCTGCCGATACTCAGAATAATTGCTGTTGAATGGCGCAATAGAAAATAAGTGATTACACAATGAACTCCATTTTTTACTCGGCCAAATAGAAAAAGTAATAAACAATTAGTAGCCATAGTATTACAAATATATCGTTTTAATGGCTATTTCGCGTGAACTTTTCGCCAGTGTTGATCTATTCAAATGTTAATTATTTCAATTGGACGAATGAAATATATTCATTCTAATAACAGAATTGTCAAAGCCACGTATTATATTATTCGAATGCAGAAATTTATGTATTTTATTTAATTTATCAATTTACACGATTTAATAAGAAATAAAATCTCGGATTGCTGATGAATGCAATATTAACGGTTTCGTAAAAAAATGTCCATCTACTCCATGGAAGATCCGATGGTTCTTAGCTCCCGCCATCGTTGTGGCTTTCCTGCTTATGAATTACGAATTCATTTATCTTTTAATAGATGATTTTGTCTCGCTTCATCTGCCTTCGTTTCCCTGTTGAACGTCTTGATCCTCGTAAGCGTTTATCCCCTCGTTAAAGCTCACGATATTGCAAGATCTCAGCCGACGTCTCCGCCGCTACTCGCTGTTTACGTCTTCCCTGAATAATTTAAGCGGTCGAGGATACAGCGGTGGTTATATCCTCGAGTGAACCTGTCTACCCAGCTGAGAGTAGTAGCAGTGGAATTTCTTGGCCCAGGAGAAACAATGTTCTCTTGAAATTTTATAGCCTGTTTAGTTAACGTGCCTCTATACAAGAGACACATACGCGTTGAGCTTTCCAGCAAAATGAAATATGCGTACATCATCCACATTCAAACTGACGTGTACGAGGTCGTATTGTCTTTACTCACTATAAAGCTACAGCAAAAGGGAAGAAAATTTCGTTCATTGTCATTCTAGTCGTTGGTTTTTCCTTTTCGGTTAAGAATATTCATAATTGCGACAGAATTCGCAAGTAACATACCAGAACAAAGCAGCATCAAAGCAATTTGAAATTCATATTCATAAGCAGTAATTTGGAATTTCTTGGTTCAGGAGAAGCAATGTTCTCTTGAAATTTTGTAGTATGTTTAGTTATCGTGGCTCTATCTACGTTGAAACTGATGTGTACGAGGTTGTATTATCGGCCTTTATCCACTAGAAAGCTACAGCAAAAGGGCAGAAAATTTCGTTCATTGTCATTTTAGTCTTTGGTGCTTTCCTCTTCGGTTAAGAATATTCATAATTAGAACCAAGCAGCATCAAAGCAGTTTGAATTTCATATTCATAAGCAGCAGTGTGGAATTTTTTGGTCCAGGAGAAACAATGTTCTCTTGAAATTTTATCGCATGTTTAGTTAACGTGGCTCTATCCATATTCAAACTGACGTGTACAAGTTTGTATTGCCTTTATCCACAAGAAAGCTACAGCAAAAGGGTAGAAAATGTCGTTCATTGTCATTCTAGCCGTTGGTGTTCTCCTCTTCGGTTAAGAATATTCATAATTGCGCCAGAATCAGCAAGTAACACACGAGAACCAAGCAGCATCGAAGCAATTTCAATTTCATATTCATAAGCAGTAATTTGGAATTTCTTGGTTCAGGAGAAACAATGTTCTCTTGAAATTTTATAGCATGTTTAGTTAACGTGGCTCTATCCACATTCAAACTGACGTGTACGAGTTTGTAATGATTTTATGAACTAGAAAGCTACCCCGCGCAAAAAGAAAAGTATTAAAACAGTATTAAAAACAGTATGAAAAGTATAATATCTCAAGTATGATCTATTGGGCTGAATTATTATTAAAAAAATATTAGACCGTATTATTAGTTTTCAGGTTCCGGATTGATATGTCCATGGTTTTCAGTGTCCAGGTCGATATTTCCATCGCTTTCGATGTCCAGGTCGACCGACCCATAGTTTTAGTTGTCTAGATCGATTGCTCCACAGTTTTAGGTGTCCAGGTTGATATCTTCATAGTTCTCGGTGTCCAGGTTGATGTCTTCATAGTTCTCGGAGTTCAGGTCGATCGATTCATAACGTTTGTTGTAAAAATTATATTTGTTTACAGTTTCTGAGCTGTAGGTTAATCGCACCTCAATTTTCAGTATCCAGTCCGGTCTAGTTACTTAAAAAACAAGTGGGAGTATATTTAGACATCGAAAACTATGAAAAAATTGATCTGATCACTGAAACCTATGGAAAAATTGACCTGGACACCAAAAGCTATAGAGATATCGACCTGGACATAAAAAACCATGGAGATATCGACCTGGACACCAAAAACCATGGAAATATCGACCTGGACACCAAAAACAATGGAGATATCGACCTGGACACCAAAAACAATGGAGATATCGACCTGGACACCAAAAACAATGGAGATATCGACCCGAACGCTTAAAACTAATAATACGGTTTAATACTTTTTAGTATTAATTCAGTCCAATAGATCATACTTGAGATATTATACTTTCCATCCTTTTTTAAATACTGTTTTAATACTTTCCTTTTTGCGCGGGACAGCAAAAGGGGAGAAAATTTCGTTCATTGTCATTCTAGCGGTTGGTGTTCTCTTCATCACACTCTTCGGTTAAGAATATACATAATTGCGCCAGAATCAGCAAGTAACACACGAGAACCAAGCAGCATCAAAGCTATTTGAATTTCATATTCATAAGTAGTAATTTGGAATTTCTTGGCCCAGGAGAAACAATGTTCTCTTGAAATTTTATAGCATGTTTAGTTAACGTGGCTCTATGTAAGACTCACATACGCCTTGAGCTTTCCTGCAAAATGAAATATGCGTGCATCATCTACATTCAACCTGACGTGTACGAGTTTGCATTGCCTTTATCCAGAAGGGCGAAAATTTCGTTCATTGTCATTCTTGCCGTTGGTGTTCTCTTTGGTTAAGAATATTCATAATTGCGGCAGAATCAGCAAGTAACACATCAGAACCAAGCAGCATCAAAGCAATTTGAATTTCATATTCATAAGCAGCAATTTGGAATTTTTAGCCCCAGGAGAAACAATGTTCTCTTGAAATTTTATAGCATGTTTAGTTAACGTGGCTCTATACACGATCAAACTGATGTGTACGAGTTTGTATTGCCTTTATCCACTAGAAAGCTGCAGCAAAAGGGTAGAAAATTAGGTTCATTGTCATTCTAGCCGCTGGTGTTCTCTTCGGTTAAGAATATTCATAATTGCGACAGAATCAGCAAGTAACACACCAGAACCAAGCAGCATCAAAGCAAAAATGTACGTCTACTTCCGTCGAGAATCCTCTGGAGGAATCTCGAGTACTACCCGTTGTAATCAGATAAATATATACTTGCCTGTGCTTTTATTTAACGTCGAGTTTTCTCATCATAAAATCTCTATCCCCATGGACCTTAACCCCTATTTCAATACTTTTGTTACATTTTATGTTGCTTACAAAGTTTCTGTTACGATGAAATCTATTTTTGTTTCTTTACTTATTATTCCTCTGCACAGATATTGAATTTTTTAAATTTCAACATCCGGAATTTTTCAGGATTCAAAATATTCTCCAGGAAGAGAATCGTCGAAAGTGAAGCAATCATTTTTTCACGAAATATTATTTTTATAAATTCTTCAATTCGCATAATAAGGTGCATGAGAATTTTCGTTGCACTGAGAGAAGAGTTTGTTAACAGTTAACAAATCTTGGTTAAATATGGCGAAATAAACCATTTAGTTATTCTTATTGAATCTCACTTGAACCAAATAAGATTTATTAACTATTAACAAATGTCAGTGAGCTTCATTTGCAACAAGCAAATTTTATTTAGCTCAAGTGAGATTCAATAAGAATAACTAAATGGTTCATTTCGCCATATTTAACCAAGATTTGTTGACTGTTAACAAATGTTAACAACCTTTTCTCCCAGTGAGTAAAATTTTCAATCGAAAATTTCTCAACGAAATTCGTGATGATTTTTTTATATTTTTTAAATATGTTTCCGTTGCATGTATATTTACTATGATTAGAGAGACACACGAGAACACGCGTCTACGTATGCGCTAAAGAAAATGTATGTTACACCTCTGAGCCAGAGGAACAACGCGAGACGAGTAGAGTCGCGCGACCCGGCTTAAGCGGCTGTTCTCCTCTTCGCGAACCAACTCTATATAACATATACTAGTGAGCTCTATGCTTCCTGCACAGAAGCCCCGGGTGCCACACCAAATCCCGTGTATTCTCCTCGTACGAATACCAACACCAAAACCGGATTCGTAGTGACATACTATGGCATCGCCACTGCGCAGATGTAGATAAAGCCATCTAGTTGGCTGTTGTGTAGAATATGTGACGACGGACGGACATGGATAGGGGAGACCGGGGCAACTCGGAACACGTATTCTTTAGCATTAAAAAAAAATCTTTTGCGATATTGATTTGCAATGTTGTTATGGATATGTTATAAATATGGATAATATTTTTTTTTAATAAAAAAAAATTCTCTGTGATGGAGGAGTCTAAAATTGAGGCGTAAGACTAATAATTTGACACGCAAATTAGTACTTAAATTAAGGGGTCACCAATCTAGCGCAGAAAAAAATACCTGAATTTGATGGTTTATTTTGGGAGTATGACAAAAGGAATAAGATTTATTTTCAGAGGATTTATTTAACAGATATTGAAGTACGAGAAGAAATTTTTTTATTATTATTTTGTTACAAAATGGCGACGACAGAGCTAATCTTGAAAATCGTCTTTTTGTTTTAAATACCTTCATGGGCGGACGGATTTTTCGTAAAGTATAAGACCTGGAACAAAAACCCAAAAAAATTTATAATCTATATACTATTGGCTATGGAACTATGTAGGGATTTTTTTTTAAATCGAATTTTGTAGAAATTATGCGCTTTTGAGAAAATGAATCGATTTTCTGCCAAAATTAAGCAGTAAATTGTTTATAAAAAAAAAAGTTTACATTAAATTAAAAAACGTTTACGTACTTCGATAGAGAATGTAATTGTGAAGCTACTATCAAAATTTCAAACCGATCCATGCAACGGTGTTCAAGTAAAACGTCCTTCCAGTTTGAAAAAAGTGGTTTCGAGAAAAACGCGTTTAAAGTTTTACGAGCACTTAGCAGATTCGGTGAATGTCACATCAGATTTGCATTTTTTGCACACAACAGCTTGGCGATGTAGCGGAGAACACGCCTAAAAAGTTAAAAATTCGGTAACCAAAGCCTTCTTCTACTTCAAAGTCGTCAGGATCGATAGTTGATAATTTTCTAGCCGATGTGCCAATCTTCTCGACGCTTCGCTTCTCCATTTCGTAACGGTTCAACGGCCTCCGCTCGATAATAGAATTATTAAAAAAAAATTTCACTATAGGGTCAACATATTGTTTTTATGATCCTAAAGTATTGTTTAAGTAAAAAAAATCGATTTTCCCAAAATCCTAGAGTAGTGTTACCCCTTAAATATTCTGTAACACCACGACGACTAAACCTGAGCGTAAACTGGGCGGCGGGAGATTGAGTGCATGATGCGCGTCGCCCTTTATAACTTGGAAAGGTTCGATCGAACCTTTATAACTTTGATGATAAAAGTTTACTTTTGCAAGTTTACTTGATTGGTTTTTGACATGCAGCTATTGAAACTTCGCTGGAATCGATCTGTAAGTTTACTATAAGAAAAAAAAAAAAAAATCGCATCGTACACTGAGAGAAAAGCATATCGTTGATTTAACGATTTCACGTGATAAAACGAATATAGGAAGTCTTGCAATGTTTTATGGTCGAAGAGATAATAATACAGTTCAATAAAAGATACTTGCAAAGTTATTGGAAACAAACGTTGAAATCGTATATGCAACGAAACGGCATATAAGAAATTATTATTATTTTGATGATTGCTACTATAATTATTTTTTGCTACAATCATAAAATCGAGAGATTTCTCCTGGGAATTATATTTATGGTTAATCCAATTATTTTCTTATTTTTTGCTATATCCATAAAATAGAGACGTTCGTGCTGGGAATTATAGTTTATGGAGGCAACGTTAATTTATTTTTTAACTTGGCGTCGAGTCGCTACCGCGACTTTTAATAGTTAGATTCTCGCCGGACTATTTTTTTTTTTTAATTGCTATATTTTCTCGAGGTTTGAAAACCGGTTCCATGCCAGAGCTGATATTTTTAATCTTTCACTCGAGCGTTACAAAGCCGCAATCTACTCAATTCTGAGCGATTGAATCATCATCAAGTAACATACTGTCATTGTCTTGTCAAATTGTATCACAAAAGAACACCACGGCCTGTCCTGGTTTTTAAATTACTATATTTTCTCGAGGCTTGAAAACCGGTTCCATGCCAGAGCTGATATTTTTAATCTTTCACTCGAGCGTTACAAATCCGCAATCTACTCAATTCTGAGCGATTAAATCATCATCAAGTAACATACTGTCATTGTCTTGTCAAATTGTATCACAAAAGAACACCACGGCCTGTCCTGGTTTTTAAATTACTATATTTTCTCGAGGCTTGAAAACCGGTTCCATGCCAGAGCTGATATTTTAAATCTTTCACTCGAGCGTTACAAAGCCGCAATCTACTCAATTCTGAGCGATTGAATCATCATCAAGTAACATACTGTCATTGTCTTGTCAAATTGTATCACAAAAGAACACCACGGCCTGTCCTGGTTTTTAAATTACTATATTTTCTCGAGGCTTGAAAACCGGTTCCATGCCAGAGCTGATATTTTTAATCTTTCACTCGAGCGTTACAAATCCGCAATCTACTCAATTCTGAGCGATTGAATCATCATCAAGTAACATACTGTCATTGTCTTGTCAAATTGTATCACAAAAGAACACCACGGCCTATCCTGGTTTGTAAATTACTATATTTTCTCGAGGCTTGAAAACCGGTTCCATGCCAGAGCTGATATTTTTAATCTTTCACTCGAGCGTTACAAAGCCGCAATCTACTCAATTCTGAGCGATTGAATCATCATCAAGTAACATACTGTCATTGTCTTGTCAAATTGTATCACAAAAGAACACCACGGCCTGTCCTGGTTTTTAAATTACTATATTTTCTCGAGGCTTGAAAACCGGTTCCATGCCAGAGCTGATATTTTTAATCTTTCACTCGAGCGTTACAAATCCGCAATCTACTCAATTCTGAGCGATTGAATCATCATCAAGTAACATACTGTCATTGTCTTGTCAAATTGTATCACAAAAGAACACCACGGCCTGTCCTGGTTTTTAAATTACTATATTTTCTCGAGGCTTGAAAACCGGTTCCATGCCAGAGCTGATATTTTTAATCTTTCACTCGAGCGTTACAAATCCGCAATCTACTCAATTCTGAGCGATTGAATCATCATCAAGTAACATACTGTCATTGTCTTGTCAAATTGTATCACAAAAGAACACCAGGGCCTGTCCTGGTTTTTGTGAAATTGGGTCTGGATCCGTTTATGTTGAAATAAATAAATTTTTCTCTCAGTGTAAGAACGATTTTTTAGAGCCTGTGTTCCGACCTGCCCCGGTGTCTTTTACCCAAAGCAGCTATGTGTGCGTATACATATATGCTTAAATATATCTCTCAAGCTAACCTATACAATCGAGTAAGTGATGAAGGCTCGGATATCACAGCGACAAGGGCCTACCTCAGCAACACTCGAGTCTCGCGGATTAGAAACCCATGCAAAGTTCGTTTGCCTACCCCATGAGCCGGCCTAATCCTTGACCGTAGAATTCCGGCTTTCGAGCGGATTAACTCGTCCCACCAACACGTGCAGCACGTTCTTTATCCTCTCCCCAGTCTCGTGCCAATCGAGATGTCCAAGTGTCGGCCATTTATTGATTTTTACATTTTTTCTTTTTTTTTTGTAACTTTATATAAGACATCGTGCCAAGATTTTTAGAATTATTAAAAATAAAAATGCTATAAGTACATCTTGAATGTTTGATTAAAATAATAATAATTCATGGTGGCCGCGGTCAGGGAAAACCGTGAAAAGTCAGGGAAATAAAAAATTGATCAGGGAATCAGGGAAAAGTCAGGGAATATCGAAATTAGTCAGGGAAAAAGTAGATTGGTGCCAAAGTTTCAATAACTGAATAAAAATCCATAAAAGAAAGACTTGGAAAAAAAAACAAACCAAAAATATTTTAAAAGAAAAAAAAACAAATAAAAATTGATATAAACAGTACAACATAAATCTATTCGAACAAATCGAAGGACTTAACAAAAAAGTTTAAAAAGTGTTATTTATATATTACTAAAATAAGTATTACACTTCACATCAGTATTTAATCGGATTTAAAGCATTATAATTCCAAAGTACGTTTATGTTTTTTGAAAGAGAAAATATATCTTCAAAAGTACTATTCGTTGTTGATCGAGAAATAAATAACTTCTCAAAAACACGTATCTGTTTCTAATACATTTTTTTTTATTCGCGTTATACATTTTTTAGTAAATGTCCTTAAAATTTCGGTCAGGGAAAATTGATAAATTAGTCAGGGAATTTTTTCCGAAAAAAAAAAAACGGCTACCATGTAATTGGACTAAATTATTGCATTAAGTAATAAGAAAAAAAAGTTACCAATACACATATTATTTAGAACTATTCCTATCCGAGGGTGGTAAACAAATTTTTATTTTACTTCACTCGATGCGGTAATGGACGTTTTACTCACGCTTCGAGTCCATAAAAGCCCAATGTTGTCGCGACGTTGCCACACTTTCCCAATATTTTTGGTGATATTATTTTTCATAATATATTGTTTGTAAAAATCTTAAATATTTAGAATAAACTGCAAAAAAGATATTTTCAAATAATAAAAGTGATAGAACGCCTAAATAATTAAATTCACATGAAATAATTCATAGTAAAAACTGTCAAATTTTATGTTTAACAGTTAAAAGCCTGTAGAAAGACAATAGATTTCCCTTCCACCTTACCACCCCTGAAAAATCAGTTAAAACTCCTTAACACCTTGTGAAGTAAAATTTTGTACAAAACTTGTTGGAAAAACTTTTTTCTTAACTCATAAATAACTACATATTTATTTTGGAATTTTGCCAAATTTTAGCTGCCGACTTTTTTTTTACGCAAAAATGGTTTGGCCGAAATTAGCTTCGAAATTAAGCTTCCTTCTTTCTCTGGAAACTATCCTCTGTTTTTTAGATAGCGTCTTGACAATTGAAATTTGTGAAAAGTTAAGGGAACTCTGGTTAGGTTAGAAATGCATTGGGGCCGATACTTATAGATTGTATTATTCATTACGCAGCTATTCTGTACGCATGTGCACGCGCTTATTCAAGGTACTCACGTACGTAAGCGGGAGTTGAACTTTATGCGGTGCATTGGCCCCACTCTTCTTGGCAGCGAGGCATACGAGCCGTCGAGCACGGAGACGTCTGTAGCTAGAGCCTCGTGCCTTCGGTAGCGAGCCACGCACTCTGGTACACACTTGTGGCTACCCTACATATATACATAAAAAAATATATATATATCAAGTATGTCGAGTATCTCCAACTTCCACTCGACGGTTTCCTTTTCAATGTACAATCCGTCATCCGCTGCACGTTTATAAGTTTATCCTCACGAATGACTGTACATATGCAAACGCGCCATTTAAAATTTCTTTATTTTTTTTACTCTTAGAATTCTTGTATTCATGACAAGGGTTAACCTATAAAAAATATAAAAAAAAGCCTACACAAAAATAGTAGAGCCTCCGAAATTACTTCCTCATTACTTTTGTACTATTTACAAAGCAAATTCCCGCGTAGAAAAAAAGAATCTTGTGAAGAATCTTTTAAAGAATCTTTAAAAAAGTCTTGAAAGAATCTTTACAGGAGTATTGAAAAGAATCACGCATAGGAACCGGAGCAAGATTCTTTTGAAGAATCTTTCCATCCGAAAGCGTTCTGAGAATCTTTTAAAGAATCTTTTAAAGAATCTTCGAAAGAATCTTGAAAAGCGTCTTTAAGAGAATCGTGAAAAGATTCCGTCAATTAAATAGAAAAATTGAACTCGGAACAGCTTTGCAGTCTTATATATATGAAGGCTTCAAGTACCCGCGTAGAAAAAAAGAATCTTGTGAAGAATCTTTTAAAGAATCTTTAAAAAAGTCTTGAAAGAATCTTTAAAGGAATCTTGAAAAGAATCACGTATAGGATCCGGAGCAAGATTCTTTCCAGGATTCTTTTCAAGATTCTTTCTATCCGAAAGCGTTCTGAGAATCTTTTAAAGAATCTTCGAAAGAATCTTAAAAAGCGTCTTTAAGAGAATCGTGAAAAGATTCCGTCCATTAAACAGAAAAATCGTTGAAAAAATCGTAATGAAAATTTTCAGAGGAATCGAGCGAAACCTGTTGTTGCTTTCCCTTGGTGTCGAGACAGTACATTTCGATACGTCAACGAAAGGTAAACCCCTCGTATATAGTCGAACTCAGGACAGCTTTGCAGTTTTATATACGTTCCGGCTTCAAGTCACTTGCGAGAAACGCTTCGACCGCTCGCCATCTAGCGGAGTATTGTCCACCAGTGTTTCGTATGATGTCACTAGGTGGCGAACGGACGGAGCGTTTCTCGCAAGTGGTTTGAAGCCTCAGCGTATATATAAGACTGGAAAGCTTTTCTGAATTCGACTACACACGAGGGGTTTACCCTTCGTTGACGTACCGAAATATACTGTCTCGACACCAAGGGAAAGCAACAACAGGTTTTGCTCGATTCCTCTGAAGAATTTCATAAAACTTCTTTCAATGATTTTTCTGTTTAATGGACGGAATCTTTTCACGATTCTCTTAAAGACGCTTTTCAAGATTCTTTGTAAGATTCTCAGAACGCTTTCGGATAAAAAGAATCTTGAAAAGAATCCTGGAAAGAATCTTGCTCCGGATCCTATACGTGATTCTTTTCAAGATTCCTTTAAAGATTCTTTCAAGACTTTTTTTAAGATTCTTTAAAAGATTCTTCACAAGATTCTTTTTTTCTACGCGGGTAGCTCGCGAGAAGCGCTTCGACCGTTCGCCATCTAGCGGAGTATTGAATATAAGTGTTTCGTACGATGCCACTAGATGGCGAGCGGTCGAAGCGTTTCTCGCAAGTGACTTGAAGCCTGAACGTATATAAGACTGCAAAGCTGTTCTGAGTTCGATTATACACGAGGGGTTTACCCTTCGTTGGGAGTACCGAAATTTACTGTCTCGACACCAAGGGAAAGTAGCAACAGGTTTTGCTCGATTCCTCTGAAGAATTTCATTAAATTTTTTTCAACGATTTTTCTATTTAATGGACGGAATCTTTTCACGATTCTCTTAAAGACGCTTTTCAAAATTCTTTCGAAGATTCTTTAAAAGATTCTTAGAACGCTTTCGGATGGAAAGAATCTTGAAAAGAATCCTGGAAAGAATCTTGCTCCGGCTCCTATGCGTGATTCTTTTCAAGATTCCTTTAAAGATTCTTTCAAGACTTTTTTTAAGATCTTTCACAAGATTCTTTTTTTCTACGCGGGTTCTATTAGGAAATATGCTAATCAAACTTCGTCATTCAGGAAGTGCTGGAAACTACATTAAAGAATGAGTAATCAATTTGCTGGATTGTATATATTTAAATATTAGCCTTTATCCAAATAGCAAAACATTAAGATATTCTACTGATTTATTTGCTTGTGAAATTTTAAGTTTTAGTTTCGTTGATAGCATTTTTCAAGATATAGCTGTTAAATTTTTTTTAAGCCAAAAATAGAAACACAAGAATATATACAAACATTTATAAATAAATATACATTTATTAAAAATATGAAAACAAAATTTTGTATATGAGGAAGCGACGTGTTAATAAAATTTTCTATGTCGTTTATTTTTTTAATGCAAATAGGAATACAAATAAGTTTGTTTATATGTTATCGAAGAAGTTGGAACAGTCGAGACCGTAAAAAACTTGAGTCATTTAATCTGCCCCTCGAGTCTCTTCTTCTCACGGAGTTTTTCGCGACGCTGCACACAACAGTATTGCAGGTGCGTCAGACTGCGATTAAATGGTGAGAGCATAGTTGGCTCGGTTCTCTCGGCGAAAGTACAAAGTCCATCGCTGACTCGACAACCCCCTTCACGTTTTTCCTTTCCTCATTTCCCTATCTGCGTTTCCATCCGTTCTTCGCACCGGCTTATAATACTATAAACACGCATGGCTCGAGCTCTTATTGGTGAATGTGCATCAACACGGGGAATCCGAATGCACTTGTAAGATCTCGACAGTGCAGCATTACCAACATCCACAAATCTCTCAACCGCTGCCTCTTTTTTTTTTACGGCTACCACTTCAGACTTTACGGCTATTATTTACCGAGTTCTTCTATTCAATCACACGTACCAACTTGAGACATCAACTTTTTTTATTGCATTTATTTTAAATTGATAAAACGTATAACAGCAGCGAACACTGACAAGGAGATGTAATTTTCCTTCTGTTTTAATAATTTTTTTAACGTCTTTTATACAATTTATATTATTTCAAATCACACTATTCGTATTTCGATTATCTTTGAATTATTAGTTAATTTTTTTTATTTCGCTTGTTAAATATAGTACACTATTATTTTAATAGGTTGTGGCTTTAACAATTGTTATATATCATAGTATTCTATAAATTGATTTTTCGGGAATGGAAAAATGTGACGAAAAATAATGAAAAAAAAATTGGTCTGCACTTCGTTACAATGACTTTATCACTTGTAAGATCTTATTTTAATAGGTATTATTTTAATAGGTTGTGGCTTTAACAATTGTTATATCATAGTTTTCTATAAATTGATCTTTCGGGAATAAGAAAAGCAATGAAAAAAAAAATTGGTTTCCACTTCGTTGCAAAGGTTTTATCACTTATAAGATCTCGACAGTGCAGCATTACCAACATCCACAAATCTCTCAACCGCTGGCTCTTTTTTTTTTTACGGCTACCACTTCAGGCTCTACGGCTATTATTTACCGACTTCTTCTATTCAATCACACGTACCAACTTGAGTCATCAAATTTTTTATTGCATTTATTTTAAATTGATGAAACGTATAAACGCAGCGAACACTGAATGAGATGTAATTTTCCTTCTGTTTTAATACATTTTTTAACGTCTTTTATACAATTTATATTATTTCATATCACACTATTCGTATTTCGATTATCTTTGAATTATTAGTTAATTTTTTTTATTTCGCTTTTTAAATATAGTACACTACTATTTTAATAGGTTGTGGCTTTAACAATTGTTATATATCATAGTATTCTATAAATTGTTTTTTCGGGAATGGAAAAATGCGATGAAAAATAATGAAAAAAATTGGGCTGCACTTCGTTACAATGACTTTATCACTTGTAAGATCTCGACAGTGCAGCATTACCAACATTCACAAATCTTTCAACCGCTGCCTCTTTTTTTTTTACGGCTACCACTTCAGACTTTACGGCTATTATTTACCGAGTTCTTCTTTTCAATCACACGTACCAACTTGAGACATCAAATTTTTTATTGCATTTATTTTAAATTGATGAAACGTATAAACGCAATTTTCCTTCTGTTTTAATAATTTTTATAACGTCTTTTATACAATTTATATTATTTCATATCACACTATTCGTATTTCGATTATCTTTGAATTGTTAGTTAAATTTTTTTATTTCGCTTTTTAAATATAGTACACTACTATTTTAATAAGTTGTGGCTTCAACAATTGTTATATATCATAGTATTCTATAAATTGATTTTTCGGGAATGGAAAAATGCGACGAAAATAATGAAAAAAAAATTGGTCTGCACTTTGTTACAAGGACTTTATCACTTGTAAGATTTCGACAGTGCAGCATTACCAACATCCTCAAATCTCTTAACCGCTGCCTCTTTTTTTTTACGGCTATCATTTACCGACTTCTTCTATTCAATCACACGTACCAACTTGAGTCATCAAATTTTTTATTACATTTATTTTAAATTGATAAAATCTATAAACGCAGCGAACACTGAATGAGATGTAATTTTCCTTCTGTTTTAATAATTTTTTTAACGTCTTTTATACAATTTATATTATTTCATATCACACTATTCGTATTTCGATTATCTTTGAATTATTAGTTAATTTTTTTATTTCGCTTTTTAAATATAGTCTACTATTATTTTGATAGATTTTGGCTTTAACAATTGTTATATCATAGTTTTCTATAAATTGATCTTTCGGGAATGGAAAATGCAATTAAAAAAAAATTGGTTTCCACTTCGTTGCAAAGGTTTTATCACTTGTAAGATCTCGACAGTGCAGCATTACCAACATCCACAAATCTCTCAAGCGCTGCCTCTTTTTTTTACGGCTACCACTTCAGGCTCTACGGCTATTATTTACCGAGTTCTTCTATTCAATCACACGTACCAACTTGAGTCATCAAATTTTTTATTGCATTTATTTTAAATTGATAAAATAACGTATAACCGCAGCGAACACTGTCAATGAGATGTAATTTTCCTTCTGTTTTCATAATTTTTTTAACGTCTTTTATACAATTGTTCCTATCTCACATCACAATTTTTTTATTTCGCTTTTTAAATATACTATTATTATATTATATATACTATTTTTTGATAGATTTTGGCTTTAACAATTGTTATATCATAATTTTCTATAAATTGATCTTTCGGGGATGGAAAAATGCAATGAAAAAAAAAGAAAACTGGTTTCCACTTCGTTGCAAAGGTTTTATCACTTGTAAGATCTCGACAGTGCAGCATTACCAACATCCACAAATCTCTCAAGCGCTGCCTCTTTTTTTTACGGCTACCACTTCAGACCCTGCGGCTATTATTTACCGAGTTCTTCTATTCAACCACACCCTCCAACCTGAGTCATCAACTCTTTCTATTCCATTTATTTTTAATTGATAAAACAACGTATAACCGCAGCGAACACTGGCAATAAAATGCAACTTTCTTTCTGCTTTAATAATCTTTTAACGTGTTTATACTTCATTTCATATCACACTATTCGTATTTAGATTATCTTTGATTGAGCAGTTAATTTTTTTATTTCGCTTTTTAAATATCAACGGCCCCTAATGAAACTGTAGTAACTTATTGTAGCAAATTATTCAAACTGAGGTATCTCAGCATTCAATTCCGAACTTATCTCACGATTCAGAAATAAACTAACGTATCGCAAATATCATTATTCACTGTTAGAAAAGACTGGAAGTTTTTATGCATAAACTCGTCCTCAAAATTTAACATATAATTGTGGTATAAAATTCATGTACTTTTCCAGTAAAATTAAAGCAAATTGTCAAAATTCAAGTACTTTTATTGTAAAATTGAAGTAAATTACTGAATGTGCTGTGCCATACATTAATTTTACATTACACTTGTATATTATATTTAATATACTAGTTTATGCATAAAAACTTGCAGTAAAAGCACATTAAATTTCAAGTAGATTTTTTTTACAGTGTTGAACTGACGTAACTCGGGAGGCATTCTGAAAAGGCCCAACTCAATTCAAGCATTGAGAATAAAAATTTATTATGACAGCAGTTAGTTTCCGGCGCAATTGTAAGAGTGATAATTCTTCCGCTACGATGCAAGTCAGGATGCATATTATTATACACTATACTGTGACCAAAAACATATGTTTAAACGAAATGACACTTTAAAACTTTGACAGTTCCCGCGTGTCATTCAGTCCAAATCCATCGTTCCGTGTGCTCGCAGCGCCACATCCTGATTTTACCAAAACTAGTGGATTTGTTTAGATGGGAAACGTCATGAACGGAAAGTGTCAACCAGGCATCGATGACGGGCATTGTACGTGAAGTTTGTAACATTAATTGAGAGACAAAAACATATCTTCGATCACAAAACCGTGATTGAATTAATTATACACTGTAAAAAAAAAATTTACTTGAAATGTAGTGTACATTTACTGAAAGTTTTTATTCATAAACTAGTACATTAAATTTAGTATACAAGTGTAATGTAAAATTAATGTATGGTAAATTAATGTATAAATCGATCTTTCGGAAATGGGAAGAGGAAAATGCAATGAAAAAAAAAAATGTATTCCGCTTCATTGCAAAGGCTTCATCACTTGTAAGATCTCGCAGTGCAGGATTACCAATATCTACTAATCTCTCAACCGCAGCCTCTCTTTTTTACGATAACCGCTTCAGGCTTTAAGATTATTATTTACCGAGTTCTCCTATTCAACCGCACGTATCAATCTGAGTCATCAACATTTTATATTCCATTTATCTTACATTGATAAAATAACGTAAAACCGCAACGAACATTGAAAATGCGACGCAATATTCCTTTTGCTTTAATAATATTTAACGTCTTTTATACAATTTATACTATTTCACATCACATTACTCGTATTTCGATTCTCTTTAAATTATTACTTAATTTATTTATTTCCATTTTTGCTTCCTCATAGAGGAAGCTTTGTTTTCGTGAAAATTTTTTTTTTCGAGATTTTCATGTCAGTACACTCAGAATGGTCCAAAACATCGAGAAAAGTGATTTAGAAAAAATGTCTGTATGTGTGTGTGTGTGTGTGTATGTGTGTGTGTGTGTGTGTATGTGTGTGTGTATGTTACACAATCGAAAAATGTAAACCTTTATAACTCGGGAATGCCTTGAGATATCAAGCTGAAATTTGGACCATAGATAGAGGGATCAAGCCTCATCGTTCATGCAAACTTTTGTTAAAATCCACTTCATCGTTAAATTATTACGCGTTTTTTAATTTTTTGAAAAATGTCTGTTTACGCGATAACTCTTTCAATTTTCGAGATATTGATCTAAAAATTGGTATGAATTTGAGCTTTCATATGCCGGTGATCGCTATTGAATTTGGTTAAGATCGGTTGAGCCGTAAAAATTTTATGATGTTTTGAATTTTTCAAAAAATTGACATTATCGCTCTATTGTAACTTTTGCAAAACAGAAGATAGCGAGCTCAAATTTTGTATATAAATAAAACAATATTCAGCCATTATATATGTATAATTTAGTGACGAACGGTATGAAATTTTTGATTTTATGGAATGTTGAATTATTTTTAAAAATATACATTATCACATTCACTTCGGAAACGCTCTAATAATCACGAAATAACGCAATAACGAAATAGAAAAAGCGAATCCACAACATGTATATTTATCTAATTAAAACAAGGATGCAAAGTAGAACCTTGAACATTGCTTCCTCATTATTTTTCGCATTTTAGAAAGCTTCCTCTATGAGGAAGCCAAAAATTGAATAACATACTTCCTCATAGAGGTAGCTTTGTAAAATGCGAAAAATAATGAGGAAGCAATGTGCAAGGTTCTACTTTGCATCCTTTTAAATATAGTCTACGATTATTTTGACAGGTTTTGGCTTCAACAATTGTTATATCATACATATTCTATAAATTGATCGTTCGGGAATGGGAAAATGCAGTGAAAAATAATGAAAAAAATATAAATACCTTCGCACTTAGTTGCGAAGATTTTTATCACTGACGTTCTAAATTCAATTTATAGCCAATAAACATTTATTACTATAAACCATTGAAAATTTGCTGTCGGCCTTATTTCCCTCGGGCTTCATTGTGGCCTGGATTCTCATATCTGGACTGGCGACCAAGTAACCAGTGTGCATTAACTTAGAGCCTCTGTGCCCCCCTCCCCCCAACCCCACTGAAAGCCTCTCTTCCTCCCTCTATGATACGTGAGCCACGATATTCTCTCGACTTTCGGGCTCGTTCGGCCTGGCGGGCATTAACTTTTGAGAACTCCGAGACCGCAGACTCTTTTGAGTTTGAACCTCGACAAGCAGGGCATTAACTCTGCGATACTTGTGCGCCACAGCAGCTGTACGGGCACATTTTCTTTTGTGCTTCCACCGGGACGAAACGAAATGTTAAAAGGGGTCACCTTCAAGGTCCGTTCGAGTGAAAAAGTTTAGTGCGTCTTGAGAGTCTCGCTCGTTGACATCTGGCAATAATCAGTCAGTTAACATTAATAGCTACGTTGTAAAGTGCATTGTTACTCGAAGGTTTTTGTTTATCAGCGGAAGTCTGATATATGACTCATTCTCATACATTTTCTCCACCTTATCTTCAATAGCAAAACGATACTTATACACTGTTCTTGGACTTTTGTACTGTTGAAATTGAACGACGTGATTAAACACGCCAGTAGTAAGCATGCCAAACGGGTAAACAACAGAGACGGGTTATAAGCAAGGCATCGATCTATTTTTTTACAGTCATTTTTTATCTTCAATTTTTTTAGGTTCAAATTTTTATTTCAACGTATCGAATTTTTAGCTTCAGTATCGTTTTCAAGTAGCATATTCCACCATCGAAATTATTCCTGTCAACCCATTTTATTGTGATTTTGAAAAAAGTGACTTTTCGTCGTTCCTTATTTTGGGATTTGTAGATCTGGTCGGAAAATACAACCTAATTTTTTTTCTTCAACATATCGAATTTTGGCCTTCACTATCGTTCTTAAGTCCTATATTGTATGTCAGAAAGTACTGGTTACATGTCTTTTTACGATGATTTTTAAAAAAGTCACTTTTTGTCGGTGCTGATTTCAGTATTCGCAGATCCGACTTTTGGTCGGAAAATCCAACCTAAAGAACCTATATTTTTTTCTGCAAGATATCGAATTTTGGCCTTCACTTTCGTTCTCTAGTCGCATATTGTATATCAGAAAGTACCGGTTACATGTCTTTTTACGATGATGTTTGAAAAAGTCACTTTTGGTCCGTTCTGATTTCAGAATTCACAGATCCGACTTCCGGTTGGAAAATCCAACCTAAAGAACCTACATTTTTTTTTCTGCAAGATATTGAATTTTGGCCTTCACTTTCGTTCTCAAGTCGCATATTGTACATCAGAAAGTACCGGTTGCATGTCTTTTTACGATGATTTTTGAAAAAGTCACTTTTCGTCCGTTCTGATTGCAGAATTCACAGATCCGACTTTTGGTCGGGAAATCCAACCTAAAGAACCTAAATTTTTTTCTGCAAGATATCGAATTTTGGCCTTCATTTTCGTTCTCTAGTCGCATATTGTATATCAGAAAGTAGCGGTTACATGTCTTTTTACGATGATGTTTGAAAAAGTCACTTTTGGTCCGTTCTGATTTCAGAATTCACAGATCCGACTTCCGGTTGGAAAATCCAACCTACAGAACCTACATTTTTTTCTGCAAGATATCGAATTTCGGCCTTCACTTTCGTTCTCAAGTCGCATATTGTACCCCAAAAAGTACCGGTTACATGCCTTTTTACGATGATTTTTGAAAAAGTCACTTTTGATCCGTTCTGATTTCAGAATTCACAGATCCGACTTCCGGTTGGAAAATCCAACCTAAAGAACCTACATTTTTTTTTCTGCAAGATATTGAATTTTGGCCTTCACTTTCGTTCTCAAGTCGCATATTGTACATCAGAAAGTACCGGTTACATGTCTTTTTACGATGATTTTTGAAAAAGTCACTTTTCGTCCGTTCTGATTGCAGAATTCACAGATCCGACTTCCGGTCGGAAAATCCAACCTCAAGAAGCTAAATTTTTTTTCTGCAAAATATCAAATGTTGGCCTTCACTATCGTTCTCAAGTGGCATATTCTACCCCACAAAGTACCAATTATATGTCATTTTACGATGATTTAAAAAAAAAAAGTGACTTTTCCGCTTCTGATTCCACACGGAAAAAAAAGTTTGGTTGTGGCAACTACGTTTTCGATTTGCTGTACACAATGTCTAAAAAATTAGGTGCCTCAACCATATCGAATAGTAACCTCAACTATTCATGATTAGTTCTCGATTGGATTAGTTAGGTGAACTAATCCAATCGTTGGGACTACCACTCGAATAGTTGGGACAACCATTCGAATCGTCGGTATTATCATTCGAATCGTTGGTATTACCATTTGAGTTGCTAGGGAAATAGAATAATCGATTGGTTGTGTCAACTCATTTCTTGGTTATGGCAACTAATCTTTTTTTTCCGTGCAGAATTCACAGATTCGACTTCCGGTCGGAAAATCCAAAGCAAATTTTTTTTTCTACTGTATCTCAAATGTTAGCCTTCACTATTGTTCTCAAGTTCTGTATACCCTCGTAAAAACTGCCGCGAAAAATACTACACGGAGAAAAAAAAGTAATTGGATAAACCAATAAATGAGTTCCGACAATCATTCGAAAGAGTTGAAATAGCGTTATTACTCAGTGGTTTATGACAACTACTCAGTGAGTTATGACAACTACTTAGTGGGTTATGACAACTACTCAGTGGGTTATGACAACTACTCAGTGGGTTATGACGACTACTCAGTGGGTTATGACAACTATTGTATTGGTGAAAACAGCACTGCGATTAGTTACAGGAGCGAGTTAGTTGCTGCAACTATTCAGCGGTACAGCATATGCTGGAGATGGTTCTTCCAACTACTTTTTTCTTTCAGTGTACCATGAAACTTATTAATAATTATGTCGAATTATTCTTCCCTCCCACAAACTCGTCAATTCTTTATCTTTCCTTCATTTATATTAATTATATAAACAATTGTCATTAGTTAATAGCAAAAAGGCAAAATATTCAGTACGAAACTCAATAAATCGTATATCCACATTGTGTAGAAAAAAAAGCATCATAAATAATTGTTGATAAAGTTTCGACTCAAGTCCATCTTGCCCCGGTCTCGTGATCCAATAGGACTGAGTACAGTCTCGATGCAGGGAAGCCATTTCTTCTGGTTTTCGCGGGAGTAGAGAGTATATCAGGATTGGCAAAGCCAGCGGGATATAGACACCCAGTGCAGTCGATGGTGGTGTATACCACCATCGAACGGAGGCCAGACGATATTCTTCGTCGGGTGAAGACCAACCGTAGCAGTGTTAAGGGAGGAAGGGCAGCCTGCGGTAATACGAAGGAAAAGTGGTGCCTCTATACTTATTTTTCGTCTCTCTTTCTGGGTTTCTCTTTGAATGTGTATATGTGTAACGTACGTTGCCGTTGCTGGTTGGATAAGAGCTTGCAGGATATTTCACGGCTGCTCGGAGTTCTTGAAGCGACCGAGAACGAGCTACGAGAGACTCGACTGGCACTCCAACGTCGCAACGATTTTTCTCCATTCTCCCTGGTGGCCTCACCGAAACCCCAAACACACGTAGACAGACAATCATTCTACTCTGTTGTTCGCCTGCCTAACTTGCCAGCCTCGTTTTGTCTTTCACCCCGACAGTGTTTCCTCGATAAACGAATCTCTCTGATTCTCGACGGTTGAAACGCAGCATGGAAACCGGTAGGTTAGCAAAGTAGTACGACGATCCATCTTCGTTTAATCTCCGTGTCGCGAATTACAGGCTTTTGCACTGACATTGCATGCAGTCAATGTAGTAGCTTATACCCGCATTTCTATATCTCACCTTGACATCGTACGAGGAGACATTTTTTCCTCGTGTACAAATTACCAACGCTTGGATATTCATTAATATCCAATTCCTTAATAATTGAGAGAAAACGACCAAAAAAAAATGTATAAATAAGGATCATCATTACCCGCATAAAAATAATTATGTCAAATTGTGATCATAAATTGACTCAAAAAATGCCATTTTTGAAACGCTTTAAGACAAAATCTTAAAAAATCTTTAAAAAGTTCAAAGCGATTTTGAGATGGATTTGATACCAAGTATTTTTTTTACTAATTTGAGCGCAATTTGTGACGTAGTTTTGGCAAATTTTTAATGTACTCTATTAACAACAAATTGAAATCTATGTCGAAAACTCATCGTATATCTTATTAAATCGTATGAAAAAATGTTTAGAAAATTGTCACAAAGTCGTCCCAAAATAAAAATAAAAAAAACATCAAACAGCGCCCAAATTAGTAAAATTGTAAGATTTTCGATAGACCATAAAATCTTTTTAAAAAGTTGCTACAATCAAGTCACGAATTACGCTAAAATTAGTCAGTAAACGTGATATCAAATCGATCCCAAAATTGTTTTGAAATTTTCTAAGACATTTCGTCTTAACGCATCACAGAAAAGTCACTTTTTGACAAATGTCAATTTGTGATCTCATTTTTGACATTATTATTTTTACGCGGGTAGCAATAAAATAAGCAATTTATGAAACATCTTGAAATATACTTTTATTTATTTCAAGATTTTTTATTTCAACGATTTTATAAATATTCGCTAGGTGACAAAATTTGTTCTGAAATAAATTAAAAAATGGAATACCTTAACGTTATTGTATTGTCCATGTTTAAGTAAAAACATACCGTTGGAAGTTTTTCCAACAACACGCGATACAATATTTAACCTTTTCTCATGGTAGGAGAGATGCACTGCGCTGCTGTCTCATTCAGAAATTTTATCCTGGAAAAGCAACGTAACGAGGGAACAACCGAGCGAAGCCAGCTCGGTAGCAAAACGAGTTCTAGGTTTGAGAGAAAACAAAGCTCACTGATGCAAGGGGTAACAAAGAACTCGGGCAGGGATTGAGGGAGCGACGAAAAGCTGTTGCTGGTCTGTCTGCCAGCAACAACAACAACAACAGCAGCAGCAGCAGCAGCAACGAGCCCTCGCGACCAGACGATTTGGCTTTTCATCTCCGTCTCCCATGGATTCCAGTTCCGGGCTCTATAGATATATTAAGTAATAGTAACTACGAGGAGAATCAGTCGCTACAATCGATATTACATTTGCGAGCTTCAGCCTCGTTGGGGACCTGGTGACGTGGGTTTAATTTGCGAAACGCTGGCGTTCACTGTATGGAAGTCGGAGGTTCCGGTAAAATTGGCAAACCGCCGATGAGCGGTTTCCCTCCCTTTTTCTGCTGCCCATTGCCCTTCGCGAAACTCCATTCTCGTTGTGGTTTTTCCCACCCATGACTGCATCCCCAATTTGTCCCATCCTCTTTTTTTTCCACCACTTTTCCGTGCATATTTTCCATCCTGCTATTTTGGCTACATGTACGTGTCCTTTGTTCTCTCTTTATTATGCATTCTAATGTGCAATTACATATATCAAGTCAGCTAAGCTTGTTTCACGAATACACTACAATGATTTTTGTAAAATACAAATTGTTGGTAATTTTTTTTTGCAGCGTTTGTTGAGGTTTAACACAGAAATGTGAATATGTATGGAGGAGGCGAAACAGTTGGATTTATTTCGGTCTTGTTCGTGAGCTTTCCATGGATCGTCAATTTTGACCTACTTACTTAATAGTATTAGCTACGGATGATATTTCAATGGAGGATGATTGTCATTTCATATCTGGATTCTATCAAGATTTTATAAAAGGGATAGAGTCACAATTTTATTTTTAATACTTGGCGTCGAGACGCCACTGCTTCTGTCGATAACCGTACGTCATATTAGAGAGAGAATTCTGAGAAAAATTCAATTTTCTATTTAATTTGGATCATTGATTTTTTTTAAACTTGTCGAAAATTCGGTACAACATTTTTCGTGAGATAATTTTGCACCATTGGACATCAACTAGATTTAGATTTATTTATTCCACGTACGCCGTCGTTGAACTAATAATACAACACGATGCTAAACGTATTTCACAGCCGATTACACTTTCCTTGCTTTTCTCTTCTTAACCCATTTATCACCCGAATTTTAGTTTACCCATCCGTGAACGGTTTCTCCTCTTCATCTTCTTCCATCTCTACGTTCACTTAAATTAGTGAATATTAAACAAACATAAAATTTACAGCAGAAAGTTCTTCTTCAGAAACAATTTTTCAACCTTATTTCGTTATAAAAAGTGCGAGAAGATAATTTTCCTAAATAACCTCAAGGCCGCGTACTTTTGGTTTGGTAGTCGGAAAAAATACCCCTGGAAAAAATACCCCCGGAGAAAATACCCCCTAAAAAAATACCCCTGGACAAAATACCCCGGATAAAATACCCCTTGGTAAAAATACCCACAGATAAAATACCCCTTGGTAAAAATACCCACAGATAAAATACCCCTTGGTAAAAATACCCCCGGATAAAATACCCCTTGGTAAAAACGACAAAATATCACAATAAGAAATAGTCACAATGACAAATTATCACGTGAATCATCCACTTATACTGACTTCTTTAGGTTCTTCAAGGCGTTAGTTAGGTTGGCATTCGTTTCTTTAGGGAGTTAATTAGTTTGGTATTTTCCTTATATTTGTTCTTTAGGTTCTTTAGGGCGTTAGTTAGGTTGGCGTTCGTTTCTTTAGGGAGTTAGTTAGTTTGGTATTTTCCTTATATTTGTTCTTTAGGTTCTTTAGGGTGTTAGTTAGGTTGGCGTTTGTTTCTTTAGGTTCTTTAGGTTCTTTAAAATACTATAAATAGTATTTTATCCGGGGGTATGTTTACCAAGGGGTATTTTCTCCAGGGGGTATTTTATCTGGGGTATTTTTTCCGGGATTCTTTGGTTTTCCTTGTTTTGTTTTAACTTTTAGGTGCAATTATACATCCAGGACATGCCACTTGGATTAAAAAATGAATATATAGTATTTGAAGAAAAATTAAATAAATTTTTTGATGCACTCAGAGAAAATTCTGTCGTTGATAACTTATAAAGTGACAGCAATTAATTTTAATTTCATGAGACTATTTTTTTTATAGTTACGATAACTATAGAATAGTCGACGCGACAGTAAAAAATATAGTTGGATCAATTAATTAGTTACCGCAACTGCAAAAAAAAGGTACATGGATTAAAAAAGTAGTTCTGTCACTTTGTAGTTACCAGGACTTGAACTATTTCTCTGAGTGAGAAAATATAAAAAATGATTTTCTTTCCCAGTATCTATTAGCTCTATTTACAGATTTTTACAGACACTAATTAATGCAGCATTCACCGCATAAAGCAAGATAATTAAATCATTATATTTTACAAAGATGCAACCATTAAGGGTCTCTTTAATACAAGCTCGATGGTTTGCAGCGTTAGCCGATGCACCATCAAAAGTAACATTTGGTCCACAAGTAAATTCGGTACTGTCTGGACTCACGGAATATTTAATTGGGAAGTGCGGCAAAAAAAATAATTGGGCTCGTTCCAGCGGAGCGTCGTTCGTTCCGTTGAACTACATGTGTATGTGTGTGTGTGTGTGTTTGTTTATGTGTGCGAGCGACCAGCGCGAGCACTCTGCAAGTGCATGATTTATTTAAATTGGTTGAAATAGCGAGCTTCCTGCTCTTGGCGATTATCCTATGTATATCTTTTCTCGCGTATGTACCTCTCTGATATTTTAGACTTTTGTTCATACGACAGATAGTCGTTATAGTAACGTACACAAAGATATCAGCAAATATCTTGATGCTTATCTTCGAACGATGCTCTGCTTTTAAGGTAGTATTAGCGTGTCTTGTCTGACGTCGCATCAAAATTTGAGGGAGATTGAGAGAGAATTACGAACAGTTCTCGATGAGATAAAAATCTGGAAAAAAAAAAAAAAAAAAAAAAAAAAAAAAAAAAAAAAAACCTAAGAATACGGAAAATGCTTAAGAGATTATTTTGGCACAATAATAATTTAAAACTGTTATTCAGAACTGTTGCTCGGAATTTAAAAAATAAAATAGTTTGCTCCATTTAGCCAGTGTATCTTTTCATGAAGAAGAAAATGAGATGTCAACCATTCCAATCTGCCTAGTAGTTTGATCTGAATCATGCACAGAATGGAAAATCTAAGAACTTTGCTTAAGATAATATTGAAAAGCATATGAAAGTCAGACGGTAGTAAAAAATCCTTTCATCGAGTACCAACAATATAGTGCGTTGGGCATTTTGATATGCAATAGGATTTGGATGATATTGAATCTCCAAAATCAATTTTTTTTACCTGACTCCCTTTATAGTCACTACCAAAATGGTCATCTGGACTAATAAAATATAATTATCACTGAAAAGTTATCGGGCCCATCTCAATTTCTCTCAGTGTGGTGTTAACAGTAGCTTAGAAGCTCTACAATGAAAAAAAATTCTATTGCGGGCTGCCAAAAAGAAGTATTTTTGAATTAACTACCAAAATAGTCATCTGGACTAATAAAATATAATTATCACTGAAAAGTTATCGGGCCCATCTCAATTTCTCTCAGTGTGCTGTTAACAGTAGCTTAGAAGCTCTACACTGAAAAAAATTCTATTGCGAGCTGCCAAAAAGAAGTATTCTTGAATTAACTCCAATTCTTATTCGTTCAAACCCATTTAACATTGAAATAATTAAATATTATTTTGCTTGTTTTAGAGTTATTGTTTCGATCTCTTATGGAATTGGAGGAATTAGAATTCAAATTAAGTTGACAAATCTTGTTTTTGGCAGCCCGCAAACGATGGATTTATTGAATCAATGACATTTCTTTTCAGCATATTTCCAGATTTTTACAAGGCCGGTTTTATTTTCCAGCGTTTCCAAGAGCAGACACTAATCAGTTCGGCATTAAATTATTTTTTAAATTATCACCACATTTTTTTAAATAAAGAAGCAACCATGAAGGGTCTATTTGATAAAAGCTCGTTTGCTTGCAGCGTTAACGACGCGCGCATCCAAAATAACATTTGGTCCACAAGTAGGTGTTTTCAGAGTCATGGAATATGCGGATTTATTTAAATTAATTGAAATAGCGAGTTTGCTGTGTCTCGAGCGATAATCCTATTTATATTTTGCCTCGCGTATGTACCTATCTGGCTTTTTAGACTTTTGTACATAGGATAGACAGTCGCTGTAATTACGTACACAAAGATATCCGGAAATATGTTGATGCTTATCTTGGAACAATGCTCTGCTTCTGATAAGGCAGGCTTTGCACGTCGTCAACAAACAATTACCGTTTGGAACGTGTGCAATTAATTCACATTATATTAAACACGGTTGGAACACATAGTTGGAGTCGACGGGTGTCTCGTTCATCGACCCATCAAGTGTCGTGACTGCACCAACAATGCTGTAATAAATCTTCATCAATTCGTTTGTAACGTTATCTCGAGCTCTTTCAGCGCAAAATACAATGCACGCGCGATTATTATCTCTGTGAGTTGGCGGGAAAACAGTAATTTTTAAACAGGCTGTCTGCTCTCCAACCTATCAATCTTGCTGATGAATCTAATCCTGCAGGCGAAGGAGGTATTGACTTTTTTTCAAGCTACAATATGTTGCACCGGAATAATAGCTGCCGGATGATCGTTACAGAACAAATTCCAACAATTTGTATCCTCCAATTAACCTCGTATGAATGTTCTATCGAACACAAAGCTGAACAGAAAAAAATGAAAAAAATGAAAGTTTGCATATTTCGCACGGAAAATTGGTTCAACTAACGATTTATCAAATGTGTATGAATTGGGTCTCGACCAATTGTATGATCGGTGTAACAATCTAGCATTTCTTGACCCGTCTACTATAAATAATTAGTTGGCATGAATACCGCACGAAAAAAACCTCGATTATTAACTATTAAAGTGTTATCCATGATGCACTGAGAGAAAAGTTTGTTAACAGTTAACAACTCAAGTGTTAAATATGGCGAAACGAACCATTTACCCACGAAAAAATAATTATGTGAAATTGAGATCACAAATCGACATATATCAAAAAGTGCCATTTTTGAGATGTGTTAAGACGAAATATCTTAGAAAATTTCAAAGCGATTTTGAGATCGATTTGATATAACGTTTACCGATATTACAATTACAATTTGATATCAGTAAACGTGATATGTAAAATTGATTTTGATCTTTTAAATGTACAATTTAATTTGAACGCAATAATTACACTAAAATTAATTTTTAAAAAACTTGGTGTCAGATCGATCTCAAAATTGCTTTGAACTTTTCTAAGATTTTTCGTCTCAAAGCGTCTCAAAAATGGCACTTTTTAAGATATGTCAATTTATTATCACAATTTGACATAATTATTTTTACACGGGTAGTTATTGGTATGTACACTGTTAGAAAAGATTGGAAGTTTTTATTCATAAAATCGTCATCGAAATTTAATATACAATTGGGGTATAAAATTCATGTACTTTTCCAGTAAAATTCAAGTAAATTATTGAATGTGCTGTACCATACATTAATTTTACATTACACTTGTATACTAAATTTAATATACTAGTTTACGAATAAAATCTTCCAGTAAAAGTACACTAAATTTCAAGTAGATTTTTTTTACAGTGTACTAAATATATGTTAAGCCAAATAAGATTTGTTAACGATGATAAACGATTGTCGGCTTCTGGTGGCCCGGTTAAAGAATTGAATTCTTTATTTAATGTTTGATACGTTTCGACCCTGGTCTGGGTCCTGTTCACTCATTTTATTTTATTTAACTACAAAAAAAAAAATTATAGATTGGTGACCAGAGTCACCAATCTATGTAAAATTTATAAGATCGGTGACCAGAGTCACAAGAATGTACTCACGTCACAAACAAAAGAACACAAACACTCGACTTCATAAGTAAGTTCTTTTATATAGTAGATAGTTAATATTAACAAAGTAGAATAACACAAAACACAATATTTAATAAGACACCACCGCTGCGAACTCGAGAGAATTGGGACAAAAAAAAACACACTCGAAAAGGAACAACAATTAAACTAAACTCTATATATATATAATTTTTTTTCTTCGTCTTGTTTTCTCAGATATATTTACATTCTATTTAAAATTATTATTTGTATTATCATTATATTAAATTAATTACTAAATGTCTCCGTCGCGATAAAATTAGGAAAAAGTAGACTAAAATTTATTGTACAATTTTTTTTTGTAGTTAAAAAATAAAATAAAATGAGTGAACAGGACCCAGACCAGGGTCGAAACATATCAAACATTAAATAAAGAATTCAATTCTTTAACCGGGCCGCCAGAAGCCCACAATCCTTTATCATCATTATCATTCCGGCCACAGCAACAAACAACAAAAGATTTGTTAACTATTAACAAACGTCAGTGAGTTTCATTTGGGACAATTCAATATTATTTAGCTCAACTGAGATTCAATAAGAATAATTAAATGATTTATTGCGTCATATTTAACACTTGATTCGTTAAGTGTTAACAAATTCTTCTCTCAGTGTGGACAACAAATTTCATTGGTGGCCAACCAACTATTTGATGGTTTTTCCGATTGGCATTCTCTATTTCGAAATAACGAGGAATTTCCAGATCCTACCGGAATTCCAGATGATTATTATCGCTGGAAACATTGCCATTTTTATAGTGTACTAAATATATGTTAAGCCAAATAAGATTTGTTAACTATTAACAAACGTCAGGGAGTTTCATTTGGGACAATTCAATATTATTTTAGCTCAACTGAGATTCAATAAGAATAATTAAATGATTCATTGCGTCATATTTAACACTTGATTCGTTAAGTGTTAACAAATTCTTCTCTCAGTGTGGACATCAAATTTCATTGGTGGCCAACCAACTATTTGATAGTTTTTCCGATTGGCATTCTCTATTTCGAAATAACGAGGAATTTCCAGATCCTACCGGAATTCCAGATGATTATTATCGCTGGAAACATTGCCATTTTTATAGTGTACTAAATATATGTTAAGCCAAATAAGATTTGTTAACTATTAACAAACGTCAGGGAGTTTCATTTGGGACAATTCAATATTATTTTAGCTCAACTGAGATTCAATAAGAATAATTCAATGATTCATTGCGTCATATTTAACACTTGATTCGTTAAGTGTTAACAAATTCTTCTCTCAATGTGGACATCAAATTTCATTGGTGGCCAACCAACTATTTGATAGTTTTCCGATTGGCATTCTCTATTTCGAAATAACGAGGAATTTCCAGATCCTACCGGAATTCCAGATGATTATTATCGCTGGAAACATTGCCATTTTTATAGTGTACTAAATATATGTTAAGCCAAATAAGATTTGTTAACTATTAACAAACGTCAGGGAGTTTCATTTGGGACAATTCAATATTATTTTAGCTCAACTGAGATTCAATAAGAATAATTCAATGATTCATTGCGTCATATTTAACACTTGATTCGTTAAGTGTTAACAAATTCTTCTCTCAGTGTGGACAACAAATTTCAATGGTGGCCAACCAACTATTTGATGGTTTTTCCGATTGGCATTCTCTATTTCGAAATAACGAGGAATTTCCAGATCCTACCGGAATTCCAGATGATTATTATCGCTGGAAACATTGCCATTTTTATAGTGTACTAAAACTAAATATATGTTAAGCCAAATAAGATTTGTTAACTATTAACAAACGTCAGGGAGTTTCATTTCGGACAATTCAATATTATTTAACTCAACTGAGATTCAATAAGAATAATTAAATGATTCATTGCGTCATATTTAACACTTGATTCGTTATGTGTTAACAAATTCTTCTCTCAGTGTGGACAACAAATTTCATTGGTGGCCAACCAACTATTTGATGGTTTTTCCGATTGGCATTCTCTATTTCGAAATAACGAGGAATTTCCAGATCCTACTGGAATTCCAGATGATTATTATCGCTGGAAACATTGCCATTTTTATAGTGTACTAAATATATGTTAAGCCAAATAAGATTTGTTAACTATTAACAAACGTCAGGGAGTTTCATTTGGGACAATTCAATATTATTTTAGCTCAACTGAGATTCAATAAGAATAATTAAATGATTCATTGCGTCATATTTAACACTTGATTCGTTAAGTGTTAACAAATTCTTCTCTCAGTGTGGACAACAAATTTCATTGGTGGCCAACCAACTATTTGATGGTTTTTCCGATTGGCATTCTCTATTTCGAAATAACGAGGAATTTCCAGATCCTACCGGAATTCCAGATGATTATTATCGCTGGAAACATTGCCATTTTTATAGTGTACTAAATATATGTTAAGCCAAATAAGATTTGTTAACTATTAACAAACGTCAGGGAGTTTCATTTGGGACAATTCAATATTATTTTAGCTCAACTGAGATTCAATAAGAATAATTAAATGATTCATTGCGTCATATTTAACACTTGATTCGTTAAGTGTTAACAAATTCTTCTCTCAGTGTGGACAACAAATTTCATTGGTGGCCAACCAACTATTTGATGGTTTTTCCGATTGGCATTCTCTATTTCGAAATAACGAGGAATTTCCAGATCCTACTGGAATTCCAGATGATTATTATCGCTGGAAACATTGCCATTTTTATAGTGTACTAAATATATGTTAAGCCAAATAAGATTTGTTAACTATTAACAAACGTCAGGGAGTTTCATTTGGGACAATTCAATATTATTTTAGCTCAACTGAGATTCAATAAGAATAATTAAATGATTCATTGCGTCATATTTAACACTTGATTCGTTAAGTGTTAACAAATTCTTCTCTCAGTGTGGACAACAAATTTCATTGGTGGCCAACCAACTATTTGATGGTTTTTCCGATTGGCATTCTCTATTTCGAAATAACGAGGAATTTCCAGATCCTACCGGAATTCCAGATGATTATTATCGCTGGAAACATTGCCATTTTTATAGTGTACTAAATATATGTTAAGCCAAATAAGATTTGTTAACTATTAACAAACGTCAGGGAGTTTCATTTGGGACAATTCAATATTATTTTAGCTCAACGGAGATTCAATAAGAATAATTAAATGATTCATTGCGTCATATTTAACACTTGATTCGTTATGTGTTAACAAATTCTTCTCTCAGTGTGGACAACAAATTTCATTGGTGGCCAACCAACTATTTGATGGTTTTTCCGATTGGCATTCTATATTTCGAAATAACGAGGAATTCCCAGATCCTACCGGAATTCCAGATGATTATTATCGCTGGAAACATTGCCATTTTTATAGTGTACTAAATATATGTTAAGCCAAATAAGATTTGTTAACTATTAACAAACGTCAGGGAGTTTCATTTGGGACAATTCAATATTATTTTAGCTCAACTGAGATTCAATAAGAATAATTAAATGATTCATTGCGTCATATTTAACACTTGATTCGTTAAGTGTTAACAAATTCTTCTCTCAGTGTGGACAACAAATTTCATTGGTGGCCAACCAACTATTTGATGGTTTTTCCGATTGGCATTCTCTATTTCGAAATAACGAGGAATTTCCAGATCCTACTGGAATTCCAGATGATTATTATCGCTGGAAACATTGCCATTTTTATAGTGTACTAAATATATGTTAAGCCAAATAAGATTTGTTAACTATTAACAAACGTCAGGGAGTTTCATTTGGGACAATTCAATATTATTTTAGCTCAACTGAGATTCAATAAGAATAATTAAACGATTCATTGCGTCATATTTAACACTTGATTCGTTAAGTGTTAACAAATTCTTCTCTCAGTGTGGACATCAAATTTCATTGGTGGCCAACCAACTATTTGATGGTTTTTCCGATTGGCATTCTATATTTCGAAATAACGAGGAATTCCCAGATCCTACCGGAATTCCAGATGATTGTTATCGCTGGAAACATTGCCCAGTTGTCGATGTGTATTTAGCACCGCAGTGATTAATAATCCATGTCGCGTTGAACTCAGTCGAGCGGTTATAGTCATTACGCACATCGATGCTGACAATGGCGAGCGTCATTAACGGAATGCCGCTCGCCATATCCCGTGGGAGGATTGTGCTGTGCTGTGCTGTGTTCGGGGCCGATTTCGATGAGCCGTGCATAGGAGATGATGGTCTTCCAGGGCCGTGGGCCGCGTGGGAGTTAACATCCGAGCTAGCGTTCCACCACTCGTTATTAATGCACCAGTAATATTCACCTCTCACCCAGATTCCCGAGATTCGAACGCCTTAACTTATGACGGCTTAAAATGATCTCTAGCCAACATCATTTACGATATTCGAGCTACCGTGCTTCGTTTCATTGCATCACCAAACATAATTTATCGTCGAGAGAATGAAATATCCTTTTTAGAAACAGAACAATCTTTTTTTGCACACTAATCAATTTTTCAAATCCATTTGACAAGTAATTACGTATATACAATTTAACACCCAGAGAAATCGGTTCGATGGGTTTATTCGAATCAAATACGAGATCTATGTAAAATTAATAAAATTTGATTTCGTAAATAAATATTGACATAAATAAACTTACGTGAATATTTATTTACGAATTATTTGAATTTAATAAATTCTATTTCATGAAAATAAAATGCTATTGAGCTAGCATTTGAAGAAGAAATTTATTTCATGGCTGGCGTACTAGGATTTTATATCAATTAAATAGAATTTATTATATACAAATAATTGGTATTAATTTTTAATCAAATTTCATTTACTTGAAATAGATCCCATATTTGGCTTAAATAAATCCATGAAATCGATTTCGCTGGGGGAAGTATTCAATGAATTATTTCTCTACCATTTAGAAATAAACATATAGTACTGAAAAATATATGTTCAATGCACTTGATCATATTTTAAAACCCCAGTAATATTTCCCATCAATGGTGCATTTTTTCCAAATGTTTTATATAACGAGCCATTTAATGATTATCAGCATGGCTAATTAATATTGATGATATTCGTGGATTAGTTGTACGTCAAGTATCATTGTTTGCTATTTATGTTTCCAAAAAAATATTGCAAATTATATTGTTTTATAGTGAGAATTTATGAGGGTTTAAGATATAATAAAAAAATTATTTTTTCATCTTTGTTAAACGTTTCAACTATGTCAACAACTTTATTTTAACAAAAAAATTAATAAAAATTATTAAAATTTATTTTATTCATTTTCGTTGTTATGAGTTTTTTTTTAGTTTTCACTTTTAACATTGCCAAAACCCGTCGGGAACGTGTAAAAAAAATAGTCTTTGGTCGTATTTGCAAGTGAAATAGGAACAAATTCAATTAAAAATATGAATGGTCAAATGTTTTATATATCGAGCCATTTAATGATTATCAGCATGGCTAATTAATATTGATGATATTCGTGGATTAGTTGTACGTCAAGTAGCATTGTTTGCTATTTATGTTTCCAAAAAAATATTGCAAATTATATTGTTTTGTACTGAGAATTTATGAGGGTTTAAGATGTAATAAAAAAATTATTTTTTCATCTTTGTTAAAAGTTTCAACTATGTCAACAACTTTATTTTAACAAAAAAATTAATAAAAAAAGGATGCAAAGTAGAACCTTGCACATTGCTTCCTCATTATTTTTCGCTTCTTACAAAGCTACCTCTATGAGGAAGTATGTTATTCAATTTTTGGCTTCCTCATAGAGGAAGCTTTGTAAAACGCGAAAAATAATGATGAAGCAATGTGCAAGGTTCTACTTTGCATCCTTGTTTTAATTAGATAAATATACATGTTGTGGATTCGCTTTTTCTATTTCGTTATTGCGTTATTTCGTGATTATTAGAGCGTTTCCGAAGTGAATGTGATAATGTATATTTTTAAAAATAATTCAACATTCCATAAAATCAAAAATTTCATACCGTTCGTCACTAAATTATACATATATAATGGCTGAATATTGTTTTATTTATATACAAAATTTGAGCTCGCTATCTTAAGTTTTGCAAAAGTTACAATAGAGCGATAATGTCAATTTTTTGAAAAATTCAAAACATCATAAAATTTTTACGGCTCAACCGATCTTAACCAAATTCAATAGCGATCACCGGCATATGAAAGCTCAAATTCATACCAATTTTTAGATCAATATCTCGAAAATTGAAAGAGTTATCGCGTAAACAGACATTTTTCAAGAAATTAAAAAACGCGTAATAATTTAACGATGAAGTGGATTTTAACAAAAATTTGCATGAACGATGAGGCTTGATCCCTCTATCTATGGTCCAAATTTCAGCTTGATATCTCAAGGCATTCCCGAGTTATAAAGGTTTACATTTTTCGATTGTGTAACATACACACACACATACACACACACACACATACAGACATTTTTTCTAAATCACTTTTCTCGATGTTTTGAACCATTCTGAGTGTACTGACATGAAAATCTCGAAAAAAAAAATTTTCACGAAAACAAAGCTTCCTCTATGAGGAAGCAATTATTAAAATTTATTTTATTACTTTTCGTTGTTATGAGTTTTTTTTGGTTTTCACTTTTAACATTGCCAAAACCCGTCGGGAAGGTGTAAAAAAAATAGTCTTTGGTCGTATTTGCCAGTGAAATAGGAACAAATTCAATTAAAAATATGAATGGTCAAATGTTTTATATATCGAGCCATTTAATGATTATCAGCATGGCTAATTAATATTGATGATATTTGTAGATTAATTGTACGTCAAGTAGCATTGTTTGCTATTTATGTTTCCAAAAAAATATTGCAAATTATATTGTTTTATAGTGAGAATTTATGAGGTTTACCGTTTGATGCCACTATAAACGTGACTACGTGCCAGTTTCCGGCAATGTAGTCCTGACAAAGTTCGACTATCATTGGTAAAGCAGTGGGAATCCGGACAATGGAACATCGATTAGTATAACCGCATCAGGGTGGCGGCATGCGAACAGCGAGTAGTCGCTTTTCTCCTGGTTGAAGCTTGCCCGTAGCTCGCATGCATGCAAATGCAGATAGGCCATAGGAAGCAAAGCGCGTGTCGCTCGAACGTGCAGCGCTTTTAGAGCACCGAGTGCACTATAGAAGTATCATCGATGACAGCAGTTGCACCGGAGACGAGACGACTCGGGGTTACTGCACCAACATATCAGCCGTTCTCCGACAGTTCAGCCACTTTTGTTGAACACATAACGAAAGCTTTGCTTTCGTAAAAATTTTTCTTTTCCGAATTTCGTGCACTTTCATGCAGAAAAAATATTTAGTAATATTAACTAAAATGATCTATTCAACATTGAATTATTTCAATCAACGGAAATTTACTTTCCCTGGATCAAATATGTATTTCATTCAATTTTTTAGTTTTTTTTTTTAATTTCCAACACATTTATTTATTTAAATCTACTTTTACTGTGTAACGGACACTGAAAAAATATTTTGTTTATTGCTACTACAAAAATGTTTTAATTCGAAAAAAAAGATGTAGTTAAAACGAATAAATACATGTATTTGATATTTTTTATTAAAATCAATTAGAACTTTCTTTCAATCCAATGTATATTTATTTTCTTTAATCTTTGGACATAATTTCTCTCTAATAGATTCAGTTATAATAATCAAAAACTAAATTTAACTCTAATACACGTTTTTGTTCATCCAAAGGAAAGTACAATCGACTAAATGTGTATGCATAATGCATTTTATTTGATGGACCACAAATGTCTAAAAATGCAACATTTATCGATTTGATTTAATTCTTGTCGTATATTAAAATTATATATTCTTCAAATCGACAGTAGTGGACGCGCGGTCGGAATGTACGAAGGGTTTTTTCTGCTTAATATGTTTTTCCCATATCGTTATGGTGATAGTCAATCACCGAGAAAGTACTGAGCAAAAAGGATGCTCACTAAATATCATCATATAGATTTTTTTATTATTCATTATTATTTTTATAAACAGAGTTGTTTACCCTTAAGAACCGCATGCGAGCGGGCAAAATGGTATTATATTAAAAAATATGGTTGTTTTCATATGTTTAATGAAACCAAAATTAAGATGATTCTACAAAGAACTTCAATAAATATTTTTTTTAAAAAGTGTGGCTTTGACGGTCTCCAGTATTAAGCAGCATGATTTGCGGTCACAACTTGGATGGGTGACCGCTTAGCCGCGCACCAACTGCATTTGCGCGCCAACTGCTGAGCGGGAGGCAGTTTCTGAGCTTTTAAGACATAATAAGGAGTATTCCAAAGAATTTTTTTTAAAAATCAACATTTATATAACTCCCGACTCAAATAAATATTTCTTGGATTTTAATATATTTACTATTCAATAAGAATATTAATTACAAATAAAATAAATTATTTGAGGTTAATAGAAGCCTCGAGCTCGGCATCCAAATAAGAAAATTTATTTCCGATCCGTAGATTCTAGTCCCGTTAGCAAGATTTTTTTTCTGGGTGTAAAAAAAATATACAGTTATTGCGACGATAATCTAACTATAAAATATAATTCCTAGTATGAACGTCTCTATTTTATGGTTACAGCAAAAAATAAGAAAATAATTGGATCAACCATAAATATAATTCCCAGGAGGAACGTCTTTATTTTATGGTTATAGCAAAAAATAAGTATAGCAGCAATCATAAAAATGATAATAATTTCTTATATGCCGTTTTAACGAAACGGCATATAAGAAATTATTTTACATGCACGATTTCAACTATATCAACTATTAAGTTTATTGAACTATATTAACATCGTTTCAACCATAAAACATGTAATGTTTTATGGTTGAAACGATGTTAATATAGTTCAACGATGTATGGTTAAAACATGTAATGTTTTATGGTTGAATATAGGAAGACTTGTAAAGTCTTCCTATATTCGTTTCATCGTGTGAAATCGTTGAATCAACGATATTCTTTTCTCTCAGTGTACTCTTAATTTTATGCACCGAGAGAAAAGATTTCATTGACGCCAAAGAAACAAGTGGATTGATTTTTTTTCATTGATTTCAACGAAATATTTCTTTGATTTCAATGAAATAGTGCATCTGAATTTCAAAGAGAACATTTCATTGCTTGTAAATAAAGATTTACTTAGTGAGCGTATAATAAAGAAACAGTTTCATTGTTTTAAAGAGAGGTTTTCATTGATCGCTCTCTGGCACCTAACCTCACTTTTTGTTTTCCGGTTCTCCCGAACGAACGGCTTCGAGTTTCGAGGAGCCAGAAGCTTAGCCTATTTCTGCCATACTTCCTTACATACTCACAAAATTTGAGCTTTATCTGCCGCGTACTTCAGGAAAAAATAGGTTTCGAAATTTTGAGGTGGTAAGAAGAAGGTTTCATTGAATCAGAGACGACATCTTTGAAATCAATGAAAAAGGTTGATTGGTTTAAAAAAATGTTTCTTCGAATCAATGTCACTAATTTTCATTGAGTTTGAGATCATTCAAAGAAAAGATAGTATTGAAATTCAAGTATTTCATTTCATTGGCAAAGATTTCCGTGAATCAATGAAACTTTTTCTCTCGGTGTGTAACCTTGGATGGTACGAATAGAAGCTAAATAAAAATTCTCCGAGAATTGGCTCTTGACCAGAATAAATTGGCCGAATTTGCAATAGAGCATGTGCCGAATCACGTGGATTGCGTCTTGACTGTCCCAAAACGATCGATATCGGCCAGGAGTTCATTACCAGTTTCGGGCAGCTCCGATTGCCGCGTTGCCAGTGACGGATACGTACGGTTCGCGCAGCTTGTTAACGAACCTGAGCTTCAGCGAACGAACATGCGAAAGAGAAACACAGCATGAACGATTAATCAGTGCGGTTCACCGAATAACTCGGTCGGATGCTTTGCTGCTACTGGTAATCGTAACGGACAGTGAGGCACCGAATAAGCGTGAGCCAGTTCAAAAGCACATTGCTAGATACTCTAATTAAATTCTCTGCTGAAATATCCTAGAGATTCATCATTAGCGCTATCAAGTTGCCATTTACCGGATAGTATTTGAATTCTCAACGATTATTCGACAGCAGAGCGAGAGAAGCATGATATTGAAATTCATTATCGGAGATTTCTTTTTTTTATCGTTCTTTCATTTCCCTAGCAAATCATTGAAGATTCAGTTATGTATTAAGTAATTATATAACATTAGAATGACAATATTTTCATGTATATATTTATTAATTCTGTGCTGACGCTAAGAAACTAACATTAGAACAGCGAATTTTATTCATTGCTGTAATTGAATAAAAGGTTAAAAAATGTCGAAAAAATATTAAAAAGTCGACTAATAAGGGCTCGAAAAAATTTCAATCACCAGATTACCGCAATGTACAATTTTTTTTAAATTATTTTTTCTACGAAATTGTCTGGTTTTAATTAATTTTTATTATACGTGTATTTACATTCAGTGGAAAAATGATGCTGGCTGTAAATAATACTTTGTTAATATAATAAAAATTGGAAAAAAAAATTGGTTTTCGTGTTTGACTTACTTCGACTGTAGAGTTGGCAAGAGTTGGTAGAACATGAGGTCAAAATTCGACGCTTTATGACAAACCACACACGAGAGACACTAGGGATTAGCGAGCGACGAGATTACACAGGACGAAACCGTAACCCGGTTATTTCGCGTTAACAGCGTACGTACCTTCTGCCTATAGCCACCGGGGACAACGAAAGCTCTCGCATTGCACGAATTCCCGCGGCTACTGGTAGGCGAACCGCGTGATGCTGCTACACTATACACGCGAGTGCTACGTGTCGAACATACCTCTCGTGTCCGTATCCGAGCTTTCCTCAACGCGACAACGACACGATCTCCTCATCGTCTATGTATGGGATATTCCAAGCCATCACGATAAACCTTTGAGCGTTCATATTTTTAATTGAACTTGTATCCATTTCACTAACCAGTGAAATGGATCACCCCAAAAAACGGTCAAATATTTTTTTTTTTATTTTTTGTTTAAAAAAAAAAAGAAAAAAAAGAAATGTAACATAATTGAAAAAATATATATCAATTGATAAAAAGTCAAATCTTTATTTTATTTATTTTTTGTTAAAAATTTTAAAAATATAAAAAAATAAATATAACATAATTTAAAAATATATATATCAATTGAAAAAAAAGTGGTTGCACATTTTAATGCTTACCGAAAAAAGGTCACATTTTTATTTTATTTTTTCGTTTTTTATACTTCGTCGACGGGTTTTGTCAATATTAAAAATGAAAAATAAAATAAAAATAAATAAATACCATAACATAATTTAAAAAATATATATATATCAATTGAAAAAAAGTCAAATCTTTAATTTATTTATTTTTTGTTAAAAATTTAAAAAATAAAAAAAAAATAAATATAACATAATTTAAAAATATATATATATAAATTGAAAAAAAAAAGTGGTTGCCCATTTTAATGCTTACCGAAAAAAGGTCACATTTTTATTTTATTTTTTCGTTTTTTATACTTCGTCGACGGGTTTTGCCAATATTAAAAATGAAAAATAAAATAAAAATAAATGAATACCATAACATAATTTAAAAAAATATATATATCAATTGAAAAAAAGTCAAATCTTTATTTTATTTATTTTTTGTTAAAAATTTAAAAAAATAAATATAACATAATTTAAAAATATATATATCAATTGAAAAAAAAGTGGTTGCACATTTTAATGCTTACCGAAAAAAGGTCAAATTTTTCTTTTATTTTTTCTTTTTTTATACCTCGTCGACGGGTTTTATCAATATTAAAAATGAAAAATAAAATAAAAATAAAAAAATACCATAACATAATTTAAAAATATATATATCAATTGAAAAAAAAGTGGTTGCACATTTTAATGCTTACCGAAAAACGGACAAATTTTTATTTTTATTTTTCTTTTTTTATACCTCGCCATCGAACTTTGTCAATGTTAAAAATGAAAAATAAAATAAAAATAAATAAATACTATAACATAATTTTAAAAATATATATATATATCAATTGAAAAAAACTGATTGCATATTTTAATGCATACCGAAACTACATGTCCAATTTGAAAAAGAAAATAGTATTTTTTTTTGTTTATTTTTTTTCCTGGCAATTGATTGATATCATTATTGATTTTAAATTTTGGAAATTATTATTCGCATACTCATGAAAAATCCTCGCTTGGACTACAAATGGAAATACTTAATTTAAGAAGTAATAATAACATTATTTTTTCATCTTTGTTAAATGTTTCAACTATGTCAACAATTTTATTTCAACAAAAAAATTAATAAAAATTATAAAAATTTATTTTATTAATTAAAACCCGTAATTTATTAAAACCTGTCGGGAACGTGTAAAAAAAATAGTCATTGGTCGTATTTGCCAGTGAAATAGGAACAAATTCAATTAAAAATACGAATGGTCAAATGTTTATCGAGTTAACATCGAATGCCCCATATCTATGTATAGAGCGACGAAAGGGGAGAAGAGGGATCAGTGCCATTACACTCGACGATCACTGCTGATGATCCACTTGATTGCATCGAATGCGCTCACCAACATCTCGATAATCTCCAGTGAAATTCGAGTTAACCTCAACAACTTTGAACAACAAGAATAAACGATAAGCCGTTGTAATAATCGTTGGATGGCCTTCGGTATGTCCTGGTGCTGCAGAAATATAATCATCGCCGCTTGTTCAATCGAGCCAATGCTACTTGGGTGTGAAACAACGAACACGGCTCAATTTGGCAGACATTGAAACTGTAAAAAAATATCTTTTTTTTATATACAAGCTTTCTACTTTCACGGGGTTTAAAAAAAAAACAAAAAAATTGTCGACTACATTTTTTTTTTACAATCGACGAAAACCAGAATTTTTCATTAGTTTGTACGAACAAACAAATAAATCAACACTCAAATTTCAAGTCTTATTTTGACTATTGACAAAGATATTGAAAAAAGTCAAATTGTGGGTGGGATTCAAAATAGCGAATGGCTAAAATAGCGAATTTCAAAATAAGGAACGTCTAAATATCATCATTATGAAATTCGCTATTTCAGCCATTTGCTATTTTGACCCCCATCTTATTAAAATGCCATAAAAATAGCGAATGACCAAAATAGCGAATGGCTAAAATAGTGAATTTCATAATTTTAGCCATTCGCTATTTTGACTAAAAATTTTTATATTAGCTATTTTGGCTAAAATAGTGAATTTCATAATTTTAGCCATTCGCTATTTTGACCCCACTCAAAATTGTAAGCTGCGTTTTTTTTACTATTTAATTTTCCAATGTTTTTGAAATATTTGTCATGCGCATCGTCGGTAGGTAAAAAATATATTTGTTAGCCGGGAATTCGGGGAAATTTTGATTGTTAACATACACGATTATTCTAGTTGAAGAATCGTCACGGTTTACTCGTTAGCGTTTTACTCCAATTGCTGTAATTGTGTTGAACGAAGTAACAGTGAAATTTACATAGTGTGTTTACGTATATTGTTTTCGCGTATATAAAATGTACCGCACTGCAGAGTCTGCAGTCTAAAACCGCGAGAAGGAGAGAAGGTGAAGGCAGAGGAGGTAAATTGTAGGTTGGAGAAGGACGCGACATGCCGCGCGACACTCAGTAAAGTCCGGAAAGCACCGCGTAGTGCATAAGCACCGGAAATTTTCATTAACACCTCTCTGGTTCGTCTACCGCTTTGCTCGTGTTACGTCGTGTGTTTTTTCTTTTTTTTTTTAATGCCTCTCCATTGTCTTTTCGTTCCGTTTCAAGGTATTTTCACTCGGAGACAGTAATTGTTCCAAGTTGCATCAAGAACTTGCGAAAATGCCTCGGGATACCCTACCTCGAGTCTCTCGAGAATTAATCAACTTGGAGTTGTAAACGACTGGTAAAATTTCGCAGCTTCTTCTTTTTTTTTTATAACACCGAGCGACTTGCAAGTATTCTATTGTCATAGTTGAAAATAATTTATCCCTACTTCGCACTAAAAGATGCCCCGAAGGTGATTAAATTTAAACGTGTCAATGAATTTAAAACAATATTTTTTTATCGAGGTACCCCTCAATTGTTATTTCGAAGTAAAGAGCATTTTTTATCTTAATATCACACGTAAATAATACATGGTGGCCGCGGTCAGGGAAAACCGGGAAAAGTCAGGGAAATGAAAAATTGATCAGGGAATCAGGGAAAAGTCAGGGAATATCGAAATTAGTCAGGTAAAAAGTAGATTGTTGCCAAAGTTTCAATAACTGAATAAAAATCCATAAAAGAAAGACTTGGATGAAAAAACAACCGGAAAAAATATTTGAAAAGAAAAAAAAAACCAAATAAAAATTTATATAAACATTACAACATAAATCTATTCTAACAAATCGAAGCACTCAACAAAAAAGTTTAAAAAGTGTTATATATTACTAAAATAAGTATTACACTCCACATCAGTATTTAATCGGATTTAAAGCATTATAATTCCAAAGAACGTTTATGTTTTGAAAGAGAAAATATATCTTCAAAAGTACCATTCGTTGTTGATCGAGAAATAAATAACTTATCAAAAACACGTATCTGTTTCTAATACATTTTTTTTATTCGCGTTATAAATTTTTTAGTAGATGTCCTTAAAATTTCGGTCAGGGGAAATTATCAGGGTAAAATCAGGGAAAAGTCAGGGAATTTTTTCCGGAAAAAAAACGGCCACCATGTAATAATTTCAAGTTTCGCAAAGTTCTACATTTTTTTTAAATACAAAAGTTGGGTTTAAAAATGTGAAAAAATTTAAGCGCTCCCACAATATTATACACTAAGATATCCTCACTGTAAAAAATATTTCGAAAATTCATATACTGTATAGTAATTTAATGTATATTGTATGTTTTACTGAAATTCAATTCAATATATGAAAGAAAATAAAAATTCAATGTACCTGTGGTAAAATTGAATTTATCTGATATTAAAAAGACGACTTTTGTAACAAATTTAGGAAACTGTACGTATTTTACGTTATACTCAAACTCGTGTAGTAAATTTTCTATACGTAAAAAAGCTTCCTGAACTGAGTAGCCATTTTACCTTAAATATTTTTAGCAGTGCTGAAGTTACAATCCGATCTGGGACCACAAGATCCATGTGGCGGTTTTTTTTTAAATAAACAATCACCTATATACAAGAAAACTTAATACTGAAACGTTCTTCCGATAATTCGAGTATACAAATGAGTGATGAAATAATTTCTGTTTACACTGTAAAAAAACTCTACTTGAAATTTAATGTATAGGTACTAGAAGTGAATATACAAGTGCGATGTTGAAATTTCTGTAATACTACACCGAGAGAAAAAGTTTCATTGCTTCACGGAAATCTTTGCCAATGAAATGAAATACTTAAATTTCAATACTATCTTTTCTTTGAATGATCTCAAACTCAATGAAAAGTAGTGACATTGATTCGAAGAAACATTTCTTTAAACCAATGAACCTTTTTCATTGATTTCAAAGATGTCGTCTCTGATTCAATGAAACCTTCTTCTTACCACCTCAAAATTTCGAAACCTATTTTTTCCTGAAGTACGCGGCAGATAAAGCTCAAATTTTGTGAGTATGTAAGGAAGTACGGCAGAAATAGGCTAAGCTTCTGACTCCTCGAAACTCGAAGCCGTTCGTTCGGGAGAACCGGAAAACAAAAAAGTGAGGTTAGGTGCGAGAGAGAGATCAATGAAAACGTTTCTTTGAACCAATGAAAACGTCTCTTTAAAACAATTAAACTGTTTCTTTATTATATGCTCACTAAGTAAATCTTTATTTACAGGCAATGAAATGTTCTCTTTGAAATTCAAATGCACTATTTCATTGAAATCAAAGAAATATTTCGTTGAAATCAATGAAAAAAAAATCAATCCACCCATTTCTTTGGCGTCAATGAAATCTTTGCTCTCGGTGTATACAGTAATTTCAATATTTTTTCTTTTTATTTTTTTATTATTGGTTTCTTCCGTATGCCTTCTTCAGGCTTTTACGTTTCCCCTCTCCCCTTTTCCCCGTTCCTTCATAGAGACCCCTCTAGAGTGTTGTCCGCAGCCACTCATCTTAATGCACTACTGTATCGCATTTGCACGAGGGCACAGGGAAACTGCGAAAAACCTGGCCGATACAGTCGGCTTTATTTTTACTGAGTTTCTACTGTATGAGAATACATTAGAAACTCAGAAAAACTGCCTCCCGCTCAGCAGTAGGCGCGCAAACCAGTGCAAGGCTAAGCGGTCACCCATCCAAGTTATGACCGCAAATAATGCTGCTTAACTCTGCGGACCGCCGAAGCCACACACCGACCGCGCGTCCACTGCTGTCGGTTCAGTAATTTCAATAATTTACTTTTGTTTTACTGCAAAAGTACATTAATTCAATAATTTCCATTAAATTTGCAGTAAAAGTATTTTAATTTCATATCACAATTGGACATTAAATTTAATTGACAAGTTTATGCATAAAAGCTTCCGATGTTTTCTAACAGTGTAGATCTTGCTGGGTTCGCCATTGACGTATTGCGGAACCATTCAAATACATACTTGGATATCCCGACGTCGGATGTCGGAGGACTGCGGACCTTCGAATATGTAGGTATAGTGAGGTAGAGCGGGAGGAAAAGGGAACAGCAACGCTGATGGCCTTCCGCGCGGCACTCGCAACGCTAGATAGTACTTCTACCCTATCGCCGAACGTGTGCAACGCGAGATGCATCTCGTGGGAATGTTCCCGATGAAACGCACTCTGGAATTTCCGCGCGGGAATCGAAAACCCGACGAGAATACCGCTGTACGTGCCCGGTTTGCCTCACCGACTGCCGCCTAGTTTCCTCTTCTCTTGTCTGGCTTGCTAGCCTCTCTCATTCTTTAGGTACTCTTATCGGTATCTCTCTCGAACTCGCTTGGCGTCTATCGACCAACGACCCTATTTCTACCGTCGATACGATGTACGAAATACCCGCGAGACGATAAAGCCACAAGAGCTTTTCCCTTTATCGCTCATTTCAATTCACGACTTCTACCCATCTTTTTTATTCTCCTTCGCAAAGATATTAAAACTTTTCTCAAATGTCAAGGAGAAAAAAGTATCGAAGAATTTTTTTAAATGCTGCAGGATGCCAACTATTTGCCACATCGAAAAAAAAAGACTTTGGAAAAAGTATTTTTATAACGATATTTATAATTTTTGTAAGTTGACGTATCCTGAAGAATCGATGGCCCTTCAGAGGTCGCATGTAAATTTACCATGATTTAAAAAAAAGTGACCTTTTTCCGTTTCTAATTCCAGAATTCACAGATCCGACTTTCGGTCGGAAAATCCAACCTAAATTTTTTTTCTTTACACTGAGAGAAATTGGGATGGTCCTAGTAACTATTCAGTGATAATTATATTTTATTAGTCCAGGTGACTATTTTCGTAGTTACATTAACTCTATTTACTGTTAACGTAACTACGTTACTGTTAGTGTAACTACGAAAATAGTCACCTGGACTAATAAAATATAATTATCACTGAATAGTTACCAGGACCATCTCAATTTCTCTCAGTGTACGATATCGAATTTTGGCCTTCACTATCGTTCTCAAGTAGCATATTGTACCTCAGAAAGTACGAAAAAAGGTGCTCTATGAGGAATCCAAAATGAATTAACATTTTTCCTCATAGATGCCGCTTTGTAAAAACCGAAAAATAATGAAAAAGCAATGTGCAAAGTTTTACTTTGTTTGGATGAGTAAACATTCCCATTCTATGTTAATACATTGCCAAAAAACCTTTTTTTTAATTTTTGTATATAATTCTGTTTGATAATTTCGTCGAAAAATAAAATAATATGAATTCAAAAAAGATTTTCTTTTTTCAATATTATTTAGATTTACAATTGCGTGACACATATTTTCTAACTAATGTAAGCAATTATAATTCTCTCTAATTTTAGTATTAGAGTTAGTCTGATATAGAACTGGCGATTTCCTATGACTATCAAGTGCACAAAAGTGTGGAAGCAATTCTGTGGCAGTTTGCACGATCGCGATCGTGCTCTGCCGTTGGCTAGCAATAAATAACGTTTTAAGGAGTGCGTCGTGGGTGGACGTAGGCACGTACCGAGTGTAGCATCGAAAGAGCACGAGATACACGTGTCGTCCGTGCAACATCCACCAGGTCGCGTGTGCAACTATCGGTATCCTCGTAAACAGCCTTTTCCAGAGAAACCGGAAAACCCACACACACACAGTTATACACTCACACGAGCCAATAACCTTCTCCTCCTTCTCGATTTCCTTCAACTACACACAGAGAGCGTATCGTCCGACGATAAATAAAGTTTTAGAGCTGCTATTTACCGCACACCGATCGCCGAAAGCCATTCAATTATTACTTTTAATTAGTACGGGAGATCGGAAGCTGCAACACTTTTTGTTTGACTTGTTTTTTTTTATCGTTTACCTTGTTGATTTGCGATACTATCGGCGAGGAGGTTGTTTAGGTCGATGATCGATTGGGTATATCCTGTGCAATTTTAAATATCCTGTATGGCTCCGAACATTTGTGGATATTCAGAGTTGTAAATCCCCATTAATTCATGAGATATAGTTTACAGTACAATTTGTTTTGTAATTATGATTTCATAATAATAATATGTAGTCATTATAAAATAGTGTAAACATTTGAATAGCTGAAAAAAATACTAATTTTCGCTTTAATATTGCAAGAAATAGTGGAAAAAATGGAAGAAATAAGAAATACATTACTTATTTTTTTCCATTTTTTTCAAAAGGATTACCGTGAATTTTTATTGAAACATAATAATTTTTGCAGCCATTCTAAAGTTTAATCATCGTATTACAATCGCTACATGTTATTATTATAAAATCATAATTATAGAGCTGATCGTATCATCATCGTTATTTCTATATGTATTAGGCATTTACAACTCTGTGGATATCGAATAATACAAAAGCGATTCAGCCAAAATAAATGATAAATGTATTTTTATTATACTATCGTTCGGAAAGTTCTGTATGTCAGATATATTTTCGTATATATATTCTTTTCCATGGGGATGCACTTTAAAAGTGCATAGAAACGCGTACATTTATGTTTTATTTAAAATATTTTAAAAATTGGATAATATTTATATGTTTTATTAAATAATTTTTTTTACTCGCGGCGGGACGCGTCATTCTTGAATTGTAGGTAATACAATAAGCTTTATAGTCGAAAAATCTTCAAGAGACGGGCTCCTCTTTCGGTTGTCGTTGCTTAGAATTTCTTCAACGACGATGATAAAGCCTTGAAGTGAAAAAAATTAGCATCGAAAGGTCGATTTTTCGACCTAAACAGAGAATTTAAAATTTATATTTTCTATTTTGAGCAACCTGATTTTCAAGATTTGCTTTAACATTGTTCATAAAAAGTTGTAAACATTTTTAACAGTGTATCCGATGTATCAATGTTGCACCCAGAAAAAAGATTTGGTAATATTAACTAAAATGATCTATTCAACATTTAATTATTTCAATCAACTAAAATTTGCTTTCCCTCCAACAAATATGTATTTCATTCAATTTTCCAGTTTTTTTATTTCCATCATATTTATTTATTTGAATCAACTCTCACTGTGCAGCGGATACTTAAAAAAAATATTTTATTTATTGCTACTAAATACTTTCTTAATCCGGAAAAAAGATGTAGTTAAAACGACCAAATACATGTATTAGATATTTTTTAATAAAATCAATTAGAACTATCTTATAATCCAATATATATTTATTTCCTTTCATCATTGGAGTTTATTATCATCAACATGCAACATTTATCGATTTTACTTAATTCTTGTCGTATATTTATATAAAAATTATAATTTTATATTATATTATAATTTTAATCAACATTTATATAACCACCGACCTAAATAAATATTTCTTAGATTTGAATATATTTGCTATTCAATAAGTATATTAATTACAAAAAAAAAAAACATTTATTTGATGTGAATGGAAGTCTAGTAGGTCAGCATCCAAATAAGAAATTTTATTTCCGATGCGTAGATTCTAGTCCCGTTCACAAGATCTTTTTTTCTGGGTGCGAATCGAGCATATTATTCCCTATCACAACATCAATATATTTATTTCAGCAAAAATTGTTTCAAGCTAATTTTTATTCCCCGTTATGAAAAATTCATATCGTATATCTACATTATTAAAAATATTTTGAAAATTAATATATGTATTCGAAGTTCTTTTGCAGATACGCTATGTTAAATTTCATTTAATATACAGATATATTGTAAAATTCCAATAATTATATTATAAACACAACTTTTATGAAGTGTTTAATATACTGTATATTAATTTTACAACAATTTTTTTGTATATTAATTAATATGTGTACATTAAATTTAACATACGTGTATCCGCAAAAAAAAACTTCCAATACTTTATTAATTTTTATTAATACTTTATTAACTTTATATTAATTTTCATACGAACATTTCTGGGCCATACACTGTTAGAAATTTTTGTATGAAAATTAATATAAAGTATTGGAAGTTTTTTTGCGGATACGCGTATATTAAATTTAATACACAAATGTTAATTAATATACAAAAAAATTGTTGTAAAATTAATATTCAGTATACTAAATACTTCATAAAACTTGTGTTTATAATATAATTATTGGAATTTTACGACATATCTGTATATTAAATGAAATTTAATATTAAATAGTATAACTATAGTATAACTATAATATTAAATAGTATAAACAGTATATTAAATGAAATTTAATATACTAATTAATATACTTATTTAATATATTAATTTATATTAAATGAAATTTAATATACTTTATCTGAAAAAGGACTTCCAATACATATATTAATTTTCAAAATATTTTTAACAGTGTAGGCGAAGCATCCGGGATCGAAATTTGAGTGTATTTTTTTTGTTATAAACAAAGGGCTAAAGAGCTGGTCATTGGAATAGGCGCAGTTTAATAATTTGATGGATTGTACAACATAGGAGCGCCACTGAATATACAGCAGCGACAGTTTTATAGTTCGTCGAAATCCATTTTCAGCGATGGCTTGGCAAACACGTTGCTTAGCATAGTGGCTTAGTTCGAGTTACCGCAATCAAGCCCTCTGTCGGGTCTAACGTCGGTCGTACCAAATAATGCTTTCCACGAAAAAGTATCGTCGTAGTAAATATATATTTATTTATTTAAAAAATACGTAGAATTCTTTTTACTTATATATTACAATACTTTTCTATTTATTCGTCCTTCTAAGCCTGGACAAAAAAATTAGTATAAAATTGTTTTTATTTTATTTTTATTTTATATATATATATTTTTTTAAAATTTGTTTATTATATTATATTGCTTCCTCATAGAGGAAGCTTTGTTTTCATGAAATTTTTTTTTTTCGAGATTTTCATGTCAGTATGCTTAGAATCACCTAAAACGTCGAGAAAAGTGGTTTAGAAAAAATGTCCGTATGTATGTATGTGTGTGTGTGTGTGCTGGGCTTCGAAAATTCAATCTCCTCTCATTCGGTAACCGTTCGAGCGATCCGGCTCAAATTTGGCACGCAAGTAGAGTAGCTGCCCCTCTTTGAATGTTGTGATTTTTGCCAAAATATGTGAAGTCATTAAGATTTTATGTTGATTTTAATTTGTTGAAAAAAGGGCGTGGTCGCTCTAACTTTCGTAAAAGTTCGCCGATTTGGCTAAATAGTTCTTCATAACTGAAGATACGTTCAATGTTGTATGGTATTGAATTTCGACGAAATCGGTAAAGCGGTTCGGATTTTATAGAATTTTGAATTTTTCGAAAAAAATAGATTTTGATCTAAATTACGTCGAATTTCAACAAATGAACAGAAATTTTGTACAGACGAAAAATAACATTCAGAAATGCCATGTACCAAATTTGGTGATGATCGGTAAAGTCGTTCGGATTTTACACCATTTTTCATTTTAAAAAAAATGTAGATTTTCGCTATAACTTCCGGAAAAGTTGAGAAAGTACGACAAAAATTTGTATCTAATCAAAATTAGATGTAACGGTGTTTTCAGAGGTGATTTATAGCTGTATAAAACACGTCTGCAAAAGAGACACAAGGTATAAAAAAAAAAGATGCAAAGTAGAACCTTGCACATTGCTTCCTCATTATTTTTCGCTTTTTACAAAGCTTCCTCTATGAGGAAGCCAAAATTGAATAACATACTGCTTCCTCACAGAGGGAGCTTTGTAAAAAGCGAAAAATAATGAGGAAGCAATGTGCAAGGTTTTACTTTGCATCTTTTTTTATATATATTTATATTTCGAGAATACAGTTTAATTTATTGGACAATGATGAAATGATTTTTTTTTTTTTTCATTGTCCGATATCCGTAGGCCGGAGATTATTCGTCCACTGATAGTTTAAGCGCTCATGATAACGAGATGCGCGATCCTAAAAGTTGACGTTGAATAGAAACCCGATAACATCTATCGACATTGTAATAAAAATATCTTTTATGTTTCAGGTAAGAGGCTTTCATAGTGCAACGTATCGAAAGGCCGAGGTGAACGATAAAATAAGGGTTGGTGCGCAGTAAAGCCAGTGAGAACTCGACCTCGTTCTCGTTACCTCGCTATAAGTAGCTTGCACGATGGATCGACAGGTAATATCCGTCGATTCAATAGCCAACGTATCGTTGCTTTTTTCTCCTATATTTACACCAACATTAATATCGAAGCTTGTACGTACCATTAATTTTTATCTTACTATAAATTATCGAACTAAAGTTTGTTCAAAAAAAATTGTCAAACTCATAATTATGGAGGAAAAAAAATGTATTGCGGAGGGAAAAACTTTGATTAATTATCAGATGCGTCTTGAAAAATTCCATTTTATGACTTTGACATGCATTGGGAATATATTAGCGATATACAAAATTTAATATCTAATATTATTCTGATTTTCTTAAATGAAGAATATTTTAAGACTTTCATTATAAACTCATCCATACAGATTTTTTGCGACACTAAAACTTACAAGTTTTCAGAATGTACGCAAATTCGATTTTTTTCCAACTATAAATATTTCTATATACTTACGATTTAGATATAATATTTTGTTTGCTCAAAATTCGTATCAGGTTTTTTTTTTAAAAATTCGCTTTTGTAATAGTTACGAAAAAATGAAAGTAATAATTCTTTTCAAATGTTTAATGATATTTTGCAGAAATCATAATACTTTAACAGTTGACAAATAGTTAAATACAACTTCAACTATTTGCTTATAGTTAGTGCAACTTTATTACGACCATTTCAAACTGTTTGAATAATTTCTCAAAGAATACTATGTGATGATGATTTCTCTGAATATTACCTTGCATCTGTCGCTAAATAATCAAAATAATATACTTTTTGTTACGATAACTGTTATTAACTATTGACTATTATATATGATTATATTTTAAATTATTTTAAATTATTATTAACTATTATAAATAATTAGTACCGATTACTTTTTAAAAATGGCTGAGTTTGTATTTCACTATAAATTTATAGTATTTAGTATCTTTTTTTCTCCGAGTGTGATCGAAGCAGAGTTGTAAATCCCCATTAATTCATGAGATATACTTTACAGTACAATTTGTTTTGTAATTATGATTTCACAATAATAATATGTACTGATTATAAAATAGAGTGTAAACATTTGAATAGCTGAAAAAAATACTAATTTTCGCTTTAATATTGCAAGAAATAGTGGAAAAATTGGAAGAAATAAGTAATGCATTACTTTTTTAATGCATTTCTTATTTTTTTCCATTTTTTCAAAAGGATTACCGTGAATTTTTATTGAAAAATAATAATTTTTGCAGCCATTCCAAAGTTTAATCATCGTAATACAATCGCTACATGTTATTATTATAAAATCATAATTATAGAGCTGATCGTATCATCATCATTATTTCTAAAGGGGGATTCCACGGGACTTTCGCCACCCCCCAAAAATAAAATCTCAAATTTCATCTAAAAATCAGGTTCAGCGGTGTCTATTGATGGACCAAATTTCAAAATTCTAAAAAAATAGTTGACCGGAATATGCAAATTTTTTTGTTTTTTATCGTTTTTCATTTAATCTGTAATATCTCAGAAACTATTGATCGTATCGAAATCATTAAAAGACGAAAATGTGCATTTTTTTTATAGCCAACAAGAAAAAAATATATTCAAAATTAATTGCTTAATTTCAGGTCACATTTTATGGAAGAAACAACAAAATTATTTTTTTTATGGTTGGACTTCAGATTTTTTCATCGGACAAATTGTCTCGGAATCTTTAAGTGATCGCCGAATTTTGAGTATTTTTTTTTTCATGGGATGGCCCAATGCTGTGACGTTACAGCAATTTGAATGTTTTTAATATATAAAAAAAAATCCATATTCAAAATTAAAATTAATTAAAATGGTTGGACTTCAGATTTTTTCATCGGACAAATTGCCTCGGAATCTTTGAGTGATCGCCATTTTAATTAATTTTAATTTTGAATATGGATTTTTTTAATATATTTAAAACATTCAAATTGCTGTAACGTCACAGCATTGGGCCATCCCATGAAAAAAAAAATACTCAAAATTCGGCGATCACTCAAAGATTCCGAGGCAATTTGTCCGATGAAAAAATCTGAAGTCCAACCATAAAAAAATAATAATTTTGTTGTTTTTTCCATAAAATGGACCTGAAATTAAACAATTAATTTTGAATATATTTTTTTTCTTGTTGGCAATAAAAAAATGCACATTTTCGTCTTTTAATGATTTCGATACGATCAATAGTTTCTTAGATATTACAGATTAAATGAAAAATGATAAAAAAACGGAAAAATTTGCATATCCGGTCAAATATTTTTTTAGAATTTTGAAATTTGGTCCATCAATAGACACCATTGAATCTGATTTTTACAAAAAATTTGAGATTTTTTTTTTTTCGGGGTGGCGAAAGTCCCGTGGAATCCCCCATAAGTATTAGTCATTTACAACTCTGGATCGAAGCAGAGCTAGAAGAGAAGAGTTCTTGGTGCCTAATATCTTGGTGACATTATTCTGTACTTTCGCTGACGCTAGGATGGCAGTAACGCATACCACGAATGATTTACGGGCTGTATCATTTTTCCCTCTAACCTCCGTTGCTTCTCTCCTGTGCTTTCCTCAAGATGCGCCTGAACTCGCCCGGATATTTAATCTATTTTCAGTTAGCCGACGGCGTATAACAAGCCACTCCTTGGCGAAGTTGGTTCAACGTTAGGATATGCTTTCCGGGAATTGGCTACGTCTCGCGCGCCTCCTCATCCACCTTTTCCTTCCTTCCGTCAACCTCCTTCTCTCTGTCTTTCTCTCTTGCTCGGTATAAACTTATAACGGTTATAACTTGTACACGGCATCCTGGGATTTTGCTCAATTTAAAGTTTCACCGCAGCGTCTTTCTATATAGATCCTACTGCCGGACGAGTCTCGCCCGAAAGTACATCACCGCTCTAAAATGTGTGTATTCCAAAATGTACATATGCAACTGCTGTATGCAAAAATAACCCAGACCGCTCGGATGTTTTTCCAATTTTACGACTGAGCAAATGAATAAGACATGTTCTTGGTTTTGGGCCGGATATTATTGATTATAATTCTGGATAATGTTTACGATCGTGAATTGTCACACGTCTGATCGCTTGTAAAGTCATGTCAAATATCAAGTTCAAAAAGAAAATTAATGTTGCCTCAACATCTAAGGTAAACGGCCCAGTTTGTGACACCTTTAGAGCAGCGGGGTCGATTTTCTGTTATTTACAGATGCGTGATATTGTTAAACTGAAAATGAACGTTTTCAATCCGTGCATTAAAACCTTCTGAAATAGATTAGACTATTCTTCAAAGGCAAAATGTTGAGAATATTAATAAAAACATTATTTAAATATTGCTTGTCTACTGCCGGGGTTCCTGACCCTGCAGAACCACTCATGTAGTAGCTTGTGAGCCTCGCGTGTACGGGGTTTGTGACACTGACGCCATAGGTCCTGACCCCCGCGTGTACCGGGATTGTGACACTCACGCCGTAGGTCCTGACCCCCGCGTGTACCGGGTTTCTGACACCTATCCGGGTTTTTCGAACTCCTATTTCTAAAAAATATCGATAATTAAATGAAAACGAAACCATAATAACGTTAAATGTTGAAATTTATACAGTATTCAATCCTAACCTAATTTTCAGCAACAAGTAAAACTCGTAAATATTGAGAGGGTCAGCAACCGCGTCAATAACCACACTTACGTTGGGAGTTATTGACCCTTTGAGTTTACGGGAAAAACTAATCAATAGCTTAAGTATTCGATTTCTTGTCGATAAAGCTCATTATCGTGATCATTTTCATATAATTGTTATGTTGTATTATACTTACTTAAGAATGGAAACGATCAAATACGCGACCGATGCAGCTAGTGAGCTCCGTCTAGGAATGGCGGTTCGAACTCACTGAGACGCAATACCACGGCTTTCACCGGCGAAATGTATTTCTAAATAATTTGTTACGAAATTTGTTTATTGTAGAAAAAAAACTATTAAAAAAGCTCTTTAATTTGGCGACAATAAGGTTAAAATTCGACGTAAATTACATTTATGACAGTGTAAAATAGCTATCGGGGGTCACAAACCGAGCCAGGGTCACAAACAGGGCCGTTTACCTTACAACATTCGTAACAATATTTATCTTCTATTCACAAGAAAAAATCATTATTTTAAACGTACGTGTGAAGGGGTAAAAAAACACATTATAACCCACTAAAAAATTATAGTAGTTTACAATTTATTGAAAACTACTATAATTTTTCCAAATATGAAGAGAAAAAAAAGTTTTTTAAAATAAATCTATATAGATATATAAAAAATATATATTAAAAAAAATTATAGTAGTTTTAAAAAAATATAGATTTTTTATATATCTCGATTTATTAAAATATTTGTTTTTCCTCTAGATGTGGTAAAATTTCGAAAAAATATAGTTGCTACGATAACACGATATATTAGGTCGATATGAAAAAGTACGTAAAACAAAATTGATGGGAACACCTGTGATATTTACCGTGTACATTTTTACACCCGCCATGTGCTGAATCGATCGACACATATCTTCGAGTATGGATTGCGTGGAAGAATAGTGCACGAAAAAGGACTATAGCTATAAGTTTATCCAACTCGGGCATTATTTCTCATTCCGGTATAATTTTCCTCTACACAAATTACCCGTTCGGCTGAGGGGTGGGTTAATAGAGGTTCCGGTAAGTATACGATGAGTGTAAAAGCTCGGTGGTATCCAAGAAATTTCTCAATGGCTCGGCGTTTGTAGACGGGATAAAGTTGATGGGAGGGATAGTCAACGTGTGGGTGTTTTCCGAGAAGAGCGCAGTGAAAAGAAAATGAGAACTCACCTCGCGCGCAATTACTTAGGATAAACGCGCAGGATGCTTGGTTCCTTTTCGGGAAACGCGTCTAGCAGCAGCAGCAGAACTACATCGGCATCCCTACCTCGTTGCTCGTACGGTAACGTTGCTTCCTTCGCTTTCGTAGCCTCTATTTCGCGGTGAAATCCGACAGTTTTACGATCGGAGGTGGAGTTGAAATAATAGGTGTGCTAGGGGAAAAACGAGGACGAGTGAGAACGTATACGAGGAGGAGCTATGGAGAGAAAGGAAAGAGGATCGATGGCCCAAGCGAATGAGGATTGGCAGACGATAGTGAAAAGTTCATCCCGTAAAGGGAGTTAGACGATGAGACTCTTTCTCTTGTTGTATGTACACACTATTTGAGCCCTTTAGCCCACTTGGACTCACACACCTACATCATATTTTCAACTCAACGTCAAAGCGAGAAAAATGACTGACGACTGTCGAGTACCTAATGCGTCCCGAGCACGCGAACCTCTGATCGAAGTGCCGTTAGTTCCTTCACAATTTAGTGTGTGTGTGTGTGTGTGCGTGTGCTTTTTCTCACACACAATTTCTTGTTTATTTCCCTTTCGCTGAAAAAGTCTGGATCACTGTCAGTCACGAACCCCTATCACTCGATGCCAGCCACTCTCTTTCAGCCCTCTTTTCGCTACCTCATATTGCTCCCGGTTACCGTCGAATTCTACCAAATGGGATTTTTCGTATCTTTCGCATTTTCTCCAAACCCATTAATCAATCTTTCTCAATTACATTTAACCGCCCTACGAGAATCAGTGATTGACAGCACGGAGAATTTTTTTTTTTTTTTTTTTTCTTTGTCATGGACTCGTTCGGCTCGGAAACGTATCTATACCGACGCTTTTGTGGCTGATAGGCTGATACTGTTTCGAGAATATTTTTGCCATTTGTTTCAATCAAATTGCATTGAAAAGGAAAGCCGGAGTTATTCGCGCTGTATTTAATTGGCAAAAAACGGTAGGTATTGGGTGAATATACACGGAAAAAAGGCTTGGTTGGAAGAGCCAAGTGCTATGATTATATATGCGCCCGACGATTAAATTGGTTAGACCAACCAAGTAATTTGTTAGGCTACCAAGTCACTTGGTTATCTTACCAAGTCACTTGGTTAGTCCGACCAAGAAATTGGTTAGTCCAACCAAGAAATTGGTGTCAATGAAATTTCTCTCGGTGTAATTCTCTATATTTTGTGCTCACATTATCCGAACATTTTGTTCGGAATAATCTTCATACGCATACAGGGCAAAGCAATTCACGTTACGAAAAATAATGCAAAGTCTATTGCCTGCAAAACGTCTGTAGTTTCGTACGACATGAGATTTATGAAAGATATACAGCTCCCGTGTAGCGTCGATCTTTCAACGTTCGCCGTCATAACGGCATCGCGTTTCTATTCACGGTATAACTAAACATTTCCAAACTTACAAGATCGATCCCATTTACGATGTTGTCTGGGTTTATTTACCACACTGAGAGAAAAGTTTTTTATCATTTGTTAACAGTTAACAAATCTTGGTTAAATGGAACGCGCTCTGGTCCACAAATCGTCTGACGAAACTACACGACATAAGGGAAACCATCTGGGAGAAACGCTCTGATTTCATAAAGAGGAAAGAGCAAAGTGCTATAACACGGCTGAGAATCGGCCACACAAACCTCACGCACGTCCACCTATTCAAGAAATCCGAAGCTGAAATGTGCAATCTATGCAACACCCAACTTTCTGTCCAACACATCATAATGGAATGCCCCAAATATCAATCGCAAAGGACCACCTTCCGGATTCCACAAACCCTGAAACACTGCCTCAATAAGAAGACTGAGGCCACACAGACTCTAAAATTCGCTAAAGCAATTGATATACTAGATAAGCTATAGAAAAAGACAAACCTGATGTGCAAACAAACAAACCAAATGTAAATATTTATGATATGAAGTAGTCGCTAATAACCTCCGATATTGAGGCGACTTTAAATAAAATTTAAAAAAATAAAAAATCTTGGTTAAATATGGCGAAATGAACCATTTAGTTATTCTTATTGACTCTCACTTGAGCTAAATAAAATTAGCTTGTCGCAAATGAAGCTCGCTGACATTTGTTAATAGTTAACAAATCTTATTTGGTCCACGGGAGATTCAATAAGAATAACTAAATGGTTCATTTCGCCATATTTAACCAAGATTTGTTAACTATTAACAAACTCGTCTCTCAGTGCAAACTATTTTAGATGTCTTAACTATATTTTTCTCTCGGTGTAAGATTGAAAAATTCATCCGCTTTTCAAGCAGATAAGATGCATTTTTACTCTATCTCAAAATAGAAGCTTACGTCTGGCGCTTTTTAATAAATATTTTTCGTATCTTTGGCATTTCCTCCAAACCTATTAATCAATCTGTCTCAATTAAATTTAACCTCCCTACGAGAATCTGTGATAGACAGCACGGATCATTTTTTTTCTCATGAACTCGTTCGGCTCGGAAACGTTTCTATACCGACGCTTTTGTGGCTGATAGGCTGATACTGTTTTGAAAATATTTTGTCATTTGTTTCGATCAAATTGCTCTGAAAATGAAAGCCGGAATTATTCGCGCTGTATTTAATTGACAAAAACGGTAGGTATTGGGTGAATAGCAAAACGAGGGGCATATTAATAATTAAGATTCAAAAATTCTTCCGCTTTTCAAGCAGATAAAATGCGTTTTCACTCTATCTCAAAAGAGAAGTTTACGTCTGGCGCTTTTTAATAAATATTTTCCGTATCTTTGGCATTTCCTCCAAACCTATTAATCAATCTGTCTCAATTAAATTTAACCTGCCCACGAGAATCTGTGATTGACAGCACGGATCATTTTTATTTCTCATGAACTCGTTCGACTCGGAAACGTTTCTATACCGACGCTTTTGTGGCTGATAGGCTGATACTGTTTCGGGAATATTTTGTCATTTGTTTCGATCAAATTGCTCTGAAAAAGAAAGCCGGGATTATTTGTGCTGTATTTAATTGACAAAAACGGTAGGTATTGGGTGAATAGCAAAACGAGGGGCATATTAATAATTAAGATTCAAAAATTCTTCCGCTTTTCAAGCAGATAAAATGCGTTTTCACTCTATCTCAAAAGAGAAGCTTACGTCTGGCACTTTTTAATAAATATTTTCCGTATCTTTGGCATTTCCTCCAAACCTATTAATCAATCTGTCTCAATTAAATTTAACCTCCCCATGAGAATCTGTGATTGACAGCACGGATCATTTTTATTTCTCATGAACTCGTTCGGTTCGGAAACGTTTCTATACCGACGCTTTTGTGGCTAATAGGCTGATACTGTTTCGAAAATATTTTGTCATTTGGTTCAATCAAATTGCATTGAAAAAGAAAGCTGGAATTATTCGCGCTGTATTTAATTGAAAAACGGCGAGTGAATAACAAAACGAGGGGCGTATTAATAATTAAGATTCAAAAATTCTTCCACTTTTCAAGCAGATAAGATGCATTTTCACTCTATCTCAAAAGAGAAGCTTACGTCTGGCGCTTTTTAATAAATATTTTCCGTATCTTTGGCATTTCCTCCAAACCTATTAATCAATCTGTCTCAATTAAATTTAACCTCCCCATGAGAATCTGTGATTGACAGCACGGATCATTTTTTTTTCTCATGAACTCGTTCGGCTCGGAAATGTTTCTATACCGACGCTTTTGTGGCTGATAGGCTGATACTGTTTCGAGAATATTTTGTCATTTGTTTCAATCAAATTGCATTGAAAAAGAAAGCCGGAATTATTCGCGCTGTATTTAATTGAAAAACGGTGAGTGAATAACAAAACGAGAGGCGTATTAATAATTAAGATTCAAAAATTCTTCCACTTTTCAAGCAGATAAGATGCATTTTTACTCTATCTCAAAAGAGAAGCTTACGTCTGGCGCTTTTTAATAAATATTTTCCGTATCTTTGGCATTTCCTCCAAACCTATTAATCAATCTGTCTCAATTAAATTTAACCTCCCCACGAGAATCTGTGATTGACAGCACGGATCATTTTTTTTTCTCATGAACTCGTTCGGCTCGGAAACGTTTCTATTCCGACGCATTTGTGGCTAATAGGCTGATACTGTTTCGAAAATATTTTGTCATTTGTTTCAATAAAATTGTACTGAAAAAGAAAGCCGGAATTATTCGTGCTGTATTTAAGTGGCAAAAACGGTGAGTGAATAACAAAACGAGGAGCGTATTAATAATTAAGATTGAAAAATTCTTCCGCTTTTCAAGCAGATAAGCTGCATTTGTACTCTGTCTCAAAAGAGAAGCTTACGTATGGTGCTTTTTAATAAATATAATAATATCTTGCAGTCGAGAAACTGAAGAAAACCAGCGAAACGTTGAACAAGACCAATTTTCCTTGTTCTTCTGAGGAAAAGTAGTGAGACGAAGCGCAGAGTCCGAAAGAAGAATGCAATTTGCGGGCAAATTATTCCTCCTGAGGTACTTAGTCCCGTGATACTCGCTCCTGACAAACGAGAATTGCCGCGCATTGGAGAGCAAAGAGTTTTGTCCCTCTCTCAAGTTCACCCCGCCCGCGTCTCTTTATTCGCTTTCCTTCGTTGATTAGATCGCAGTGGTGGTAGACGACGTAACCTACCCTCACCTTGAGCCTTTTGCGGATGGAAATAAGAGCCGAAGCTGAGAGAATACCTGGCTAGATCTTCGAGTTGATCGAAACGCAAAAGCCTTCGGCCTGTCTGTTCCACTCCTTGGGGATCACCAGCTTATATCTTTTCTCTCGCTCACCGACTAGTTTTTCTTTATCGCCTTATTTTTACCTCTCACGTTTTTGTCATTTTTTTCGCCCGTCGCGTCTAAAGAAACAAAACGCTTTTTTATTACCGAGTAGTCTGCACGTATTAGGATGATTCTTATTTAGGATTCCGTTCAATTTTGTCTTTCTGATTTTTTAAAGTCACGGGTGGCCGTAACCCAGTTTTTCGTGATCCCAAATAAGAAGCTCTTTAATACTTATGCATGTACGGCATTTTTTAAGTGAAATTGAACTACACAAAATTTTCACCCCACCCAATTTACTTTGATTTTCATGTATCTATATATTTATATTCATTAATAATAATTAACTCATGAATAAAATACGAAATTGCATCAATGGAATTTTTTAATTACACTCAAGTAAAAAAATTATCTATATAGTATATAAGAATATATATAGATTAAAATATAAAATTGGGCATATATAGTCTATATGCAATCTAATTTATACATAATCCCAACTTCACAGTTGGCCTTGTTTATAAATTGTACGTAGATTATATATAAAGTTTATACAGACTATCCATCTCCAATTCCATATATCGGACTACATATTATTTTTTTACTTGGGCGGACAATCTCCTAACTCTGCCGTTAACTATACTGTAAGAAATATTTAGAGAATTCATATATTATATAGTAATTTGATATATTGTATTTTTACTAAACCAGTGGAAAATTCAATTTAATATACAAAAAAAAAAAAAAAAAGAAAAAGAAAATGAAGGTTCAATATACGTGTTGTGAAATTGAAGTTACTTTATATTAAAAAACACGACTCTTGTAATGATAAAAGAGCTTCCTGCACTGTGTAGTAATTTAATCATAAATATTTTTAGCAGCCTAGTTCAATTATTTCCTGCGCAAAATAGCACACATTTGTACACAACTGTCGACTGACAGGAAATTTCAGGACTTATGAAGAAGGTCAGGGTTTTTTGCACGTTCGATTTGACGTTGAATTTTCCCCACAAATATAGATTGTAAATATGCATGCATATACGGTATGTACTGTAGCGTCGCAAGGAGTGTCGCGACCTCGGAAATCGATTCACCACCACTGACGTCCGTTGTATATAGCCATTGCATATAGCAGCAGCCTGATTAGTAAATTACATGATTCATGCACTTATTTCAATAGCGTTATATCAGGAAAGGAGTTTAACGAGACACACGCGACTTTTCTCTCCTTTTTTATTATTTCGTTTATTTCCAACAACAAGTTATTATGCAAAGTGCATTTACACTTGACTGTCGATCAACGCCCTGTAATATTCATGAAATATGATAAACCGTTCGTCAGTGAGAATATTGGCAGGCGAGACAATTTTTAGATGGAACCAAAACTTTATTACTTATCGCTGTGGTGTTTATCGAATGTGGTAAAGAAAAATTATTGACATTATGCCGGTGGAGTTTCCGGGGCCGGAGACTTTGATGTCATTTAGTCGTCGATAATGCGAGCTTATAATGCTTCTACTACTACCATAGCTCACTGTGCATGCATACATTAAAATATGCGAAGGAAAAAAATAGAAAGACCTTTCATCCTTCTAAAATAAGTACCTAAAGACTGGCAATCTCACTGTGTTTTATTTATCAAATTTTCTATTTTTGTAATACGTTCAGGGTCTCAATTAAAAGTAATTTATGCAAATTTGTTGAATCAATACAAAGTGAAAAGTAGATTACTCGATTGATAATTACTGGAAATATAAAATCTTGACGTTTTACATTTTTTATATAGCTCTAGAGAATCTCTGGAAATCAAATTTTCATGCAAGCTGAATGCAGACTGTATGGAAAAGTGAATGTTGCGAAGAATTAATGAGTAGTTAAGTGCAAAGTGAAGATATTAATTTTCAACGCTCTTAATATTTCATATATTTTTCCATTAGAGACTGTGCTAATATATACATATATATCTGTGTATTAATTAGTTTTCCATTCAAGCCTCAATTATGAGAGATAAAAAAAACTAGAAGCTTCATCTGCACTGTAAGAATTTTTGTTTGAAAATTAAGATACAGTATATAAAGCTCGGATGCATATACCGTTATATTAATTTTCAGATGCATTCGTCATTGACAAATACAATATTTGTATATTAAAATGAAGGTTACAATACTCACGTACTGTAATTTTCAAATACCGGTATCGGAGAATTCTTATACTATTCTAAAAATGTACAATAAAAGTATATTAATGAAGCATTCTCTGTCAATTCAGCCACTTTTTTTTCGACCCTCTCCGATTTGCCCTGTAATTGATTATATGAATGTACCACTAAAAGACACGCTATGTGAATTTTTTCAGATTTTAAAAAATAATTTTTCAGAAAATGGCTTTTTTTATTCACGTGCAAATATCTCAGAATTTTGAAGTTACTGAAAAAAAATGTCTGCACATAAAAGTTGTCGTTTATTGTTAGCTTTCGAGCGGAATATTCCAAATAATCGTCACGTTCCTGTGAGTATGATTTTTTTCCGAAAAATGGAGGAATTATTTTTTAATTAAAAAAAGGATATTTTTTTTACTGAAAAAATTACAGAGTATTGCTACATGACTGTTTATATCACAAAAAAATCGCCAGAGTGGCACCGATCGATCTTCTGGTATTAAAAAATGCATTTGTGTGAAAGTTCCGAAAAACGGGGGCATTATTATTTTTTTGATAAAAAAAAGGTTACTTTTTTTGGCTAATAAAATTACAGAGTATTCTTGCATGACTGTAGATATTGCAAAAAAATCATCAGAGTGGTACGGATCGAGCGTCCGGTATAAAAAAAAATAATTCCCCCGTTTTTCGAAACTTCCACACGAATAATTTTTTTAAATACCGTAAGCTCGATCCGTACCACTCTGATGATTTTTTTGCAATATCTACAGTCATGCAAGAATACTCTGTAATTTTATTAGCCAAAAAAAAGTAACCTTTTTTTATGAAAAAAAAATAATAATGCCCCCGTTTTTCGGAACTTTCACACAAATGCATTTTTAATACCAGAAGATTAATCGGTGCCACTCTGGCGATTTTTTTGTGATATCAACAGTCATGTAGCAATACTCTGTAATTTTTTCAGTAGAAAAAAAATATCCTTTTTTTAATTAAAAAATAATTCCTCCATTTTTCGGAAAAAAAATCATACTCACAGGAATGTGACAATTATTTGGAATATTCCGCTCGAAAGCTAACAGTAAACGACAACTTTTATGTGCAGACATTTTTTTTCAGTAACTTCAAAATTCTGAGATATTTGAACTTGAATAAAAAAAGCCATTTTCTGAAAAATTATTTTAAAAAATCTGAAAAAATTCACATAGAGTGTCTTTTAGTGGTACATTCATATAATCAATTACAGGGCAAATCGGAGAGGGTCGAAAAAAAAGTGGCTGAATTGACAGAGAATGCTTCTAATATGGAATTCACATATCCGTTTCGTAAATCTCATATCGTTTTGTATATTAAATTCTCTTGCATTTTTAATAGTGTGGTTTTGATCATAATAACACCAAAGCAGCGCATAAAATGAAGTATAATTTTCTATCAGTCCTTTTATACTTTCTACATTCTTTTTTTAAACATCTTTTTAAAAAGAAAGAGAGAAAGGAGGAAAGCTTTGGCCTGATCACCATTTCAGCTTTCCTGGATATGCGTTTTATTATCGTCTAAGCGTGTGTTCGACGTTGAAAGGATTGCATCTGCAATGATTAAGCTTCTCTCTTGGGACAACTTGAGTCAGTCCCCTCATAACTCCCCGTCGAATAGTTACGCCATTTCATAACCGCAAACGTCGCGAACAAATGGCATGGCGCTTTACTCGACAAATTGCCGTTTCAATTCCCCGAGGTCGTGTTCCCGAAGAGAAATAGAAATGGAACGAAAAAGGCCTTCTCGAAATTTTCAACATCTCGTCGTCTGTCAGAGAAGCCTCCAGGAGTTTTGGCGAAAAAAATAACATACGAGAATATCATCGTTCATCGTACAACATTTGATTGATGAATCACTCCAGGCTAACATTGCAATTGTATGTGGCCTTTTCGTCACAAACACATGTTTTTTTGGTGGAAAAAAAAGAAACGCTTCGAAAAATTGCGATTTATATTTTTTATTTTTCACTGAGATTCTTTCAACGTTTTACACACATTTTTGTTCTCGCTTTTTTTTAATGAATTAACAGCTCGCGTTGAACCAGAAATGCCAGAGATTAAAAACTGCTATGTGAAATTTAAAAAAAAATCGTTAGTTCCCGGTGGAAAAATTGCAACAGGGTTCCAACTAGTTCCTGCCTGGGATTCCCATCTTACGGTCAGATTCCAGTCGGTCATCGGACCGGATTCCAGACATGAGATTTAACGTCTGAATTCCGATCATAACATGGAAACTCCAGATAGGACTAAACTGGATTCTAGTCAGAATTTATTAAGGATCTGTAAAGGCTTATAATCGAGGTAGTGATGATCCACAACTTTCAAACTCATTTTATTTGTTTAGTTATTTCGAAAATAATTTATTAGTAATGATTTTTTTTTCGATTTTCTTAACGTATTGGTAAAAAAAGTACATCATTAGAATTTCAATAAAACAAAAGTGCGCCATTCAAATTTATTACAGAATTTCATAAAAATAAAAGTAATGGGGAAAGTAATAGGTCATTCATTTTCCCATTACAAATGATCCATTATTATTTGTTTATGCTGTTATTATATAAAGTTAAATATTTATCTTTTTTATTTTCTTGACAAACTGCTTCCACTTTTTGTTTCTCAATAGATGAACTGTTAGGGTATCCCTAATAAAATCCCAATACGAGGTAATATTGCTCCCCATTCAGAACCGGCACCCGATCCGGGATCTATTCAGATTCCAAGTAAGATAGCCCTTTTAGGGAAACCCTAGCATATCCCGATCGATCAAAAACTGCCATTCAGTACGGAACTGGGAAGTTTTTCGGGATCTATTCAGATTCCAAGTAAGACAACCCTTTTAGGGAAACCCTAGCATATCCCGATCGATGAAAAACTGCCATTCAGTACGGAACCGGGAAGTTTTTCGGGATCTATTCGGTCTCGACGTTGGATAACCTATTTGGGGAGACCCGAGCAAATCCCGGCCAGGATCGAGTCGGAAATAGGGATTCCCAGACAGATTTCTCCATGGTTTAGGACATTCATTTTTCGATACCAAAACGTTTTGTCGCAAGTCTGAGGTTTGATAAAAATAGTAGTTCCGACCGACAAAACATTCACATAAAATTTTGTTGATTATCTTTCGGGCCTGGATTTCGACCAATCACAGAGCGGTATTCACGGTAATCGAATTTCATTTGTTAAAAATTTCATCGGTAATTTCACCCGGATATTCCACAGTAGTTTTTCCTTTGTTTTCAACCAATGTAACATTCGGATTGACATTTTTGTCTGTCAGAAATTGGGTTAATGTTTCCTCGAATACTGCTCTGCGCTTAGCCGAAATCCAGATCCGAAAAATATTCCGACAAATACCCCTCGACCTCCAAAATTAATCGTTATATTTCCCTCTAGTTTCCCTGCTTAGCAACGATCGGAATAAGTTTCGCACAAAAATCCCTCGCGTTGCGCGCTCGGGATTTTACTATGCGAAACTTCTTCCTCTCGTTGCCCAGCAACGAAACAATCGAGAAATATTCCGATAATTTTGGAGGTCTTGGGATATTACTACTGATTATTTCTCCCATCCAAATTTCCATCAATAAAATTGCACCATTCGACGTCACGTGGAACAACCTACACGGTTTTAAACTGACAATTTTTTGATAATTTTGTCTGTTGATTGCTATATATACAAAACAAAACATCATTCAGCCGTGTTAACCATCTGTCAACCTGACAAAGAGAATTTAATTGTGGCAATCAAAGGATTTTCATTAAACTTTAGTAGATTTGCTTTCTTTATCTGAACGGTAATTTTCGTCTCATAGTGCAATTCCATTGATCGCAATTTGGATAAGAAAAATAATCTCCCGAATACCACTCGAGCTTCGAAATTAATCTGATATTTCCCTCAAAGTTCCCCGCACACAAATGAGCTCGTCAGTTTTTCCAGAAAAATCACTCGCGCTGCGTGCTCGTGATTTTTTAACCTGGAAAGCTTGGCAGGTTCATTTATTTCCAACGAACCGATCGGGAAATATCCGATAATTTCGAAGCTCTTGTGGTATTACAAGAGATTATTTTCCCCATCGGAATTTCGGCCAATAGAAACGACGCATTTGGCCTCATGTGGGGGAACCTAGGCGATTTTATTTCGGATATTTTTCGGATATTTCCTAACAAGTTGCTAAGCAATAAAAACAATTTCTGAACAATTTTTAACCTGAGAATTCTTCACATCTGTCAAACTTCTAACGAGAACTGGAACGTGATCTGAAGAATGAGCCGAAATTCCGATGGAAAAAATAATCCGACGAATACCCCTCGAACTTCAAAATTAATCGTGTATTTCCCTCAAACTTCCCGGCATACAAACAATCGTGTCAAGTTTTGCAGAAAATTCCCTCGCGCAAGCGCTCGGGATTTTTTAACCTGCAAAACTTGACACTCTTGTTTGTATGCAACGAAGTTATCGGGAAATACCCGATAATTTTGAAGCTCTTGGGGTATTACTACTGAATATTCCAGTTTTGAAATTTCTACAAAATATCAAAGTCGATCAACCAGCAGCAGCGAAAAAGTGTGTCGCCTTAATGTATATATTGGTCGGTTTTCAATCTGCTCGGCACGCTCGCAGATAGGGAATAGAGGGAGAAACTTGAAGACTCGCGAGAGCCATTCTGATGTTTGCTGCCGCAGCATCAGCAACAGCAGCGACAAAAGTGCTCGCACGTTGGCGAATACGTGCGACGGGAAGAGGAGTTTAAAGTGCCAGAGCAGACGAGACGCGGAGTCTCTCGACTCATCGGGACTATGAATACTGTATAGTTGTATATTCGTAAAAGCACGAGAACGAAGCGTGCCGCGGAAAGCTAAAGCACGTGCTAGCCACCGTCGCCGTTGCTGACAGCCGTTCGTCGTCCCTCGGCGACAACTTTTCACCTTATAGTTATTATATACGATGGTACGTGTATCTGCAGACGTACCGCTCTCGACATATGACAAAAAATATGTTAGCTATGGCGTATTCATAGAGACACAAAGAGAGAGAGAGAGAGAGAGGGATGCAAAGTCTTTCAAGTCTGAAGCAATAGTTTTTTTTCCAGACGCCAAATATTTTCTCTACTGCGTACTCTCTTCCACGTGTGTCACGCAATACCCGCGAGCAATCCGATCTTAATAAGTTTGTGTCACGACATAACCTCGAAATATCAAAACACATTATTAGCCCTTTATGACGCACCCACTTTGATATAAATAGAGAGGTAAATTTATAACTCGCATCAGATATAACTGTGCCAAATTATAAGTCTAGAGGAAAACGACAGATTAAATTTTTATTCCGAATAACGACAAAGAGTTGTCATTTTTTTTTTAGAATTTTCTCTTTAACAATATTATTAATTCGTACATGTTTGGATCTAATTCATATTGAAAACAAGTTTTTAGTTAGAAAGCGAAGCCCTTGTTAAATTACTTTTATACCATATATGAAGTAAATTTATTATTAATTGTATTAATTAAATAAGCTTATTGGCGAAGATTTGAAGAAATTCAGTAATTTAGTTGCATATAGTAGAAAATGAGATTAGTGTCAGGGTGTATATTACAGAGCCTCTTGTACTTAGTTTGTTCTGCGGTTTTTCGGTTGTACATTATTCCTGCACATTATTCGCACACTTTAGGATCGAATTCGTATTGAAAACAAGTTTTCAGCTGATAAGCGGAGCCCTTGTTAAATTACTTTTATACCGTAAATGCCCGAGTTGGAAATTAGACCCTTCTCAAAGCCTAAATGTAGCAGTCCCACGGGGTTAACGGAGTTTCCTCCATTCCTTTGATACACGTCAAAACCTCCGCAAATGGCAGATATTACTCGAATGGAGTAAACGAAGTCTTCAGGGGTGCGTTCTGAATGACGAGCTCTTTCGTCATCCGATGCACCTGCGCAATGGTTTTTGCCGACATTTACGTTGAGTTTTAAGAAGTATAATGAAAGTGGAAGCTTGAAATAGTATATTAATCACCTAGGGATTTGCTAGGCTTACCCTAAGAGGGGTTCTATTTGGATTGTGAATAGAACCTGGATCGTCTTCCCATTACTCAACGATTTGTCCGGAACTAATTTTACTTCACCCTTTATGCAGTAAAATGTTGTAGAATACACGTACGAAACACTTTTCCTTAACTCGCGTGATTGTAACAACGTGTGCGGTTCATGTGCCCCAGACGCGTTCTCGTCGCTGCCCATACAGAAATTTCGACAGGGATCCAGCTGGAATCAGCTTGGTATTCCCATCTTCCGATAAGAATCCAGGTGGATCCAGCCTAGTATGCCCATCCAATGGCTGGAATCCAGTCAGCCATCGGAGCGGATCCCAATTCGAGATCCCGATCGGAATCCAGTTTCCGCGCGTTACATCCGATCCTTTGACCGACTGGAATCCGACCGGAAGATGGGAATACCAGGCGGGTTCCAGCTGGATCCCTGCCGAAATTTCTGCATGGGATTTCCTTAAACTCAATGAAAAAAAATTCAATTCACCCGTGGCTTTGGAATCAATGAATTTTTTTTCTCACTGTGACATATCACTCTTGTTTAATTAACAAAAAAAATTCTACCGGTAGTCTCGGTTACGTATCGATGCATTGATAACCAAACGAGGTCGCACAACGTCAAATTCATTCTTTTACGAAGTCGAAGCAGTTGAAATTGAAAGCAGTGAAGCAGTGCACCGAAGGAAGTCATAGCAAAGGCTCTCAAGGTGCGGGAATTTCAATGGTCATGGAAACTCGGAAACTACGAGGTGCTTCACTTGAGCTGCATGCTCGATCGTTGTGCGCGAGGTGCCGAGAAGCATTGGTGCCACGACCGTTCCCGGATTCCCTTCGTTAATCGGGAGAGTCGAGAGAGTGCGCTTGAAAACCCGAGGGTCTTGCACAAGGAGCAAGTGACGAAGAACGAGTAATTACTCGGCTACGCGGAAGCTCTCCAACTACGAGCTTGCTCTATATACTAGCAAGAATAATGTACAACCGAAAAACCGCAGAACAAACCAAGTACAAGAGGCTCTGTAATATACACCCTGACACTAATCTCATTTTCTATTATATGTAACTAAATTACTGAATTTCTTCAAATCTTCGCCAATAAGCTCATTTTATTCATACAATTGATAATGAATTTACTTCGACCGCGTTAAAATTAAAACCCTTCCAATACCTTTCGTTGAATTAAAATGGGTACACTGAAAAAAAATTCCATCGCGGGCTGCCAAAAAGAAGTATTTTTGAATTAACTCCTTAACCTAGAAAGAAGGTGTTTATTTCAATAAATTATTTCTACAACCTTTTTTTTTAAAGCAACCTTTGCCGTGCTTTCATTCCTTCAGCGACATATCATCTTATAAGTTACATTTTTTTTTAGTGTCTCGAAGATGATTTATTTAAAATTAATGAAAAACGGTTCCTTGTTTGAAGGAAAATTTTCATTAATTCAATGTCACTACATTTCATTGAATTTCTGATCATTCAAAGAAAATGTAGTATTAGCTTAAGTATTTCATTCAAAGAAATGTTTCATAGGTTGGGATTTTAATGAAATTTCTTTGAATCAAGGAAACTCTTTTTTTCTATGCGGACTTGATATTTTTAGAAGAGAAATCTTTTTAAGCACAAGCAATAATGTTATTTATTCGATATCGTGTTGCTATGTTTCTTTACGAGTCTACTTTTACTTATTATTTTGCGACAGTAATTTTTCGGTACGTCAGTGAATCGTATTTTACACCGAAGAAATAAACTTTCCTCAAGTTTCGCTTTCACCAAATGGACTTAGTATGAAGAAAAGGGTTTGTACGTAGAACAAGAAATTTGTTGTCTCAATTCATTCGCTTACTTAATATAGAGACGACGAAACCAGCTTTATTACGAGCAAATATGCTTCCTTCGTGTGCCAATTTTGTTGTCTTTTGTGCTCCACAGAAATTACATATAACGACTTCCGCTGTCAGTGGAAATAATGGACCAACTTTGATAAATACTCTTGGTTATTTATCAAAGTTGGTCCGTTATTTCCATATCGTGATACCGTAAAGTGGGAAACACTAGCCCATTGTATTTTCAACGAATCGATAATTCGATTCGAATTTTAGATGTCAACAAAAAATGTGCATTTTCGTAATCGGCAGAAAATGTTCAATTAGTAAAAGCTGCATTTTTTCAAAATGACAGTCATTTTATTGAAATTCAACATTTGTCTTTTGAAATTTTGAAATTCAAAATTTTTTTTTAATGTTCTACTGACCGAATAGTCAATTCCGTTAGATACGAATTGACTATTAATTTTACCGAAAAATCAAAACATTTTACAAAAATATTAAAAAAAAAAAGTATCTGCTTTTATTTGATTATAAAAAAAAAATTCCGCAAAAAATGTTCTCTTTTATTAATGATGGAAAGATTATCGTGATAAGAAATTCCAAACCAGTTATGTAGAAAACGTGACTGGAATGATAAATTAAATGATGAGTCTCATCAATGGTCTGGATTATATTTATTCTCCAGGAAGTTGGAAATGTTATTACGTGCAATAGTCTGCTCTTATTATTCCAAAGTCGAATTATACAATTGGTAGAGCACCAAGTATAAAAACGATTTCGCGTGACGGTGCATAGAATTTTCCAAAGGTATATTTATGTCCGAGCGATTATTTGCGTAAGAACGAAACATCGTGAAAATTGGAAACATGACAATATCCGTTTAACGACACAAGTGTACCTAACAACAGAGGCACAATAATAATAATAATAATAATAAACATGTGATAACGCAGCGTTCATTCCGACCAAAGTCCACTTCTGATGAAATACACTCCTCACCCGAATTCGAGCTTCGGATTCATGCCACACATGGCAAATTGTATTCAATGGATATTGAATGTTTCTCGACAACAATAGTAGTAATACTATAGGCAATGGTGATATAATGCCTGGGAGTTTCTCGGAACAAAGTCCAATTCCTCTGTTGATGCCGGTTAGTTCATTCTCCAACGGTATACCATTTTTTTTTTTCATCATCATCATCATCATTATTAAGTGTGAAGGGGTCATTGTCGGTCAAGTATAAGAAAATTAATATATTGTGTGAAAATACACGTTTATTATTGAATCCAACAATTCAATTTTATTAAATCTATAAAATAAAAATATTACTAAAGCAAAACAATTCCATCGTTGAGATTTAAAAAATTGAGAAAAATGCCTGTTGATAAAAAAAATGAAAATTTTTTGTATTACAATTAAATTAAAAATTAAATGTATTTTATTGAAATATGAAGGAAAAAGAAATTCTTGTAAATTCATCACACCGAGAGAAAAGATTTCATTGACGCCAAAGAAATGGGTGAATTGATTTTTTTTTTCATTGGTTTCAACGAAATATTTCTTTGATTTCAATGAAATAGTGCATTTGAATTTCAAAGAGAACATTTCATTGCCTGTAAATGAAGATTTACTTAGTGAGCATATAATATAGAAACAGTTTCATTGTTTTAAAGAGACGTTTTCATTGGTTCAAAGAAACGTTTTCATTGATCTCTCTCTCGCACCTAACCTCACTTTTTTGTTTTCCGGTTCTCCCGAACGAACGGCTTCGAGTTTCGAGGAGCCAGAAGCTTAGTCTATTTCTGCCGTACTTCTTTACGTACTCACAAAATTTGAGCTTTATCTGCCGCGTATTTCAGGAAAAAATAGGTTTCGAAATTTTGAGCTGGTGAGAAGAAGGTTTCATTGAATCAGAGACGATATCTTTGAAATCAATGAAAAAGGGTCATTGGTTTAAAGAAATGTTTCATCATCATCAACATCATTATTAAGTGTGAAGGGGTCATTGCCGGTCAAGTATAAGAAAATTAATATATTGTATGAAAATACACGTTTATTATTGAATCCAACAACTAAATTTTATTAAATCTATAAAACAAAAATATTACTAAAGCAAAACAATTCCATCGTTGAGATTTAAAAAAAATTGATAAAAATGCCTGTTGATAAAAAAAAATGAAAATTTTTTTGTATTACCTTCTTAAATGTATTTTATTGAAATATGAAGGAAAATTTTTTTTTGTAAATTCATCACACCGAGAGAAAAGATTTCATTGACGCCAAAGAAATGGGTGGATTGATTTTTTTTCATTGGTTTCAACGAAATATTTCTTTGATTTCAATGAAATAGTGCATTTGAATTTCAAAGAGAACATTTCATTGCCTGTAAATGAAGATTTACTTAGTGAGCATATAATACAGAAACAGTTTCATTGTTTTAAAGAGACGTTTTCATTGGTTCAAAGAAACGTTTTCATTGATCTCTCTCTCGCACCTAACCTCACTTTTTTGTTTTCCGGTTCTCCCGAACGAACGGCTTCGAGTTTCGAGGAGCCAGAAGCTTAGTCTATTTCTGCCGTACTTCCTTACATACTCACAAAATTTGAGCTTTATCTGCCGCGTACTTCTGGATAAAATAGGTTTCGAAACTTTGAGCTGGTGAGAAGAAGGTTTCATTGAATCAGAGACGATATCTTTGAAATCAATGAAAAAGGGTCATTGGTTTAAAGAAATGTTTCATCATCATCATCATCATTATTAAGTGTGAAGGGGTCATTGCCGGTCAAGTATAAGAAAATTAATATATTGTATGAAAATACACGTTTATTATTGAATCCAACAATTAAATTTTATTAAATCTATAAAACAAAAATATTACTAAAGCAAAACAATTCCATCGTTGAGATTTAAAAAATGGATAAAAATGCTTGTTGATGATTGAAAAAAAATGAAAATTTTTTGTATTACCTCCTTAAATGTATTTTATTGAAATATGAGTGAAAAAAAAATCTTGTAAATTCATCACACCGAGAGAAAAGATTTCATTGACGCCAAAGAAATGGGTGGATTGATTTTTTTTCATTGGTTTCAACGAAATATTTCTTTGATTTCAATGAAATAGTGCATTTGAATTTCAAAGAGAACATTTCATTGGCTGTAAATGAAGATTTACTTAGTGAGCGTATAATACAGAAACAGTTGCATTGTTTTAAAGAGACGTTTTCATTGGTTCAAAGAAACGTTTTCATTGATCTCTCTCTCGCACCTAACCTCACTTTTTTGTTTTCCGGTTCTACCGAACGAACGGCTTCGAGTTTCGAGGAGCCAGAAGCTTAGCCTATTTCTGCCGTACTTCCTTACATACTCACAAAATTTGAGCTTTATCTGCCGCGTACTTCAGGAAAAAATAGGTTTCGAAATTTTGAGCTGGTAAGAAGAAGGTTCCATTCAGAGTTGTAAATGCCTGATACTTATAGAAATAATGATGATGATACGATCAGCTCTATAATTATGATTTTATAATAATAACATGAAGCGATTGTAATGCGATGATTAAACTTTGGAATGGCTGTAAAAATTATTATTTTTCAATAAAAATTCACGGTAATTCTTTTGAAAAAATGGTAAAAAAGTAATGCATTACATATTTCTTCCATTTTTTCCGCTATTTCTTGCAATATTAAAGCAAAAATTAGTATTTGTTTCAGCTATTCAAATGTTTACACTCTATTTTATAATCACTCCATATTATTATTATGAAATCATAATTACAAAACAAATTGTACTGTAAACTATATCTCATGAATTAATTGGGATTTACAACTCTGGTTTCATTGAATCAGAGTCGATATCTTTGAAATCAATGAAAAAGGGTCATTGGTTTAAAGAAATGTTTCTTCGGATCAACGTCACTACTTTTCATTGAGTTTGAGATCATTCAAAGAAAAGATAGTATTGAAATTCAAGTATTTCATTTCATTGGCAAAGATTTCCGTCAATCAATGAAACTTTTTCTCTCGGTGCAGTTGCTGAAGTGAGCATATTATATTTTTGTCCATCAGCGTGGCAAAAGGTCTGTATAATTTTTGTCGCGATATAACTTTTAAATCCTTGGCAACAGGTAAAATTCGTGTCATCATTCCACTTCCTCGGTGTAACGAAGAAATTTCCTTTAATTTCGTTGTGTGGCACTGGATCGTTGACGATGTAGAAAACCGGTAGAATCGTGAAATGGGACAGAATGCATAAGGTTGCTGCCAGAAACGACGATGACGTTGAAAATGTCGAGAATATCGAGACAGCTTCGAGTTGGCCCATTCGAGTTACAAAGACGACGAGGATGAAGTCATATGGAACTGAGTGAGAGAGCTATCGGCGCCGATTCGTCCAGCTGGCAAGTTCTCGCTTCTCTTTACGCCCACGCATGCAATGAAACTACCTATATATATATATGGGGAATTTTGCGTCCGATGATATACTTTTTTTTGAATTTTTTTTGACAAACTTTATTTTCCTCTTAATTTTACCCAATCTACATTGATACGTAAAGAATCTACACCCAGTGAAATGGGTTTAAAGGTGTTTTTTTTAATTAAAATACGAGATCAATTTAGAATTAATAAAATTTTATTTCGATTAATCAAAACTTACTTATTTTGTTTAATTACGATTTGCTTGAATGAAATAAATTCCATTTAATAGGCTGAAAGAAGGAATAGATGGTCGATGGCCAATTGGCAAAGTATAAAGTACAATGTAGCCAATAGAAATTATAATTACAATTTGCAATATTCGAACAAAAATAATTATGTAAACTTTGTCAATGAATCCCGATTACTATTTCTATTTAATTGAAATAAAATTCTATTATGCTAGCATTTAAAGAAGAAATTTATTTAATTGTTGGCCTGATATTATTTTATTTCGACCAAATAGAATTTATTGCATACAAACGAATTGTATTAATTTTTTATAAAATTTATTTTATAAATTTATTTGATTCAAATAAAATTTCATTTATTTAAAATAAATTCCATGTTTGATTTAAATAAACTGACGAGACCGATTTTTCTGGGTGGATGGAAAAATTGGCAGAGTGGGCAAGACAATGTTTGGTGAGGTGAAAAAATATATTGAAAAGTTGCAGTGGCTGAACCGACGGAGAATGTCTAATGCTAACGTGTATAGATAGATATACGTGCACTTTGTACCTATACGATACCTCGACAAGAAACTGGCTTGCTGCGCTCGACGAGACTTGGCTGCGCGCGCGTGCCTAGTGGACTTTGGACTCAACGACGAGTGTGTCACTCTTGCTTCGTCGCACTCCCACTTTTACACTCTTACTTGCACGACTCACGAGCCTCGTACTCACTCTTTATATTTCCGATGCCCTCGATCAGCCCGAACACTCGTGTGTGCAAGCTTAAGCTCTCACCGTTTTCTATCTTTTTGTATATACATATATATATATATATGTATATATATATATATATACACAAATGCACACATCTATTTCTCTCACTCCCGCGCAGCGGAGAGTGTTGAACGGCCCAGAGAGAACCACCGTGCCTCGGTTGCCTTGCTCGACGAAAGCGGCGAAAACACGAGACGCCAGGCTATCCGGCCTCGGAGCATTGCACCCGCGGCCGACAAAAATCAATTCCCTCGCATATATGCTTACGAAAGGTGCATATGTTATGTACATAAAGGTGGATATGTTATATGTGCAAAGGTGCATATGCAATTGAGTTAAGAAAAAGAAAAGAAAAAGTAAAGTTAGAAGATTCTAATTTGCGGTATTCTTTACATTTATATTCAACAGCCAATTTTAAATATTTGTAAATTTTCGAATTTACCATTGTAAACCTACAATTGCAAGGTTACTATGGATTTGGAGGTTTAGGAATAAAGCTTTTTCCGGAGTCCCGTATAAAAATTGAACCCGCGCCCGACAAAAATCAATTCCCTTGCGTATATGCTTACGAAAGTTGCATATGTTATGTGCATAAAGGTGGATGTGTTATATGTGCAAAGGTGCATATGCAATTGAGTTAAGAAAAAGAAAAGAAAAAGCAAATTAAAAAGGTTCTAATTTGCGGTATTCTTTACATTTATATTCAACAGTAAATTTGATATATTTGTAAATTTCCGAATTTATCATTGTAGGTTTCATTGCGAGGTTACTATAGATTTGGAGGTTTAGGAATAAAGTTTTTTCCGGAGTCCCGTATAAAAATTGAACGCGCGTCCGACAAAAATCAATTCCCTTATGTATATGCTTACGAAAGGTGTATATGTTATGTGTATAAAGGTGGATATGTTATATGTGCAAAGGTGCATATGCAATTGAGCTAAGAAAAAGAAAAGAAAAAGCAAATTAAAAAGGTTCTAATTTGCGGTATTCTTTACATTTATATTCAACAGTAAATTTGATATATTTGTAAATTTCCGAATTTATCATTGTAGGTTTCATTGCGAGGTTACTATAGATTTGGAGGTTTAGGAATAAAGTTTTTTCCGGAGTCCCGTATAAAAATTGAACGCGTGCCCGACAAAAATCAATTCCCTTGCGTATATGCTTACGAAAGGTGCATATGTTATGTACATAAAGGTGGATGTGTTATATGTGCAAAGGTGCATATGCAATTGAGTTAAGAAAAAGAAAAGAAAAAGTAAAGTAAAAAGATTCTAATTTTCTGTATTATTCACATTTATATTCAACAGCCAATTTTAAATATTTGTAAATTTTCGAATTTACCATTGTAAACCTACAATTGCGAGGTTACTATGGATTTGGAGGTTTAAGAATAAAGTCTTTTCCGGAGTCTCGTATAAAAATTGCACCCGCACCTGACAAAAATCAATTCCCCCGCATATATGCTTACGAAAGGTGCATATGTTATGTACATAAAGTTGGATATGTTATATGTGCAAAGGTGCATATGCAATTGAGTTAAGAAAAAGAAAAGAAAAAGAAAAGTAAAAACATTCTAATTTTCGGTATTCTTTACATTTATATTCAACAGCCAATTTTTAATATTTGTAAATTTTCGAATTTACCATTGTAAACCTACAATTGCAAGGTTACTATGGATTTGGAGGTTTAGGAATAAAGTTTTTTCCGGAGTCCCGTATAAAAATTGAACGCGTGCCCGACAAAAATCAATTCCCTTGCGTATATGCTTACGAAAGGTGCATATGTTATGTACATAAAGGTGGATATGTTATATGTGCAAAGGTGCATATGCAATTGAGTTAAGAAAAAGAAAAGAAAAAGCAAAGTAAAAAGATTCTAATTTTCGGTATTCTTTACATTTATATTCAACAGCCAATTTTAAATATTTGTAAATTTTCGAATTTACCATTGTAAACCTACAATTGCGAGGTTACTATGGATTTGGAGGTTTAAGAATAAAGTCTTTTCCGGAGTCCCGTATAAAAATTGCACCCGCATCTGACAAAAATCAATTCCCCCGCATATATGCTTACGAAAGGTGCATATGTTATGTACATAAAGGTGGATATGTTGTATGTGCAAAGGTGCATATGCAATTGAGTTAATAAAAAGAAAAGAAAAAGTAAAGTAAAAAGATTCTAATTTGCGGTATTCTTTACATTTATATTCAACAATCAATTTTAAATATTTGTAAATTATCGAATTTATCATTGTAGGTTTCATTGCGAGGTTATAATAGATTTGGAGGTTTAGGAATAAAGATTTTTTCCGGAGTCCCGTATAAAAATTGAACCCGCGCCCGACAAAAATCAATTCCCTTGCGTATATGCTTACGAAAGGTGTATATGTTATGTGCATAAAGGTGGATATGTTATATGTGCATAAAGGTGGATATGTTATATGTGCAAAGGCGCATATGCAATTGAGTTAAGAAAAAGAGAAGAAAAAGTAAAGTAGAAAGATTCTAATTTGCGGTATTCTTTACATTTATATTCAACAGTAATTTGGATATATTTGTAAATTTTCGAATTTATCATTGTAGGTTTCATTGCGAGGTTACTATAGATTTGGAGGTTTAGGAATAAAGTTTTTTCCGGAGTCCCGTGTAAAAATTGCACCCGCACCTGACAAAAATCAATTCCCTTGCGTATATGCTTACGAAAGGTGCATATGTTATGTACATAAAGGTGGATATGTTATATGTGCAAAGGTGCATATGCAATTGAGTTAAGAAAAGAAAAGTAAAAGTAAGTAAAAGTAGAAATTAATGACAATGTCAGGTTCTAATTTGCAGTATTCTTTACATTTATATTCAACAATCAATTTTAAATATTTGTAAATTATCGAATTTATCATTGTAGGTTTCATTGCGAGGTTACAATAGATGTGGAGGTTTAAGAATAAAGTTTTTTCTGGAGTCCCGTATAAAAATTGAACCCGCGCCCGACAAAAATCAATTCCCTTGCGTATATGCTTACGAAAGGTGTATATTTTATGTGCGTAAAGGTGGATATGTTATATGTGCAAAGGTGCATATGCAATTGAGTTAAGAAAAAGAAAAGAAAAAGTAAAGTAAAAACATTCTAATTTGCGGTATTCTTTACATTTATATTCAACAATCAATTTTAAATATTTGTAAATTATCGAATTTATCATTGTAGGTTTCATTGCGAGGTTATAATAGATTTGGAGATTTAGGAATAAAGATTTTTTCCGGAGTCCCGTATAAAAATTGAACCCGCGCCCGACAAAAATCAATTCCCTTGCGTATATGCTTACGAAAGGTGTATATGTTATGTGCATAAAGGTGGATGTGTTATATGTGCAAAGGTGCATATGCAATTCAGTTAAGAAAAAGAAAAGAAAAAGCAAATTAAAAAGGTTCTAATTTGCGGTATTCTTTACATTTATATTCAACAGTAAATTTGATATATTTGTAAATTTCCGAATTTATCATTGTAGGTTTCATTGCGAGGTTACTATAGATTTGGAGGTTTAGGAATAAAGTTTTTTCCGGAGTCCCGTATAAAAATTGAACCCGCGCCCGACAAAAATCAATTCCCTTGCGTATATGCTTACGAAAGGTGCATATGTTATGTACATAAAGGTGGATGTGTTATATGTGCAAAGGTGCATATGCAATTGAGTTAAGAAAAGAAAAGTAAAAGTAAGTAAAAGTAGAAATTAATGACAATGTCAGGTTCTAATTTGCAGTATTCTTTACATTTATATTCAACAATCAATTTTAAATATTTGTAAATTATCGAATTTATCATTGTAGGTTTCATTGCGAGGTTACAATAGATGTGGAGGTTTAAGAATAAAGTTTTTTCCGGGGTCCCGTATAAAAATTGAACCCGCGCCCGACAAAAATCAATTCCCTTGCGTATATGCTTACGAAAGGTGTATATTTTATGTGCGTAAAGGTGGATGTGTTATATGTGCAAAGGTGCATATGCAATTGAGTTAATAAAAAGAAAAGAAAAAGTAAAGTAAAAAGATTCTAATTTGCGGTATTCTTTACATTTATATTCAACAGCAAATTAAAAATATTTGTAAATTTTCCAATTTATCATTGTAGGTTTCATTGCGAGGTTACAATAGATGTGGAGGTTTAAGAGTAAAGTTTTTTCCGGAGTCCCGTATAAAAATTGAACCCGCGCCCGACAAAAATCAATTCCCTTGCGTATATGCTTACGAAAGGTGTATATGTTATGTGCATAAAGGTGGATGTGTTATATGTGCAAAGGTGCATATGCAATTGAGTTAAGAAAAAGAAAAGAAAAAGTAAAGTAAAAAGATTCTAATTTTCGGTATTCTTTACATTTATATTCAACAGGCAATTTTAAATATTTGCAAATTTTCGAATTTATCATTGTAGGTTTCATTGCGAGGTTACTATAGATTTGGAGGTTTAGGAATAAAGTTTTTTCCGGAGTCCCGTATAAAAATTGAACCCGCGCCCGACAAAAATCAATTCCCTTGCGTATATGCTTACGAAAGGTGCATATGTTATGTGCATAAAGGTGGATGTGTTATATGTGCAAAGGTGCATATGCAATTGAGTTAATAAAAAGAAAAAAAAAGCAAAGTAAAAAGATTCTAATTTTCGGTATTCTTTGCATTTATATTCAACAGCCAATTTTAAATATTTGTAAATTTTCGAATTTACCATTGTAAACCTACAATTGTGAGCTTACTATGGATTTGGAGGTTTAAGAATAAAGTTTTTTCCGGCGTCCCGTATAAAAATTGCACCCGCGCCTGACAAAAATCAATTCCCTTGCATATATGCTTACGAAAGGTGCATATGTTATGTACATAAAGGTGGATATGTTATATGTGCAAAGGTGCATATGCAATTGAGTTAAAAAAAAGAAAAGAAAAAGTAAAGTAAAAAGATTCTAATTTGCGGTATTCTTTACATTTATATTCAACAGCCAATTTTATATATTTGTAAATTTGCGAATTTATCATTGTAGGTTTCACCCGCGCCTGAAAAAAATCGATTCCCTTGCGTATATGCTTGCGAACGGTGCATATGTTATGTGCATGAAGGTGGATATGTTATATGTTCAAAGGTGCATGTGCAATTGACTTAAAAAAGAAAAGTAAAAGTAAGTAAAAGTAGAAATTAATGACAATGCCAGGTTCTAATTTGCAGTATACTTTACATTTATATTCAACAGCCAATTTTAAATATTTGTAAATTTTCGAATTTATCATTATAGGTTTCATTGCGAGGTTATAATAGATTTGGCGGTTTAAGAATAAAGTTTTTTCCGGACTCCCGTATAAAAATTTTCCGGAGTGCCGTATAAAAATTTTCCGGAGTCCCGTATAAAAATTGCACCCGCGCCCGACAAAAATCAATTCCCTTGCGTATATATGTTATGTGCATAAAGGTGGATATGTTATGTACAAAGGTGCACATGCAATTGAGTTAAAAAAAGAAAAGTAAAAGTAAGTAAAAGTAGAAATTAATGACAATTCCAGGTTCTAATTTGCAGTATCCTTTATACATTTATAGGTCCTTCCATACCAAGTGGACCATTTGCCATCACGCCATTTTTTCTATAGTTTGTAAACATAATAATGAAAATTCTGTGAAATTTTGAGAAAAATCGGAATGGTTTGCCTCAACGAAAAAAAAAATTACTTTATTTTGTCAAAAAATGACAGAAATTTTGTGTGTGCTGCTATGCAATTTTTTAAATTAAAAATTACATTCAAAAACTTAAATTTTATACGGGAACATATTTTTTGTATGGTCGATAATTTTGGACATACAGCGAATTGAAAAAAATGATATTAAAAAAATCGTTATTAAATTTTGGGCAAACCATAGGTGCTAAAATTCGGAAATAATTTATGGATGTTCGTGACACTTTAAAGAACGTTTAAAAAAATTATGAACCCTTTTAGCGACCGTGCTAAATTTGAGCTAAATTTCCCAGTTGGTATGGAATGACCCTTATATTCAACAGCCAATTTTAAATATTGGTAAGTTTTCGATTTTATCATTGCAGGTTTCATTGCAAATATTATTCGACGTTACAGAGCATTTGAAGGTTTAACAGTAAAGTTTTTTTCCGGAGTCCCTTATAAAAATGATACTTTTTATCCTTGCCGTTGGGACGCTGGATGAGTAAATGTGTACCTACTCTGCTGCTGTGTACATATATGCAGTGCACACTTTAACCTATATCGAAGATCGATTCTCCGCTTACGTGGGACGTGGCCGAGTTACGTCAACGGACTTTAAACGATAGATCGACACCTCTATACCGATAACAGAAGCCTATCTGTCTATGCAATATATATAGCTACTGTGTGCCGTGTATATTGGAGAATGACTTGGCTTGCACCATCGAAAACTTTGTCCACATACGCTTTGTCTGTGTCGCTATGTATAATAATACTTTGACGCGGTTCAAGACTACGAGACTAGACCAAGAGATTACATGGAACTTCTGGAAGCCCTCGCTGTCGTATTGCCGTTTCATCATATATTCACAGGAGAAATTTAGCCCACGCGTTAATTATGGACGTTATAATTAGTGGCGACGAGACTTTACCGAAAACTTGTGATTTACGCGACGATTTGATAATTACGGTAATACCTAATTCTATGTCAATGTCGCTAACAATCGGATATTTTTTTTAAAACAAAAATTACGGGAAAAAAAAAAAATAATTGTATACTTTTTCTTTTTTATTTTAATTATTAAATATTTTTTACATTCGAATAAGACGAAATTTATTTAGTTTTATGTTTTTCATATTTTCTGTTATTTTAATTATTCAATATTTTTTATATTCAAATAAGACGAAATCTATTTAGTTTTATGTTTTTCATATTTTCTATTATTTCAATTATTCAATATCTGACTAATTCTATGTCAATGGTGTTAACAATCGGATATTTTTTTAAAACAAAAATTGCGGAAGAAAAAAAAATAATGGTGTACATTTTTTCTGTTATTTTAATTATTGAATAGTTTTTATATTCGAATAAGACGAAATCTATTTAGTTTTATGTTTTTCATATTTTCTGTTATTTCAATTATTCAATATTTGACTGATTCTATGTCAATGGCGTTAACAATCGGATATTTTTTTTTAAACAAAAATTGCGGAAGAAAAAAAATAATGGTATACATTTTCTCTGTTATTTTAATTATTCAATATTTGACTAATTCTATGTCAATGGCGCTAACAATCGGATACTCTTTTTTAAACGAAAATTGCGGAAGAAGAAAAATAATGGTATACATTTTCGTTTTTATTTTAATTATTAAATATTTGTTATATTTGAATAATACGAAATCTATTTAGTTTTAGGTTTTTCATATTTTCTGTTATTTTAATTATTCAATATTTGACTGATTCTACGTCAATGGCGTTAACAATCGGATATTTTTTAAAAACAAAAATTGCTGAAGAAAAAAAAATAATGGTATACATTTTCTCTGTTATTTTAATTATTCAATATTTGTTATATTTGAATAAGACGAAATCTCTTTAGTTTTACGTTTTTCATATTTTCTATTTTTACGACTGTCAATGAATTATTTAACGGTTATATTAGTCTGTAATTTGTGCTGAGTTGTGAGTCTGAAATAAACCGCACTACTCCTAAATAACAGAACAGAGATCCTTTTATTCGAGGCAATTACAATTTGTCTTGTACGCTTGTTTGAGTTTCCAATACTAAAATAGGTAACTACTTGGAATAAACTTTGGGTAGAGCATCACTTCGTTTGCCTAGCGAACCGTTAAAGATAGCAGCAACAACGAAGGATCAACCACCGTGAAAACCAGCCCATTTCCAACAAAACTTAATTATTACAGCGGGTGGAGTGGTAAGAAATTAAAGAACAACATTTATCCTGCAATACTCGTTAAGACAAGGTGAGCGTAGTACGTGAGAACGACGAAGGGCTTTCGAGAGATGATCGCCCTCGTTTGTCCACCCTCGGGAGGGCCTGTCGAGCGCAAGAGGTACAAGCACGCGGACCGGAGATGACTCATGAGATAATCCCCGGAATGAGAGGAGAGCCTGGGATGGTTCACGGCGGTTGGTGCTCGGAAATGTCCAGAATTTATCTGTCTCTTTCCTGCCTTCTCTTTCTCGCTCTGTCGCCTCGGAATCACACACTCCACGTTCTCGGTATAATAGTTGGACGAGTTTTGCGCGAACGTGACGCAAAAAAATACAGTAGATGAAACGAGAACGTTCGTTACTTTTATATAATGAATTTGACTCCCCTTCTCCTGGCTTATTTTCCAACAGAAAAAAGAAAAGACCCCCTTTTTTATTTTTTTTATATTTTATTTGTGGGAAAGACTGAGTGTCCTAAAAAATTATTTAGAATTTAATGGCGGGACTTATAAATGATAGAACTAAAAATTTCGGGAAAACTGGGGAAAATGGGTCATTCAAAAAGTTGAATAATTAGAATGGTTTAAGGGGAGGGCGTTAGGTAAAAAAAATTGATTTTGGAAATTCAATATCATCCAAATCCTATTGCATATAAAAATGCCCAACGCACTATATTGTTGGTATTCGATTAAAGGATTTTTTACTGTCGTCTGACTTGCATATGCTTTTAAATATTATCTTAAGCAAAGATCTTAGGTTTTCCATTCTGCGCATAATTCAGATCAAACTACTAGGCAGATTGAAACGGCTGACGTCTCATTTTCTTCTTCACGAACAGATACACCGGCTAAATGAAGCAAATGTTAATATAATGTAATATTTTTTAAGTAACATAATTATTAATAAATAGATTTTATGCTATTTTCTAAATCAGTGATTAACTTTGCTTTCAGAATGAAATAAAATAGTTTGCTCCATTTAGCCGGTGTATCTTTTCATGAAGAAGAAAATGAGACATCGATGATTCCAATCTGCCTAGTAGTTTGATCTGAATCATGCGCAGAATAGAAAACCTAAAAACTTTGCTTAAGAAAATATTGAAAAGCATATGCAAGTCAGACAACAGTAAAAAATTCTTTCATCGAGCACCAACAATATAGTGCATTGGACATTTTTATATGCAATAGGATTTGAATAATATTGAATTTCCAAAATCAATTTTTTTAAAATGACTCCCTCCCCTTAATGAATGCGAAAATTGAATGCCAGACTCGAGGAATCGTTATGAATTTGACTCCCCTTCTCCTGGCTTATTTTCCAACAGAAAAAATAAAAGACCCCCTTTTTTATTTTTTAAAATTTTATTTGTGGGAAAGACTGAGTGTCCTAAAAAATTATTTAGAATTTAATGGCGGGACTTATAAATGATAGAACTAAAAATTTCGAGAAAACTGGGGAAAACGGGCCATTCAAAAAGTTGAATAATTAGAATGGTTTAAGGGGAGGGAGTCAGGTAAAAAAATTGATTTTGGAAATTCAATATCATCCAAATCCTATTGCATATAAAAATGCCCAACGCACTATATTGTTGGTACTCGATTAAAGGATTTTTTACTGTCGTCTGACTTGCATATGCTTTTAAATATTATCTTAAGCAAAGATCTTAGGTTTTCCATTCTGCGCATGATTCAGATCAAACTACTAGGCAGATGGGAATGGCTGACGTCTCATTTTCTTCTTCATGAACAGATAGACCGGCTAAATGAAGCAAATGTTCATATAATGTAATATTTTTTAAGTAACATAATTATTAATAAATAAATGTTATGCTATTTTCTAAATCAGTGATTAACTTTGCTTTCAGAATGAAATAAAATAGTTTGCTCCATTTAGCCGGTGTATCTTTTCATGAAGAAGAAAATGAAACATCAATGATTCCAATCTGCCTAGTAGTTTGATCTGAATCATGCGCAGAATGGAAAACCTAAGAACTTTGCTTAAGATAATATTGAAAAGCATATGCAAGTCAGACGACAGTAAAAAATTCTTTCATCGAGCACCAACAATATAGTGCATTGGACATTTTTATATGCAATAAAATTTGAATGATATTGAATTTCCAAAATCAATTTTTTTTAAATGACTCCCTCCCCTTAATGAATGCGAAAATTGAATGCCAGACTCAAGAAATCGTTATGAATTTGACTCCCCTTCTCTTGGCTTATTTTTCAAGAGAAAAAAGAAAAGACCCCTTTTTTTATTCTTTAAATATTTTATTTGTGGGAAAGACTGAGTGTCCTAAAAAATTATTTAGAATTTAATGGCGGGACTTATAAATGATAGAACTAAAAATTTCGAGAAAACTGGGGAAAACGGGTCATTCAAAAAGTTGAATAATTAGAATGGTTTAAGGGGAGGGAGTCAGGTAAAAAAATTGATTTTGGAAATTCAATATCATCCAAATCCTATTGCATATAAAAATGCCCAACGCACTATATTGTTGGTACTCGATTAAAGGATTTTTTACTGTCGTCTGACTTGCATATGCTTTTAAATATTATCTTAAGCAAAGATCTTAGGTTTTCCATTCTGTGCATAATTCAGATCAAACTACTAGGCAGATTGGAACGGCTGACGTCTCATTTTCTTCTTCATGAACAGATACACCGGCTAAATGAAGCAAATGTTAATATAATGTAATATTTTTTAAGTAACATAATTATTAATAAATAAATGTTATGCTATTTTCTAAATCAGTGATTAACTTTGCTTTCAGAATGAAATAAAATAGTTTGCTCCATTTAGCCGGTGTATCTTTTCATGAAGAAGAAAATGAGGCGTCAATGATTCCAATCTGCCTAGTAGTTTGATCTGAATCATGCGCAAAATGGAAAACCTAAGAACTTTGCTTAAGATAATATTTAAAGGCATATGCAAGTCAGACGACAGAAAAAAAATTCTTTCATCGAGCATCAACAATATAGTGCATTGGGCATTTTTATATGCAATAGGATTTGAATGATATTGAATTTCCAAAATCAATTTTTTTTAAATGACTCCCTCCCCTTAATGATTGCGAAAATTGAATGCCAGACTCGAGAAATCGTTATGAATTTGACTCCCCTTCTCCTGGCTTATTCATCCAAGAGAAAAAAGAAAAGACCCCTTTTTATTTTTTAAACATTTTATTTGTCTGACTGCGTCACGTGCAGAATAAAAAAATTATTTAGAATTTAATGACGGGTCCTGTAAATGATAGAACTAGAAATTTCGGGAAAACTGGGGAAAATAGGCCATTGAAAAACTTGAATAATTAGAATGGTTTAATGAATGCGAAAATTGAATGCCAGACTCGAGAAATCGTTATTTATCACGGGCTGCTTGATTTTTATCATGAATAAAATCAATTTTCGTGATGTGAAAAAATATCCCTATGAGAATTTTCGATATTTTTGTAATATTTATTAATTCAAAATTTTGTACTTCAACTGACAGCTACAATCGATGAACCCACCTACCACATATTATATCCAATATAATATAAGCCCCTCTATCTGCATGAATAAACCTGGTTGAAAGTTTGCTCGTCTGATCGAATCCTGAACGTGACTACTTTTCAAAAGTGATTAATCCTTTGTGAATTTTAGTGCAGACTCGTCAATATCACAGAAAGTGTCGAGGAACGATAAAAATAAAAATCAAGCTTACAATTTTCTACACTAATATTCTACACTCATTTTCATTACATATATTTTTCTTATCCCACCAAACAGAAACAGAATTGAAATAACAGTGGAAACTAACTTCATTCTCTGGGACACGATATCAAGGTTTATTTTCTTGTCGGAACGATAACTTTTAAACTGGTCATAAACCAAGAATCGATGGACCCATCAACCACATATTACCGGGTGGGGGTCAAAATAGCGAAAGGCTAAATAGCGAATTTCAAAACAAGGAACGACTACACTGTAAAAAAAATCTACTTGAAATTTAATGTACTTTTACTGGAAGTTTTTATGTATAAACTAGTATATTAAATTTAATATACAAGTATAATTTAAAATTAATGTATGGTACAGCACATTCAATAATTTACTATAATTTTACAGTAGAAGTACTTGAATTTTAATACTTTGCTTTAATTTAACTGGAAAATTACATGAATTTTATACCACAATTGTATATTAAATTTCGATTATGAGTTTATGCATAAAAACATCCAGTGTTTTTGAACAGTGTAAATATAGAATGGCCATCTTTATGAAATTCGCTATGTTGACCATCCGCTACTTTGATGGCATTTTAATAACATGGGGGTCAAATTAGCGAATGATTAAAATAGCGAATGGCTGAAATAGCAAATTTCACACGGAGAAAAACGCTTGGTTGAGTTTACTGAGATTTTGGTTAAAAATTTAACCAAGAAAAATTTGGTAGGCGCAACCAAGTTATTGATAAAACATACTAAATACTTGGTTGTTTTACCAAATCCTTGGTTATGTTAGCTAATAACTTGGTTATGTTAGTCAATAACTTGGTTGTGGCCACCAAGTTTTCTTGATAACATTTTTAACCAATTTTTTGGTAATTCTAACCAAGCTTTTTTCTGAGTGCATAATGATGGCCATTCTATATTTAGACGTTCCTTATTTTGAAATTCGTTATTTTAGCCATTCGCTGTTTTGGTCATTCGATATTTTGACCTCCATCCGCTAAAATAGCGCATTTCAAAATAAGGAACGTCTAAATATAGAAAGGCCATCATTATGAAATTCGCTTTTTTAGCCATTCACTATTATGACCATATGCTATTTTAATGGCATTTTAATAAGATGGGGGTCAAAATAGCGAATGGCTGAAATAGTGAATTTCGTAATAATGGCCATTCTATATTTAGACGTTCCTTGCTTTGAAATTCGCTATTTTGACCTCTACCCAACGTGACTACTTTTCAAAAGTGATTAATCCTTTGTGAATTTTGGTCCAGACTCGTCAATATCACAGAAACAGTCGAGGAATGATAAAAACAATAATCGAGTATACAGTTTTGATGGCCAGATCAAATTGAGACGAGCATGTACGATTGAATTTCATCTTCGAAAGATTTATCCTAATATTTTACACTCATTTTCACTATATATATATATTTTTCTTATCCCACCAAACAGAAACAGAATTGAAATAACAGTGAGAACTAACTCCATTCTCTGGGACGCGATGGCAAGGTTTATTTTCTTGTCGGCACGATAACTTTTGAAATGGTCATAAATCAAAAATCGATGAAACCACCTACCACATATTATCGGGTGGGGATCAAAATAGTGAATGGCTAAAATAGCGCATTTCAAAATAAGGAACGTCTAAATATAGAAAGGCCATCATTGTGAAATTCGGTTTTTTAGCCATTCGCTATTATGACCATCCGCTATTTTGATGGCATTTTAATAAGATGGGGGTCAAAATAGCGAATGGCTGAAATAGTGAATATCGTAATGATGGCCATTCTATATTTAGATGTTCCTTGCTTTGAAATTCGCTATTTTGACCTCTACCCAACGTGACTACTTTTCAAAAGTGATTAATCCTTTGTGAATTTTGGTCCAGACTCGTCAATATCACAGAAAAATTCGAGGAATGATAAAAACAATAATCGAGTATACAGTTTTGATGGCCAGATCAAATTGAGACGAGCATGTACGATTAAATTTTATCTTCGAAAGATTTATCCTAATATTCTACACTCATTTTCACTATATATATATATTTTTTTTTTCTTATCCCACCAAACAGAAACAGAATTGAAATAACAGTGAGAACTAACTCCATTCTCTGGGACACGATGGCAAGGTTTACTTTCTTGTCGGCACGATAACTTTTGAAATGGTCATAAATCAAAAATCGATGAAACCACCTACCACATATTATCGGGTGGGGATCAAAATAGTGAATGGCTAAAATAGCACATTTCAAAATAAGGAACGTCTAAATATAGAAAGGCCATCATTATGAAATTCGCTTTTTTAGCCATTCCCTATTTTGACCAACCGCTATTTTGATGGCATTTTAATAAGATGGCGGTCAAAATAGCGAATGGCTGAAATAGTGAATTTCGTAATGATGGCCATTCTATATTTAGACGTTCCTTGCTTTGAAATTCGTTATTTTGACCTCTACCCAACGTGACTACTTTTCAAAAGTGATGAAGCCTTTGTGAATTTTGGTCCAGACTCGTCAATATCACAGAAACAGTCGAGGAACGATAAAAACAGTAATCGAGTATACAGTTTTGATGGCCAGATCAAATTGAGACGAGCATGTACGATTGAATTTCATCTTCGAAAGATTTATCCTAATATTTTACACTCATTTTCACTATATATATATATTTTTCTTATCCCACCAAACAGAAACAGAATTGAAATAACAGTGAGAACTAACTCCATTCTCTGGGACACGATGGCAAGGTTTATTTTCTTGTCGGCACGATAACTTTTGAAATGGTCATAAACCAAGAAAGAGCCACGGATGGATATTGGAGATCCGGAAGTGAACCCTACATCTTGCGAGTGTGCTGTCTCAGCCATTTCGTTGGAAGAGCTGTGAAGTGAACGTGCCGGGGGGAAGGGGCCGAGGGGTATGGCCTTAGGGAAATACATCAAATGGTATAAGGCCAGAGGTGAATATCAACACCGTCTAGCGAGGTACGCGGCGCTACGATCTGTAACGAGAGGTAGAACTTGGCGCAGCATAAACGGGTTCATGATTACGAAACAACATCGTATCACTCTGCTGGCTGTCATTCGCTCCTTCGCAATCCAACGGAAAGTCCTCGAATCCCTGGTGGTGAGCTTCCGTTCCCGGAATATCATTCCGACGTTGTTCGTCGACGCACCTAAATACCATATTACTGCCGATATATATTTATATACCAACAATCTATATATATTGTAAACAAAATTGTAAACGAAATTGTAAACATAATTGTAAACAAAATTGTAAATAAAATTGTAAATAAAATTGTAAACAAAATTGTAAACATAATTGTAAACAAAAATTATATGTAGAATACGAATTCACGTAGCGCGTATTTTCATGATTTATTTATTTTTTTCATTTCTCGGTTATATTAACAGAAAATGTGTATCTGATGGGGCAAATAACTAAAAAAAAATGGATGCTGTAGCGACTTTTCGTTTGCTTGTTGTTCGTAATGAAACAAGGTTTGAAATTCTATGTGGCGAATTAGGATTTGTTGAGTGTGCATTTTTTTTTACAAATTTTTAAATTAGGACCCAGAAAAATTGCAAATTGTTCCATGGGAAATCTCGAAATTTCGAAATATTCAAGTGAGCATATTTTTTTGTCACACTATGGATTTTTGGGGAACCGAAAAAAATGTCGAATTTCTGCTACGTCAACTAGAAAAAACTTTTTAAAAAATTCGAACCTCAATTTTCATTGAGGTTCGAATTTTTTATGATACGCGCGATAGAAAGTTTGAAGCCTGATTAATGGTGAATAAAACAAGCATAAGCCTGAGCCACGGTACCATTAATAAAAATAGTTTTGGTGATTTTAGTGAAACTAAGAATTTTTGGGGAGGAAACATTTTTGTAAAAATGGTGTATAAATTTATATCATATATTATTTTATTGCATGGGGTAGATTGCCAACTAATGCCATAAAAATCTGGACGCTCAATCGATTGAAGATCCATCTATAATCAAAATGAGTCATCGCTCGTCATAATTGGACTATTATCAAGGTTCATCCTTTTTAAAAACTGTCTAAAAAAAATATGACATCGGGTATTTGCATATGCCATTCGATTTTCTATGCGAAACACGACTGTAAATGTACATTCATACATTAAAAACTAATACGTGAAAATCCCCTCGGAATTGTTAATTAAACACCAGAAATTGTAAAAAACTTTTTTTTAAATTTTGCACTGATTTTTCTAGTGTAAAGGGCAAAAGCCTCCTTAATGAAATTAACGGAATGGCGCTCCACCAACAAGTAGTAAAAGTTACCAACGAGAGGTACGAAGAAGCCCACGCGCCGGAAGCTTCTTGCGGTATACATATGCCATGTCACAGTATAAATCGCAGCTGGGCTTTAGACGAAAACCGTGTTAGACCTGAAGGCATCAGTGAAATCCATGTAACACGGTTTTCCAAGCTCGCTTCGAGGCATCTCTGCTATATAGTTAACTGCAAGATGTTCTCCACTCAGTATGGAAGTACCGCGGTCAAACGTTTTAACCGCAGCACACTGCATCGTCGGTCTCGTGGGCGGTTGCGTATGTGGTCCAGTGTAATGTGAGCTTCGGTGAGTTCTTGCATCACGTTCCCGTAACTCAATTGTGCCGGTTATACCAAACAGGTATAGTTTATATACGCATCTTCAGCTGCTTTGCCTTGCTCCCTGCATAACATCGTGTCTATTAAACAACCACGAAATGCATTCGATTCTTCACGCTCTATCGGTCAACACGAAAACAGAAAGATTCAAGTTTACACTGAGAAAAAAATATAGTTAATTGAACTAATTTAGCGTAGACCTTCGTTCAAATGAATTTTTCGCTGGGACAACCAAATGTTTACACCCAGAAAAAAGATCTTGTTAAGGTAGTTCTGTCGTGAAGGCAATCCAAACTCATATGCATGAATTTTTGACATGTTGTAATTTAGCTATTCAATTTTACTTGCACAAAATTTTGAAGGCTTTTAAGGTAAACGCCCCGGTACCCAACCATGTACCAGTCTCCAGCCACTGACACGAATATTGACTAAAATAAAGAAATTATGAATATGAAATAAATAAATAACTAGTGCTACCATTTTTGCAATTCTTTATGTCTGCATAGGCCAATAATAAAAATAGTCATTAATATTTTTGTTGACGTTTTTTAAAAATATTGTGCACTGCAGACGCCGCTCAGAGGATCGGCGCATATCTTTTAGCCAGTTCGTTAAGAATTGGCGTAACGTTGTTAAGCTTATGACGCTGTTATTTTCACGATTTCCACAATAATTCGTGGCTTGTGGTATTCGCGAATAAATAGACTTTATAAATCTTCCATTCAAATTTGCGAAAAATCACTGCTAAGTCGTCAATTTCCATGGTTGGCTATTGGGGCGCATCCACAGTATGCTGTACCGATATCCAATCGCGGCCTATTCCCGGCCAACACAAACTCAGCGAACATAACCTCTATGGCAAGTTGATGCCGGTTGCACGTCACGGTGAACCTCTTTATTAGTTATTATTTATCATAAATTATCCCAAATGTTGCGTGTAATTTAAGAAATAAAATGAAGTTTCAACGAATCGCATAGCCTCGTATCGGCGGGTGGTTGCGTATAGGGGCATGCTTGGTCGGGTATTTAGACATTACCTGAAATCGGTGGTCGGGTACTAGTCCATCGACTTTCTCAATTGTTTCCTAACTTTAACAAAAAACTATACCCCTGACATGAATTAATGGATGCTTTTCGAAAAGTAGAAAAGCTAAGCTTTGCATTAGCTATGGTTACAATTATAGAAAGGTCATTTTAGTATAAGAAATATAACTTTACAGTTTCCTGTTCTCTAAGATGGCCGGCTATTGGGGCGTTTACCTTACCGAGTATTTGAATGAACAATTAAAACTTGAAAATCGATCTTTTTACACGGCGCCAACGGGAGAGCTGGAAAAATTGATCTTTAAATCGAAAATTAACATACTTAGATCAAAGATAGAGCAAAAATAAATAGTACTACAGATTCGCAAATCATTCGGGAATTGATGGATCATGAAAAAAGGTGAAGTCTCCGGAATAATGTTTAATTGAACCAAGGTGAAAGTGCGCGATACCGGGCCAAATGACGTTTCCTAACCTAATTATCGTAAAAATGAAGTCAAATCCGCACTAAACATATCAACTATTTACAAATAATCGTTTTAATTTGATTACGACAATTTCGAAGGATTCTCGATTATTTTTGATATTATTATTGAGGCAGTCAAAGTGATGCGTATGATTATTTTTTAATGTCATATAGACTCGGAAATTTATGACTCCGGCGTACCGACAGAACTACCTTAACGGGACTAGAATCTACGCATCGGAAATAAAATTTCTTATTTGGATGCCAACCTACTAGACTTCCATTTACCTCAAATTAATTTTTTTTATTTGTAATTAGTATACTTGTTGAACACGAAAAAAAAGATTAGTTGCCATAACCAAGAAATGAGTTGACACAACCAATCGATTATTCTATTTCCCTTACAACTCAAATGGTTATACCAACGATTCGAATAGTAATACCGACGATTCGAATGGTAGTCCCAACTATTTGAGTGGTAGTCCCAACGATGGAATTAGTTAACCCTTTGATGCACACATTTTTATTTTTAAAAAGTTACTTTTATTTAAAATCGAGAAAGAAAACGTTGAGATATTTTAAAAAATGATAATAATCTAGGTGGGATATTAAACATCCCGCTGTGCATCAAAGGGTTAACTACCTTAACGGGACTAGAATCTACGCATCGGAAATAAAATTTCTTATTTGGATGCCGACTTACTAGACTTCCATTTACCTCAAATTAATTTTTTTATTTGTAATTAATATACTTGTTGAACACGGAAAAAAAAGATTAGTTGCCATAACCAAGAAATGAATTGACACAACCAATCGATTATTCTATTTCCCTTACAACTCAAATTATACCAACGATTCGAATAGTAATACCGACGATTCGAATGGTAGTCCCAACTATTTGAGTGGTAGTCCCAACGATGGGATTAGTTAACCCTTTGATGCACACATTTTTATTTTTAAAAAGTTACTTTTATTTAAAATCGAGAAAGAAAACGTTGAAATATTTTTAAAAATGATAATAATCTAGGTGGGATGTTAAACATCCCGCTGTGCATCAAAGGGTTAACCTAACTAATCCAATCGAGAACTAATCGTGAATAGTTGAGGTTACTATTCGATATGATTGAGGCAACTAATTTTTTAGACATTGTGTACAGCAAATCGAAAACGTAGTTGCCACAACCAAACATTTCTTTCCGCGATTGATGTGAATTTCAAATGTATGCGTCGCTTCGGATATTCCGTATTATTGTTATCAAGGAAAAAATGCTCTTTGAACCCGGTAAAACGTTTTCAGTCATTAAAAGCCAATCTACGCTTCGTGCAATTGACAAACGTAAATAAATAGAATTTTCATTATTGGACAATAACGGCAATTTTGCTATTGCGATAATAACGCTTATTACGTATTCGTGCTTATCGTTGGCTTTTAAAAAACATTATCATGTTCATGCAAGCCAGGCCAACAAGTCGCGATAACCGGTAATTTAACCGAAAAATTAACATTTGTCATGAAAAGTTATATTTTCGGCAGTGATGATCATCCATTCAATAATAATGTATTTCATATACTTTTTGTCTACGATAACTATTGTTAATCATTGTGCAAAACTTAAAATTTTCTCATTTTTGTAAATAATTAGGAATAATTTAGATGAATTATTCCTTTTCAATAAATTGTAATATTTAATTGGCTTAATAATCTTTAATCATTTAGTCATGAAAGTATTTCAAATACATTTTCATTTAATGAATGCTCGATCAATAATTTTGACAATTTTTTATCAAAAAATATTTTGAAAAAGAACAGACACGTATTTTTTTGTTCAGCGCTATGACCAATATTTCCGACAGACGAATTTTTGTAAAAGTTTGAATTTTTCGGTATTGATATTATTTTTATCGTTAATATCTTGGCAATGAACAGTCCTATCGAAAAATGTCTACGATGAAATTCGTTCAGTTTGCAAAGGGCTACATAACGTATATAAAAAAATGTTATTGTAGTTTTTCTAAAGTTTTCTTATATGACGTTAAACAACAAAGTATCGTTTTGCAAAAAAGCGCCACTTTTTATCATTTTCATTTACTTACATAAAAATTCTGTGTAAAGTAACAAAATTTTTGAGACCCTATGCAGATCAGCAGGTATATTTTTCGAAAAGTACTACGTAATTTAAGCTTTACGTAATAATCCAGGATATTGAAAAAACTTCAATTACGTAAATCTCCTCATTAAAAAATCTTGCCATTCCGCATAGAGTCTCAAAAATTTCATAATTTCAAACAGAATTTTTCCGTAAGTATATAAAAATGACAAAAAGTGGCATTTTATTGAAAAACGATATTTTGTTGTTTAACGTCATAAAACAAAACGTTAGAAAAACAAAAATAACATTTTTTATATACATTATATAGCTCTTCATAAACTGAACAAATTTGATCTTGGACATTTTTTGATAGGACTATTAATTTTCAAGATATCGACGAATAAAAAAATAATAAATACCGAAAAATTCGTCTGTCGAAAATATCGCAAAAAAAAATACACGTCTCTTCTTTTTCAAAATACATTCTGATAAAAAATTGTTAAAATTATTGAAGAGGGTCAGGGTCGAAGTATGAAAAATTCACATGGAATGCCCCATATGCATCCGAGCTTTATAACCGGTATATTAATTTAAAAAAATAAAAAAATGTATTACTGTGTAACATAGAGATCATATGCTTGATCTCCCGCTCTTTTGTATCCGTCCGCCTTTTGGTTGTGTTATACCACTGCCGTTTGGTGCATGGAGCTGGTACATTCACTGACGCAACCATCTCTGACGCCATTTCTTTCGGTGCTTCCCCTCACTCCGCGAATAAAATTTCCGTGCTGTCGTCTCTTTCTCTCATTCGGCTATTCGTAGCCTTATTGCCCAGGTCTGCACAGGAAAAACGTTTACGGCTCCGACCGTCCGTTTCCCTCCCCCCCTAAACCATTCGTTCGCCCGTGGCAAATGGTGCAGCCGTGATTTCCGCGGCTAAATCTACCGGAAGGGAGCGGCATTCCGTGGGGTAATTTCGAATTTCGTTAACTCTCGTGCCGCTCGCGCGGCTTCTTCCACCACCACCGTCACCATTTCACCTCGGCGACGACCAGTGCCATTTCCTTTTGCCATCACATACCTACAACTCGCCCCGTCCGCACTTCCCCCTCGGACCTACTTGACTGTCCGCCCCTCGTTTCGCTTCTACTTTCTTCCGGAATTTCTCGCGTCTCGCTACGAATCGTAGATCCCGAAGATCCTGAGATATTTGGTATTTCGTCTTTTAGCCATTCGATACCATTCGATTTGCTATTTTACTACAATCGACTAGTGATTTTACAAAAAATTAGCATTCCTTGCAAGTAGCCAATAAAAAGATACTCACAGAGTGCAATTTCCTTCTCTCCATTTCACTCGACTGAAAATTATTGGAAATTCTTCGTGTAATGGAAAAATTCACGATTCCACGTTATTTCGACTGACCCGTTGGGATAATCATTAATTTATTATCATCGTCAGCAACGGTAAAATACAGGAATTTACGCATGATGCTTGAATTACACAGCATAATTCGAGCTAACTGAGCGTTATGCTCGTTTGTGGCTCGAGTCCAAAATGGACGAAATATTGTACCAAATGTCAGACGTAATCATTTCAATATTTATGTGCATTAAAGCTTAGTTCAAATTCACGAATTTAATATGCAGTCACTTGGAAATGGTTAATTTTTCATAAAAGAGTCCGTTTGTCGAAACCGGTGTTTAAATCCATTATGGAACAGGATTTCGGCGAGTCATAATATAGTAAGTTTTTATTATAATCCGAGGAGAACTTGGTGAAGTACCTAATTCAAAGTGTTATTATCGATGGATACACATGTGAAACGCTGTATTCGGACGTTCGTGTTCCAGAGTGAACGTCATCCGATTCGCCTATCGATCCTTAACTATTATTAGTTCCCGTGAGTGTGTTCGTGATGCCGTAAAGTTCTTCAAACTATAATACGTATTGTACAAGCCGGTACAAGGCTCTATTGTAGAACAACTACATCCCTCGCCGTCGCCGCCGCCGCCGCCAGCGAGTTCCCTTCCGACTAATACTCCAATTACCAGTACTAACCACATCGTCGATACATGTAACGCTGGAAGTTTGCAGTTTCTTCAGCTGTCAAGTTTCGATATACGCTTCGATATATCCCATCTTATCACATTTTTTCGTAAATCTCAATCCATTGTTAAACTACTGGAATTATGTAGGGTAAATGTATGAGTAATTGAACAGTAATCAGTGAATGAATAACTACTTTTCGAGAGTTGATGAGAAATTTCGACGACTTGGCTGAACATTAGATTTTTAATTTGTCTATTTTTTTTTAGCTATCTACTGTGATTATTTTGTCGCAGAAAAAATCTATCACTCTCTATAAAAAATCTATCTGTTTTTGACGAAAAATGTAGGTTAGATTGGTTTAAATTTTCGCAGACTGTCTGGAAAACTACATTTTATAGAAACTCATGATAAAAAAATAATTTTGCTCATCTGTTCATTTATTGGTCTATCTACGCTACCTTTTTAAAACATTGTAAAACTTCTAGTATTCACAGAATTTTTGTAATAAAGGCAATAAATAGTTGAGTAAATTTTGCCTCGTAATTTTGTCTCGTGTATCACAGACGCAGCCACCTAAAGAGTCAAGGAAACCTGTAAGACGAGTTAATCGCACCGTTAAGGTAGTATGAGCGTTTTGTCTGACGTCGCATAAGTTTCGAGGGAGATTAAGAGAGAATTACGAATAGTTCTCGATTAAATCAAGCATATGGAAGGTGCTGAAGAGATTACTTTGGCACAATAATAATTTTACACTGTTATTAACAAACTACTGAAATAAATAATTGTTCAACATAATACCCGACAACCCAATTTTTTTTTTGTTATGAAAATAATTTTTTAATTTTTCTGCATACGTATGAATTTTTTCAGAATTTTGTGTGATGTTTGAAAATTGCTTTTTTTAAAATGTTAATGTTAAAATGAAAAATGTCAATAATATTTTTTAATTATTATTGTGCCAAATAATCTCTTCAGCATTTTCCATATGCTTGATTTTTTCAGTTTTTTATCTCATCAAGAACTGTCCGTAATTCTCTCTCAATGTCCCTCGAATTTATGCAACGTCCGACAAGACGCTCATACTACCTTAATAGGCAGTGATTTCCTCGTCCGTTTATTGCGCCACATTTGCAGAATCTCAACTTCACAGGTGTACTTAACAGTAGCGCACGTGACTTTGTAGATGCTTACAAGAATTCTCTTTGGGCCAAAGAGATTTACTTTCACGTCTTGTTTCCGTAACTTGCTTGGCGGTTAAGTCCGTTGATGGTTAAATGATAGATGAGTGTTAGCGCGTGGCAATTAAAGGCTGGCGTTGACGCTTTGTCTTTGATGGCGTAAGGACTTGTTAAACTCGTGAATATACCATAGCAAAAGAGAAAAGCTACTTCTAGACCGTGACTCAATACTATCTTCGCCGTTACAAGTCAAACGACGCACGGCCGACGTTCGCGCGACGAGCAACTGCGAGAAACTTTGCGCTCCTGCACCCTATATAATGCTTTCCGTCGCACGAGAAGAAAGACCGAAGAGCGGCAGCGATTCCACCAGGAAACTTCCAACCGACAGCCCGAGCTATGGAAATTTAAGAGGGTCTCGCAAAGTGCGAAAGTCCTCGAGAACTCGAAGACAGTACGATATAACGTAACCAGAACTAAGTTTTCAACGTAGTAACGTTACGATCTCCGGGTCTCCTCTTGCAGCACCATCAGCAGCAGCAGCAGCAGCAGCAGCAGCCTCCACGCGATGACAATTCTCGTTTTTGCAACGTCAGCAGGTATGCGACGAGGAAGAAGAGAGTATGAGGAAATATGAGGAAGGACAAAGAGGTAAAGAAGAAAGGGATCGCACTTTGCCCGGGCGAGAGTGGATATGTAGGCGTGTGTATGTATGTAGCTAGTGAGTCCTCGGTAGTTTGGACGCATCTAGAAATGCTGTGATGGCTTTCCCTGTTCTATCGGAAAGATCCACGGATCTCATCGTAAACCGACGACAATGGAGGATTTGTCGAGAAACAATGAAGCCCGTAATACCTTATGCGACTGGCCTTCGGACTAGCGTGCTAGCTAATCCATGGGTTTACGTCTCTCCGTTACAGCAACCCTTAGAATCCTAAACTCGGGAATATATAGATAGGATTCTAATACAAGTATCGAGCTTTACGTACAGTGTATATTCATAGGATATTACGACCGCACGAGATTACACGTATTTCGTAAACGTTTAGGTCCTTACAAGCTCAACAGCTCAACGAGAAGCCTTAATTTTTCAAATTTTTTTTTTTGCACGCCACGGTGAGATAGAATTCAGACGTTCAAAGATCTGCCTCGACGCCCGCCGAGAATACACCACTAGGGCATGCGTAAGTCTATAAGGGAATAAGGGAATTTGCGTCATTTGATAGATTCTCGAAATTTCCATCGATCAAAGCACGCAACGAGACTCACTCGTGCCTCGCCTGGGTGACCGAACACACATAACTATTTTATTGATCGTGGAACAAGCGCTTTATAAGCTAAGGAATCGACGATAATATTATATGGAATAAGGAATCGAATAATTATTGATCAAGGAATTGTTAAAGTGGAACCAATAAACTGTAAGTAAATCTATAAATACAAATATCTATATTATTTCTGCAATTTCCTCTCTTGGGTCACCCAAATCGAGCCCGACCCTCTCATTCTTTCTTTCGAGTGTTAATTTTGGTCAAGTCAAGTGAATAGAGAAAGTGAATATCGGTTAACCACGGTGAGATAGAATTCAGACGTTTTCAGATCTGCCTCGACGCCCGTCGAGAATACACCACTAGGGCATGCGTAAGTCTATAAGGGAATAAGGACGCTTGCGCCACTTGATAGATTCCCGAAATTTTCATCGATCAAAGCGCTCAACGAGACTCACTAGTGCCTCGCCTGTGTGACCGAACACACATAACTATTTTATTAATCGTGGAACAAGCGCTTTATAAGCTAAACGATAGACCATAGACCAGCGCTTTATAAGCTAAGGAATCGAGGATAATATTATATGGAATAAGGAACCGAATAATTATTGATCAAGGAATTGTTAAAGTGGAACCAATAAACTATAAGTAAATCTATAAATACAAATATCTATATTATTTCTGCAATTTCCTCTCTTGGGTCACCCAAATCGAGCCCTACGCTCTCATTCTTTCTTTCGAGTGTTAATTTTGGTCAAGTCAAGTGAATAGAGAAAGTGAATATCGGTTAACCACGGTGAGATAGAATTCAGACGTTCAAAGATCTGCCTAGACGTCCGCCGAGAATACACCGCTAGGGCATGCGTAAGTCTATAAGGGAATAAGGGCGCTTGCACCACTTGATAGATTCCCAAAATTTCCATCGATCAAAGCGCTTAACGAGACTCACTCGTGCCTCGCCTGGGTGACCGAACACACATAACTATTTTTTTGATCGTGGAACAAGCGCTTTATAAGCTAAACGATAGACCATAGACCAGCGCCTTATAAGCTAAGGAATCGAGGATAATATTATATGAAATAAGGAACTGAATAATTATTGATCAAGGAATTGTTAAAGTGGAACCAATAAACTGTAAGAAAATCTATAAATACAAATATCTATATTATTTCTGCAATTTCCTCTCTTGCGTCACCCAAATTGAGCCCTACCCTCTCATTCTTTCTTTCGAGTGTTAATTTTGGTCAAGTCAAGTGAATAGAGAAAGTGAATATCGGTTAATCACGGTGAGATAGAATTCAGACGTTCAAAGATCTGCCTCGACGTCCGTCGAGAATACACCACTAGGGCATGCGTAAGTCTACAAGGGAATAAGGGCGCTTGCGTCACTTGATAGATTCCCGAAATTTCCATCGATCAAAGCGCTCAACGAGACTCACTCGTGCCTCGCCTGGGTGACCGAACACACATAACTATTTTATTGATCGTGGAACAAGCGCTTTATAAGCTAAACTATAGACCATAGACCAGCGCTGTATAAGCTAAGGAATCGAGGATAATATTATATGGAATAAGGAACTGAATAATTATTGATCAAGGAATCGTTAAAGTGGAACCAATAAACTGTAAGTAAATCTATAAATACAAATATCTATATTATTTCTGCAATTTCCTCTCTTGGGTCACCCAAATCGAGCCCGACCCTCTCATTCTTTCTTTCGAGTGTTAATTTTGGTCAAGTCAAGTGAATAGAGAAAGTGAATATCGGTTAACCACGGTGAGATAGAATTCAGACGTTCAAAGATCTGCCTCGACGCCCGCCGAGAATACACCACTAGGGCATGCGTAAGTCTATAAGGGAATAAGGACGCTTGCGCCACTTGATAGATTCCCGAAATTTCCATCGATCAAAGCGCTCAACGAGACTCACTAGTGCGTCGCCTGTGTGACCGAACACACATAACTATTTTATTAATCGTGGAACAAGCGCTTTATAAGCTAAACGATAGACCATAGACCAGCGCCTTATAAGCTAAGGAATCGAGGATAATATTATATGGAATAAGGAACTGAATAATTATTGATCAAAGAATTATTAAAGTGGAACCAATAAACTGTAAGTAAATCTATAAATACAAATATCTATATTATTTCTGCAATTTCCTCTCTTGGGTCACCCAAATCGAGCCCTACCCTCTCATTCTTTCTTTCGAGTGTTAATTTTGGTCAAGTCAAGTGAATAGAGAAAGTGAATATCGGTTAACCACGGTGAGATAGAATTCAGACGTTCAAAGATCTGCCTCGACGCCCGTCGAGAATACACCACTAGGGCATGCGTAAGTCTATAAGGGAATAAGGACGCTTGCGCCACTTGATAGATTCCCGAAATTTCCATCGATCAAAGCGCTCAACGAGACTCACTCGTGCCTCGCCTGGGTGACCGAACACACATAACTATTTTATTGATCGTGGAACAAGCGCTTTATAAGCTAAACGACAGACCATAGACCAGCGCCTTATAAGCTAAGGAATCGAGGATAATATTATATGGAATAAGGAACTGAATAATTATTGATCAAGGAATTGTTAAAGTGGAACCAATAAACTGTAAGAAAATCTATAAATACAAATATCTATATTATTTCTGCAATTTCCTCTCTTGGGTCACCCAAATCGAGCCCTACCCTCTCATTCTTTCTTTCGAGTGTTAATTTTGGTCAAGTCAAGTGAATAGAGAAAGTGAATATCGGTTAACCACGGTGAGATAGAATTCAGACGTTCAAAGATCTGCCTCGACGCCCGTCGAGAATACACCACTAGGGCATGCGTAAGTCTATAAGGAAATAAGGGCGCTTGCACCACTTGATAGATTCCCGAAATTTCCATCGATCAAAGCGCTCAACGAGACTCACTCATGCCTCGCCTGTGTGACCGAACACACATAACTATTTTATTGATCGTGGAATAAGCGCTTTATAAGCTAAACGATAGAGCATAGACCAGCGCTTTATAAGCTAAGGAATCGAGGATAATATTATATGGAATAAGGAGCTGAGTAATTGTTGATCAAGGAATTGTTAAAGTGGAACCAATAAACTGTAAGTAAATCTATAAATACAAATATCTATATTATTTCTGCAATTTCCTCTCTTGGGTCACCCAAATTGAGCCCGACCCTCTCATTCTTTCTTTCGAGTGTTAATTTTGGTCAAGTCAAGTGAATAGGCAAAGTGAATATCGGTTTTATTAGTTTATCAATAAACTAATTGGCGCCCAACAATTAATTATTAATATACATATAGAGCCGTAGCAGTCAATGACCCGGACCGCGCTAAGTAAAAGGCTTCAAGATTAATATAAATTAAAGGAGATTGCCTGATAAAGAAAATTAAAACATAATTTTAGAGTTAAGTAATTCGAGGAATAAAAGAAGCCTGTTTCAACGGATTTCGATTGGAATCGAAAAACAGCAAACAATGGCGTAATGGTAATAATATTTCATTGGATATTATAATAATTCGCTCGTGTATTTGTACTTTAAAAAAGGGAGAGGACAGAAAGGGACGATAAGGTAGTGCACAGACAGGATATGCAAAGCAGCAGATTAAAAATACGGTAGAAGCGGAAGAGCAAAGCTCCTGTGTGTCAGTGCGGTGGAAAATAAATATAAGATGAAAAGCGAAAAATAAGACAGAGCGAAACAAACAATAAGCAAGAAGACGAGGGCACGTTAAGAAAAGAAAAGAAAAAAATGTACGCGAAAAGCTTGGAGAAAAACAGGGGTACAAAGTCCTTGCACATAGCTTCCTCATTAATTTTTACCTTTTGCAAAAGTCGTCTCTACGACAAAGTATGTTGATTAACTTTGGCCTCGTCACGGCGGAAGCTTTGCAAAAGAACAAAGTTGATGCAATTACGCAATGTCCGAGGTTCAGCCTTTTTTCTTGATATAATCATTTTCATAAAAGTAATAAATAACCTTGTTTCTAACTAAAATTGTGTAGAATAATTTATTTAAATACCTCGGAAATTGCACCAGTAAATAAATTTGCGTCGCTTCGCGTAAACAATATTCTAATAAAATAAACTATTAAATTCAATTCCGCACAATGTTCGGATGATACATTTCAATTACCAATATAGCATAATTTATAAAAAAGGCAAAAGCAAACGTTGCGTACTTAATTATAAAAAAATAACAGCGAATTTCCATATAGATTCTCATTGTTATATCCACGATAACATAATAATCGCAGATCGATGGACGTGCGAAACGAGTTTCTCTTTCCTCTCCAACGAATATAAAAGGTGGTCATAAATTTAATCACGCATTAAAGACTTATTTATAACAAGCGGCAAAAAATGTGAGATGCAAAAAAAATAACTCGATAAAAGTAAAACTGGCAGAAAGTGTTTTTTTGTTTTGGTTCGTGAACTTGTGCTTTCGATAATTTTTGTTTTTAGTTCAAGTTACTATTGGGTGAGATGAATTCCACTGTTCCATATTTAGGCGTTGCAGATGACACAGGCAAGTAGCCAGATTTTTTTTCGGCTACTCTGGCTAACAACGAGGTCGTGTACATCCACTTGTTTCGTTTAAAGTCGATTCCGTATCCATAAGTCGGTTGATACGGTGATCCGATAGTGCTGTAACTCGATGTGGACGGGAATCTCCGCAAGCAGTATGATTGCAACCCTATGCCTCGCTCACTCTGTTTCTGCATGGCTGACTGCTCTTGCGAGCGACCTACTTCTATCCTATTTCTCTCGGTTACGGTTTTTCGTTACCAATCGGATATCCACTCCAGTGTGCACGTGTAGCCTGCACTGCTATTGCCACTGGTGTACCAGCAAAATCTATATCTACTTCTGCAGTAGATAGCTACCTGTAGATACAGACGTATACGCGGCTCATCGGAAACAGAGCCAGCCCATTCGGTGTGATCGGCAGGAGGAGGAGGAGGAGGTGGAGGAAGAGAAGGGGTGGGTTAGAACTAGGGGTAGGGTGCCACTCCTCGCTTACCATCTCCCTATTTACTCTGGAAATCAGGTCGACTCTGTATGCCGCTGCACTCATCTCTGGAATAGACAGAGCGTTGGCTCTGATGGTGTTTAACTCGGCGTTATCCATTTCGGCGAATTCGACGATTACTCAATATGCATACAGGACACCTACTTCATATCGTATCGATATATACACTTTATATATCTATATTCCTATGCGGATCATTCGCAATCCATTTTCTTCGTACATAACGAAGTACGAAGTGTCATTTATTTTTTTTTTTCAACTACCCATTCATTCGATTCCTGATTTTGCATGCATTTCGCAACAATTTTCATAATTGATTCAAAGAACAAATACGCTTCATCAAAATAATATTTGATTGAAAAATATATGGAGCATGTTTGGAAATAAAATGTATTGTCCTGCCAAGGGCTTGAATAGTTATATATATGAAAAAATACATATGGGACATTCCATACCAACTTGGTCTACGGATGAACCTCATATTTTTTTTTTCGCGGTAATTTTTTATGCCATTCTTCCAACTGAAAAATGCATGCAGACATTTTTTCAGATTTCTTTTTATCGAAATTTTTTAGTTATGAATAATTAAAGCTATCAAAAAAACCTCCTAATTTAAAAATTTCAAAAAATTCTCAAAAATATTATAATTAGTTAACTCGGCGTTATCCATTTCGGCGAATTCGACGATTACTCAATATGCATACAGGACACCTACTTCATATCGTATCGATATATACAGTTTATATATCTATATTCCTATGCGGATCATTCGCAATCCATTTTCTTCGTACATAACGAAGTACGAAGTGTCATTTATTTTTTTTTTTCAACTACCCATTCATCCGATTCCTGATTTTGCATGCATTTCGCAACAATTTTCATAATTGATTCGAAGAACAAATACGTTTCATCAAAATAATATTTGATTGAAAAATATATGGAGCATGTTTGGAAATAAAATGTATTGTCCTGCCAAGGGCTTGAATAGTTATATATATGAAAAAATACATATGGGGCATTCCATACCAACTTGGTCTACGGATGACCCTCATATTTTTTTTTTCGCGGTAATTTTTTATGGTATTCTTCCAACTGAAAAATGCATGCAGACATTTTTTCAGATTTCTTTTTATCGAAATTTTTTAGTTATGAATAATTAAAGCTATCTAAAAAACCTCCTAATTTGAAAATTTAAAAAAATGCTGTTATTTTTTTTTCCATTTTATAATATTATTCAAAGAATTTTTAAACGTTAAATAAACAACGCTTCGATTTAAAAAACTCAAAAATACTTCTAAATCTACAGGAATAGTGGCTACCATTCACACTCGGAGTATACAGAGGTTGAACGTAATTCATGAGTCTATATCGCACAGCGAGAGCCTCCCGGTTTTTCTTCCGCAACCCAGACAATTAATAACGGCGCGCTGACCATTCGGACGAATCTTTCTGTTTGTTTATACCAGTCACGTTCCTGTCAGCTCCAGAGTTTCTTTCCAATCTCCTAATTTACTGCAAAATAAGCAACATCTCCACCCATGGAACTTAATATATTATATTAACTGGGAGAATAAAAGAGCAACAATTGTTTTTCCGACACCGAATAATTTTTTCGCGTATTACGTAGTTGGAAATGTTCTGCGTGATTTTTATATAAAATTCTAGAAGTTTGTTTTAAATGGGCCGTTTAAGTTTTTATGGACGCATTATTTAATTGACATAAAAATTTTTAGCCTCACTGGGATTTAAAAAAAAATGAAAGTCGATTGCTATCATGAAAATGTGATTTCAAAATATTAGCCAAGTATCGTAGTTGACAGTTTGTAAAAAATAAAACCCAACAAATGGGACGAATAGCAGAGTTGAATAGCCGGATTCTCATGGTGAGAATTTCCGGAAAGGGTGGAAAAGGATAAGTGACCCTTCCGTATTCTCCCGCTTGGCCGACTACGACGAGCGGAGCTTTAAGGTGCCTCTCGAGCCTCCATCGCCACTTTTATTTGTGCCCTCATAGAGCCGGAAGTGAGAGAAGAACGAGAGTGACGAGGGAGAGTTGTTCGAAGGGCCTGAAGGAAAACGTGTTAAAAGGGAATATCGCACCCCGACGACTATATAGGCACTACTTGCGCGTATTTGGCTATTCTTTTTTTCTTTTTTCCAACCTTTTTCGAAACCATTTCGCACTTTTCCGAGCCTCATCTTGCAGAAGCACGTGTGCATTGTCCGCTTGAATAGAAGGAGAAAAGAAGAGCGGTGGCGACGAGATGATCCGAGAGCAAAGTATCGCTTCATCTCCGGTTATTCCTTTCTTTAACCGTCTTCGCTTTGATATTCTTTCGGTTTAACCGAACGCTTTGTCCTTTGTTGTTTCCGATGGCTCAGGAGAGGAAAAAGCTCTCTCGGGGCTGAATAAACGGAGACGTTCCTTCTAAAGAAGCTTCCACTACGGTAACTGGAAAGTCCTTTTCCATATGAGGCTACGAGAAAAGAGAAGACTCGGGTTTACGAGCCTTTTGTCGGTGGGAGCTGCCAGCAGCATGGACCATTTGTCTATGACGTTTTTTTTTTTACCTTTTCGAGTAGGAAGGTTTTTTCTACCAACCAATCTGTTGGATGCAGTATAGTCGAGGAATTGAAAGCATTTACCGTCAAATATTATGAACAAGTGGTGTATTTATTTCTCAAGTAGCTTTTATCCCTTAGAAATAGTTTTGCCGACGGCAAAAGAGTCAGTCAGTTGCAGTGCGAAGGCACGAAAGAGGAGAACGAAGATTCTTGGAGTGGTCGACATTTCGATTTACGCGAGTTATTTCCGATTGGCAAGGTGTGCTCTGCTCGGTACTCCATCGATGTTTGTAGCCTTTCAGCGAACGAAAGTTGAACAGAAATATCGACGAGTTGCGGTAACGACTTCTAGTACGGGTAATGGAGAGATCTTGAATAAAAGAGCGAAAGAGCCGAGAAATTTGTACTGAAAGCACTGGTAGAAGCATTCATGCCTTGGAAATGTGTCGAATGGATTGTTGGCTTCTTCTCGTCTAGTCTCGACGACGAGAAAACTCACAGTCTACAGCTAGTCTGTATATGAAGGATCTCCAGCTTTTCATGAGAGAATCCAAAGCTTTCAGGTAGCTCGTCTCTCCAAGCTCGACGATGAAGCAAAACCTTCCTCTTCGTACTGTTGAATGGCGGTTAAGAGATCTTCGTGATGCTTCTTCGAGTTACAATAAGATAAATAATCTCGAGATTGCGGTATTAAGTACAAATTTTACAAAAACAGACACATTAAAGAAGTTGTTTCATTATCGAACCACTACAAACGTCGTACATTTTTTTAAATTTCTAATTTTCGTTTGATGGAACCTTCTTTTAGCGTAGTTTGTTATAACCACGTAAACGACTAAGTCTATGCCTCGCTAGTCACAAATAAATGAAACAATTGTTTCAACTTGACAAACAAATTACAAGTTCTAGCTTTAAAAGTTGGTGCATTTGGTGTTGGATGTTGGATTATTAAATTATATTCGGGCTTGTGGTAACGACGCGATAGTTGCACGAGATTATTATAATAACTCAACACAATAGAAACGTGAGATTGTATCGTTGTTTAGCAAAGGGAAGCCAAAACCCTTTCTGTTTGATGCTTTAACAATTTCGGGTGGCGAAAATAACGAGTATGTCTGTTAGGAAGATACCGAGATGAGAGCGTTGAAGGTGCGGTGTACCTTTTTGAACATACTAGCGGAAGGTGGAAGGTCCACTTACGCGGGAGACGTCACACAGCTGGTAATTAGAATCTCTTTGCCTCATTCCACACACACTCTCGTCGTCTTTCACATTTTCACCGACGTTCGTTGGCGCGACATTTGGCACAACCGGCCAATTACGACAAACAATAGTCATGGAGAAGGGAAACTGGTAGCTCAAGACCGTATATTAACCCATTCTCCACTGGTTTCGCTTCTGCTGCTGCGGGTGTACGCGCAGGATATATTCCGGCGTGAGACTTTGCCAAGAGCGACTTCGAAACCCGCCGACTCCTGCTTTTGTTCCCTATCCCTCATCCGTGGGAGCTCTCCTTTCTCCCTGCTTAGTTTCAGCAGTCAGATTTTCCGTCATGGATTAAGGCTCTTTCATGTTCACCCCTCGCTCACGTACCGAATCACCTTACTTCGTCCTTTACTCAATTAGGGTGGAAACGGACGGGCGTGAGAATTCTATTCGGTGAAAGCGTGAATCGACTATCATCAACCCTCTTAGATTCACTCTGACATTATACACGTCATTGATTTCTCGAATTTCAATCTGCCTTTGGAGCGCCGGATCAAGATTATGCAAATATTCGTCCGGATGCTTGGGTTACACTCAGGCATCTACATCCGGTTTCTAATGTCATCAACTACCGGAAACTTTTAACTCGTTTAAAATGTCCTCCGAAGCAAATACAAAAAATTGAGAACTGAATGTACACTGAGAAAAACAAATGTGATAACTTACTAAATGTAGCGAGTTCTACTATAAAAATAATGAAGCGGGCTGTAATTTAGTTGCTGAATACATTATTTATTGTTTTTGCAATCATAAAAACATTGTTGTCCTCTCGGGGAAAACATTTTTCTGAGTGTAATCGGAATGAAAGTGTTTTTTTTCTCACTTTTTGTTTGTTCCTAAAGGTCTGAGAAATATGATATGCAATATGTGGTTTACGAGAAAAATGGAATTTTATATAATATTTATGAGTCGATTGCAAAAGAAAAAAAGTTGCGAAATAAAAGTTGCTTCCTCATTAATTTTCTTTTTTTACAAAGCCACCTTTGTGAATAAGCTAATTTATTAATTGTGGGTTCCTCATAGAGGAAACTTTGTAAAAAATGAAAATGAATAAGGAAACAATGTGCAAAATTCTAGTTTGCAACTTTTTTCGTTACTTATGTAGTTCTCGAAAAATGTAGAATCACGTAAAACGCAAACTGCTTTACCGATCACGACCAAATTTGGTCGATAGGGGCGCTGAATGTTATTTTTCATGTGTAGAAAATTTCAGTTGATTTGGTAAGATTTGACGTGAGTTAGAGCAAAACGAATATTTTTTGAAAAATTCAAAATTCCATAAAAACCGAACTTTTTTACAGATTCATTCCAAATTCAATACCGATCCTCCTTTAACATAGCTTTATTCATAAAAAATTATTTAGCTCAATAGCTAGAAATTTGTGGATTCTAGAGAGCGTACATACATTTTTCGAAAATTGCAGAGTCAAATAAAATTGGACCATATCGTTGAATTTTTTTGAAAATTACCACAAACAAAGGCGTCGACCTGCTTCACATATTTGCTAAATTTAAGCCCGATACATTTTTTCAAAACCACTTTAGACCCACATTTTAGACCATTTTGAGTGTCCTGAAATAAACTCGAAAAAAAAAATGTCCGCACGAAAACAAAGCTTCCTCTATGAGTAATCAAAAGATGTCACTGGAAACATTTCTCTTGCATTTCTGATTATTTACCTTGCTTAAAAATGCACCTCTTGTCTTGTCCGTTATTTTGCGAGTGGCAAGTTTGGAATCGCGCGTGCGCTGACTGGAGGGTCGTAGAGTCGGCGGGGGTGGAAGCACTTTGGCAGAACAGGCAAGCTGAGCAATATGCTTCCTAGAGCCAGTGTCGTGGAATGACGGAATAAAAACCCTTGGACATTACTACTGCGGAAAACGACGATGGGGCAGGTGGAAGCTTACTGGGTCGTCGTCGTAGTAGCCGCCGCAGCAGGCGGGTCACAGCACTCGAGCAGTAAAGGGCGCGGCCTTGTGGAATGGGTTATATTGCTCTTACTCTACAAGACCGGTAAACCGTATAACCGTCGTTCCCTCAGCTATAATTCATTTCCGGAATATAATTGCGTGAGGTAAAGGGCAAACCTAAACGAGACCAGAGAGCGACAGCCATTAGCTCTGTAGAGTTTTGAAGCGCTATAGTGAGCTTCATTGGAAGGCGAGGAGTTTGTAGTTGGAAATATGAGGCCGATTGCCGATTCCCAAATACAATTCCAAAGCTGGGACGTGGCTATCCAAGGGATTTTGGAACCACATGGTTCGACATTGACTTTAGCTTGCGCTGTTTGACCAGCGCCAAAAGCTTCATACTCTTGCACTGAACGCACTTACTGCAGCTGGTACCGCAGTTTGTACAATTCACCGACGATGAATTGGTTTGTCAGAAGCGTCAAAACGCGTGCTACGTTTCTCAATACACGTTTCAGGCTGTAGCACGTTGAAATTGTGCGATTGTCTTGACACGTTTTCATTCTTATTCCTCGCAGCTTTGTGACAGCATCATGAGTGTCAATCGAAAATGATGGAAATGCATTTCTCAGCAAGAGCGTAAACGTTCTGTGTGACACCTTCCGAATTTATATGCGCAACGGTGTCAAACTGTTGGTTACTATTGCACGTTTATGTTTTACGTATGTGTCAAACTCGGTGATCAATTGGATAATTATCGGACCAATGTTGGAGCTGGAGTAACGAATAATTCTTATTCATTACCTGGGTAAAATTTCGTAGATTTTTGTATAAAATGTGAAAAACTTGAAAAAGATGTACTGATCTGGAGCTTCAATATCAGGCTAGCACTGGTCTGGAATTTTGCTCACAATTAAAACCTGTTATATAATGTCAAAAAGAAAATTCGAAAATATTGTCGCCTGCCGCCCCAAGTAAAAAAATTATCTATACAGTATATAAAAAAAAATATAGTTTAAAACATAAAATTGGGCATATATAGTCTGCATACACTCTATATGCAATCTATATATAGTTTATACATAATCCCAACTTCACAGTATTCCTTGTTTATAAATTGCATATAGATTATATACAGAGTTTATACAGATTATATATGTCCAATTCCATATGTCGAACTATATATAATTTTTTTTTACTTGGAGCTTAATGAAAATAGACGGAATTCTTGATGGCGTTTCACTCCAATAATAGCAATTATTTTTCTCGTTCGTTAATTGGCTGCGTTCGATTCTTAATTGCATTTTTAATTACTCTTGACTGTATATATACATATATATATATCTCTATATATATATTGGCAGAATGAGTTCACGTTGCCGAGACGAGGTACGAAGTTAGTCGTTTCGGTCGCCTCGCCTTGGAATCACGCTCTTTATTCCCCATCGATTCCGCTTCGATAGACATCATCGTGTCAGCCAGGTACAGTGAGGACTCCCACAGGAGGAAAATTCCATCCGCTTGGAGAGTATCTACTACTGTGATAGAAATCGTGATGTCTCGCCTCCTGGGTTTGCAAACCTCCATTCCCTGGGAGACCCAGTCAAGGGACATTGAGAGCTCAATTTATATCTCACCTGATTCTATTCTTATCATGTAACAAGATTTAATGTCATATTTAGATTAGGAATCTATCATTTAAAAATACGCGACGGTATTTACCCTGCACGGAGAAAAAAAATTTCATTGATTCCAAAGAAATGGGTCGATTGAATTTTTTTTTTCATGACATATAGCAAATCGTGATGTCTCGTCGCTTAGGTTTGCAAACCTCCATTCTCTGGGAGACACTGAGAGCTCAATTTATATCTTGCCTGATTGTGTTCATATCATGTAACAAGATTTATGTTATATATAGATTAGGAATCTATCACTTAAAAATACGCGACAGTATTTACCCTGCACGGAGAAAGAAATTTTCATTGATTCCAAAGAAATGGGTCGATTGAATTTTTTTTTCATGTCATACAGAAATCGTGATGTCTCGTCTCTTGGGTTTGCAAACCTCCATTCTCTGGGAGACCCAATCAAGGGACGCTGAGAGCTCAATTTATATCTTACCTGATTCTGTTCTTATCATGTAACAAGATTTGTGTCATATTTAGATTAGGAATCTATCACTTAAAAATACGCGACAGTATTTACCCTGCACGGAGAAAAAAATTTTCATTGATTCCAAAGAAATGAGTCGATTGAATTTTTTTTTCATGTCATACAGAAATCGTGATGTCTCGTCTCTTAGGTTTGCAAACCTCCATTCCCTGGGAGACCCAGTCAAGGGACACTGAGAGCTCAATTTATATCTCGCCTGATTCTATTCTTATCATGTAACAAGATTTATGTCATATATAGATTACGAATCTATCACTTAAAAATACGCGACGGTATTTACCCTGCACGGAGAAAAAAGTTTTCATTGATTTAAAAAAAAATGGGTGTATTGAATTTTTTTCATGTCATATAGAAATCGTGATGTCTCGTCGCTTAGGTTTGCAAACCTCCATTCCCTGGGAGACACTGAGAGCTCAATTTATATCTTGCCTGATTCTGTTCTTATCATGTAACAAGACTTATGTTATATATAGATTAGGAATCTATCACTTAAAAATACGCGACAGTATTTACCCTGCACGGAGAAATGTTTTTTCATTGATTCCAAAGAAATGGGTCGATTGAATTTTTTTTTTCATTGACTTTAAGAAAATGTTTCTTTGCTTTCAATGGAATGGTGCATTTGAATTTAAAAGAAATAGTTTGTTTGACGGGACCCGGTCTGCCAACGGTTAGACATTTTTACATTTTTACATTTAGTAACATTTACATTTACAGTGAGAATTTTACACAAATGGATAAGCAGGTATCGATGTTTATTGAAATAAATTATTTCTATAACCTTTTTGCATCTAGTACGGTATGGAAATAGTATATTTAGATACAAGTGCGAAAAAGTGTTTCGCACGAGTGTCGAACGATATTTTATGTTACGATGTGAGAAAATGCAGTTTAACGCACGCGAAGCGTGCGTAAACTCGCATTTTACGCACAGTGTGACATAAAATATTTTTTTAAAGCTACCTCTACCGTGCTTTCATTCCTTTAGCAACATGTCATTTTATAGGTTACGTTTTTCTTTTAATGCCTCGAAGACGATTTCGTTGAAATCAATGAAAAACGGTATCTTGGTTCAAGAAAAATTGTCATTAATTCAATATTAGTATATACATTTAATTTAATTTCTAATCATTCACAAAAAATATAATATTAGCTTCAGTATATTATTTCATTAATTTAACAAAGAAATGTTTTATAGGTTGGGATTTTTATGAAATTTCTCTCTTTCTCCGTGCTTTCTTTTCTCCGTGTAATTTTTAGTACTTCTCTCGATATCATTCTACTTTGAATTTGCTAATTTGTCCAATTAATTAGTTTATTCTTGCAAAATTGCACTTACATTTTCTGGAGCATTTTTAATCATGCCGTCGTCAGTTATCCATTATTTTCCTTACATTAAGCGATGTATGGCGTATGTGAGTAACTCGTTCCTGTCTTTAGCCGTATAGCGGCGTCAAGCTAACTACCATCGTTCTCGCACACTTAGATCCCTACTTTTACTATATTTCCCTACTAAATTCACATCTTCACAATTGCCGGCGCAGTGGCGCGTTGGGAATATACTACCGCGCACGCGTTCTACCATAGACCGAGAGAAAAGATTTCATTGACGCCAAAGAAATGAGTTGATTGATTTTTTTTTCATTGATTTCAACGAAATATTTCTTTGATTTCAATGAAATAGTGTATTTGGGTTTCAAAGGTAATATTTTATTGCCTGTACAGAAACATTTACTTAGTCAACATATAATAAATAAACAGTTTCATTATTTTAAAGAGACGTTTTCGTTGATTCAAAGAAATGGTCTCCTTGATTTAAAAAAAAGATATGCAATTGCGTTAGTTATGTCGCGAACCAGCGAAAAACCGGCAAAATGGTTAAAAAGATGTATTCTCACTTACGACACTTAACCTCACTTTTTTGTTTTCCGGTTCGAACGAACGGCCTCGAGTTTCGAAGAGCCAGAAGCTTATGCAGTACTTCCGCACATTCTCTCAAAATTTGAGCTTTAACTGTCGAGTATTTTAGGAAAAAATAGGTTTCGAAATTTTGAGCTGTGGTGAGAGAAGTGCCACTGCCTCGTAAGGGAAGGCGAAACCTCCATGAGTGCGAGAAAGATAGCGAATATCTTTCAGAACAAAAATTCTCAGAAACTTGATCTTTTTTGGGAAAAATAAAAGTTTTACATCATGCAGAATTAAGAGAGCAATGACGTAAAACTTTTCATTTATCATGAAACGTTCAGCGTTCTCTGAAAGGTTGTTGACAGTTTTTGTTACCGACTGAGTAGGTTTCACCTCCCCTTAAGGTGATGTTATACATATCGTCTGTCTCTCTCAGATCGCCGTAAGTGCGAGTGAGATAGCTGAATCTTCCCGAAGTGTTATTCTTCGCCACGGTTGATTTTTCGAATAAAAGTCGAGAAGTACTGACTGCAGAATACCAAGACGCAGTCAGTACATCTCGTCTTTTACCTGAAACATCAATTATCACCAAGAACAACGCTTTACAGTTTTAGTTACCGACCGACAACTAACACATCACGTTAAGGCGAGGCGAAACCTACTCAGTCGGTAACAAAACTGTAAACAAAAGTATGGAGATACCGTAGACATTTTGAGAAAATTGAATATGTCACCGGAAGCGCAATTTAATTCTCCGTCCGGTTACATAGAGCTTTTTTTAAAAATAACAATGTCCTCTGAATGGCGGTGTTCGAAAATTTTCAGCTATCTCTCTTCCACACATGTGTCACGTGATACATGTTTCACCTCCCCTTAATTGAAGTCAATGAAAAGAACATACTTGGCTTAAATACACATTTCTTTGAAGTTAAAGAAGAAGGTTTAATTGAATCAGAGGCGATTTTTTTAAATAAATGAAAAAGGTTTATTGCTTTAAAGAAATATTTCTTTGATTCAATGTCACTACTTTTCATTGAGTTTGAGATCATTCAAAGAAGAGATAGTATTGAAACTCAAGTATTTCATTTCAGTGGCAAATATTTCCGTGAATCAATGAAACTTTTTCTGTCGGTGTATTAGACTACTGCCGATTCGTCTGCCTACACCGAGAGAAAAGATTTCATTGACGCCAAAGAAATGGGTGGATTGATTTTTTTTTTTCATTGGTTTCAACGAAATATTTCTTTGATTTCAATGAAATAGTGCATTTGAATTTCAAAGAAAACATTTCATTGCCTGTAAATGAAGATTTACTTAGTGAGCAGATAATACAGAAACAGTATCATTGTTTTAAAGAGACGTTTTCATTGGTTCAAAGAAACGTTTTGATTGATCTCTCTCTCGCACCTAACCTCACTTTTTTGTTTTCCGGTTCTCCCGAACGAACGGCTTCGAGTTTCGAGGAGCCAGAAGCGTAGCCTATTTCTGCCGTACTTCCTTAGATACTCACAAAGTTTGAGCTTTATCTGCCGCGTATTTCAGGAAAAAATAGCTTTCGAAATTTTGAGCTGGTAAGAAGAAGGTTTCATTGAATCAGAGACGATATCTTTGAAATCAATGAAAAAGGTTCATTGGTTTAAAGAAATGTTTCTTCGGATCAATGTTACTACTTTTCATTGAGTTTGAGATCATTCAATGAAAAGATAGTATTGAAATTCAAGTATTTCATTTCATTGGCAAAGATTTCCGTCAATCAATGAAACTTTTTCTCTCGGTGTAGATCCGAGTTTGCTGCATGCATGGCAAATGGTTAATGTATGACTGTCAAATAGGTCTTATTTTTCGTCTCATAGATCTACAAGGGAATTGTTTCGCATCGGAAATTTGCCCTCTACAACCGCGCGAGCAACGAGTTTACTCGCAGAACGCGATAATATCGTGGTAATGTCCACTTGAGATTAATGTGTTTGTTTAATCGTGCGTACCGCGAGGGTTTCCTCGCTCTCGCGTAATATATGCCTATAACGTAATAGTAATAATAATAACAATAATAATAGCAACAACAACGATAATAATACCAGTAGCGTGAGCTCGATGTGCCGCACGACAAGATCGCTCGTAATAGTTGAACACGCCCAGTCCTCGCATACGCTTATTCGTACATAATTTTATTGCGATCGTTAACTATGGGTAATTATTCGATTTATCGTGGTACGGTTTGCCGATCGATACCGAGACCGCGAGGATTTATCGCCTGTTTATCACCACGAAGGATTATACATAGATATTAATAGAGATTTTAATTCCCGTTATTTCGGGCCGCTGTGAAAATAACTCTTGTGCGTGTTTATTTTTCTTTGTACTAAAAGCTCTGTTTTATTATTTCCAGGTACGTCCAATTTTGCCCGCGGAACCATTATACGTCCAATTTTAATCTCGGAACCGGTTATATTCTGACAAGTATGTAGTACATTATTATTATTATTATTATTATTATTAAGCTTTCCTCGATGAAAATACCCGAACCTCTGTATTGTAATAATACCCCCCAACATTATAGACATATATATAACCGCGTCAGCGTAATCGCGTGAGTACGAAGCGACGAGAACAACACGCAAACTATTCGCGGTACGTGTTTGGGGTGAGAAACGGAGAAAGCACAAGTGGTGTAAAATCTTTCGATGGTAAATGTTTACGAGAAGCGATGGCGCGCGGTTTCGCTCAACTTCCGCTTATACTTTTATGTACTTGCTGTCCATATGTATATATACATATATATATGTGTGTGTAAGTACATATAGACTGCAGTTGTGTAGGTTTGTGTATAAAGCGTGAACGATGCTACTACGGGGCGAGTAACAATTTAGCATCGCAGTGTTTCGGGTGCGGGTGAAAGGAGGAAGAGGCTGGGCGGTTTTACCGCAAAGATTCCAGCACGATCTCGACACAGCCAAGTCGAATAAACTTTGCTACGAGCTGCTGGCGAGCGAGGGCTTTCCTTAGCTGTAGGTGGAATACACAGCGAGGTACTTGGAACTCCACCGCCTCGACCTCGCACTCTCGTTTCCTCTGTATATATACCTACACTGGCTTCAGTCATACTATATACAAACCTTACTCGCTTCCTTGTAGACTGCTACTCGTTATTTTCCCTCTTGTGCGCCAAACTCCAATGGTGAATATACATACACTCCCGGGAATACTTACTTATTGTTAATAGTACGCGGTAAAGTTTCCCTCAAGCATTATGAGGTCTGTCGATTATATACCTTTTTTATTGTTATAAATAGGGCAATGCATGTATTGCCGGTATTGTATTTAGGAAACCATCCGGTTTAATCGGGTCAATCTCATTTTCGCAATTTTTACTAGTTTTCTCAATCTCATACTAATAATCTAGGGAATTATATTTTAAGCACACTGAGAATAAAATATAGTTGAATGGACTAATTTAACGTACACCCTCGTTCAAATGAATTTTTCGGTAGGACAACCAACTGTTTAGTTTCTTCAATAATCGTTAAACTCAGTTGTCTAAAATTTATTTGCGATAACCGAAATATTTGCTATACCAACAAAAAATCATTTGAACGAGGGTGTGCACGAAATTAGTACATTCAACTATATTTTTTTCTCAGTGCATCTTCGAGTTTAAGAGAACCAAGTTACCGAAATATCATGGAAATTAAACGGTGTTGCAATTATGGAAAACTTTGGTCTTGTTCTAGAAATAACCCTCAATAAGTACAAAATGCGAAACATTTTCATAAGTGGCATTTTTATTTTGTTGCAATTTGTTCAGGTTGCACATTTGAAGATCATTTGAAGAAGATATCCTCACTTTTGAAGTCAATTTAATTTTCATGATTTTTAGGTGATCCTTGAGATATTTAGGGCTTTAGATATTAGTCGTCAGAAATTAATAGATTTTTTTTTGATATCATATAAAATAAGAACTCCACTGCCTCGACCTCGCACTCTCGTTTGCTCTGTCGATATACCTAGGCTGGCTTCAGTCATACTATATACAAACCTTACTCGCTTCCTTGTAGACTGCTACTCGTTATTTTCCCTCTTGTGCGCCAAACTCCAATGGTGAATATACATACACTCTCGGGAATACTTACTTATTGTTAATAGTACGCGGTAAAGTTTCCCTCAAGCATTATGAGGTCTGTCGATTATATACCTTTTTTATTGTTATAAATAGGGCAATGCATGTATTGCCGGTATTGTATTTACGAAACCATCCGGTTTAATCGGGTCAATCTCATTTTCGCAATTTTTACTAGTTTTATCAATTTCATACTAATAATCTAGGGAATTATATTTTAAGCACACTGAGAATAAAATATAGTTGAATGGACTAATTTAACGTACACCCTCGTTCAAATGAATTTTTCGTTAGGACAACCAAATGTTTAGTTTCTTCAATAATCGTTAAATTCAGTTGTCTAAAATTTATTTGCGATAATCAAAATATTTGTTATTCCAAAAAAAAAATTCATTTGAACGAGGGTGTGCACTAAATTAGTCCATTCAACTCAGTACATCTTCGAGTTTAAGAGAACCAAGTCACCGAAATATCATGGAAATTAAACGGTGTTGCAATTATGGAAAACTTTGGCCTTGTTCTAGAAATTACCCTCAATAAGTACAAAATGCGAAACATTTTCATAAGTGACATTTTTATTTTGTTGCAGTTTGTTCATGTTGCATATTTGAAGATCATTTGGGGAAGATATTCTCACTTTTGAAGTCAATTTCATTTTCATGATTTTTAGGTGATCCTTGAGATATTTAGGGCTTTAGATATTAGTCGTCAGAAATTAATAGATTTTTTTTTGATATCATACAAAATAAGAACTCCACTGCCTCGACCTCGCACTCTCGTTTGCTCTGTAGATATACCTAGGCTGGCTTCAGCCATACTATATACAAAACTTACTCGCTTCCTTGTAGACTGCTACTCGTTATTTTCCCTCTTCTGTGCCAAACTCCAATGGTGAATATACATACATTCCCGGGAATACTTACTTATTGTTAATAGTACGCAATAAAGTTTGCCTCAAGCATTATGAGATCTGTCGATTATATACCTTTTTTATTGTTATAAATAGGGCAATGCATGTATTGTCGGTATTGTATTTAGGAAACCATCCGGTTTAATCGGGTCAATCTCATTTTTGCAATTTTTACTAGTTTTATCAATTTCATACTAATAATCTAGGGAATTATATTTTAAGCACACTGAGAATAAAATATAGTTGAATGGACTAATTTAGCGTACACCCCCGTTCAAATGAATTTTTCGTTAGGACAACCAAATGTTTAGTTTCTTCAATAATCGTTAGATTCAGTTGTCTAAAATTTATTTGCGATAATCAAAATATTTGTTATTCCAAAAAAAAAATTCATTTGAACGAGGGTGTGCACTAAATTAGTCCATTCAACTCAGTACATCTTCGAGTTTAAGAGAACCAAGTCACCGAAATATCATGGAAATTAAACGGTGTTGCAATTATGAAAAACTTTGGCCTTGTTCTAGAAATAACCCTCAATAAGTACAAAATGCGAAACATTTTCATAATTGGCATTTTTATTTTGTTGCAGTTTGTTCAAGTTGCATATTTGAAGATCATTTGGAGAAGATATTCTCACTTTTGAAGTCAATTTCATTTTCATGATTTTTAGGTGATCCTTGAGATATTTAGGGCTTTAGATATTAGTCGTCAGAAATTAATAGATTTTTTTTTTATATCATACAAAATAAGAACTCCACTGCCTCGACCTCGCACTCTCGTTTGCTCTGTAGATATACCTAGGCTGGCTTCAGTCATACTATATACAAACCTTACTCGCTTCCTTGTAGACTGCTACTCGTTATTTTCCCTCTTGTGCGCCAAACTCCAATGGTGAATATACATACATTCCCGGGAATACTTACTTATTGTTAATAGTACGCGATAAAGTTTGCCTCAAGCATTATGAGATCTGTCGATTATATACCTTTTTTATTGTTATAAATAGGGCAATGCATGTATTGTCGGTATTGTATTTAGGAAACCATCCGGTTTAATCGGGTCAATCTCATTTTCGCAATTTTTACTAGTTTTCTCAATTTCATACTAATAATCTAGGGAATTATATTTTAAGCACACTGAGAATAAAATATAGTTGAATGGACTAATTTAACGTACACCCTCGTTCAAATGAATTTTTCGTTAGGACAACCAAATGTTTAGTTTCTTCAATAATTGTTAGATTCAGTTGTCTAAAATTTATTTGCGATAATCAAAATATTTGTTATTCCAAAAAAAAAATTCATTTGAACGAGGGTGTGCACTAAATTAGTCCATTCAACTCAGTACATCTTCGAGTTTAAGAGAACCAAGTCACCGAAATATCATGGAAATTAAACGGTGTTGCAATTATGAAAAACTTTGGCCTTGTTCTAGAAATAACCCTCAATAAGTACAAAATGCGAAACATTTTCATAAGTGGCATTTTTATCTTGTTGTAAGTTTGTTGAGGTCGCACATTTGAAGATCATTTGGAGAAGATATCCTCACTTTTGAAGTCAATTTAATTTTCATGATTTTTAGGTGATCCTTGAGATATTTAGGGCTTGGGACATTAGTCGTCAGAAATTAATAGATTTTTTTTTATATCATACAAAATAAGAACTCCACTGCCTCGACCTCGCACTCTCATTTCCTCTGTATATACCTACACTGGCTTCAGCTATATTATATACAAAACTTACTCGCTTCCTTGTAGACTGCTACTCGTTATTTTCCCTCTTGTGCGCCAAACTCCAATGGTGAATATACATACATTCCCGGGAATACTTACTTATTGTTAATAGTACGCGATAAAATTTGCCTCAAGCATTATGAGATCTATCGATTATATACCTTTTTTATTGTTATAAATAGGGCAATGCATGTATTGTCGGTATTGTATTTAGAAAACCATCCGGTTTAATCGGGTCAATCTCATTTTTGCAATTTTTACAAGTTTTCTTAATTTCATACTAATAATCCAGAGGATTATATTTTAAGCATCTTCAAATTTAACAGAACCAAGTCATGGAAAAATCATGGAAATTTGACCATTGAACTTGTTTTAGAAATAACTCTCAATAAGTATAGAATGCGAAACATTTTCATAAGTGTCATTTTTATCTTGTTGTAAGTTTGTTCAGGTTGCACATTTGAAGATCATTTGGAGAAGATATCCTCACTTTTGCAGTAAATTTAATTTTCATGATTTTTAGGTGATCCTTGAGATATTTAGGACTTGAGATATTAATCGTCAGAAATTAATAGATTTTTTTCTCCACCGCCTCAACTTCGCACTCTCGTTTCTGCTGTATATACCTACACCGAGAGAAAAATATTGTTAAGGCATCTAAAATAGTTTGGTAAAAAAACCCAGACAACATAGTAAATGGGATCAATCTTGGAAATTTGTAAATGTTTACTTATACCGCGAATAGAAACGCGATGCACGCGGAGGGGCGCTCGCAAAACGTCTGGGTATTTTCGGGCAACTTTGAGGTTATGACGGTAAACGTTGAACGATCGACGCTGCACGGGAGTTGCATATCTTTCGTAAATCTCGTGTCGTACTAAACTACAGACATTTTGGAGGCTGTCAATAGATTTTGCGTTATTTTTCGTAACGTGAATTGCTTTAACCTGTATGCGTATGAAGATTATTCCCAACATTTGTAGGCGTTAAATATAGAGAAGTATGAGATGCGTTGTATAGCGTTGTACAGCAGCGTAAATAGTACAGCGGGCGACGCCTAGTAAATCTTTGAATGTGTCTAGAAAAAAATGCCATTTTTCCACTTTGGATCCCGATTACTATACGAATCTGGGAATGAGTACTATTTATTTCTCTCGGCGAACACTGGCTTCAGCCATATTATATACAAACCTTACTCGCTTCCTTGTAGACTGCTACTCGTTATTTTGCCTCTTGTGCGCCAAGCTCCAATGGTGAATATACGTACACTCCCGGGAATACTTACTTATTGTTAATAGTACGAGGTAAAGTTTGCCTCAAGCATTATGAGATCTGTCGATTATATTCCTCTTTTTTATGTTGTTATAAATAGGTTAATGCATGTATTGTCGGTATTGTCTTTAGGAAACCATCCGGTTTAATCGGGTCAATCTCATTCTCGCGATTTTTACTAATTTTCTCAATTTCATACTAATAATTATATTTTAAGCATCTTCAAATTTAAGAGAACCAAGGCACCGAAAAATCATGGAAATTAAAACGACGCTGCAATTATGAAAAACTTTGAACTTGTTCTAGAAATAATCCTCAATAAATACAAAATGCGAACATTTTCAGTAGCATTTTTATCTTATTCAGATTGCACATTTAAAAATCATTTGGAGAAGATATCCTCACTTTTGCAGTAAATTTAATTTTCATGATTTTTAGATGATCCTTGAGATATTTCGGGCTTGAGACGATAGTCGTCAGAAATTAACAGATTTTTTTTTCTGTCGATATCATACAAAATAAGAATCCCTCCGAATACGATGATTCGACATACCGAATATATCTTACGCGGTTATGTACCAATTCAATTTTCGTCAGGTGTCAATCGAAAACATAAATCTACATTGCTCCGAATGCTGTTGATCACATTGCATGCTCAATATGTTAGACAGTGGCTTAGACCAAGCGTTGTTGGTTAGGAACAATCGGCAGCGTTACCTACACGGAAAAAAAAGATTAATTGCCATAACCATAAGGTGGGTACTGAAGCCATGGAGATATCGACCTGGACACCGAAAGCCATGGAGATATTGACCTGGACACCGAAAGCCATGGAGATATCAATCTGGACACCGAAAGCCATGGAGATATCGACCTGGACCATAAAAACTAATAAAACGGTGCAATATTCTTGACTATTATTCAGTCCAATAGATCACACTTAAGACTTTTCACTTTTGGAAAGATTTTCAATACTGTTTTAATACCTTCTTTATTTGGGCGAAATATTATTCCGTATGCCTTATTCCACTACGCCAGCCTTGGCATACTATTATTCAAGACACTTTTAATATTTGGGAAATACTGTTTTCATACTTCCATTTTTGCGCGGGTAGTTGAGGTTACTATTCGATATGGTTGAGGCAACTAATTTTATTTCACTCAGTGCGTAGAACGCGGTTTTACGCACGCTTTGCGTGTGTCAAACGTCGTTTACACACCTCGTGAAATAAAATTTTGTACGATACTCATGCGAAAAACGTTTTCTTAACTCGTGTGATTGCAACACTCGCCTTCGGTTCGTGCTGCAAATTCACACTCGTCAGAAAAAGTTTTTTCGCACTCGTATCGTAATGTACTATTTTAGACATTGTGTACAGCAAATCGAAAACGTAGTTGCCACAACCAAACATTTCTTTCCGTGTACTGAAATTGGCACTGAGTAATTAACGGATGTTGATATTCCTCACGCGGCTGCCACATATGTGCAACAATTACACATGAATAATTATTTATTATTCTGCATGCAAAAATGCGCACATAATTGCGGAAAATCAATGGAATTATTGAAGTAAAAAATGCATTTCGCAATTGTAAATACCGGTTCGTTGGGAATCGATCGTATGGAAAAGCCCACCATTAATATCAACAGGAAATTTCGTTGTGCTGGATGATGCGCCGAGTTTGAGTATTAATAGTACTGCCGACATTTACCGCGTTTATTATCTACGAGTCGTTATGCACTATTATGATTATCGTATCTATATTCACCACAATCGTTATCTCACACATCCAGGATAAACATCCAGCTGCGTAAACATCAGGAAATGTTAGCTTTGCAGCTGCAGAGGTTAGCATGATTTTTTAAATTTATTTATTAACATCTTTTCAGATATTTACTCTTATTTATAAATAAACTTGTTGTGCTCGCGAGTCTAATCAGCATTTTTCTATTTTCTGCGTATGTCACACTAGTAGATTATTGCAAAACAGAAGAACTTTATCTTCAAAAATAAAATTGCAACGAAAGGATTGAAAATAATATTCTATGACGCAACGTGAAAAAAGAATCATTCAACAAGCCTGTAACATAAAGCAACGACAGGAGATTAAAATAATACTGCCTTAATATTGTCGGAGACTTAATGAGAATGATAAAACACCGTGAAGAATATCTAAGCAAAAGTTTGGGAAAATAGTTTGGAATATCCAGTCAGCCGTTTTATTGCAAGTTTAATGTAAGGGTAACATTTCGCGATTTCGCCAGCTTTATATTTCTGTAGAAATTCTCGAGAAATCACGGAGCAAGTGTTGACTCGCGGAGTGGCAACGTAACTTGTAAGTGCGAATATAGTTCTCGCACGTGACCGATGATATAATATATAATATCGTAGCTAGTGCTTTCTCGAAGTGGCGCACGTATCCTCGTGGTTCCATAAATACCGTCAGGCGAAACTAGCACCACATACAGAGATTTTCGAGAGAACGTGCTGCAGTATGAGTGGAAGCAAAAAGCGGAGGGATTAAACATGCATTCGCAAGGAAGGCAGACAGCGGAAAATAGGAGAAATAATAACGCCAGGGTGATAAAGAATACAGATGATAAAGCTTGTACCAATTAGGGGAAAAAAGAGGTGAAAAAAAAGGAGAAATGAGAAGCGGAGCAGTCGAGACGTCTCGTGTATTATGTATTTCTCGTCGAATTATCCTAGAGGATGAGCACACAAAAACGGCATTCTCTTCTTTGTGGAAGTGAGTAGTCTAGTAGTGAGTCGCTTTTATGACGAAAGAAATATGCTGCACCCCTAGACGTGCATTAAACATGCACCGTTCAGACTCACCCTCGACCCTTTCTTTTCTTCCTCCTAGAATGCTCTTATTTACCTGTGCGCGCGCTATTTTATCCGCTTGGCATATATATGTATATATGTATATTTTTTTTTAACAGATGCCATGACAAACGAGAGGTCGTTTTTATATTCTTTCACATTGAGTCTGATACAGTGTAGAAATGGTTCGCTGGGAATATATTTAAAGTTATTCAAACCCAACGTAATATAAATTACCGGAAATTATATTAGCGCCAACTATTAATATTTTTCCTTTTCTCTATAAAAAGTAAATTATTATTAAATTATATTCGTAGGCGTCTAACACGATTACGTCACTCCAACAACCCACTGCACAATCCGCGTAACACCATGCTCTATGAAATGACAGGCATTACACCAATAGAAATAAGAATAATAGAACTCTCCAGGAAATTTGGAAATGTGCAAATAGAAAATATTAATCCGTTGTGTATTCAACCTTCGCAAAACATAGTTCGTAGAATCAAACACCCCACACACACTACATATCAACGACTAGAACTAATGGCTTACCAATAAGTAACAAGCATTAGTAATATTACACACACACCAAGTAATATAAATATGCGCTTAACATACTACACATTGTAGTAATACAATAGTACAAAAATATGTATAAAACCAGGGCTGAAGGATTAGGTCGATGGCCTATTGACAATATAAAACACAAAATAGTGAGATAGATGTTTATATGTAAAGCTTTAACCTGTTATGTATTGTTAATAAACTACTACTACTATATCCGTAATAAAATTCATCGACCAGAAAATCATCATGAGATTAAGGGGAGGGAGTTAGGTAAAAAAAATTGATTTTGAAAATTCAATATTATCCACATCCTATTGCATATAAAAATGTCCAATGCACTATATTGTTGGTACTCGATGAAAGGATTTTTTACTGTCGTCAGACTTGCATATGCTTTTCAATATTATCTCAAGCAAAGTTCTTAGGTTTTCCATTCTGCGCATGATTCAGATCAAACTACTAGGCAGATTGGAATGGTTGACATCTCATTTTCTTCTTCATGATAAGATACACCGGCTAAATGGAGCAAATGTTAATAAAAGGTAATATTTTTTAAGTGACATAATTATTAATAAATAAATTTTATGCCATTTTCTAAATCAGTGATTAACTTTGCTTTCAGAATGAAAAAAAATAGTTTGCTCCATTTAGCCGGTGTATCTTTTCATGAAGAAGAAAATGAGCCGTCAACCATTCCAATCTGCCTAGTAGTTTGATCTGAATCATGCGCAGAATGGAAAAACTAAAAACTTTGCTTAAGATAATATTGAAAAGTATATGCAAGTCAGACGACAGTAAAAAATCCTTTCATCGAGCACCAACAATATAGTGCATTGGGCATTTTTATATGAAATAGGATTTGGATGATATTGAATTTCCAAAATCAATTTTTTTTTACCTGACTCCCTCCCCTTAACGAGAGCAAGTGGGAATAAAAAAAAAATTAATGTACCACACTCAGAAAAAAGCTTGGTTAGAATTACCAAAAAATTGGTTAAAAACGTTATCAAAAAAACTTGGTGGGCACAACTAAGTTATTGACTAACATAACCAAGTTATTAGCTAACATAACGAAGCATTTGGTAAGACAATCAAGTATTTAGTACGCCTAATCAATAACTTGGTTGAGCTTACCGAATTTTTCTTGGTAAAATTTTTAACCAACATCTTAGTAAGCCCACCCAAGTAAAAACATTATATATAGAGTATATAAAAATATATATATAGTTTTAAACATAGAATTGGGCATATATAGTTTTTATAAAATCTATATACAATTTATACATAAACCCAACTTTACAGGTGATCTTATATATAAATTGTATATGGATTGTATGTAGAGTTTATACAGGCTATATATGGCCAATTCCATATGTCGGACTATATATAATTTTTTTACTTGGGCAACCAAGCATTTTTCTCCGTGTACACAAATGGTAAGACAAACTTTGATTTTAGTAATTTTTTATGGAGACTTTAATTGTAGAGGTAAAAATGTGGGGAAAAAAATGGAGAGAGCTTTTTTAGGCGTTGGAATTGACAGCCACGGTTATCTTCTTCTGGTTTAGATCTTACCAACCATCGAGCAAGAGAGAAAATATCGAGTATAGGAAAATGCAGAACTTGTGGAGAATAGCGATGTTGTGTGTCTCCTCGCCGCCACAATGTGCTGCGGCTCTGCACGAACAAGTAAGATATAGACGTTTCTCTTATGTCCTCTCTCTCTATACTCTCTACTTCGCTTGGAGTTTTCAAGAGACACACACACACACACACCCGTGTGCAGCTGGGACAAGGAGGAGTTCTTATACAAGAGGAACGAAAGATCCCGAGAGCTTGCTGCACGAGGCAGCTACATTGCCATACATATACTATATGGGGTATTCCTGGCCAAGTCCGTAAGACTTCAACCTTGACCCCTTCCAATTCGATCCATAATTTTTAATATTATTCTATATGCTCGAAAAATCACTTAATTTTTTTAGATTTTTTCAGTTCGAACTTTTTTTTGCATGAATTTTTTTAATTAAAAATTTTGCGCCCTCATTGAAAAATTTAAAATTATTCTCAAAAATCCTGTATTACATATCAAAATTTTTGAACAATGATCTACAGTGGGTAAACGCTGGCGTCGATTTTTGAAGCAATTTTTTCGAAAAAATAATAATAAAATCGTTAAAAATGGAAAAAAAATTAAAAACATTTTATACATGATGCAAAATTATTTTAGAATTTTTCTGAAGCTTCTTTTATCGACATAAAAAAATCATCGTGTATTAAATAATTAGTTGTTGAAATAGAAAATGAAGTGAGTCAATTTTAACCATCGATTTGTAAAGTTCTCGAATCCAACCATCAACGAACTATTCTTGACCATGATGAGACTATGAAAATAATCATAATTAATTAATTAGATGGTTGGCTTTTGGTTTATTTTTCAATACCAACCATTGGTGGTTGCGTGAGACTATTAATTTATGATCGGTTCTAAAAAATGAACCAAAAGCCAATTATCGTTGCTCAGGGTTGAAATTATGTTTATTTTATCTTATATCAACCGTAAACCAACATTTTATTATTTAATACATAATTTTTTTTTATATCAATAAAAAAAAAAGTTTCAGCAAAATTCTAAAATAATCTTGCGCTATACATAAAATGTTTACGCAACAATCGACCATAAACTGCCATCTTTTTTCATTTTTGACAGCCTTTTTTTTCGAAAAAAAAAAAAAAAAAAAAATGCATACGTTTGTCCACTCTGGGTCAGAATTACAAAATTTGATGATTTTTGAGAATAATTTCAAATTTTTTAAATTGGTCCGAAAAATTGTTATTTAAAAAATTTAAGAAAAAAAAAGTTATAATATAAAAAAAAATAACAGCGTTTTTTCGAACATGTAGAATAGTATAAAAAATTGTGTAGCGAATTGGAAAGGGTCAGGGTTGAACGTTTATTGAGTTGGCTAGGAATACCCCATGTATATCTACAATATATAGCACATGTGGTGTATATTTTTTGGTTGGCCAAGAGGTACTCCAAGTTTGAGAGAACGAAAAAGCGAGAGAGGCGGAAAATAAGAGAGAGAATGACAATGGAACCTAATCCAGGGAGTGAGATCAGAGCTGGCCTTCTCGTGCTCCCAAAGAGGAGCTCGCACCGACGAAAAATCTAACGGCGGGCGGGCGGGCTCCTTTCTCGCCACATTGTATATGTATGACTTTAAACTTTTCTTCATTTTTTCGGCTTCGTCGTCTTCATATTCTTCTTTTTATCGTCGTGTGATAAACGAGTAGACGTTGGCTTATACTCAAGGACCTCCAAGGCACCATGAAATATGCAGTTTCGCAGTACGACGCGTCGAGATAGAGTTGCGGAGCCTAAAAGACTTTTCGAAACAATTATTGTAAACGTGAAAACGTTATCAAAGGAATATTCAGAAAAGAAAATTGAAAAAAAAAAGAACGCTACATTTTCTAAGAGTTTGCTTCGAAACTCTTTAAAGTTTGGAAACAACTTTAGTCGGTTTTTGTAAAAGTAAAATGACTGAAAGGTTATTCACAAGATTATTACGTCACTTACAGCAACTCGGAACTTTAATTTGGTAAAAAACATTTAGGTAAAAATATAATTTATCATGCTTTTGTAATAATTGTCAATATTTTATTTATTTTTATTTATTTGTTTATTTATTTATTTTGGAACATTGATTTGGTAAAAAAACATTTAGGCAAAAATATAATTTATCATGCTTTTGTAATAATTGTCAATAATTTATTTATTTTTCTTTATTTATTTATTTTGAACATTAATTCGGTCAATTATTTATTTATTTTTATTTATTTATTTTGAACATTAATTCGGTCAATAATTTATTTATTTTTAGTTATTTATTTATTTTAATCATTAATTTGGTAAAAAAACATTTAGGCAAAAATATAATTTATCATGCTTTTGTAATAATTGTCAATAATTTATTTATTTTTATTTATTTATTTATTTATTTATTTTGAACATTAATTCGGTCAATAATTGATTTATTTTGAGTTATTTATTTATTTCAAACATTAATTTGGTAAAAAACATTTAGTCAAAAATATAATTTATCATGCTTTTGTAACAATTGTCAATAATTCAGAATCAACAGATTTTTTTTTTTTTCAAGAAAATATTACATTTTAATTGCTCGAAAAAAACGAATTGCAAATTTTTTTTTTTCATAGAAATTGCACCAATTGTAAATGGCAGTGTGGCGGGCTACGAAATCAATGGACTCACTGAATATTCAATCGGTTTGCAAATGCATAGTATACATTGAAGAACTCATTTAATATTTTTTTCTACCCCGTCGATATTCTTTTTTTTTGTCGCCATGTGATAAACGAGTAGACAGAGTGGAATAGAAGCTCGGAGTACAGCATAAAATATACAGTTTGGCAGAAAGTTCGAATAAAGAGGAAACGTGGATAGTAAAGCTCAAACGGCCCACAAAAACTATTCAGATTGAATGGAATTTCAGATTATTTTCGTTTAAATGGAAATCCCAATCAATTCACAAATTGGTAAAAGAAAAAAAAAACGATTCTATCCATATTTTGTTCGACACGTTGTTTGAAATTTTTTTAATCAATATTATCCGGATATTTTTTAATTAATACCGGAGATGACACAAGTTTTTTAATTCCCTCTTTATCGATACACAAAAGCATTTTGAATTCATTAAGCAACGGGACTTTACAACACTGTTAAAAAAGACTGGAAGTTTTTATGCATAAAATCGTCATCAAAATTTAATGTACAATTGTGTTATAAAATGATGTAATGTATTTTTTCGGTAAAATTACAGCAACGCAGAGTTGTAAATGCCTAATACTTATAAAAATAAAGATGATGATACAACCAGCTCTATAATTATGATTTCATAATAATAACATGTAGCGATTATAATGCGATGAGTAAACTTTTGAACAGCTGCAAAAATTATTATTTTTCAATAAAATTTCAAGGTAATTTTTTTGAAAAAATGAAGAAACGTAATTAACGCCTTAAGAAAGTAATGCATTAATTATCTCTTCCATTTTTTCCACTGTTTCTTTCAATATTTAAGCGAAAATTAGTATTTTTTGCATTTATTCAAATGTATACACTCTATTTTATAATCACAATATATTATTATTATTATTAAATCATAATTACAAAAAAAAAATGTACTGCAAACTATATTTCATGAATTAATGGGGATTTACAACTCTGCAGCAAAGTATGAAAATTCGAGTATTTTTACTGTAAAATAAAAGTAAATTATTGAATTTGCTGTATCATACATTAATTTCATATCACACTTGTTTATTAAATTTAATATACCAATTTTGTATAAAAACTTCCAGTACTTGTACATTAAATTGAGATAAATCTTTTCAATCACACTGATGCAAATAATCGCGCCGCTTATTCGTTTTTCCTGCTGATATATTGATTCGATTAATTTTCTAGTCCAAGGCAAACGATATATCATCGTTTTGCGATATGAATAATTTGTTCGTGCGGGTAAACCATTCGCTGTGCAAGAATTCTCGACTGTCACGTGGCACGTTGTGATTAATCGTATGCAACAAGATTCTTCACGAATATTTGCCCGATAGCGCGATAGGTTATGTACGTTGAACGTAACGTGCTTTCTCGCAATGTCGAACGTGTGTGAGATATTCCATAGGGGAATGTTTGCGTTGGTAGATGCCAAGGGCTCGTTTTCTTTTCCTCTTTCGTGTTTTTCATACCGGCCGTCAGATATCTGCACATATAGGAAGCACAAAACCCCAACGGTTCTTCCCATACACCACGAGGCTAGTTTACGGGCATCCGAATGACCTCATCTTTCATAAAGCTGTACGCGCCCGTTCGCCAAGAGGTGGAGAACCAAGCGAAGCCATTGTACCCCAGTTATTTACAGCCCTGAGCGCACTTGCCCGATACTCTACCATTATATCGCTTGGTATAGACACTGGAAAATACGAGAGCCGAGAGCGCAACGTTATATGGCCAACCGCGAGATTTTTCACCCACGGGAAAGTCGTTTGTTTATTTATTTTCCTTTTTTTTTTATCTTCTCTTATACCCGTCCATCGGTCTTCCAAATTGTGCGGGATAGTTGACATTTTTTTAAATGCTTATACTTGACATTTTTTTTTTCTATATTTTTATAAACAATATAAATATACACCTATCACGATATTTTAGAGAGCACAATGTTATGTCGCCAACCGCGAGATTTTTTACGAACGGGAAAGTCGTTTGTTTATTTATTTTCCGTTTTTTTTAATCTTCTCTTATACCCGTCCATCGGTCTTCCAAATTGTGCTGGATAGTTGACATTTTTTAAATGCTTATACTTGACATATTTTTATTTTATTTTTATATTTTTATAAACAATATAAAGAAGGAAAGTTAAAAAATAAGAAATAAAATTTCCAAAAAGTTTCTACACCTATCACGATTTTTTACAGAGTAAGGTAAACGTACCAATGGTGGGACAGGTCCCAATTGAGGGACACTAAAGGGATATTTGTAGATACTAAGAGTTTAATGGATAAAATATTAAAAAATAACTCTTCCAATTGTATCCGTTATATATAATTAACATACGTGAAAAAATTTCATGTTTTTCATCGTAAATTGAAAATGTAAATAATAAGTATATTAGCGGATCTATGGTGTTCGAGCTTTTTCAGCAAATCCCTAAACCAATTAGCTAGGGAGAGCCGAATAATCATTAATATGATACCCCGGAGATTATAGTTCGTTCGAGACTTTCCATAGGTATTTCAAATTCAGAAATTCTTAAAGTTTAAGATTACACTGTCTAATGTTACGTACAATATCTTAAAACTCGTAATTTTTGTGTCCCGTTATTGGAGCTGACCGAATATACGTTGGCACCACTGTCCAACGTATGTTCCGCGACTGGGGCAAGTAGTAAGCAATCTCGCTGCGACCCAGAGCCGGAACACAATCGCACGATTGACATTTTGACGCGGATGTTGGGTTATGCGGTAGCAAAAATTTAATTGATAATTTACTAAAATATATATATGTATTTTATAAACATAAATGTTTTATTTATTGCATCATAGGTGTATATATGTGTACCGCACATTTTTTTGCATTTCTTTTCAAGCAGATGCATTAAAATTTGTAGATGTCCACCGAAACGCACATTTGGTGTCCCGGCAGCGGGACATACACAAAAATACCCGTCCCGGCACTGGTACATCTGCACTTTTCAGCGTTTTAATCAATAACTATTTATCAAACAATCAGAAATATTTTTATTGTATAGTTTTTGGAAACTAGAAACTCTAATCTTGCAATTCGTTACCACCATTTGCAAAATAATTAATATATGCATGCGGAAATTGGCATACAAAACAGACACCGCCTTAAACGTCCCGCCATTGGTACGTTTACCTTACAATGTTATGTCGCCATCCGCGAGATTTTTTACCAACGGGAAAGTCGTTTGTTTATTTATTTTCCTTTTTTTTTATCTTCTCTTATACCCGTCCATCGGTCTTCCAAATTGTGCTGGATAGTTGACATTTTTTTAAATGCTTATACTTGACATATTTTTATTTTATTTTTATATTTTTATAAACGATATAAAGAAGGAACATTAAAAAATAAGAAATAAAATTTCCAAAAGTTTCTACACCTATCACGATTTTTTAGAGAGCACAATGTTATGTCGCCAACCGCGAGATTTTTCACCAACGGGAAAGTCGTTTGTTTATTTATTTTCCTTTTTTTTATCTTCTCTTATACCCGTCCATCGGTCTTCCAAATTGTGCTGGATAGTTGACATTTTTTAAAATGCTTATACTTGACGTATTTTCATTTTATGTTTATATTTTTATAAACAATATAAAGAAGGAACATTAAAAAATGAGAAATAAAATTTCCAAAAGTTTCTACACCTATCACGATTTTTGAGAGAGCACAACGTTATATCGCCAACCGCGAGATTTTTTACCAACGGGAAAGTCGTTTTTTTATTTATTTTCCTTTTTTTTTATCTTCTCTTATACCCGTCCATCGGTCTTCCAAATTGTGCTGGATAGTTGACATTTTTTTAAATGCTTATACTTGACGTATTTTTATTTTATTTATATATTTTTATAAACAATATAAATAAGGAACATTAAAAAATAAGAAATAAAATTTCCAAAAAGTTTCTACACCTATCACGATTTTTTAGAGAGCACAACGTTATGTCGCCAACCGCGAGATTTTTTACCAACGGGAAAGTCCCTTATTTATTTATTTTTGTTTTTTTTTCTTATACCCGTCCATCGGTCTTCCAAATTGTGCTGCATACTTGACATTTTTTAAATGCTTATACTTGACATATTTTTATTTTATTCTTATTTTATTTTTATTTTTTAAATATTTTTATAAAGAAACAATATAAAGAAAAAAAAATAAAAAAATAATAAATAAAATTTTCAAAAGTTTCTACACCTATCACGATTTTTTCGAGTACACAACGTTATATGGGCAACCGACATGTAACGAGTTTTTTTACTTTCGAATACGCGTCGATCGGTCATCCGAATTGTGCTGAATCCTTGACATTTTTTAAATACTTATACTTGACATATTTTTATTTTTTTTTTACTTCGAAAAAAAATAATATACAGAAGACAAATAAAAAAAATATAATGAATAGAATTTCGAAAAAGTTTCTACACCTATCACGATTTTTCAGGGTGCACAACATCATATAGCCAACCACGAGATTTTTCACTAACGGGAAAGTCGTTTGTTTATTCACTTTCCTTTTTTTTTCTCATACCCATTGAAATTTTCTTCACACTTATACATAACATATTTTTATTTTATTTTTATATATTTATAAACAAACAATATAACAAAGAAAAATAAAAAAATAAAATTTCCAATATTTTTTATAATTTCCATATTTTCATTTTACTTTCACTTCGAAAACAAATAATATAAAGAAGAAAAAATAAAATAAAAAAAATAGAATTTCCAAAAAATGTCTACACCTATCACGATTTTTCAGAGTGCACGTGTGTCTCCATCATCAATTTTGTGCAACTTGTATCCAACAGTTGCGATAACCGATAAGAATTTATGAATTTTGTTTACAAGTATATTTCCTTTTTCCTGTTATTCCTTCTATCATACAAATTCTTGGACATAGATGTTATTTAGTTTTCTGCTAATTCAGAGATTGTCTAGGAGAAGCTAAAAACATCAATAAGTTCAATCGCATGCAGTGCACTTCCGGAAAATTGTCGGATTAGCATAAAGATTAAGGATAGTTGGACTTTTAGATTGACATGACAGAAGCACGTGCATGCAATTGCGAGTTATGTCAGATATTGTAGAGTATAAGTGGAGAGACCAAATGTGCAGCGGACGTTCACGTCATACGCGCGGTTGACCGTGAACGCGTTCTCTTGACCGTGAATATAACATGCACAAGGTTTCCGAAGAAGGAAAGTAGGAAGAAGAAGTGTGCGCAACAGAGGAAGATTAATCTGAACTTGACATCCGCCCTTATCTTGGCTCTAATGGCTTTGGTAATTGCTCGATGTCTCGATAGCGATGGAGGGAAGAGAGGGAAGTCGATTTCTCGCTCACTCTCTCTTCTTTGACATGACATTCTCAATCGACGCCATTGCGCAACAAAGATCATCGACGATGTTCAATATACGACATGAATGAATGATCTCAATTTTCCCAGAAATACTCTTATTCTATTATACCACGCAATGAATGGTACTTGAACGTTCGAGTCACGACACAATGATTGTTAATTAAGCATTCTATCAAGTTAAAACTCACAATGACATGTATTGCAAGATTAACGATCTTTATTTTGCATTTATCCTGTACGATCTGTCTGGTGGTCGATTCAATTCTACCTTGAACATTTTTTCTTTGAGATATCGAATTTTGATCTTTTATTATCGTTCTCAAGTGGCATATTTTATCACAGGAAATACACGTTTCAGTTTTCCTTGATGCGATTAAAAAAAATTGCATATTGCTTCCTCATTGATTTTGATGAGTAAGCTTATTTTTTTTTTGTTTTGGATTCATAGATGAAGCTTTGTAAAAAATGAAAATGAGCCGGTTGCAAGAGCACTAAGAATACCGAGTTTAGAGTCACTGAGGAACTTGGATGATGTCATGTTCATCTTCAAGCTAACACAGGGTTTGATAAATTTTCCGCCTCTTTTAGAAAAGCTCTCTTTCCACGCTCCCCAACGCGTGCAAAGAGAGACAACGATTTTTTATACGCGTATCGTACGCTCAGTTTTGGTAGCACGATCAGCTATATATCGTATGACTGGCTTGGTTAACAGCCTGCACATGCACCGATTTTTTGGGTTAGAATATAGGGTCTTCCAAGCTTCCATTAGCGATCTGCTCCATTACGGATAAACCTCCAGGCACGAGTGAATTCGAGAAACAATACAACAGCTACATCTATGCGAAGTCTTCGAGAATCTTTTTACACTTTTCCTTACTAAATTGTTACATCACTGATTTGTAAAAATTTATACCACCATATTTCGTTTGTAAAAGGGATTTTCCCGTTGAAATAAATAAAAAAAAAATGAATGAGGATACAATGTGCAAAGTTCTAGTTTGCAACTTTTTTCGGTACCAATGTAGTTCTTGAAAAATTCAAAATAGCGTAAAGTCTAAACCGCTTTACCGATCACGACCAAATTTGGTAAGTAGCAACGCCGAATGTTATTTTTTGTTTGTGCAAAATTTCAGTTAATTTGGTGAGATTTGACGTTAGTTAGAGCAAAACGAATATTTTTGTAAAAATTCAAAATTCCATAAAATCTGAACTTTTTTATGGATTTATTCCAAATTCAATACCGATCCTTCGGGTGGGGATCAAAATGGCCAAGACCAAAATAGCGAATGTTTGAAATAGTGAATTTCAAAATAATGAACGTCTGAATCTACACCGAGCGAAAAATATAGTTAAGACATCTAAAATAGTTTGGTAAAAAAACCCAGACAACATAGTAAATGGGATCAATCTCGGAAGTTTGGAAATGTTTACTTATACCGTGAATAGAATCCGCGATGCACGCGGAGGGGCGCTCGCAACACGTCTGGGCATTTTCGGGTAACTTTGAGGTTATGACGGCAAACGTTGAACGATCGACGCTACACGAGAGCTGTATATCTTTCGTAAATCTTATGTCGTACTAAACTACAGACATTTTGCAGGATGTCCACAGATTTTGCGTTATTTTTCGTAACGTGGATTATTTTAACCTGTATGCGTATGAAGATTATTCCGAACATTTGTGGGCGCAAAATATAGAAAAGTATGAGATGCGTTGTATAGCGTTGTAAACCAGCGTAAATAGTACAATGGGCGACGCCTAATAAATCTTTGTATGTGTCTGGAAAAAAATGCCATTTTTCCACTTTGGATTCCGATTACTATACGAATCTGGGAATGAGTACTATATATATATTTCTCTCGGTGTAGAATGGCCACTATTATGGAATTCGCGATTTTAGCCACTCGTTATTTTGATCATTCGCTATTTTGAACCCCATCAGAATTTTGGCCTTTATTATCATTCTCAATTTAGTCCCGGTATTAATGTCTGACGACGACCAATAAAGCGCAGCACGAATAAAGTGACACCAAATAAGATCTCGAACCACAAACTTGTTGGAAAGTGAATAATCTGTAAATTGACTAAAAAAAATTGGGAAATCCCACAGATCCGTTAGAAACAGAGAAACTAGTGACATATGGTTCTCGAAATACTAGTGATTCGATTGAACTAATTATTTCGTTAGTCGATTACCGTCAATTACAACACAAACTGACGGGTGCCGCTGTGATAATTAAGCGAGTTAACGGGTATGCGCCAGCAGTAAACCAGCTATCCGGTGGTCGATCCAGTCAGCCGCTAGAGTGCTGCATTGCTAGTCTTCGGGCATATACCGGTGCTGCGAAAATCCGCGATGGCTCGATCACCGGACGCAATCGACTCTGGATTTGCACCGTCGGTCAGCCAAGCCACTTCGTCGCTCGACCTCTCGTGCCTCGACCACGTCGGATTCACCATCGTGGTGACGTCCATCATAGTACAGTATATAACTCAGTTCCACCGTTAATTAACTGTACGCATATTATCTACGATCTGCGGCTTGTTCAAAAGCCGAGGGTGGGAGATCGTGCTTGGCGGGGTCATAGAGTTGGGGCGGGATGGAGATGAGAGAGACAAATGCGTCTGGTTGTACCGAAATATCGTTATACACCGAGAATAAAATTTTGACTCCAAAAAAATGGGTGGATTGAATTTTTTCTTTGACTTTAAGGAAATTTCATCAGAAACTGTTTCTGTGAATCAATGAAACCCTATCCCAAAAATGGATAGGCAGTTATTGGTGTAAATTGAAATAAATAATTTCTATAACTTTTTGCATCCATCCCATGGAAAAGAAATATATACAAAAATATATCTGACATATAGAACTTTTTGGATGATGATATAACAAAAATATATTTTTCATTTACTTTGGATGTATCTCAGATATATTTTTCACTCGCATATATTTCGCATATCGCCTAAAATATATCCGACATATAGAATTTTTTGGCAAATATATATATTGTACATCTAGGATATATCTTTTATACATCTTGCATATACTTTATTTCCATATGGGTAGTACGGCATGGAAATGCATTTTTTTAAAGCAACTTTTTCCGTGCTTTCATTTCTTTAGCGACATATCATTTTATAGGCTACATTTTTCTTTTAGTGGCTCGAAAACGATTTTTTTAAATCAATAAAAAATAGTTCCTTGGTTCAAGGAAAATTTTCATTAATTCAATGTCAGTACATTTCATTGAATTTCTAATCATTCAAAGAAAATATAATATTTTAAGTATATTGTTTCAATTTCTTTGAATCAAGGAAACTGTTTTTCTCTGTGTATGCATGACTCATTAGAACAGGCAACCGAGGTGTTTACCCCTATTCATATTATGTAGGAGCACCGATATTACCCGGCCGGCTTGTGCAGGCGGGTTCGCATATCGTGAATATATATATACCGGTCTATCTGGTAACTGACGAAATCATGGCAAAGTCTTGACAAAGATTGCTAGGCCGTAAAGTCAACGATGCACAAATTGTAGGTCACGCATATCTCTGCACTGAACTATCGATGCAGCTTTGCCCAATTGTGCAATCATTGCTATTGACATATCCAACAAAATTAATACGCTGATCGTGAGAATTGCTGTGATGCCATTTCCGTAGCTTAACACTTATTGACCTACAAGGCTATATTTTTTTAAAATGCAATTATGCAAATGCTGTTTTAGTGCTATATAATGCTATTCGATTTATCTTTTCGTTCTATAAAATTTAAAAAAAAGGAAAAGTATCGGAACTTGTATTCAACGTTAGTACCATTTTTCGCCGACAGATGGAACAAACGTCCGAGTCGTTTCTCGTAATCGAAAGATCCGAACATATACGATCCGGTATTTGACATGATTTTAAATTGCGCCATTCCGACAAATAATCACTATTACTGTGATAATCGCTTAATACTGATTAATCCACGACAAAGAAAAAAAACTCGAAAGTTCTCATAAAGGCAAATATATAGCACAGAAATGACATAAAATATTAGACGTTTGAGTAATGATGGGGTACTTTCAAGTTAGTCGGTGTTATCTCTCAATTATTCTGAATGAAGAGATGAGAAATGTCGTCCTCGATCCATTCTCTTCTATATTATCCGGTGTACGTGTAAAACGCATAAAAATTTGTGCCCAGGCAGAGGAGGACGAGTGGAGAATGGCGTGAGTTCGCCACCGCACGTACGCCCATTTTCCTCGCTATCGCATTAACGAGAGCGAGCTAGATCCCGGAACGGCCGGCATTCACAAGTGGAGGAGAAACCGGAGCGCGAGTAGTGGAAGAGGAGGTGGTGGTTGTGGTGGTGGTGGTAGAGGAACCTTCGGTGGCTCGTGCACGCTCATTCGGTCTCGCCCTCTCAATTTATTATTTGCGACGCGACGAAATTCGATTTTACCCGCGTGCTTTCCGATATTTCAATATTTTCATATTCATGAAACGCTCGGGCGAGCAGCCGAATCGAGAGAGCATGAAAAACCACCGGTGCATCCATCTCCGCTGCTGCTTCTCCTCCAACATGCAGTCCAATGCTCCATTCGTTTTATCTTTGCTCTTTTTTAACCAATCCAATAATGCATTACTAATTACATGTCAATTTGAGGATCAGAATTAAATTAACGTATGACGTTGTAGTACAAGTTTATTTTACTTACCAATATAGCAGGATATTCGAGAAAAAAATTGAATATCAAATTAATAAACGAATATCGGAAGTTGGAAAATAATTGGATACTGTTTGTGTCACGGAGAAAGAGGTATTGACATCATACGTTATTCTTTAGACTAACAAATTATATTATTTGACAAACCATTTTTTTTTTTTTTTATAAGTTAACGAATCTTTTTTCTACTTCTCCAACATGCATTCCAATGCTCCTTTCGTTTTATCTTTGCTCTTTTTTTAACCAATCCAATAATGCATTACTAATTACATGTCAATTTGAGGATCAGAATTAAATTATCGTATGACGTTGTAGTACAAGTTTATTTTACTTACCAATATAGCAGGATATTCGAGAAAAAAATTGAATATCAAATTAATAAACGAATATCGGAAGTTGGAAAATAATTGGATATAATCTGTTTTTGTCATGGAGAATGAGGTATTGTTGGATCGACAAATCTTTTGCCAATGGGGCGACGTCTTACGTTATTCTTTAGACTAACAAATGTTTTTATTTGGCAAACCATTTTTTTTTGCTAAGTTAACGAATCTTTTTTCTACTTCTCCAACATGCAGTCCAATGCTCCATTCGTTTTATCTTTGTTCTTTTTTTAACCAATCCAATAATGCATTACTAATTGCATGTCAATTTGAGTATCAGAATTAAATTATCGTATGACGTTGTAGTACAAGTTTATTTTACTTACCAATATAGCAGGATATTTGAGAAAAAAATTGAATATCAAATTAATAAACGAATATCGGAAGTTGGAAAATAATTGGCTATAATCTGTTTGTGTCACGGAGAAAGAGGTATTGTTGGATCGACAAATCTTTTATCAATGGGGCGACATCATACGTTATTCTTTAGACTAACAAATGTTTTTATTTGGCAAACCATTTTTTTTGCTAAGTTAACGAATCTTTTTGTTACTTGTCCAACATGCAGTTCAATGCTCCATTCGTTTTATCTTTGCTCTTTTTTTTACCCAATCCAATAATGCATTACTAATTACACGTCAATTTGAGGATCAGAATGAAATTATCGTATGACGTTCTAGTACAAGTTTATTTTACTTACCAATATAGTAGGATATCCGAGAAAAAAATTGAATGTCAAATTAATAAATTTTTTTAACCAATCCAATAATGCATTATTAATTACATGTCAATTTGAGGATCAGAATTAAATTAACGTATGACGTTGTAGTATAAGTTTATTTTACATACCAATATAGTAGGATATCCGAGAAAAAATTGAATGTCAAATTAATAAAATTTTTTTAACCAATCCAATAATGCATTACTAATTACATGTCAATTTGAGGATCAGAATTAAATTATCGTATGACGCTGTAGTACAAGTTTATTTTACTTACCAATATAGCAGGATATTCGAGAAAAAAATTGAATATCAAATTAATAAACGAATATCAGAAGTTGGGAAATAATTGGATATAATCTGTTTGTGCGACAAATCTTTTGCTATATTAATCTCTAGATTAACAAACATTTTTATTTGGCTAACCATTTTTTTTTGCTAAATTAACGAATCATTTTGCTAGGCCAGAAGAAATGGAAATGAGCAAATCGGAATTCGCAGGCTTAGGAATTCTGGCGAGAGTTTTAAGCAGAAGTGTTGAAGAAAATTTGAGCATCCACTGTACGAACCGCTGGAATATACTCGACAAAGTACAAACCACAAAATTGTTCGGTCTGACGGAACGAAAAAAAAAAACACCGAGTGAGAGTTAGTGTGTGGTGCTGGTGGTGGTGAAAACAACATAGCTCGAGGCTTGTTTGCACGCAATATTAAAATTCCATTTGGCTCGTTAGTATAATTTCAATTACAACCGCACTATACCGCACCAACGCTCGCCCTCATTTCATATTGCATAATTTTCAATGAACTAGTCGTCGCCGCCGCCGCCGCCGTCGCGTACCTACAACCGTATGCAGCTGGTGCGCGTACAGGGAGTCGTGAATCCCACTCCCGGAATACGGATTAATGCAATATACATAGTATAGTGTAGTTGAATTTATTGTTAAATCGTTTCTACACCCGCGGGCACTAGAAACCAAATTGTTCACAGGTTGACTAGCGTTAAAAAACAACAATAACAACAACAACAAAAACGTTCATGTCTATCTACACTGGATCCAGTATTCACTACTCTGATGAATTGATGCAAACAAAACATATTTGATAGCTCTTAACCTTTCGAATCAATACTTTTGTATCTCAAAACACAATGAGAGAAAAGCATATCGTTGATTTAACGATTTCACATGATAAAACGAATATAGGAATCCAAGTGAAACAATTATATATAGTCCGACATATGAAATTGGACATATATAGTCTGTATGAACTCTATATACATTGAGAAAAATAAATGCGACAACTTGCTAAATATAGTGAGTTCTACTATAAAAATAATGAAACGTGCTATAATTTAGTTGCTGAATATATTATTTATTGTTACAGCAACCATAATAACATACACCGAGAGAAAAGATTTCATTGACGCCAAAGAAATGGGTGGATTAATTTTTTTTTCATTGATTTCAATGAAATAGTGCATTTGAATTTCAAAGAGAACATTTCATTGCCTGTAAATAAAGATTTACTTAGTGAGCATATAATAAAGAAACAGTTTCATTGTTTTAAAGAGATGTTTTCATTGGTTCAAAGAAACGTTTTCATTGATCTCTCTCTCGCACCTAACCTCACTTTTTTGTTTTCCGGTTCTCCCGAGCGAACTGCTTCGAGTTTCGAGGAGTCAGAAGCTTAGCCTATCTCTGCCATACTTCCTTACATACTCACAAAATTTGAGCTTTATCTGCCGCGTACTTCAGGAAAAAATAGGTTTCGAAATTTTGAGCTGGTAAGAAGAAGGTTTCATTGAATCAGCGACGATATCTTTGAAATCAATGAAAAAGGTTTATTGGTTTAAAGAAATGTTTCTTCGAATTAATGTCACTACTTTTCATTGAGTTTTACATCATTCAAAGAAAACATAGTATTGAAATTCAAGTATTTCATTTCATTGGCAAAGATTTCCGTGAGTAAATGGAACTTTTTCTCTCGGTGTAGTTGTCGTTTCAGGGAAACATATGTATAGTTAAATTGATATAGATTGCATATAGAGTGTATATAGACTATATATGGTCAAGTCTATGTTTAAAACTACATATATTTTTTATATACTCTATAGATAATTTTTTACTTGGGAAGGCTTGCGATGTTTTATGGTTGAAGCGATGATAATATGGTTCAATAAACGATAATTGCAAGGTTTTTGGAAACAAATATTGAAATCGTAAATACAACGAAACGGCATATTTGAAACTATTAGAATAGTTTTTGAAACTATTATCATTTTGATGATTGCTACTATAATTATATTCGCTATAACCATAAAATATAGACGTTTCTCCTGGGAATTGTACTTTATAGTTAGATTATCGTCGATCCAACTATATTTTTTTTAATTACCGGATTTTCCTTTCAATGCAAATAAAAAATTGGTAGAAAAATGCATTTGGAGAAGAACACGATGGACAAGTAAAAGAATACAGAAACATTTTTTTGGGATTTGTATGAATCGATACTACATTACGATTCTGGCAAAAAGATATTGGATTCAATATTTTTATGTCGTCTTGTTTTACACGTCATTATAAATAATGGAAATGTACGAGTTAAAATAATTGATATGAAAAAATGTGAATTAATAGATAAAATAGTCGTTTATTTTACGAAACCCAAAAAACAAAATACTAAATTACAAATTTCCAAGCAACAATGAGTATTTGAAAAAATAATGATCCCGGGCTGTATCCAATACAAGCCACCAGGTTGGTCCATTATAAATGTTTGCGGATGCGAAGGAGAAGAGAGGCCATACCAATTATCGAAAGTTTCGTCGACGTGCACGAAGAATGCCTTCAATTCAATAACGTTCATTCCCTCATACCCATCGTATATCAGAACTACGGAAGCGTAACCATCCAAGTGCCATATATGATATAGGTATTACGTGAGCTCTGGAAACGATGAAACTCGTTGCTGTGCCGTACTTCAATTTCAATTAAATGGATTGTCGCTTGACATGAGTTTCCAGAACGTTTCCAAACAACTATAATAGGCGCACATTTCTTGTTGTACGTTTTTTTTAATTTTATTTCAATACATACATGTATAGCTCTATACGCAGCTCTTTTATATGATCGAACGACGATAGAATGAACAAATGAAATAAGGCACGCTTGCATGCTGTCTCGCAAATACGAGCATCAGCCATAGCCGTTATCCAAGTACCAATCAATTTTTTTTCCTACCTTTTCCACCACACTCAACCACCAATTAATTTCATTCTGTTTCGTTTGGTATTTTCTTCATTTCTCATTTCCCTGTTTCGTCGACATTTCCTTTATTTTCTTTCCGTTTCATTGTGAAATTCAAATTTTACATCACGGTTCTGTCACATTTGCCGGCATATATTCGATTGCCGCAAACTCCCGGGTCAAAAGTTCGTCACGAGTTTAAGCCCATCTCTTCGGTGTAATAGGATTTGCGCGTTGCAAACTGAATTTCTCGTTCAACCGCGAATTCAGTTTCGTAACCGATCGGTAGAGACTTGCATGTATTTTTGTCTTTCTCTCTTACTCTCACTCATTTGAATGTCATTTTAAAGCCCATCCAATCTCTCATGAGAGAAACCTGCTTCAATGTGTCTCTTCCAGTCCGCAAGTCTTAAGCCCTTCGTTATACCGAACTTGGTATATACGGCATTCTCTGTCAGTTTAATCACATTTTCTCCTAAACCTCTTACACGATTATCATAATTAGCCATATTTTACTACCCCACTACTACGTTGAATTACGTACACTGATTTAAAAGATCGTGAAAAAAATCAACAAAACTTGAGCTTGCGGACAGCGAAAAAAATATTCTTTTGATGGAATGAAATATGTAATTGATCGAATCAACAGCTGATTGAATCCAAAAATTATTCGATTACCATTCTTAAATATTTTGTCCAATCGACAAAATATTTTTATTTTAAACAATAATTTTCGCCGCACGCAAGCGGACGTTTTGTTGGTTCTAACAATTTTTTTATGAGTGTAATTTCAACTTTTCCATTTTTTTTAATTCGTACATTTAGGAACTTTTTTTTCCAAAGATGTATATATTTTGCATAAGAAAAACAGTTCAAGAAATAAAAAGGATGAACGTTTTTAATTATTGACAAACATTTTAAATGCAATTATAAATTGATTAATTGAATTTGTAATTAATTATTAAAGCGGAGCTTTGCATGACAATTTTGAGGGAAATTACGATTTGTGTTTGCAAATGTTTTGACCTTTTTTTGTTTGGTCGATTACAAAGTTTCGAGGGATGCAGAAAAAAAATTGGCGTCGAACTATGAAATAAAGTGGTGGTGAAGCACAAGTTTCAGGATTATAATACGACCTAAATTGGTTCTAAGAATTTTTTTATGCGTGCAATTTCAACTTTTCAATTTTTTTTTATTCGTACATTTAGGAACTTTTTTTTCCAAAGATGTATACATTTTGCATAAGAAAAACAGTTCAAGAAATAAAAAGGATGAACGTTTTTAATTATTGACAAACATTTTAAATGCAATTATAAATTGATTAATTGAATTTGTAATTAATTATTAAAGCGGAGCTTTGCATGACAATTTTGAGGGAAATTACGATTTGTGTTTGCAAATGTTTTGACCTTTTTTTGTTTGGTCGATTACAAAGTTTCGAGGGATGCAAAAAAAAAATTGGCGTCGAACTATGAAATAAAGTAGTGGTGAAACACAAGTTTCAGGATTATAATACGACCTAAATTGGTTGTAAGAATTTTTTTATGAGTGTAATTTCAACTTTTCCATTTTTTTTTTATTCGTACATTTACGAACTTTTTTTTCCAAAGATGTATATATTTTGCATAAGAGAAACAGTTCAAGAAATAAAAAGGATAAACGTTTTTTAGTATTGATAAACATTTTAAATGCAATTGTAAATTGATTAATTGAATTTGTAATTAATTATTAAAGCGGAGCTTTGCATGACAATTTTGAGGGAAATTACGATTTGCGTTTGAAAATGTTTTGACCTTTTTTTGTTTGGTCAATTACAAAGTTTCGAGGGATGCAGAAAAAAGAAATTGGCGTCGAACTATGAAATAAAGTGGTGGTGAAGCACAAGTTTCAGGATTATAATACGACCTAAATTGGTTCTAAGAATTTTTTTATGAGTGTAATTTCAACTTTTCTATTTTTTTTTATTCATACATTTAGGAACTTTTTTTTCCAAAGATGTATATATTTTCCATAAGAAAAACAGTTCAAAAAATAAAAAGGATGAACGTTTTTTATTATTGACAAACATTTTAAATGCAATTGTAAATTGATTCATTGAATTTGTAATTAATTATTAAAGCGGAGTTTTGCATGACAATTTTGAGGGAAATTACGATTTGCGTTTGAAAATGTTTTGACCTTTTTTTGTATGGTCGATTACAAAGTTTCGAGGGATGCAAAAAAAAAAAAAAATTGGCGTCGAACTATGAAATAAAGTGGTGGTGAAGCACAATTTCAGGATTATAATACGACCTAAATTGGTACTAAGAATTTTTTTATGAGTGTAATTTCAACTTTTCCATTTTTTTTTATTCATACATTTAGGAACTTTTCTTTCCAAAGATGTATATATTTTGCATAAGAAAAACAGTTGAAAAAATAAAAAGGATGAACGTTTTTTATTATTGACAAACATTTAAAATGCAATTGTAAATTGATTAATTGAATTTGTAATTAATTATTAAAGCGGAGCTTTGCATGACAATTTTGAGGGAAATTACGATTTGTGTTTGCAAATGTTTTGACCTTTTTTTGTTTGGTCGATTACAAAGTTTCGAGGGATGCAGAAAAAAAAATTGGCGTCGAACTATGAAATAAAGTGGTGGTGAAGCACAAGTTTCAGGATTATAATACGACCTAAATTATTCAACGAAACGGATGGAGGATAAAGAGAGGTGAAACGCCAAGTAGAAATGAGAGAATACGATTTTTCCGAGTTCCGCGTCACTGACCCGAGCAATCTGGCCCTTTTCACTCGCCTGGCGTTCTCGCGTATCATCCTCTCGTGCTTTTACCTTCTCCGCTTTCTTTTTTTTTTCTTTTCTTTTTTCTTCTTTTTTCCCTACTCGTTCATTTCTACCTCGTTCTCGCACGTAATCCGGAAATTTTTCGTTCAGTTAACGTATTCCGCGAACTTAATTAAAGCCGCTCGCCGGACTGAACGGGGCGCACATCCACCCACGCTTCTTTCGAGTGGCAAGCACCGCGCGCCGCCACTTTTCTGTATACATACATCATGTATAATCACATCACATATTCTTATATACTCGAGCGTATATATATATATATACATATAACCATTGAGCGTACAAAGCTAACAGTGGCCGACGTATACATAAATTATTCCGCGACATACTGGATATATGTGAGCTTTGTAAGGGTAAATGAAACGAATATTTATATATTTATGTATAAAAATACCCATTTTTTAAAATCTAGTTTCTAACAGCCGACAAATATAATCGTATATACAAAAATAAATTATTCCGCGACATAGTGGATTAATGTGAGCTTTGTAAGGGTCAATGAAACGAATATTTATATATTTATGTATAAAAATACCCATTTTTTAAAATCTAGTTTCTAACAGCCGAAAAAAATTACAAAAATACTAAATTACAAATATCGTGAAATTCGTATTTTGTAAAAATCTCAATGAGAATATTAAAAAATCGGAAAATTAAACTAAAAAAATTGAATTGATAACCAGGAAAAAATATGATTTTTTACAATTTCAAAATTCCCTGACACGTGAAATTGCGTAATTCTATTTTTTAAATTCCACCAAATGTAGAAACTTTGCTACTCTGTTTGTTGGCTAAAGTAGCTTCAATGCTTTTTGATCCAAATTATCGCTTGCGGGTATGTTTGCCATTGTATTAATAACAACTCTCCTGCATTAATATTAATATCAGTGTGTTTATCCGCATGTGAAAAAAGTTGTCGAAATTAATGAAAAATTGTTAATTAGGTTTGCGAGAATATTGTGTTAAACAGTGAAAAGTGTTCACAGGCAAATATCGCAGTTGAACGAATTGCATTTTCTTGTGCGATATAATGCAATTTAAGCTTATTCCTCGAGTTACGTCGTGCATACGATGTATATGGTGAATAATAACATAAACAGTGGTGGAGGTTATTCTATTATAATATGGCGCAGTACACAATGTAGAAAGCTCGGAATGGCTGAGTTAATTGGGGGTGGCAGTCTTGTAATTTTCGCACAATAGTAAAGACAATTGTGCGCGTGATAATATACGCTTTGGTTGGCGGCACTGGTGGCATTATAGGTTGTTGTACAACGTCGAAGCAGAACAGCAGAGAGTACAGGAAACGCTCCAGCTTAATGTAGGTCCTTGGTCTACGTTTATTATCTACCGCGAGCGACACGTGCACAGAATTCAAAGTGACCGAGGTGACGGCACATACGCAACAACGCTCATGCTGTTGCTCCTACCTATTGCAGCTGCATCTCTATAGTGCTGCCGCTGTTGATGCTGCCTCAGGTTCATGTACGCCCGTCTATAGCGTCGGTATAACGATTTTCATGACAATACATGGAGTGAATGAGACTGAGTCAAAATCGAGAGACTAACGGCAAAAACGATCACAACTAGGAAATTTTGAGGAAACCTGATCAGCCCGAAAAAATGCTTTTTACTTACGGCTGCATTTTTTTCCTCACTCGAATGACAACATTTCATTTCAACAAACTCACAGGATTTTTTCTATAATTTTTTCTTCGTTTTTTATATTTTTTATTTCGAAATTTTTCTTTTTAATGGATTTGTAAGAATTCTCTGAGGAAGTTATGAGATTTTCTTCTTATTTTTGAAATCACCATAAACGATTATGGTGCAGAGAATTGGCATACGCATTATTTATTTTTCCTCGTAATTACAGACAAAATAAATCTGAAACATATATCTGAAAAATGTTCGTCTATAAAATGCTTTGTATACAGCGTATATTCGGGTATTGTTCATGTACGCCCGTCTATAGTGTCGGTATAACGATTTTCATGAGGATACATAGTGAATGAGACTGTCAAAATCGATAGACTAACGGCAAAAACGATCACAAGTAGGAAATTTTGAGGAAATCTGGCCAGCCCGAAAAAATGCTTTTTACTTACGGCTGCATTTTTTTCCTCACTCGAATGACAACATTTCATTTCAACAAACTCACAGGATTTTCTCTATAATTTTTTCTTCGTTTTTTATATTTTTTATTTCGAAATTTTTCTTTTTAATGGATTTGTAAGAATTCTCTGAGGAAATTATGAGATTTTCTTCTTATTTTTGAAATCACCATAAACGATTATGGTGAAGAGGATTGGCATACGCATTATTTATTTTTCCTCGTAATTACAGACAAAATAATTCTGAAATACATATGTGAAAAATGTTCGTCTATAAAATTCTTTGTATACAGCGTATATTCGGGTATTGTTCATGTACGCCCGTCTATAGTGTCGGTATAACGATTTTCATGACGATACATAGTGAATGAGACTGTGAAAATCGAGAGACTAACAGCAAAAACGATCACAAGTAGGAAATTTTGAGGAAACCTGGTCAGCCCGAAAAAATGCTTTTTACTTGCGGCTGCATTTTTTCCCTCACATCAACAAACTCATAGGATTTTCTCTATAATTTTTTCTTCGTTTCTCATATTTTTTATTTCGAAATTTTTCTTCTTAATGCATTTGTGAGAATTCCCTAAGGAAATTATAAGATTTTCTTCTTACTTTTGAAATCACCATAAACTATTTTGGCGAAGTTGAAAAGGATTTGCATATCCATTACTTATTTTTCCTCGTAAATGCAGACAAAATAAATCTAAAACATATATCTGAAAAATGTTTGTCTATAAATTGCTCTATATACAGTGTCGGTATAAAGATTTTCATAACGATACCCACTGAATGAGACTGTGTCAAAATCGAGAGACTAACGGCAAAAACGATCACAACCCCAGTGGGGTTAAGTCCGGCTGGTGGTTACATCCCAGCTGGATGTAAGGCTGGCCTAAGGCTGGCCGAGCCTCGCGTACTGGCACAGTCGCGGGCCAGTACTGGGATGTAACCTCGAGCCAGGCCTCACCTACCTGGGAACTAGGAAATTTTGAGGAAACCTAGTCAGTCCGAAAAAATGCTTTTTACTTGCGGCTGCATTTTTTCCCTCACTCAACTAACAACATTTCATATCAACAAACTCATAGGATTCTTCCCTATAATTTTTTCATCTTTTTTATTTCGAAATTTTTCTTCTTAATGCATTTGTGAGAATTCTCTAAGGAAATTATAAGATTTTCTTCTTACTTTTGAAATCACCATAAACTATTTTGACGAGGTGAAGAGAATTAGCATACGCATTACTTATTTTTCCTCGTAATTACAGACAAAATATATCTGAAACATATATTTAGAAATTGCTCTGTATACACATAGCGTCGATATAAAGATTTTCATAATTATATACAGTGAATGAGTAAAAATCGAGAGACTAACGGCAAAAATGATCACAAGTAGGAAATTTTGAGGAAACCTCTTTTTCCTCACTTAACTGACAACATTTCATATCAACAAACACATAGGATTTTCTCTATAATTTTTTCTTCGTTTTTCATACTTTTTATTCCGAAGTTTTTCTTTTCAATCCATTTGTGAGAATTCCCTACGGGAATTATAAGATATTCTTCTTACTTTTGAAATCACCATAAAGTATTTTGGCGAGGTTGAAAAGGATTGGCAGATCCATTACTTATCTTTCCTCGTAAATACAGACAAAATAAATCTGAAATATATATCTGAAAAATTTTCGTCTACAACTCGCTCTGTACAGAGTGTATATTCCGGTATTATTAATCATTAGTAGGTTTTGCCAATTTACATAAGTAGCCAGAATAATATAATAATCCAGAGAACAATAGAATTACACGCGATATAATTTTCCAATATTTTTCGTAGTCTGTCCAATTAAGCTAATCATTTTATTTCATCCAATGTTAAACTCGAATGTTTTTGTCATTAGCGAGTTAATAGCACTTCGCTAAAAGAGATAGCTGAAGATACACCGAGGATAATGGAATAAAGGACTGAAAAGAGGTAGGAAAAAAAAATTAATTGGATTTAAAAATATGCCAAAACGTCGTAACACATTGCACCGGCGTCATGGTGCTTCGTTAAGAAAGATGATTCCTTTTTTATGGCGCATTATCCATTATTCATGCGACGTGGATAAATAGTAGTGCCGGAAGATATATGAAGCCGCCGTCACCGTCGCCGACACATCCTAGGATGAAAACGCAACAAGAGGAAAAACTGTAAAATCGTGATGGAATTTTGATTGATATATTAAAAGCTGAGTTACGTTCAATGTTCGTACGTGCATTGCATGTGGTTTGCAGCAGCATTTATATCCTATCGAAGCTGCAGCAGCGCCGTCGTCGACCCGAGCAAGTGAGCTATGCAAATAGGTGTCGTAGTGGATAAACAATCTGACGGGTGAGGAATTATCGAATAATTAAGATGCATGGAATTGACAGGCGTCAAGTAAAATTTCATACACGAGGAATAACTGAAAGAAAAAAAGACTTATTAGAAAATTCTTTTGGAAAAACACACCATAGAAATTATTTTTAAAAAACTAGAAGGATCTGTGCAAGAATTTAAAAAAAGAATATCCTAACGAAACTAAATGATCTGAGTAATTAAAGAACAGATTTTTTTTTACTAAACAACTGTAAGAGCCTACAGAAAATTGGTCATTTGGTCGTTAAGGGGAGGGAATTAGATAAAAAACAAGGATGCAAAGCAGAACCTTGCACATTGCTTCCTCATTATATTTCGATTTTTACAAAGCAACCTCTAAGAGGAAGTATGGGAATTGATTTTGGCTTCCTCATAGAGGAAGCTTTGTAAAAAGCGAAATATAATGAGGAAGCAATGTGCAAGGTTCTGCTTTGCATCCTTGTTTTAAATAAATATAAATAAACGCACACTCTCGCTTTGTGAAAATATAATAAGGACAAACGGTCCAGAAACTCCCTCGAATACTCTATCTTCTCTGTTTTTTTTTTTGTAGAACACGATAGAAATCGGTGGTTTCCGAAATTTCATTGGGAAGCAAGGATATGGCTAGTTTATACGACATAAATCGCTACTTTTCGCAAAATAGACTGTACAACATCGCTATGAAAATATATTATCGTTCAACATTTTTGGGCTATATCTGACGTATTTTTCTGTTAATCATGAATTTGGCACTCATTTGACTTCCAGCTGGATATTTGATACCAAAATTCGCATCGCAGAAAAAAAATCAAAGAATTCAAAAAATTGAAATCTCATAAAATTTTAACGTTTCAACCGATCTTAACCAAATTTAATAGGGATCACCGGTGTATGAAAGCTCACGTACATACCAATTTTGAGCTTAATATCTCGAAAATTAAAAGAGTTATCGCGTTAACAGACATTTTTGAAAAAATTCAAAACCGCGTAAAAATTTAATGATCATGGGGATTTTTACAAAAATTGGTATGAACGATGAGGATTGACCCCTCTATCTATGGTGTAAATTTCAGCTCTATATCTCGAGGCGTTCCCGAGTTATAAAGGTTTACATTTTTTGAGCGTGTAACATACACACACACACACACACACATACCGACATTTTTTCCAAATCACTTTTCTCGACATTTTGGACTATTCTGAGTGTACTGACATGAAAAACTCGAAAAAAAAAAATTTCACGAAAACAAAGCTTCCTCTATGAGGAAGCAAAATTGATTTTGGAAATTCAATATCATCCAAATCCTATTGCATTTAAAAATGTCCAACGCCACTATATTGTTGGTACTCGATGAAAGGATTTTTTATTGTCGTCTGACTTGCATATGCTTTTCAATATGACCTTAAGCAAAGTTCTTAAGTTTTCCATTCTGCGCATGATTCAGATCAAACTACTAGGCAGATTGGAATAGTTGACATCTCATTTTCTTCTTCATGAAAAGATACACTGGCTAAATGGAGCAAACAATTTTTTTTTCATTCTGAAAACAAAGTTAATCACTGATTTAGAAAATAGCATAAAATTTATTTATTAATAATTATGTCACTTAAAAAATATAATCTTGTATTAACATTTTCTCCATTTAGCCGGTGTATCTTTTCATGAAGAAGAAAACGAGACGTCAACCATTCCAATCTGCCTAGTAGTTTGATCTGAATCATGCGCAAAATGGAAAACCTAAGGACTTTGCTTAAGATAATGTTGAAAAGCATATGCAAGTCAGATGACAGTAAAAAATCCTTTCATCGAGTACCAACAATATAGTGCGTTGGGCATTTTTATATGCAATAGGATTTGGATGATATTGAATTTCCGAAATCATTTTTTTTTTCCTGATTCCCTCCCCTTAAAGTGACCAAAATGGACGCAATATCTTTTGGCCGCTTTTAATTGAGATCCGCTAATTGACCGTGGTAGAAAATTAACAAAGTGAGAAAATTTACAAGAACAAAAAACAGTTAAAAACATGGAATAATTATTTTGTCCTCGGTATCTGTCTTGTAGTAGCTGTGATGGATGGCATAAAAAAGACAGTTAAAACTCCAGCGTTCTCATCATTTTTATCCTCGGATTTTACTGTTTCGCGTGTCTCCCTGTGGGAGCTGTTTCATTGCTGAATCTGCAGCGGTGGGGTGAGAATCCTCGGATATAAAGGAAAATCCGGTGCACGCGATCATTGTTTCTCGGGTGCTTTTGCTTGCCAACGAGTCCGTATGACGAGCTGTAGACTGCTGCAGGCTGCATTCATATAGATGCGTCAAACAATCGGTTTTGAACAATCGCGCTGCCTGCAATTAATGAGCGAATACGATCAATGAAGTTTCTTCCAAAACCAACATTATCATCATCATATACAAACATAAATGACCAAATGCTGGCTGACTACGTTATGATAATAATATTTCGTAGAAGTAACGAACACTCCACCAGTTCGCTTAACACGAGGAAAAATGGCCTTTCTTTTCTTACTTTCTGTAAATTTTTAATTAAAAATGAAAAAAAATCACACATTTTCTAGGCATAATAAATAAATAAAAAATAGGCTTTAGGTCGGTCTTAATAATAATTCTAGTGAAAATTACTGTAAAGATGATATTCTCGTTTATACAAAAGAATATTGTAGAAATTAGAAAACAAAACTATTTAAAGCCCGAGGAATTTTTTTGTTTTTTTTAATAATGTAATGATAGAAGCATTCGATAGGAGCATTCGATGTCATTTTTGCCACCATAGTTATAGAAAAATAACAGAAAACTGAAAAAAGACTCCGGTCTTTTTTCAGGATCAGCAAAAAAAAAAAAAAATAGTAGTGGTTGAACTGTCGATTAATGACTTACAAATACAATTGTTTTGAAACATTTCACATTGAAACCATCATTATCGATACTTGATGGAATGAAAGCATTATAATTGAGATTTGAATCATCACAACTCTAAACAGTAACCATAAGTAAATTACTCCAAATCTGATGCGGTTGTTTATATTTGCAGCACATCGAATAAAAATTGCAAATAATTGGCGACGAATGACAAATATTCTCTAATTGAATTTGCTGTCACTTTGAAAATAGAAAAGCTGGTATTTCGTGTTGGATGTATGTCGATAATTATAAAGCAATGGCTCATCAAAATTAGCGTATCGGGCTAGCTAATTTGTGGCTATCCTTTGTATCTCTTTGTTGTACACGCTTGAATTTGCGTCATCATGTTAATATATTACAAACGTATTTACGGTCCGCGTTATCATAGCGGTTAAACTCGGCTTGAATCGATAGACGTGCAAATATCTAAATTAATCGATTGATGCTTCGGTCAAATTAAATTCTGGGCGAATTCCACAATTCAAAAGATTGAAATTATCGTGCTTTATGACCGTTGAATTTCCATACATTTTTATGGCATCTGCGGAATTTTTTGAAATGTAACTGCTGAATATTTTTCAGCTGTGATTGATAATCACTTCTTTGTAAAATCGGAATCGGTTACACCGAGAGAAAAAGTTTCATTGATTCGCAGAAATCTTTGCCAATGAAATGAAATACTTGAATTTCAATACTATCTTTTTGCTTCCTCATAGAGGAAGCTTTGTTTTCATGAAAAAATTTTTTTTCCAGATTTTCATGTCAGTACACTCAGAATGGGCCAAAACGTCGAGAAAAGTGATTTAGAAAAAATGTCTGTATATGTGTGTGTGTGTGTGTATGTGTGTGTATGTGTGTATGTTACACGATCGTAAAATGTAAACCTTTATAACTCGGGAATGCTTTGAGATATCAAGCTGAAATTTGGACCATAGATAGAAGGATCAAGCGTCATCGTTCATACAGATTTTTGTTAAAATCCACTTCATCGTTAAATTATTACGCGTTTTAAAATTTTTTGAAAAATGTCTGTTTACGTGATAACTCTTTCAATTTTCGATATATTGATCTTCAAATTGGTATGAATTTGAGCTTTCATACGCTGGTGATCGCTATTGAATTTGGTTAAGATCGGTTGAACCGTAAAAAGCTTATGATGTTTTGAATTTTTCAAAAAATTGACATTATCGCTCTATTGTATCTTTTCCAAAACTTAAGATAGCGAGCTCAAATTTTGTATATAAACGAAACAATATTCAGCCATTATATATGTATAATTTAGTGACGAACGGTATGAAATTTTTGATTTTATAGAATGTTGAATTATTGTTAAAAATATACAATATCACATTCGCTTTCGGAAACACTCTAATAATCACGAAATAACGTAATAACGAAATAGAAAAAGCGAATCCACAACATGTATATTTATCTAATTAAAACAAGGATGCAAAGTAGAACCTTGCACATTGCTTCCTCATTATTTTTCGTGTTTTACAAAGCTTCCTCTATGAGGAAGCCAAAAATTGAATAACATACTTCCTCATTGAGGTAGCTTTGTAAGAAGCGAAAAATAATGAGGAAGCAATGTGCAAGGTTCTACTTTCCATCCTTTTTATTTTTTTTTTTTTGCTGTACGATATCTCAACTACTCATTTCCTGGAATCAATGCTATTTTAATCATTAAATCCGAATAATCGCCAAATATATGAGGCATTCCATATGAAGCGAGCCACCCGGATTTTCAATGTTCGTACAGTGGGTTCATAATTTTTTTCCAGAGTATTTAGAGTTCCCCGAACACATACGAATTATTTCAAATTTTTTATCCCCATACTATTTCCACAATAAAATACGCTTTTCTTATTTTTATTTTGCTTCCTCGTAGAGGAAGCTTTGTTTTCATGAAATTTTTTTTTTTTCGAGATTTTCATGTCAGTACACTCAGAATGGGCCAAAACGTCGAGAAAAATGATTTAGAAAAAATGTCTGTGTGTGTGTGTGTGTGTGTGTGTGTATGTGTGTATGTTACACGATCGAAAAATGTAAACCTTTATAACTCGGGAATGTCTTGAGATATCAAGCTGAAATTTGGACCATAGATAGAGGGATCAAGCGTCATCGTTCATACAGATTTTTGTTAAAATCCACTTCATCGTTAAATTATTACGCGTTTTTTAATTTTTTGAAAAATGTCTGTTTACGTGATAACTCTTTCAATTTTCGAGATATTGATCTTAAAATTGGTATGAATTTGAGCTTTCATACGCCGGTGATCGCTATTGAATTTGGTTAAGATCGGTTGAACCGTAAAAAGCTTATGATGTTTTGAATTTTTCAAAAAATTGACATTATCGCTCTATTGTATCTTTTCCAAAACTTAAGATAGCGAGCTCAAATTTTGTATATAAACGAAACAATATTCAGCCATTATATATGTATAATTTAGTGACGAACGGTATGAAATTTTTGATTTTATGGAATGTTGAATTATTTTTAAAAATATACATTATCACATTCGCTTTCGGAAACACTCTAATAATCACGAAATAACTTAATAACGAAATAGAAAAAGCGAATCCACAACATGTATATTTATTTAATTAAAACAAGGATGCAAAGTAGAACCTTGCACATTGCTTCCTCATTATTTCTCGCATTTTACAAAGCTTCCTCTATGAGGAAGCCAAAAATTGAATAACATACTTCCTCATTGAGGTAGCTTTGCAAGAAGCGAAAAATAATGAGGAAGCAATGTGCAAGGTTCTGTTTTGCATCCTTGTTTTTTAATGATCTCAAACTCAATGAAAAGTAGTGACATTATTCGAAGAAACATTTCTTTAAATTAATGAACCTTTTTCATTGATTTCAAAGATATCGTCTCTGATTCAATGAAACCTTCTTCTCACCAGCTCAAAATTTTGAAAACTATTTTTTCCTGAAGTACGCGGCAAATAAAGCTCAAATTTTGTGAGTATGTAAGGAAGTATGGCAGAAATAGGCTAAGCTTCTGGCTCCGTGAAACTCGAAGCCGTTCGTCCGGGAGAACCGGAAAACAAAAAAGTGAGGTTAGGTGCGAGAGAGAGATCAATGAAAACGTTTCTTTGAACCAATGAAAACGTCTCTTTAAAACAATGAAACCGTTTCTTTATTATGTGCTCACTAAGTAAATCTTTATTTACAGGCAATGAAATGTTCTCTTTGAAATTCAAATGCACTATTTCATTGAAATCAAAGAAATATTTCGTTGAAATCAATGAAAAAAAAATCAAACCACCCATTTCTTTGGCGTCAATGAAATCTTTTTTCTCGGTGTATTTAAACACTCTATTAATAACATTATTTGGTCAACTCCACTGAGAAAAATTGATATGGTCCTATAATTATCGCTATTCAGTGATAATTATATTTTATTAGTCCAAATGACCTCGTAGTTACATTAGCAGTGAAGAGAGTTAATGTAACTACGAAAATAATCACCTAGACTAATGAAACATAATTATCACTGAATAGTTACCAGGACCATATCAATTTCTCTCAGTGTGGTAATTGACAAATTAACAAAAACTAGAAATAAAAAACTAAAAATGCCTCGACACCGAAAATTGTTACGAAATTTCTGCACAAATACTCTTTTTAATTAACTTTTTTTTTCACCCTTAAAAAAAACACACACATTCCTCTTGCTTTAAATAGCCCGAGGAATGTCCGATAACAATTTTATCACTGCTCTGAAAAAATGTTTAAAAAAAATGATGAATATATAATTAAAGTTACCTGTGTTAGATAAAAGATATTGACGTATTTTTTTTCCAACAATTACCGATACTTTTCTTTTCTACAATATTCTTTCGTATAAATGAAAATATTAATTTTCAATTACCTCACGCTGTGAGGTAAAAAGCGGAATAACAATGAAGCCACACTTATCGGCTATTGAATAGCCGAGTTTCTCTGGCCGACGCATATATCCGTTTTCATTTTCCGCGACATATAGAACGGGCTCGATGCTTTTGCTGCGCGACAAAACGGAATAAGGGCATACACGATGACGACGGGTAATGTGTGTACATAGCGAGTGTAGACCCCGGGAGTCCCAGGGGTCGAATGGTTCAACGCTAGCACAACGTATTACCCACTACACGTTATGACACCCCCGTGTGCCATAAGCTACCTTTTTTTTTACGATCTAATAGGGCTAATAAATAAAAGCGGGGAGGATATAGCAGGAAACCGCACTGGCTCGTTCGACACCGCCATTCTTCCCCTTTCTCCCTTTCTCCCTTTCTCCTCGTGCTGACTCTCTTCCTTTCCGTTGATTCTCGTTGCCTTATGCACCGCTGTGCTTCTGCGGTTGTTACTTGCCTTTTACGACTTTCTCCACACGATATCATTCACCCTGTCTCGATTCGTCCATAAATTTCATTTTTTTTCTCGCATCAACATCTACAACAGCGCATTTTTATAGTTTTACGACGTTTTTTTTTCCAATGCCAAGGCAAAAGTAGGCCATTCTTAATTAACCCATTGTGGTGCTAATGGAAAATGCAATTGTCTAGCATGAACGTATTATTACGTAGAGCAATATTAAGGAGGATAATAAAATGCTCTACATTAGTCGCAATAGTTCCTTTTTATTTTTTTAATTGTTTGCTTAGAGCTTGAGGCAATTAAAAAGAAAATAGTCATTTAAGATTTGTGTAAATTAATGGAAGCCAAATAAAAATAATTGGGAATGTAATAATGCTGGAAAAAATTAATATATTTTCTAAATAAAATCATCGAAATCAATATTTTTTAAAAATATTAAAGATAGCGATTGTACATTATTAAAAATGCATGTGAATTTAATATACAAAACGATATGGGATTTACGGAACAGACATATGACTTCCATATTAATATACTTTTATTGTAAATTTAAGAATAGAGATATAAGAATTCTATTAAAAATTAAAGTACGTGAGTATTGTAATCTTCATTTTAATATACCAATATTGTATTTGTCACCAATACAATCAGCAATACAATTAAGGAGGATAATAAAATGCTCTACACTAGTCGCAATAGTTCTTTTCTATTTTTATAATTGTTTGCTTAGAGCTTGAGACAATTAAAAAGAAAATAGTCATTTAAGATTTGTGTAAATTAATGGAAGCCAAATAAAAATAATTGGGAATGTAATAATGCTGGAAAAAATTAATATATTTTCTGAATAAAATCATCGAAATCAATATTTTTTTTTAAATATTAAAGATATCGATTGTACATTATTAAAAATGCATGTGAGTTTAATATACAAAACGATATGAGATTTACGAAGCGGGTATATGAATTCCATATTAACATAATTCTATTGTAAATTTAAGAATAGTATTAGAATTCTACTAAAAATTAAAGTACGTGAGTATTGTAATCTTCATTTTAATATACCAATATTGTATTTGTCACCAATACAATTAAGGAGGATAATAAAATGCTCTACACTAGTCGCAATAGTTCCTTTTTATTTTTATAATTGTTTGCTTAGAGCTTGAGGCAATTAAAAAGAAAATAGTCATTTAAGATTTGTGCAAATAAATGGAAGCCAAATAAAAATAATTGGGAATGTAATAATGCTGGAAAAAATTAATATATTTTCTGAATAAAATCATCGAAATCAATATTTTTTTAAATATTAAAGATATCGATTGTACATTATTAAAAATGCATGTGATTTTAATATACAAAACGATATGAGATTTTCGAAGCGGGTATATGAATTCCATATTAACATAATTCTATTGTAAATTTAAGAATAGTATTAGAATTCTACTAAAAATTAAAGTACGTGAGTATTGTAATCTTCATTTTCATATACCAATATTGTATTTGTCACCAATACAATCAACAATGCATCTGAAAATTAATATACGGTATATTAATCCAAGCTTTATATGAGGTATATTAATTTTCATTTTTTTTACAGTGTAATATTAATCACAATTAATAAAAACTTTGGGAAACGTATAAAAATGGTTTAGCCTTGATTTTACTATAATGTCACTATAATGCTTCGACCACTTTAAATAGTGAAAATCGTATAATCCTATGTATAATGGATAATGGATGGCTGAGTTTCTGTAATTGACATAATTCTCGGGGAACGTCAGTGGGCCAGCGAGAACCTTCGGTAGTGTCTGGAAATGAATCGGCCAGAAGCTCCACGTGTATCGACGTGCGCGCCCCATCGTTAAGGTGTCTCCGCTCGGCTTATGCAAATTTATGCGACAGTTTAATGCTCTTAACAAACCGTCTGGCGAATCGTTCGTGTCGAACAAATGCGAAATGAGAGAAAATCGCGGAGAGTAAGCGCCGTAAAACAGTATCTCACCTTCCGAGCTCGCCGGTTTTCATTACCCAATCCCTTACCACTGATTCTCTATCGAGGCAAATTCATTTCCACCATTAATAGCTCGAATAGTTATATTTTACATCGCTGTTTAAAAAAATGCTCTAACAATTGAATTACGTATTCAGGAAAAAAAACACGGTAATTTTAAGATTTTTAATTCATTGAGTCCTGACTGCTTCATTGTTGGAATATTTTTATTATAATTTTGGATTTGACACTTTTTTACTGGAATTCAAAACCTACAAATTTTTCATTAAAAAATAACAGTTACGTTATATTCATTCTAAAACAAAACGTCATATCCGGTTCTCATTACCCAATACCTTACCACTGATTTTCCATCGAGACAAATTAATTTCCACCATTAATAGCTCGAATAGTATTATTTTACATCGCTGTTGAAAAAAATGCTCTATGAATTGAATTACATATTCAAGAAAAAAAACACGGTAATTTTAAGATTTTTAAATCATTGGGTCATAACTGCTTCATGGTTGGAACATTTTTATTATAATTTCGGATTTCACACTTTTTTGACTGGATTTCAAAACCTACAAATTTTTCATTAAAAAATATGATGATGAAAATATAATGATTTTATCGAATTGCGAGTTGGTCCATTGTTGTCACGTTATTCGCGCTGTGATTGGTCCAAATTGGCGAGAGATCAGATCGAAACCGAGACCGAGTTCGTGTTTAACACGTTTGACAGTTGCAATTCTGACAGTTTTGTCAAGCATATCGGGCGCGCGAGGTTTGAATTCCCAAGTTAGTTGACTTTACAATATTTCGGGTTTTTCGAATTATGAGTTAATTGCGAATATTAAACTAGGCTTAAGATGTTGAACGACAAAGTGCGACGTAGTCTCTATGGCAGCAACAAAACCAGACGTACGCGGAGTCACTACATGCGGATCAACAGAACAATCGTGAATAAGATGATAAGCGAAGAGATCGGGGAGAATTGAAATTCTGCAGTCAAGTAAATCAGACCTCTTTGTTCACTGTTACTTTTAGCAAAATCCATGCCAGGTTTCCAGAATTGGAAATCCTGTATTTATTTCATTAAGCAAAGAGGTCGTACTGCTTTACTAAAAATGTAAAGCTCCATATAATGATGGGACTTTAAATTTTTTTCTAAAGTCTGGAAATGCTCCAGACCTCGCAAATTTGAAGTTATCAAGGTAAATAGTAATTTATAATTGCAAGAATGTTAAAGGAGAATTGGTAATCAATTTGAGTCAAATCTATAAAGAGTTTCCGATTCGATAAGATTTGGAATTATTGGAAAAATTTGTTAGATCTCTTAATTTTTGGGAATTCTGATTATATATATTATATGTATTAAATAAGATCGCTGCACCGACACACGACCTCTACTCGCGAATTTTTCTAGTTATCTTATATTTCATCTAAAACAAAACGTCATATCAATGAAATAAAAATGTTGGAATGTACAATTTTCATAATGTTATGGCATTAAGCCAACACCGATGTACCAGATTATTGTCTAATGTATTGGAAGAAATGTACGTTGGTAGACTGTTATTGTAAATAACCAGTGGCCCTCCTGTATAAGCTATTTTTGTTGTGCTCTCAAAGCACGATTTTGTCAGCTCCTTTTTTTTCTTCTTCATTTCACTCTCACTCTTTCTCTCGATTTACATCTTATTGGCTTTTGACTTCGGTTCTTGGACTGTACCGCGTTCGGAGGTAAAGAGAAACGTGCAGTCTGCATTACCAAACGAATCCTGGGATTCTTAATCCGTGATGTCAGCTCTGTTCGTTATTGGTCTTTCCGTAGCTGTCCGTACCTGTGTATATACGAAACCTTACATGGAAACTGGTGCTGTGCGAGAAAAGGACCCTGTGGAAGTAATATGTTCGAAACGAGCTGACTCTCTCTCCGTTCGCCTTTCGCCATTCGCCTTTCTTCCTTCTCCTTTTCCTCTTTCCTTCTCAGAGAGCACACAAACTGCGACTTTTCCATACCCTCGAAACTACCCCAATACCAGACATATACCGGCTTCGATACGAGCAGGTGAGGTCGAGAGAGCAGCGCAATAGAAGCCTGTTCACGTGCACTTGGCTTCCGGTTGCTACGCCGCCGGCCCAAATCGAATAGGAGAACAAGTAATTTATTTATTTTCCTTCTGGCGTATCTCCAACGAGCACACACTGTACCTTATCCCACGGCCAGAAGCAGATATCGGCGATTCCTTAAATTTCAAATACACTGAGAAATATTCAATGCCAATGGCTTTATTTTTTTTTCATTGCATCAAGAGAAGCATCGCTATTCACTAGATATATTTGTATTAATACTAGGATTTTATTGTGGCTCGCGCTCGCAATCGCCCCCCCCCCCCAAGATGCCCGCAGCCTTGGAGGACCTATGTTTTTGGAAAAGGACTTAGAATAATTCGGCCTCGGGGCTTGGCGTAAAGGAGTGGGGCTAGCCCCAAGCCTTTAGCCCCACCCCCTTCCGCCAAGCCCTGAGCCCGAATTATTCTAAGTCCCTCGATTCTTGACACGGCGGCGGCGGCGAGATCTTTTTATAATATAGAGAGATACACTGAAAAAAAAGATTAGCTGCCATAACCAAGTAATGAGTTGACACAACCAATCGATTATTCTATTTCCCTTACAACGCAAATGGTACACGGAAAAAAAGGCTTGGTTGGAACAACCAAGAAATTGGTAGCCTAACAAATAACTTTGTTGGTCTAACCAAATAATTGTCTGGCGCATATATAACCAAGGCACTTGGTTGTTCCAACCAAGCCTTTTTTCCGTGTAGTGCCAACGATTCGAATGGTAATAAGGTAAACGCCCCAATAGCCGGCCATCTTAGAGAACAGGAAACTGTAAAGTTATATTTCTTATACTAAAATGACCTTTCTATAATTGTAACCATAACTAATGCAAAGCTTAGCTTTTCTACTTTTCGAAAAGCATCCATTAATTCATGTCAGGGGTATAGTTTTTTGTTAAAGTTAGGAAAGAATTGAGAAAGTCGATGGACTAGTACCCGACCACCGATTTCAGGTAATGTCTAAATACCCGACCAAGCATGCCCCTATACGCAACCACCCGCCGATGCGAGGCTATGCGATTCGTTGAAACTTCATTTTATTTCTTAAATTACACGCAACGTTTGGGATAATTTATGATAAATAATAACTAATAAAAAGGCTCACCGTGACCGTGCAACCGGCATCAACTTGACATAGAGGTTATGTTCGCTGAGTTTGTGTTGGCCGGGAATAAGCCGCGGTTGGATATCGGTACAGCATACTGCGGATGCGCCCCAATAGCCAACCATGGAAATTGACGACTTAGCAGTGGTTTTTCGCAAATTTTAATGGAAGATTTATAAAGTCTATTTATTCACGAATACCACAAGCCACGAATTATTGTGGAAATCGTGAAAATAACAGCGTCATAAGCTTAACAACGTTACGCCAATTCTTAACGAACTGGCTAAAAGATATGCGCCGATCCTCTGAGCGGCGTCTGCAGTGCACAATATCTTTAAAAAACGTCAACAAAAAAATTAATGACTATTTTTATTATTGGCCTATGCAGACATAAAGAATTGCAAAAATGGTAGCACTAGTTATTTATTTATTTCATATTCATAATTTCTTAATTTTAGTCAATATTTGTATCAGTGGTTGGAGACGGGTACATGGTTGGGTACCGGGTCGTTTACCTTACCGGCGATTCGAATGGTAGTCCCAACTATTCGAGTGGTGGTCCCAACGATAGGATTGGTTAACCTTACTAATCTCGCTAGAACTAATCGTGAATAGTTGAGGTTACTATTCGATATGGTTGAGGCAACTAATTTTTTAGACATTGTGTACAGCAAATGGGAAACTTAGTTGTCCCAACCAAACATTTCTTTCCGTGTATAGCCTCGCGGTTAAAAAGATTTGCAAGTTTTAATGCATAAACTGGCGAATTAAATCTACTGCACAATGTGTTATAAAATTAATGAGATGTTCTACTTGGAAAAAAAAATGTTAAGAAGATTTTCTAGCAGTGCACAGTGCACAGGAAAATCAAGGATCACACTCTGATTTCTAATTAATTTGAACGTCACATATTCTAATTAATTAATTAGCTGAATCAAAAGGGATTATATAGGTAGTCCTGGTAACTATTCAGTGATAATTATATTTTATTAGTCCAGGTGACTATTTTCGTAGTTTCATTAACAGTAACGTAGTTACGTTAACAATGAAGAGAGTGAATGGAACTACGAAAATAGCCACGTGGACTAATAAAATATAATCAGTGAATAATTACCAAGATCATCGTATTTTTTCTTATGCCACTATTTCTCGTTCCTGATCGGTCTTCGGAATTAAATAGAACATGTTGTCTTCAGCAAGACGTTCTCATGTGGTTGTAAACGTCGTATACCTTCAAATTAACTCACAATTTTTATTATTATTTTAATTTAATATAATTGTCTGAAAATTTATCAACATATTTCCAAAAAAAATGAATTGACAAATTTAGCTGTAATTGTTATTCATCCAACGATGATGAGCAACAATTTTTATTCTGATGGAATTTTCAAATATATCATTGAAACATTTTGTTTTGTTTCGTGCAGAAGATAATATATTTTTTCAATGCTGCGGAAAAATGTTTTCATAAAATTATGAATGTTGAATTAAAGTTACCTGTGTTAGATAAAAGACCAATAATACCCATAACCCCGAGTTTCTCTGCGTGTACAACTCATAATTAACGTGATATCCAAAGCCAGTGACATTACTGCTGCATTATCGGGCAAATCGGCCAATCAAGATCGAAAATTGCTCAGCCCCTACGGAAATCATCCACCCTTTTTTCCCCGTTCTGTTTCGAGAAAGAAGCCGAGCTGAGCTGTGCTTTGCCGACTACGGATAAATCGAGTACAGCGTCGAGGGAATGGGTAATTTATATGTTCGCTTGGCGACTCTCCAAGGATATCGAGAGGAGCTTCCTTAAATTTCTAAGGAATATAGATGTTCCGGTACAGGGATGAAAATCCTTGCGGGTAAAAAAGAAAACGAGAAACGTTATAAAAAGAAAAAGAAGACGAAGGGGAAGAAGAAGAAGTGACATCGCTGCAGATTCGCCAGTTTTCTGCATATGGAGAATATTACTCGTTGAATATTCGTCGATAAATCTTAAACGTTGAAATTCTCGTGCGTTTCAGCGCGGCGCACATATTATATCAAGGGTACCTATCTCGTACGCTGTCTTCCACACTACGTTCCGTTTCTCTGTTGTACCTTTGGGCCGATTCACATGAATTATCAGTCTATCGGAAATCGATGTAGAACTGCATTTTCCGGATATCCGAACGACTATTTATTGCAGGTGCAGCCGGGCGGTTCGCTCATGCTGGTGGGTTGGCATCGACGAGTAGTCCGTCATCCCGGAGATCGTTGTGTGTTAAGGGAGACCAGACCGGGGCTAGTCGGTTTAGGTAGTAAAACTTCGGATAAGCCCGTTTAAAAATCGCCAAATCTAATTTTATATGATAGCAACATACACGGAAAAAAAGCTTGGTTGGAACAACCAAGTACCTTGGTTATATATGCGCCAGACGATTAATTGGTTAGACCAACCAAGTCATTTGTTAGTCCAATTTCTTGGTTGGTCTAACCAAGTCACTTGGCTAGCTTACCAAGTAGCTAACCAAATGACTTGGTTAGCTTACCAAGTAGCTAACCAAATGACTTGGTTAGCTTACCAAGTACCTAACCAAGTGACTTGGTTAGCTAACCAAGGTAAGCTAATCAAGTGACTTGGTTAGCTAACCAAGGTAAGCTAATCAAGTGACTTGGTTAGCTAACCAAGGTAAGCTAATCAAGTGACTTGGTTAGACCAACCAAGAAATTGGAAGCCTAAGAAATTACTTGGTTGGTCTAACTAATTAATCGTCTGGCGCATATATGTATAACCAAGGCACTTGGTTGTTCTAACCAAGCCTTTTTTTGCGTGTAGATACAGCTTTGACTGAAGTAACGATCATGAGCGCATACAAACCGATTCTTGCAGTTACACAAATTGTATGTTCCAATCGTTATAAAAGATTGTTAAGCGTACGTTAGATTAAAACTTTTTCATTCGCACGAAAAGAAATAATTGGTTGGATAGGCTCCAAGCGAAAAAATTGGTTAGGACAATAAACTAGTGGGTTACAGAAACAAATCAGTTAGTTGGGGCGACAAACCAGTTGGTTGAGCCAGCTAAATAATTGGCTGGACGAATTGAGTATCACAACCAACTAGTTTGTCGGTTCAAAAATTGGTTAACCGACACGGAAAGAAAAAAGTAGTTGTAAAAACTGATTTATCGGTCCCAACAACCAATAGAAATAGTTAGAAGACACGGAAAAAATGCTTGGTTATATATACGCTGACAACCAAGTCATTGGTTAGACAGCGCCACCAAGCGCAATGTAATACAACCAATGATTTGGTTGGCATAACCAACAATTTGATTGGTGTAACCAAGAAATTGGCTGGTGCATATTTAACTAAGCCTTTTTTCCGTGTCGCACCAACTACTCAGTCGGTTGAACAAACTATAACCTCGTTGAGTAGAGTATCAATAGTAACAATGATCAGCTGAGATCATAACCTCAACTCACCGGTTGGTTGGCGTAACGAATCATTTGGATTGGATAGCAGCCGTGATAGTTACAGTTGTTGATCATACGTACTATTTTTGCTACCAATCGAAAAAAGTTGAGTCTACGATTCCGATTTAGTTTCAGTAACTAACTCGCAGTCCACCATATACTGGAATTGGTAGCCAGAACTACTTTTTTGTTTCCGCGTAGCTAACTTTGTCGCTTGGAGCGTATTTAGCCACACGAATGGTTGAGGCAACCAATTTTTTCTCTCCGTGCGAAGGCTGAGTTGTATTTTCCTACACTGAGAAAAAATCCAATCAAATGTGCGGTTGCGAGTGGCTAAAGAAATATTTTGTTCCGTGAACGAAATAATAGTTATTGCGAATTAAGGAAAGTTGATTCAACTATGCGTTGGTTCGTTCAACCAAATATAAATGTCCAAGTAACCAAATGTTTATTTCGCCACCCGCCACCGCACATTCGGTTGGTCTTACCAATTTTTTTCTCGGTGTACAAATAGAGCCTCTTTTTAATCCGTTCGTATCACACGGTCGCAAAAAAATCTGTATAGAATTGACTACCGCAGTACGGGCCAAGTTCGGTCGTATTATCAACTCCTAAATGAGATTACTCGCCCTGAAAGACACCCATTGAATCGGGACTTCAAAATGCCAGAATCTCTAGCTAATGATCCATGCAAGCAAGAAAGTGGCTTTATCCCCGTTCCAATTTATTTCGACAAATATTGGAGAAATGAAAAGCGAAAATTGATCCAACTAGCCCCCGTCTTGGTTGGTGTGTAGCTGTACTACTCTTTTCCAAGCTCGACGTACGTTCCCAGCGAGGCGGAATGGAGTGAGGAAAGGCGAACGAGAGGAAGGAAGGAAGGAAATGAAAGAGCCGAGAGGAGATGAGAGGCTGCACACGAGACGGAAAAGTAAAGCCCTCATCCTCTTCCAACCGGAAACGTTGCCACTCCACGACACGAGTGCACGACACACACATACTATTCGCGCAATAAATTCCACGTTGAATTATGTATCGGCATGGGACTGAGTGAACGTATCGACGATGCGACACGTGGCAAAGATGGCGTTTTTCCAACATCCTTATTGACGATTTTTTCTTTCTTCCCTAATGTCAAATGAATTTGTCAAAATTTTAGCTTGCAGATTAGTAGGCAAAACGGTGTATTGTTTAAGTGCAGAACAACGCTATCAAAAATCACAATTTGTGTCAAGGCTCACTCAACAACCTTGTGACTTGAATAAAAAATTATTGAAAATACCATTACTGTGAGGACTTTTCTCGAGCTTTTGGACATTGATCGATTAGGCGGCTTTCTTTGTGGTCGATTTATCATTCTGACGTTTCATTTCGGTGTCTGTTTTTCTATGTTTGGTGGCTCTCCAAACGGGATATTAAAAAAAAAAAAAAATGTTGCAAAGTAGAACTTTGCGCATTGCACTCTCATTAATTTTTATTTTTACAAAGCCACCATTGTGAGTAAGCTAATTTATTCATTTTGGCTTCCTCGTAGAGGAAGCTTTATAAAAAATGAAAATGAATGAGGAAACAATGTGCAAGTTCAACTTTTTTTGTAACCTACATAATTTTTGAAAAATTCAAAATCACGTAAAATCCAAACCGCTTTACCGAACACGACCAAATTTGGTAGGTAGCAGCGTTGAATGTTATTTTTCATCTGTAGAAAATTTCACTTGTTTCTGTGAGATTTGACGTGAGTTAGGGCAAAAAGAATATTTTTTTGAAAAATTCAAAATCCCATAAAAATCGAACTTTTTTACAGATTCATTCGAAATTCAATACCGATCCTCCTTTAACATAGCTTTATTCATAAAAAATGATTTAGCTCAGTTGTTAAAAAATTGCGGGTGCTAGAGAGCGTACAGAGATTTTTCGAAAATTGCAAAGTCAAATAACATGTGAACATATTTTTGAATAAAAAAAAAAAATACCACCAATAAAGGCGTCGATGTGCTCCACATATTTGCTAAATTCCAGCCCGATTGTCAAATCGGGCTGAAATTTACTGCATTAAAATGCAGTTCTTGAGATATGTAAGTTTGAATTTTAAGAGACTGCCAACCCCATGGAAATGAAATATATATGAAAATATATCTGACATATAAAAATCTCCGGCCGATAATATAATAAAAATACATTTTTTATTTATTTTGGATTTATCTCAGATATATTTTTCACTCGCATATATTTCGTCATGAAATATATCCGACGCATAGAACATTTTGGGAAAGATATATCTTGTATATCTAGGATACACCTTTCATATATATTGCATATACTTTATTTCCATATGGACACACACACACGCACATCCATCCAAAGATTTTTTCTAAACCTTTTTTATCAACGTTTTAGACCATTTTGAGTGTTCTGACCAGAGTTGTAAATGCCTAATACTTATAGAAATAATGATAATAATACGATCAGCTCTATAATTACGATTTTATAATAATAACATGTAGCGATTGTAATACGATGATTAAACTTTGGAATGGCTGCAAAAATTATTATTTGTCAATAAAAATTCACGGTAATCCTTTTGAAAAGATGGAAAAAAATAAGTAATGCATTAAGAAAGTAATGCATTACTTATTTCTTCCATTTTTTCCACTATTTCTTGCAATATTAAAGCGAAAATTAGTATTTTTTTCAGCTATTCAAATGTTTACACTCTATTTTATAATCACTACATATTATTATTATGAAATCATAATTACAAAACAAGTTGTACTGTAAACTATATCTCATGAATTAATGGGGATTTATAACGCTGTTTCTGACATAAGCTACTCGAAAAAAAATGTTCACACGAAATAAAATTCTTTCCTCTATGAGAAAGCAAAAACGCATTATTGCCAATTAGCCGGCAATAGTCGAACCTGAATTATATTCACTGCCCACATTTGCTAAATTAGAACAATCTTTTCATACTACATTTTCAAGTGAAACGTTAAAATATTTATTAAAATATTGAAATACCCAACGATCGTCAGAGAAATAATATTGATAAAATTTTTTTCAAATTTTTTATCACCGTCTATGTAATGTTAAAATCAGTAAAATCGTTGAGGCAAAGTTCAGAGTCGCAGGGTTCTTGACGTCGATAGGCGAAGCGTTTCGCTTCGGGCTGACCTAGCCAACATTTTTATAGATCTCGTAAAGCTCTTGTCGCGGTGAAACGAGAAAAGGTTGCCAGATAACCGACGACTACTACGACGCCCAGCGCACAGTCGTTATCTATCTAGCCTGCTGCGCAGTGCATACGTTGTGAACGAAAGAATAACGAACGATTCCGCTACAAGAGGAAACGGAAGAAGAGAAGTGAACAATCAGTACGAGCCACTTTGTCCCGTCAAATTTCTCTTCGAATTGCCATATACATCTATATATATATATATATATATTTCGTCTGCCAACAAAATATCGTCTTGGCACCCGAATATCTTACAGAGTGGTACTCCAGTTTCCATCTACGAAAAATACACTCGTAGCTGAAGCATCCCAAAGCCGATAGTCTGGAAAAATTCTCATATCGTTTTGGTCAATATTATTATTCTAAGAAATATTTTTCTTGCAACTTGCGTCACTGAGGAAAATTGAATTGAATTTTTTTTCAATTACCGTTTTTTTTGTGATGGTGTCGGTTTCCGGGGGTCAAGAAGTCGGAAAACTCTGCTGAGAGCGCAACGTCGCTTCTGCTGCTTCGAAACTACCCAGATAACCGAAGCCGAAGTTGGAGTCATCTTGAGTCCAGGATATACTGTATATTCAGGTTACACGAGGCAACATTTTCCACGAAGCTTATACTCGACACGGAGCGGATTCCGCTCGGTCCGGAGACTCGAAAATCTCTCCCTATCTTTTTTTTTTCTTTTTTTTTTCGTTGTCTCATCTCCTGCTTTCTCAGATACAGAATTTCGGAGACGGGATCCGTAGGACATGGCTAAAGCTTTTGAAGGAAAAACCAAGTCTGAAAGTACAAAATTGAGCAGCGGTGAGACGTTGAATAGACTAGATCAAAGAACGTCGGTATAAAAACAGGAAAATGTACTATGCGTAAGAATATTTGCACTTTTATAGATGTGTGTGCGTTTATATATGCTTATTTTACACGCTTTTTCTCATTTCTCATATCTGAACGTTATGCGACTCAAAGTCACCGTCGCAGCGCGGAGAAAAGAATATGCGGCAGTTTTTTTTTTTCAAACGTCAAGTCATACTCATGAGATTCCTCGCTCGTGATTAATGCTACACAGAATTTTGCTCTTATGAATTTTTATTAAAAATCGGACTTTATACAAAACTCGTCGTTTGAGAGTCAGTCATTCAGGAGTCATTCAAGAGGCAAAATAATTATAATATAGCAGTCGTCATTATTTAGTATTAATTATTTTTAGCTTTTATCAACAAGTGGTACATTTGTATATAATTACTAAGAAAAAGAAAATCTGCACTTGAGCCATTTACAGAGAGTTGCTTTTTGTGAATAAAACCGATATTGAAATTGAAATTTGTTATTACATTTGGACCGTTAGTCAAAGAGTCTCTGCAATGTATCTTGGCTGGCGTTACGTCTGCCCTTCCACATTTCTAGTCTCAACGTGATGGTGCGAAAAATATTAAAAAAATAAAAGTAAATGATATTCCGAAATTAAAAAAAAGAAGTAATAAATGCGAGTGATAGAAAATGCGTGTCTTTGGCTCTTTACAAAGTTGTCAGCTCTGAAATACTCTTCGCAGTCGAATATCTGATTTTTGTTTGAGTGCATAGTAGTTGTCATTATTTAGCAATAATTATTTTCAACTTTTGCCAACAAGTGTTAAATTTGTATAGAATTGCTAAAAAAATTAAAAAAGAAACTCTGCACTTGAGCCATTTACAGAGGGTTGTTTTTTGTGAATAAAACCGATATCTAAATCGAAATTGAAGTTTGTTATTACGTTTGGACCATTAGTCAAAGAGTCTCTGCAATGTATCTTGGCTGGCGTTACGTCTGCCCTTCCTAGTCATTTCTAGTCTCAACGTGATGGTGCGAAAAACAGAAAAAAATAAAAATAAATGATATTCCGAAATTAAAAAAAAAAAAAAAAAAAGTTGTCAGCTCTGAAATACTCTTCGCAGTCGAATATCTGGTTTTTGTTTGAGTGCTTGAGCGTCGTATATGCTCGACTTACTATATTATAAAATAATTATAACATAGTAATTGTCATTATATATAATGACAATAATATTGTAATTGTGATTATATATACTGACAATAACATTGTAATTGTGATTATATATAATGACAATAACATTGTAATTGTGATTATATATAATGACAATAACATAGTAATTGTCATTATTTAGCAATAATTATTTTCAACTTTTGTCAACAAGTATTAAATTTGCATATAATTGCTAAAAAAATTTCAAAAAAATGTCTGGACTTGAGCCATTTACAGAGGGTTGCTTTTTGTGAATAAACCCGATATTGAAATCGAAAATGAAATTAGTTATTACGTTTGGACCGTTAGTAAAAGAGTCTCTGCAATGTATCTTGGCTGGCGTTACGTCTGCCCTTCCGCATTTCTAGTCTCAACGTGACGGTGCGAAAAATAGAAAAAAATAAAAATAATAACATTCCGAAATTAAAAAAAAAAAGTAATAAATGCGGGTGACAGAAAATGCGTGTCTTTGGCTCTTTACAAAGTTGTCAGCTCTGAAATACTCTTCGCAGTCGAATATCTGATTTTTGTTTGAATGCTTGAGCATCATGTATACTCAACTTGCTATGTTATAAAATAAGTATAACATAGTAATTGTCATTATTTAACAATAATTATTTTCAACTTTTGTCAACAAGTGTTAAATTTGTATATAATTGCTACGAAAATTAAAAAAAAATGTCTGCACTTGAGCCATTTACAGAGGGTTGATTTTTATGAATAAACCCGATATTGAAATCGAAAATGAAATTAGTTATTACGTTTGGAACGTTAGTCAAAGAGTCTCTGCAATGTATCTTGGCTGGCGTTACGTCTGCCCTTCCGCATTTCTAGTCTCAACATGACGGTGCGAAAAACAGAAAAAAAAAAATAATAATATTCCGAAATTAAAAAAAAAAAGTAATAAATGCGGGTGACAGAAAATGCGTGTCTTTGGCTCTTTACAAAGTTGTCAGCTCTGAAATACTCTTCGCAGTCGAATATCTGATTTTTGTTTGAATGCTTGAGCATCATGTGTGCTCAACTTACTATGTTATAAAATAATTATAACATTTTACTATTAATTACTATTTTATTATTAATTACTCTGTTATAAAATAATTATAACATAGTAATCTTCATTATTTAGCAAAAATTATTTTCAACTTTTGTCAACAAGTGTTAAATTTGTATATAATTGCTAAGAAAATAAAAAGAGAAAATCTGCACTTGAGCCATTTACATAGAGTTGCTTTTTATGAATAAACCCGATATTGAAATCGAAAATGAAATTAGTTATTACGTTTGGACTGTTAGTCAAAGAGTCTCTGCAATGTATCTTGGCTGGCGTTACGTCTGCCCTTCCGCATTTCTAGTCTCAACATGACGGTGCGAAAAAAATAAAAAAATAAAAATAATAACATTCCGAAATTAAAAAAAAAGTAATAAATGCGGGTGACAGAAAATGCGTGTCTTTGGCTCTTTACAAAGTTGTCAGCTCTGAAATACTCTTCGCAGTCGAATATCTGGTTTTTGTTTGAGTGCTTGAGCATACCGTCGTGTTCCACCTGCAGTTCTCGAGTATATGCGCCGCACTCAATCCCTTAGCAGTAGCGGCAGCGCCAGCAACGAGAGCACAGAGGACGGGAAAAGCCGTGCACGGCTTCGTATGCACTCAACGGCAAAGCGACCGTGAGGCCGATACACATATATATATATATATATATACACTCAGGCAAGAAAGAACGAGAGAGAGGGAGAGAGATGAGAAAACGAAGGTAAAAGGAAAACGAAACCGAGGACTGGGGGTACGAGTGAGAGGCTGAGAAGCCTTTCGTGGTTTTTCATCGGGAAGCTCGCCGCTGTACCGCACCGCGCTTCGAGTAACCGCATGAATCGCGGTTCCGCTGTGCACTTAAGAAAGTTTTCGAGGGATGAAATATCGCCCGTGGCTTTGGAAGCTCGACTCGAAGCTAGTACGCTCGGCCTAGCACCGCCAACGGACTCCACGACATTACCGTACAGTCGATACGTGAGATACGACCCTCTACAGAATCTCTCGCCAATGGAACAGATACATGTCGTAGGTCACTACCAGGGCGAGCAACTCGGCAAAAGCTGCATTTGCGAGTTATACTAAAAGTCACCGGCAGGACGGATACAATCTTTCTACCGTGCACTTTCAATCGCAACTTCGTTGCATGTATACCGGGGGTCGAGACTTTATTTTATCAATTTCGATTCCACAGTTTTTAGAAACCTTTTCAATATATTACACACTTCAGCTACTATTTTTTGGATATATATACATATGGGGCATTCCATCCTGATTCGACCTGGGTCTGACCCTCGACCTCCCCGATTTGGCTCGTATTTTTTTGTAGGCTTGATTAGACCCTCAAATTCACCAGATATTTTATTTTTATTTTTTCTATGCAAGTTTTTTTGTAATATTTTTTTTAAGTGACATATCGGATGCCAGAACTTAAAAATCTGAAAAAATTCTAAAAAATACTCTATTGAATATCAAAATTTTTTAGCTTAGAGCCAAAGTTGGGAAGGTTTTTCTTCATATAGTTTTAAAGCATTTTTGATTAAAAAATTTATTTTAAAAAATAGAAAAAAATTCATTCTACTATGGACGACTTGTCAAACATTTCTGTACATGACTTTTTATTGTTCAGAATTTTTTTAGATTTTTAAATTATGTCATTCGATATGTCATTTTTAAAAGATATTTTTAAAAATTTGCATAGAAAAAATAAAAATAAAAAATCTAGTGCACTTGAGGGTCTCACCAATCCTACAAAAAATGACGAGCCAAGTCGGGGAGGTCGAGGGTCAGACCCAGGTCGAATCGGTATGGAATGCCCCATATGTATATATATATATATGTACTTATTTAATTTATTATTATATTGTGTTGTATAATATACGTTTTTTCACTTATTGGACATTTCTTACCTTGCTCTTAATTTTATGTACGAGGATATTTGGAGAAATAAAAAAAATAGTTTTAAAAGTTATATTGACTAAAATAACAGGTAATGCAATGCCTTATATTCTGAACAATTTTTTTATTTATGAATACTATCATTTATATTAAGTGAACAGAAATAGAGAACCAAAAATGCACTGAGAGAAAAGCATATTGTTGATTTAATGATTTCACACAATAAAATGAATATAGGAAGGCAATGTTTTTTAGTTTAAGTAATGATAATATAGTTCAATAAATGATACTTGCAAAGTTATTGGAAACAAACGTTGAAATCATATATGCAACGAAAGGGTATATAAGAAACTATTATCATGTTGATGATTGCTACTATAATTATTTTTTGCTAAAATAGAGACGTTCCTCCTGGGAATTATAGTTTACAGTGAGATTATCGTCGGTCTAACTATTTTTTTTAATTACTATATTTTTCTCTCAGTGTGTTCGTATGGATTACTATATATGATTAATTTTTTTTTCTTAAGTTAATACTGTCAAATTAATAATATAATTTTTTTTTCAGAAAATATAATTCCAAGCTGTTAGGAAAACGCAATTTTTATTCCGAGACAAATAAAAAATCAAGTAGTTGTAAAATCTGGTCAATTATGAAAAATATGTGAGAGGGTTGAAAAAAAAGTGTCGGTTTGAGAAAAAGTCTTCGAAACGCAAATGATGTTGATTAATTATTAATTCTGATTTTTCATTCAATCGTGAACGCATTCTCAATAAATTGAAAAATGGCGAAATTTTCTGGAACATTTCACTCACAGTCGCAGTTGGAAACTGCGTTATCGCCGTGGCAATCGAAGTGCACAAACGTTTATCGTTTAGTCGTCATTCCCTGTGAACAGTAAAACGCACACCTCTGAAACACGTCGTGCGCACTTAGCGTCCTGCTGGGTTTGCGAGAGTGAACATTTGACCACCTAACCGCTCGCTTTTACGTCGCAAAATTGGATCACCCGAAGCAGCATCAAACAAACCAACGGCTATACCACTTTTAAGGTATTAGCGCTGTTTCGGCCAGTCGTTAGAGAGAAAAATAACTAGTTCTGCAGCAACGTATATTGCGTCTAGGATTTGCTGATGCTGCCATCACAAACAGCTCCCAGCTCGACTCGGGGACCCTTTTTCTGTCAGTCGCAGCTGTACAAATAACGTCGTCCAATCATCCCTCTTTTACTGTGTGTCAATATAATATAAGTTCCGTTTTGGTGTTTAATTAGGGTTGGGGTGTCATATTCGTATATTGAGAAAAATATATTATTCTAATATCGAGTTCAGTGAGTTTAACGATAAATTACGAGCAGACACATTTTCAACGGTATTTCTAAACATTCAAATACGTTTCCCTTTTATGAAATAAAATTACCCTTATAAGAGCCCAAAACTCGACGTATCCCTCGGTATTTCGAAATATAACAGCGCATAATAATTACCTAAAGGGAGATCTGCATCTACATAAAATACGCTTGATCAGCCAACTCAGAGTCGACTCGCAACAAAACTCCGAGTATATACTGGAATGGTATGAAATATTGTTTTCAAGTAGATAGTGTATGCCGAATATGTAACTTAGGGCAAAACGACACTCTGCACCGAGAGAAAAGATTTCATTGACGCCAACGAAATGGGTGGATTGATTTTTTTTTTCATTGATTTCAACGAAATATTTCTTTGATTTCAATGAAATAGTGCATTTGAATTTCAAAGAGAACATTTCATTGCCTGTAAATAAAGATTTACTTAGTGAGCATATAATAAAGGAACAGTTTCATTGTTTTAAAGAGACGTTTTCATTGGTTCGAAGTACCGTTTTCATTGATCTCTCTCTCGCACCTAACCTCACTTTTTTGTTTTTCGGTTCTCCCGAACGAACGGCTTCGAGTTTCGAGGAGCCAGAAGCTTAGCCTATTTCTGCCATACTTCCTTACATACTCACAAAATGTGAGCTTTATCTGCCGCGTACTTCAGGAAAAAATAGGTTTCGAAATTTTGAGCTGGTAAGAAGAAGGTTTCATTGAATCAGAGACGTTATCTTTGAAATCAATGAAAATGGTTCATTGGTTTAAAGAAATGTTTCTTCGAATCAATGTCACTACTTTTCATTGAGTTTGAAATAATTCAAAGAAAAGATAGTATTGAAATTCAAGTATTTTATTTCATTGGCAACGATTTTCGTGAATCAATGAAACTTTTTCTCTCAGTGTGGAACACTTCCTAACCGGATGCCCTGCAAACGAGAGCCCAAGAAATCAATATATGAAAGAAAAAAAATCTCTGATCGAAATGATAAAAATAGACTGCCTAGAAAGCGCAATTAATATATTCAAATTCATCGTTAACGCTCTTAAGATACGCGCCTTTTCTTTGAACTTGTAAATATATGAACTAAGATTACTTTATTTTTATGTGCCGGAAAAAGAAAAATATTAGTTATAAGTTAAACATATTAATGTAAGCGAAAAAAAATACAAAAATATGTAAAAGGTGCGCTCAACTCCCTGTAAATGGGCCTGTAAATTTACAATAAAATTGAAATTGAAATAAAAATTTCACTGTTTGTCAAATGTGGAATTACAATAAAAAAAATAGTGTTTAAAAAAATGTCACAATTTTTTAAACAAAATCAAATCAAATTCCCTTAATATTCGACTATTAATGTAGTAATAAAATGGACATCCATTTTTATTTCGTCTACTTCCAAATTAAATATTTCTCGATGCAATAAGCATGTCCCAAACTTTAATAAATTATCAGCAAACGAGTGTATATAGTACGAGTAAATATTTGCACTCCAAGTCTCGGTATATTTCATTTCATAGCTAAAGCGATATTGATTATAATTTCTTTTTTAAAATTTACAATAAAATTGAAATTGAAATAAAAATTTCACTGTTTGTCAAATGTGGAATTACAATAAAAAAATAGTGTTTAAAAAAATGCCACAATTTTTTAAACAAAATCAAATCAAATTTCCTTAATATTCGACTATTAATGTAGTAATAAAATGGACATCCATTTTTATTTCGTCTACTTCCAAATTTAATATTTCTCAGTGCAATAAGCATGTCCCAAACTTTAATAAATTATCTGCAAACGAGTGTATATAGTACGAGTAAATATTTGCACTCCAAATCTCGGTATATTTCATTTCATAGCTAAAGCGATATTGATTATAATTTCTTTTTTAAAATTTACAATAAAATTGAAATTGAAATAAAAATTTCACTGTTTGTCAAATGTGGAATTACAATAAAAAAAATAGTGTTTAAAACAATGACACAATTTTTTAAACAAAATCAAATCAAATTCCCTTAATATTCGACTATTAATGTAGTAATAAAATGGACATCCATTTTTATTTCGTCTACTTCCAAATTTAATATTTCTCAGTGCAATAAGCATGTCCCAAACTTTAATAAATTATCAGCAAACGAGTGTATATAGTACGAGTAAATATTTGCACTCCAAATCTCGGTATATTTCATTTCATAGCTAAAGCGATATTGATTATAATTTCTTTTTTAAAATTTACAATAAAATTGAAATTGAAATAAAAATTTCACTGTTTGTCAAATGTGGAATTACAATAAAAAAATAGTGTTTAAAAAAATGCCACAATTTTTTAAACAAAATCAAATCAAATTCCCTTAATATTCGACTATTAATGTAGTAATAAAATGGACATCCATTTTTATTTCGTCTACTTCCAAATTTAATATTTCTCGGTGCAATAAGCATGTCCCAAACTTTAATAAATTATCAGCAAACGAGTGTATATAGTACGAGTAAATATTTGCACTCCAAGTCTCGGTATATTTCATTTCATAGCTAAAGCGATATTGATTATAATTTATTTTTTTAAATTTACAATAAAATTGAAATTGAAATAAAAATTTCACTGTTTGTCAAATGTGGAATTACAATAAAAAATAGTGTTTAAAAAAATTCCACAATTTTTTAAACAAAATCAAATCAAATTCCCTTAATATTCGACTATTAATGTAGTAATAAAATGGACATCCATTTTTATTTCGTCAACTTCCAAATTTAATATTTCTCGGTGCAATAAGCATGTCCCAAACTTTAATAAATTATCAGCAAACGAGTGTATATAGTACGAGTAAATATTTGCACTCCAAGTCTCCGTATATTTCATTTCATCGCTAAAGCGATATTGATTATAGCGTCAAAGTCGATGTCTAGATCGTTACATTAAATCTAGAACGGGTGAAAAAAAAAATGGTATCTATTAACGCGTATGTGGTTTATTTTTCCGCATAGTCGATAATTATATTGTCTATACATTGTACAAAATGGTACATCGTAAATTAGCATTTATAATTACACTGACAGTCGATGACTGATGAGTGAATCGAGCAACGAGCCGTATCGATAGCTACAGTCTCACTTTCTCAGTAGATCGATTGATCATTAAACCGAGACGCTCGTGCATGTCTGTGCGCACGTATGTGCCAATCAACGCATACGCACTTTGATCTACTCAATCAAAGAGCAGCGCAAGAGTGAGTAACGAGGCGTCGTTGGCAAGTCCTACACCGGAAATTAATTGCTAATTGAAACCTCGTCATCTGGCTATTCAAAATTGCTTTCGAGATATTAAGGTAGTCTTTGCGCCTCGTATTAATTTTGCACAAATTCCCAAAAAATGAAAGGGAATTGCAAACACCTCTCGATTGTATAAAAATCTGAAAAAAATTCATGCACATTAAGGGTAATGGAAAAATTAATTTTGCATAATAATAATTCTAAAATGTTATTGCCAAATTGATGAAAAAAAATTGTTTAACAAATCTCCCGGAAACCCACATTTTTTAAAAACGAAAATGATTCGTTTATTTTTCTAAATACGTATGAATTTTTTCAGATTTTCTAATTCACTTTGAATTTTGTGTTTTTTCACATATTTTTTCCATACATAAAAGAAAAAAATTCAGACAAATGAACGAATCATTTTCATAAAAAAAATGTGGATTTTCGCGAAATTTGTTGAACAATTTTTTATTTATCAATTTGTTAATAACGTTTTAGAATAATTAAAATTAATCTTTTCAGTACCTTTAATGTGCATGAATTTTTTCAGTTTTTTTATACCATCGAGAAGTGTTTGCAATTCTCTCTCTTTTTTCTCGAACTTGTGCAAAATGAATAGCAGACTCAAGGACTACCTTAAGGGCTCTTGTGGTGGTGATTTGGGTGGGTTCGGTAAGGAAAACCAGCGAGGAATAACACATTGACTATGGTAGTCTCATATGCGATGACTATTGCCGTCCTGAAATGATCGGACAGCCGACGAGATATCGGATATCGAATATCGAATTGTTAGCCCAACTCGACAACGTTTTAATCCACGACCATCGAGCAATCCCGCTGAATCCGTTCGACAACTCACAATATTCCAAAATCCCAATCGCTGCCCATGATATTCGAGCCAATCGTACAATTCGCACGCGCCCAGAATTCTCCTGACATACCTACGCGCATATTATTCCACCGGTAGGTCACGTTATTTCCCAAATCGGTTTATAATACCACCGAAGCCGGGAATATAGGAAAGCCTTAATTGCCACGAGCAATATCGAACGATTAAACCAGGAAGATTGTTATAGAATATCGATCTTCTGCCTGTTGGAAATTGTAATAGCACTCTAATTGACACGTCTATTAGTCATTATTTTTATAGCGTACAATCCTGCGGAAAAACGACTGCGTACTCGTAATTATATATGTAAAGTGCGCTATGAATATTACATGCCCTATTTTACAGGATAATTCTACGCATATAAACATTTTGAATACTGGTTTATTATAAAAATGGAACAAGAAATAATACCAATGATTTGGTCAAAATATCGAATGACCAAAATAGCGAATGGCTAAAATAGCGAATGACCAAAATAGCGAAAGGCTAAAATAGCGAATGACCAAAATAGCGAATGGCTATAATAGCGAATTTCAAAATAATGAACGTCTGAATCTAAAATGGTCATCATTATGAAATTCGCAATTTTAGCCATTCGCTATTTTGATTCCATTTGACTATTCAAATGGAATCAAAATGAGGGTCAAAAAAGCGACCCACGTAAAAATAATGATGTCAAATTGTGATCATAAATTGACATATCTCAAAAAGTGCCATTTTTGAGACGCCATAACACAAAATATCTTAGAAAATTTCAAAGCCATTTTGAGATCGATTTGATACCAAGTTTTTTTTACTAATCTGAGCTCAATTATTGCGCTGAAATTTAATTGTACATTTGAAAGATCAAAATCAATTGTGCATATCACGAATATTGACATCAAATTGTAATTTGGTATCAGTAAACGTGATATCAAATCGATCTCAAAATCCCTTTGAAATTTTCTAAGATATTTTGTCTTAACCATCTCAAAAATGGCACTTTTTGACATATGTCAATTTGAGATCTCAATTTGACATAATTATTTTTACGCGGGGAATGATCAAAATAGCGAATGGCTGAAATGGCTAATTTAAATATAATGAACATCTGAATCTAGAATGGACATTATCATAGAATTCGCTATTTCAGCCATTCGCTATTTTGATCATTTGCTATTTTGAACCCCACACAATGATTTTAGAGACTAAAAAGACTCAAAGAGTGATGTAGACTGGATGAAGTTTGCAGAGGAAAAAAGTATCGTCTCATAGTCTTCGAAATGGGCTCCTCAAATCGAAGGTTCTACCTATTTCGAGATTGCAATGACCAAAAAGAGATTGATGTTCCGGCCCGAATAACGCGACACGTCATCAATTCGATACAGTGAGACGGCACATGCGATGATGGAACATACCACCAACTCTATACATTACTAACTCGCTGTACCATGAAACTTGTCAAAGCGACAACAATATACATCACCAACATGATGTAGTGATGAAACATAACTTGTAACGACCTTCCACCGACGAATATTGCTAATAAATATTGATTAAGTTAGATATTCAAAGCTTTTTGTCAGATCTTTAATGAATGCGACGTGAATATATTATCTTGGTAATCAAGTTTATAAAAAAACATTGTTTTGTTCCATTCCTCGTAGAATCAAAGGTTTTACAGCCAAAAATGTTTTTCGACCCGTGAATCATTATTGATACATTTTTCTTCATCCAAGCATCATCAGTCGTAACAGTTGACCAATTTCTTTCGCACGATAATTGTCCGTTTTTATTTCGAATCGCCTCATCGAAAAACCATCGCCGTCTAACGCCATTACGCTTGACGAGAGTAAGAATGTCACGAGATGAAACTGCTTTTACTCTCGGTACGTACATCGTTGATATATCAAAACTATACAAGCGCACAAGGGAAATGCATAGTTTTATTGAATTCGGCTCAACAAGACCGTATCATATTTCCGGTTGAGTGTACTCAAGTTTCACGAACCTATCCTTTACTCGCGCTTTTGCTTCGCATAAAAATTCCAAGGGAGCATCTTCAGACTCGTCGAGTTTTGTTTCTCCCGCCGTTTGCCAGAAAACAGTGCTATGCTTTTTCCTTTCTCCGTTCTTCTTCTTCTTCTTCTTCATCTTCCCCTTCGTATCCCTTATCTCTTTTCCTATTTTACATACCTACAACAGCCCTTCCAAATCGGCATTTTCCTCGTCAGCTTTTTCCTCTTGCGGCGCACATCGAGAAAGTGGAAGATGCTGTTCCGTTTGCGTTGCCGTTATCCGCGAATGCGCCCTAGAAGCTCGGTAACGGTTCTACGTGTCGAATATGTTGAGCCGGCGGTGGCTTATCTAACCCACCCACAGCTGCCTTACATGTACTATATATTCCCCGCCCACGACTTGCGATCTCTTTCACGACGAAAATGCCACCATCCGGAAAACGTTGAGGGAGAGAGAGAGAGAGAGAGAGAAAGTCCCGGCTATAATTCTTCGCAACTTATAACCCGATATCTTGCGAGAAGAGCTTGCGAGAAACCCTCGCGATCGACTTCAACTTCCAGTTTCGGATTCCTTATACACATCTGATTGTTCGAAAAATCTGACCGATCGAACCCGACTAGAAATTCAGTTATGGGGAATATCAGGGCCGGACCTGGTAACCGGATTCTAAATCCAAGGCCCCTGTCTGGCTACCTTATACGGCCCTGATTGGAATTGTAACGCTTTGGCACATCAGGGCCAGTTCAAGTTTACCACATAAGGACCTGATAAAAATAACCATTTAAGGGCCTGATAAATATAATCATAGATATATAAATACATATACTTATCTTTATATTACATTAAAAAATTAATTATTAATTTCCGCGCATTATGCCGCAATATGAACAATAATATTCTATTAATATTACAAAAAAAAAAAAAACAAGTCATCTTCAGATACGGTTTTTCGTAACATCATTCGGGAAGTGATGCACGCGGGATTTGAACCTAAGACCTACGGGACCTACCTATTTACCTAACTACCTAACCGAGCACGCTAACCACTAGACCAAACCGACTATGTGGATATCTCGTACAGTATTTCCATAATAGTTCAATTTACTATTTATTTAAATAATAGTTCAGTTTTTAACGTAACTAATTAGGAATTTGAACTTAAAATTTGTAAATTCAAAATGACGGGTTTAAAATTAAAAACATATTGAATGCGACATTTTGATTTTATAAATGATATTCTTAATTCCGCCAATATTTCGATCAGGTCTACCTTATCTATGCCAGGTCTGAACCTGAATATGGAATACCTTGTCAGATCTACCTTAATTTTTCCCGATCTGGCCCTGAATAAGATACACCTTATTAGGTCTACCTTAATATTTCCCGATCTGGTCCTGAATAAGATACACCTTATCAGGTCAACCTTCCCTTTGCCAGATCCGGTCCTATTAAGGTACATCTTATCAGGTCTACCTTATCTATGCCAGATCTGGACCTGAATAGGGAATACCTTATCAGGTCAACCTTCCCTATGCCAGGTCCGGTCCTAATAAGGTGCACCTTATCAGGGCAACCTTTCCAATGCCAGATCCGGTTCTAATAAGGTACACCTTATCAGGTCCAACTTATCCATACCAGATCAGGCCCAAATGTGACGGCAGGGTTGCCCTATCAGATTTCTAGTCGGGAACAGTTGCTTACAATTATACCATAATTCTAACAAGAGCTTGTAATAAGACGGAATTTGTAACTTGAGAGATTCTACAGATAAATAATCTCATTACAAAGTTCAGGAAGTTTAAGATTAACGAAAGAAAAATAAAATATGTTCCTTAGAGAGAAAATATGTTTATCAATTTTGGCTTCCTCATAGAGGAAGCTTTGTAAAAAGCGAAAAATAATGAAGAAGCAATGTGCATGGTTGTACTTTGCATCCTTGTTTAAAATCCTAGTAAAAATTGTTATAACCGGTATTTTCTGAGGTAGAATATACTTCTTGACAACGATAGAGAAGGCCAAAATTCGATATCTTGAGGGAAAAAATATTTAGGTTCTTTAGGTTGGATTTTCCGCCCAAAAGTCGGATCTGCGAATTCTGAAATCAGAACCGACCAAAAGTGACTTTTTCAAAAATCATCGTAAAAAGGCATGTAACCGGTACTTTCTGAGGTACAATATGCGTCTTGAAAACGATAGTGAAGGCCAAAGTTCGATATCTTGAAGAAGAAAAAAAATTAGGTTCTTTAGGTTGGATTTTCCGACAAAAAGTCAGATCTGCGAATTCTGAAATCAGGACCGACCAAAAGTGACTTTTCCAAAAATCATCGTAAAAAGGCATGTAACCGGTACTTTCTGAGGTACAATATGCGACTTGAAAACGATAGTGAAGGCCAAAATTCGATATCTTGAAGGAAAAAGAAAATAGGTTCTTTAGGTTGGATTTTCCGACCAAAAGTCGGATCTGCGAATTCTGAAATCAGAACCGACCAAAAGTGACTTTTTCAAAAATCATCGTAAAAAGACATGTAACCGGTAATTTCTGAGGTACAATATGCGACTTGAGAACGATAGTGAAGGCAAAAATTCGATAACTTAAAGAAGAAAAAAAATTAGGTTCTTTAGGTTAGATTTTCCGACCAAAAGTCGGATCTGCGAATTCTGAAATCAGAACCGACCAAAAGTGACTTTTTAAAAAATTATCGTAAACAGGCATGTAACCGGTACTTTCTGAGGTACAATATGCGACTTGAGAACGATAATGAAGGCCAAAATTCGATATCTTGAAGAAGAAAAAATTTAAGTTCTTTAGGTTGGATTTTCCGACCAAAAGTCGGATCTGCGAATTCTGAAATCAGAACCGACCAAAAGTGACTTTTTCAAAAATCATCGTAAACAGGCATGTAACCGGTACTTTCTGAGGTACAATATATGACTTGAGTACGATAGTGAAGGCCAAAATTCGATATCTTGAAGAAGAAAAAAAATTAGGTTCTTCTTTAGGTTGGATTTTTCGACAAAAAGTCAGATCTGCGAATTCTGAAATCAGAACCAACCAAAAGTGACTTTTTCAAAAATCATCGTAAACAGGCATGTAACCGGTACTTTCTGAGGTACAATATATGACTTGAGAACGATAGTGAAGGCCAAAATTCGATATCTTGAAGAAGAAAAAAATTAGGTTCTTTAGGTTGGATTTTTCGACCATAAGTCGGATCTGCGAATTCTGAAATCAGGACCGACCAAAAGTGACTTTTTCAAAAATCATCGTAAAAAGGCATGTAACCGGTACTTTCTGAGGTACAATATCCGACTTGAGAACGATAGTGAAGGCCAAAATTCGATATCTTAAAGAAGAAAAAAAATTAGGTTCTTTAGGTTGGATTTTTCGACCAAAAGTCGGATCTGCGAATTCTGAAATCAGAACCGACCAAAAGTGACTTTTTCAAAAATCATCGTAAACAGGCATGTAACCGGTACTTTCTGAGGTACAATATATGACTTGAGAACGATAGTGAAGGCCAAAATTCGATATCTTGAAGAAGAAAAAAATTAGGTTCTTTAGGTTGGATTTTTCGACCATAAGTCGGATCTGCGAATTCTGAAATCAGGACCGACCAAAAGTGACTTTTTCAAAAATCATCGTAAAAAGGCATGTAACCGGTACTTTCTGAGGTACAATATATGACTTGAGAACGATAGTGAAGGCCAAAATTCGATATCTTGAAGAAGAAAAAAAATTAGGTTCTTTAGGTTGGATATTCCGACAGAAAGTCGGATCTGCGAATTTTGAAATCAGGACCGACCAAAAGTGACTTTTTCAAAAATCATCGTAAACAGGCATGTAACCGGTACTTTCTGAGGTACAATATCCGACTTGAGAACGATAGTGAAAGCCAAAATTCGATATCTTGAAGAGGAAAAAAAATTAGGTTCTTTAGGTTGGATATTCCGACAGAAAGTCGGATCTGCGAATTCTGAAATCAGAACCAACCAAAAGTGACTTTTTCAAAAGTTATCGTAAAAAGGCATGTAACCGGTACTTTTTGAGGTACAATATGCGACTTGAGAACGATAGTGAAGGCCAAAATTCGATATCTTGAAGAAGAAACAAAATTAGGTTCTTTAGGTTGGATTTTTCGACAAAAAGTCAGATCTGCGAATTCTGAAATCAGAACCAACCAAAAGTGACTTTTTCAAAAATCATCGTAAACAGGCATGTAACCGGTACTTTCTGAGGTTCAATATGCGACTTGAGAACGATAGTGAAGGCGAAAATTCGATATCTTGAAGAAGAAGAAAAATTAGGTTCTTTAGGTTGGATTTTTCGACCAAAAGTCGGATCTGCGAATTCTGAAATCAGAACCGACCAAAAGTGACTTTTTCAAAAATCATCGTAAAAAGGCATGTAACCGGTACTTTCTGAGGTACAATATTCGACTTGAGAACGATAGTGAAGGCGAAAATTCGATATCTTGAAGAAGAAAAAAAATTAGGTTCTTTAGGTTGGATTTTCCGACCAAAAGTCGGATCTGCGAATTCTGAAATCAGAACCGACCAAAAGTGACTTTTTAAAAAATTATCGTAAACAGGCATGTAACCGGTACTTTCTGAGGTACAATATGCGACTTAAGAACGATAGTGAAGGCCAAAATTCGATATCTTGAAGAAGAAAAAAATTTAGGTTCTTTAGGTTGGATTTTCCAACCAAAAGTCAGATCTGTGAAATCTGAAATCAAAACCGATCAAAAGTGACTTTTTCAAAAATTATCGTAAACAGGCATGTAACCGGTATTTTCTACACTACAATATGCGACTTGAGAACGATAGTGAAGGCGAAAATTCGATATCTTGAAGAAAAAAAATTAGGTTCTTTAGGGTGGATTTCTCGACCGTAAAAACTTTAGATAAAAGTTTTCCCTGCGATACTGTCGTCCCTCATGCTTCACTAACTCTAAGACTGGAGACACAAGGTATGTCATATTTCCGTCGACGTTGTACCGCTTCGTTATACTACCAGTACCTCAAGAGATTTTCACCTTGGGGCGTATCTTCTTAGTTGCACTTTAGGTTTTTTTTTTGTACGTTACGATGACGCAAACCAGCTTCCTATAACATCTGCTCGAAATTCTCAAGCGGAAAGTGTACTAAAACGTGGAGTATCAACGTGGACCTGGTGTGGGACCGATATTCAGCTCGTTCCCGAGAGGAACTCTTGTCGAAGCGAATGTCGTCATAGTGGAAAACCGCTCGACGTCGTAAGTGTTCTCCGGAATCATGGCGAAGAGGAAAGAACGTGTAAGCGAAAAGTGCGACGCTAAGTTCTTCGCGCATTGCTGCTGAGAAAGAAAGGACTCGAGCTCTTTGGATCCTACCGAGCGTCTGGGCTATTCGTGTTTTTTATCTTCGTGTCCCTGGCGCTAACGATCCTCTCGTGTCTCTAGCTGTAAGTCGTCGTGACAGTGAGATAGAGATATGATTCAACGGAGAAAGAAAACTTGAAATAAGCGAGAGTCGACGAAGGTAGATAGCTGCTTTTGCTACTGATGTTGCTGCGCAAGTGGAATATATACTATAAGCAGAAAGGTGAAACGAGTTTGTGGCAAAGGCACGGAGAGGCGGAAAGAGAGAAATAAGAAGAAAAAAAGAAGAAAAAAAAAACACGTCATGACGACGTGCTGGAGTGGCGACTCGGTACGTGCCAGAGCGTTGACAAGTCCATGTGAAGCTTCGCGATCCCTCGAGGAGGCTTCAATTACTATGAGGACCTGTCATTAAACCATTATCATCGTCATTAACCTCGTCAGTCGATGATACTGCACGAATTTCAAGCACACGCTTCTACCGCGCAAAGCTCCAGCACATTTGTTGAGTACATGTTAAGAGGAAATCCATGCATGTATCACTGTTTTCATTTGTTCGTCCTAAAAAGCTGCTCTAGAAATTTTCATCGACTCATTATCCTTCAATCACAATTATTCAAATATTTTTCAACAAGCGCGTATTTTTCGTTTGAACACTCAGAGAAAAACGTAACGTTGATTTAACAATTTTACATGATAAAACGAATATAGGAAAACTTACAATGTTTTATTATTGAAGCGATTATAATTAAGTTCAATAAACGATACTTGTAAAGTTATTGGAAACAAACGTTGAAATATATAAAACTATTATCATTTTAATGATTACCACTATAATTATTTTCTGCTATGATCATAAAATAGAAACGTTCCTCCTGGGAATTATAGTTTATAGTTAGATTGTCGTCGGACTAACTATATATTTTTTTAAATTACCATATTTTTCTCTTAGTCAATATTTCGCCGGATTGTATTGTAGTTTTAATTAAATTATAATAAAATTTCGGGTTAATGATCCATGATAATTCAATTTAAAAAAATATATGTGAAAAGAATTGTTTAGTGGAACGACCGGTCTGATTCTTCTACATCACCTCGACTTGTATGTGTATACAATTGAGAGGTTTCCGTGTACGATATTTTATGATTCAAGCGATTATAATATAGGCCAATAAACGATACTCGCAAGTTATTGGAAACAAACATTAAAATATAAAAAACTATTATCATTTTAATAATTACTACTATAATTATTGTTATAGTCATTATTGATGGTTCATCCAATTATTTTCTTATTTTTCGCTATAACCATAAAATAGAGACGTTCCTCCTGAGAATTATAGTTTATAGTTAGATTGTCGTCGGACTAATTAATATTTTTTTAAAAATTATCATATTTTCCGCTCGGCGAATATTTCGCCTGAATTGTATTGTAGTTTTAACTAAATTATCAGGAATTTTCGGATTAACGATTCATGATAATTCAATTAAAACAAGGATGCAAAGTAGCACCTTGCACATTGCTTCCTCATTATTTTTTATGTTTTACAAAGCTACCGCTATGAGGAAGTATTATTCAATTTTTGGCTTCCTCATAGAGGAAGCTTTGTAAAACGCAAAAAATAATGAGGAAGCAATGTGCAAGGTTCTACTTTGCATCCTTGTTTTAATTAGATAAATATACATGTTGTGGATACGCTTTTTCTATTTCGCTATTACGTTATTTCGTGATTATTAGAACGTTTCCGAAAGTGAATGTGATAATGTATATTTTTAAAAATAATTCAACATTCCATAAAATCAAAAATTTCATACCGTTCGTCACTAAATTATACATATATAATGGCTGAATATTGTTTCATTTATATACAAAATTTGAGCTCGCTATCTTACGTTTTGCAAAAGTTACAATAGAGCGATAATGTCAATTTTTTGAAAAATTCAAAACATCATAAAATTTTAACAGTTCAACCGATCTTAACCAAATTCAATAGCGATCACCGGCGTCTGAAAGCTCACATTCATACCAATTTTAAGATCAATATCTCGAAAATTGAAAGAGTTATCGTGTAAACAGACATTTTTCAAAAAATTAAAAAACGCGTAATAATTTAACGATGAAGTGGATTTTAACAAAAATTTGTATGAACGATGAGGCTTGATTCCTCTATCTATGGTCCAAATTTCAGCTTAATATCTCAAGGCATTCCCGAGTTATAAAGGTTTACATTTTTCGATCGTGTAACACACACACACACACACACATACAGACATTTTTTCTAAATCACTGTTCTCGACGTTTTGGCTCATTCTGAGTATACTGACATGAAAATCTCGAAAAAAATTTGTTTCATGAAAACAAAGCTTCCTCTATGAGGAAGCAAAAAATAAGTGTGAAAAGAGTTGTTTAGTGGAACGACCGGCCTGATTCTTCTACATCACCTCGACTTGTATGTGTATACAGTTGAGAGGTTTCCGTTAACGAGTTGGCCCAATGTGCACTACGATCATCCACGAGACTTTGGCGTATATACCGCGAAGCGGCCAAGTGGCGCGTCTGAAAAGCTTCGAGAAGCCACAAAGCCGATGGTGCATATACCAGTCAACATGTATACTCACAAATACATACATGTAGAGACAAGATACTTGTGTATACAGTGTCCTATGCAGTTCCGTGTCTCGGGCCGCAGTCGTTTTATCGGTTGCGATTCTGTCAAACAGAAAAGAGGTGTTCTGGGAAGCTTTTGCTGAAAGCACCGCAATCTAGCTATACATAACACACACTCAGACATCTAGACAGACTGTCAATGGGGGAAAAGCTTGAAAAGAGAATGAAAGAAACGACATAGGCAGAATTCCGTATTCATGTACTATAACGTTTGCAAAGCGACGTGCATCGATTCAGCCGAACGACTATCTACTATATTTCTCTCTTTTTCGTTTTTTTTTTCTTTTTTGTTACTGCACAAAGCTGTTCCGTCATAAATGGCATGATCGGTATACAGAGTCTAGTCCCGTTTTCGTTCATATTCATGAGGAATCGAGACTCCAGGGAGAACGTTTGTATAAGCGTAGTTTGAGGTGACCGAGAGGGAAGAGAATCTCGTGAGAGGCTTCCAAAGCAACGAAACAGGATCGAAGGGTCGTACAACGACGGTGGCGAAACGATTGACTCTGTGACGTCGTGATCAAACATTTGAACTTTGGTATAAGCCAGACCGACACAGGATCCGCTAGCCAATCCCGCTCCGTGAGCCCTTAAGGGATGTTGAATAATTAGGGAAGCGCTGTGGATACCCCGGTGACCACAGAACAGCTCCTTCAAGTGCGTATAATCAAGCTGTAAAACCAAACTACCTTGGTAGAGTGACGTATACGATGTGTACGAGAGTCTACCGGTAAATTGGAAATTGTCATTCTTTGTGATGTTAATAATGACCGAGGCCTCCAATTTTGTTTTTGTCCGAGAGAAAGAAAAAATAATCTTCTTGAAAATACAAAAATCTTTGAAAAAAACACACTGAGAGAAGAGTTTGTTAACAGTTAACAAATCTTGGTTAAATATGGCGAAATTAACCATTTAATTATTCTTATTAAATCTCACTTGAGCCAAATAAGATTTGTTAACTATTAACAAATGTCAGCGAGCTTCATTTGCGACAAGCAAATTTTATTTAGCTCAAGTGAGATTCAATAAGAATAAATAAATGGTTCATTTCAACATATTTAACCAAGATTTGTTAACTGTTAACAAATGTTAACAACGTTTTCTATCATTGCAGATGCAAAGTAGAACCCTGCATCCGAGTTTTAAATAAATAAATAAACGTGTTATGAATTCGTTTTTTCTATTTCGTTATTTCATTATTATTAAAGCGTTTCTAAAAGTAAATTGTTCTAAACGTACATTTTTTTATTAATTTAAAATTCCATAAAATCAAAAGTTTCATACCGTTCGTCACTCAATTATACATATATAATGACTGAATATTGTTTCGCTTATATACTAATTTTGAGCTCGCTATTCGTCAATTTAAAAAAAAATCAAAATTTCATAAAATTTGAACGACCTTACCGATTTGAGCCAAATTCAATACCAAACAACACTCTATGCACCTGCTCTTATTATGAACTATTTAGTAAAATAGACTAAATTTAACGAAAGTTAGAGAGATCACGTCCTTTTTTGAAAAAATTTAAAAAGTCATAAAATCGAAATTTGTGTACACAATTTGTCAAAAATTGCAACAATCAAAGAGAAAATGGTGCTTCACTTTCAAAGCCCTGCACACACACACACATATCCATACGGACATTTTTTCTGAACCACTTTTCTCGACGTGTTGGACCATTCAGAGCATCCCGAAATTTTTCATATAAAAATCTCGAAATTTTTCATATAAAAATCTCGAAATTTTTCATATACAAATCTCGAAATTTGTCATATAAAAATCTCGAAATCTTTCATATAAAAATCTCGAAATTTTTCATATAAAAATCTCGAAATTTTTCATATAAAAATCTCGAAATTTTTCATATAAACATCTCGAAATTTTTCATATAAAAATCTCGAAATTTTTTTTTCATAAAAACAAAGCTTCCTCTATGAGGAAGCAAAATTGAAAACGCAAGATTTGTGGTGCCGATTGATGTCAATTTCCCATGGACATCGAAACTCGTTGATGCATCAAGCCGATGAGCAACAAAATTTTTCGACCTGACGAATTTAGCTCGTGTTCCAAAAAACATGGAGATTATCGTGTCAAGCTGGACATATCGGTTATCGCGAAAGTCAGTACCGTAAGCCTCGGCAGACAAATGGATACGTGTCTGACCAGCAGCGCGTCATCATTTATCTCGTGAATTCTCGAAGCCGCGTTGCTGTACGCTCCAGGGTATACATATATATGTATCAGCGAGAGGTTGGTCGAGAGGAAACTTTGTTAATCTCCAGATGGTTGAAGCTGCTTTTAGTGGTGTTGTACAGTATCCAACAGCCGCAGCAGGAGCAGAGAAGCTGCAGAGGAGCAACATCGGTCGGAGTGTCGGGCGTCTTTCGAGCGCACTGCGGTGGATGCATCTCTCGTGTGCCTTAAGCTCGGTGTGGCCCGGAGTCTCTACTAATTATCCGAACCCACGTCGTGTAACCTGTCTACGGGCGAGTAGCCATTGTATGGGGCGGTTCACGAACAACCGACGACGCCTTTGCTTCTCTACTCTGAAACGCTCAAACAAAGGAGTCCTTTCAACGTCACCTGACCATTTGCTGCCACACCGTTGCTCTCTCACTCTCTCTCTGCAGCATCAAGCTCCAAGTGTGTGTTAGATGAAGAGACGAAGGTGAGAGAAGCCGGAAGAAGAATAACGACTGGCAGACACACACGCACACACACATATATATGTATATAGTATATACAGTATATGGGGTATTCCTGACCTCAGTAAGCGTACAATGTAGACCAAATCTCTCCATAATTTTTTATACTATTTTTATACTATTTATCTACACTGTAAAAAAAATCTACTCGAAATTTAGTGTACTTTTACTGTGGAAGTTTTTATTCATAAACTAGTATATTAAATTTAGTATACAAGTGTAATGTAAAATTAATGTATGGTACAGCAGATTCAATAATTTACTTTAATTTTACAGTAAAAGTACTTGAATTTTAATAATTTGCTTTAATTATACATGTTTGAAAAATACACTGTTAGAAATTTTTGTATGAAAATTAATATAAAGTATTGGAAGTTTTTTTGCGGATACACCTATATTAAATTTAATACACAAATGTTAATTAATATACAAAAAGATTATTGTAAAATTAATATACAGTATACTACATACTTCATAAAAGTTGCGTTTATAATATAATTATTGGAATTTTACGACATATCTGGATATTAAATGAAATTTAATATACTGTATCTGCAAAAGAACTTCCAATACATATATTAATTTTCAAAATATTTTTACCGGTGTACTTATAATTTTTTTCGATTTTTCTTTACTTAAACTTTTTTTCATGAATTTTTTAAATAAACATTTTTCGTCCCAATTTATAAATTTGAAATTATTCTCAAAAATCCTGTATTAGATATCAAAATTTTTGAGCTATGAGACAGAGTGGGCAAACGTTTGCGTTGATTTTGTGTCATTTTTTCGAAAACAAATAAAGCCTTTAAAAGTAGAAAAAAAAATAAACAAGATGGCAGTTTATGGTCGGTTGTTGTGTAAACATTTTGTAAAAAATTATGGAGTGAATTGAAAGGCTTGAACGCTTGTTGAGCTGGCCAGGAATACCCCATATATACCTGTGAGTTTCGCAGCTATTGCTATTAGCGTTGCTGATGTTCTCTCGCTAACGTATACCCTTTGGCGTTCTCTCGCCTTTGAGCACCCAATACCTAAACCACTCTATGACCCATGTAGATCTATTCGGGCGGTGAAAAATTCTCTCTACATGTACACATCTATACCAGTCATCCTCAACGACAACGACTACGACGAATACCAGTAGCCGAGTGTGAGTTCACCAGATACTCTCCCTCTTCTACAGGTGTTTCAGCTTCCCTGAGCTTTCTCGCTAACCCGCGAGTAAATAGACCATCCTCTGGCTCGTTCTCTCGTTTCGGTAAACCGATCCCGTAGCATTTCTCAACCGTGAATCGTACTCGGTAAATTATTCGACGGCTTGAACGATGTCATATCGAGCGACTGTTCTTGTGAGGTTTACCTCAGAGATATAAATTTTGATATTTTAATAAAGTGTGTTATGCCAAAAATTATTTCGCTTCTGCAGTCTGCAGCAAATGCGTAAGTTAAGAAGGGGAATACTTTTTAAACGAAATAAGCTTTTTTTTTCAAAATCAAACTTTGCTTATTAAAGAGGCAACAATTTTTTTTTTAAGAAAATTTCGGATTTCCTTCGAACGTTCCCACTTTTATTCGGGCAAATCAGATTCGGTTTGGCAAGACGGAGTTTTTTTTTCGCTCGTGCTGGAAAATTCACTAACCGTCTCAAAGATTCCGATATCCATGTAGTAATTTCAGAGATATAGATTTTGATATTTTAACAAAGTGTGTCATGCCAAAAATGATTTCGCTTCTGTAGCAAATCCATAAGTTCCAGTAATCCATAAGAAGTGGAGTATTTCTAAACGGAATGAGCTTTTTTTCTAAATCAAACTTTGCTTACTAAGACACTACAATTTTTTTTTTGACAAAAATTTCGATTTTCCTTCGAACGTTCCCATTTTTACTCGGGCTAATCAGATTCGGCTTGGCAAAACGGAGTTTTTTTTCGCTCGTGCTGGAAAATTCACTAACCCTCTCAAAGATTCCGATATCCATGTAACCTCAGAGATATAATATTTGATATTTTAACAAAGTGTGTCATGCCAGAAATGATTTCGCTTCTCCAGCAAACCCATAAATTAAGAAGACGAATATTTTCAAACGAAATAAGCTTTTTTTTTCAAAATCAATCTTTGCTTACTAAGAGAATACAATTTTTTTTGACAAAAATTTCGGATATCCTTCGAACGTTCCCACTTTTACTCGGACAAATCAGATTCGGTTTGGCGAGACGAAATTTTTTTATCGCTCGTGCTGGAAAATTTACAGACCCTCTCAAAGATTCCGATATCCATGTAGTAACCTCAGAAATATAAATTTTGATATTTTAACAAAGTGCGTTATGCCAAAAATGATTTTGCTTCTGCAGCAAATCCATAAGTTAAGAAGTGGAATATTTTTAAACGAAATAAGCTTTTTTTCAAAATCAAACTTTGCTTACTCAGAGACGACAATTTTTTGTACATCAATTTCGGATTTCCTTCGAAGATTTCCACTTTTACTTGGACAAATCAGATTCGGTTTGGCGAGAGGGAATTTTTTTATCGCTCGTGCTGGAAAATTCACTGACCCGCTCAAAGATTCCGATATCCATGTAGTAGTATGGTCCGAGGTAGACTACTCGATATGTTCATGTGTATGTTAACCAACACAGCAGCAGAAGGATTATCTGTTAAACAAAACCCGGGGAAGAAAGGTTTACCTCGGAAAATCCGTGAGATGAGATGAGTGAAAAACGAGCCAGAGGAACCAGGGAAGCGTGATGAAGATAGACGCGGGTAAAACACGGCGGAGACTTTTAAACAGAAAGGACTCGAAAAACAAACTTTACGCTGAAAATATGCTACGCTAAGACAAACAAGCTTGTAAAATCATCTCCAAAATTTATGAGTGAGTTATCATACCATGTGTCTCAACCAAATAGTATAGTTGCTATACTTTCTCGTTCAGCAACACTGATAAAAAAGTATGTGAATCAAGACCCTTTGGAATTGGTTGTAATATCCAGAGTATTTGCTTGTACAATTGTGCTGAAAAAAAAAGAGAACTAAAGAAAAATTGAATAAAAATATTGAAATAGCTCGTGCCGGACTTTAACACCCGGATTAACACCCCCATAACAAAACAAAAATAGCTTTATTGATTATGAACATAACAAAACTTTGAATTTTTTTAGAAACCTGAAAAAAGATCATTAATAAATTACTATTTTCTAATTTTGCGCCTCGCTTTGGACGTCTGCAAAAACTAAATTTCTGCGATAATTTTTTAATTACGATTTTTTTTTCTCTTCTTAATTTAAAAAAAAAGATGCAAAGTAGAACCTTGCACATTGCTTCCTCATTATTTTTCGCTTTTTACAAAGCTCCCTCTGTGAGGAAGCAGTATGTTATTCAATTTTGGCTTCCTCATAGAGGAAGCTTTGTAAAAAGCGAAAAATAATGAGGAAGCAATGTGCAAGGTTCTACTTTGCATCTTTTTTTTTTATACCTTGTGTCTCTTTTGCAGAGGTGTTTTATACAGCTATAAATCACCTCTGCAAACACCGTTACATCTAATTTTGATTAGATACAAATTTTTGTCGTACTTTCTCAACTTTTCCGGAAGTTATAGCGAAAATCTACATTTTTTTTAAAATGAAAAATGGTGTAAAATCCGAACGACTTTACCGATCATCACCAAATTTGGTACATGGCATTTCTGAATGTTATTTTTCGTCTTTACAAAATTTCTGTTCATTTGTTGAAATTCGACGTAATTTAGATCAAAATCTATTTTTTTCGAAAAATTCAAAATTCTATAAAATCCGAACCGCTTTACCGATTTCGTCGAAATTCAATACCATACAACATTGAACGTATCTTCAGTTATGAAGAACTATTTAGCCAAATCGGCGAACTTTTACGAAAGTTAGAGCGACCACGCCCTTTTTTCAACAAATTAAAATCAACATAAAATCTTAATGACTTCACATATTTTGGCAAAAATCACAACATTCAAAGAGGGGCAGCTACTCTACTTGCGTGCCAAATTTGAGCCGGATCGCTCGAACGGTTACCGAGTGAGAGGAGATTGAATTTTCGAAGCCCAGCACACACACACACACACACAAACACACACACACACACACATACATACATACGGACATTTTTTCTAAACCACTTTTCTCGACGTTTTAGGTGATTCTAAGCATACTGACATGAAAATCTCGAAAAAAAAAAATTTCATGAAAACAAAGCTTCCTCTATGAGGAAGCAAAACTGCTTTATCGTTTGGCAATCTAAAGGGTAGGGGTTTAAATAGCGAATTTAAAAATAATGAACGTCTGAATCTAGAATAACCATCATAATGAAATTCGCTATTTTAACCATTTGCAATTTTGATTGCATTTTAATCGGATGGGGGTCAAAGTAACAAATGATCAGAATAGCGAATGGCTGAGATAGGGGATGTAAATGTAATGAACGTCCGAATCTATAATGACCATCACTATTTTAGCCATTCGCTATTTTGATTGAATTTTAATCGTATGGGCGTCAAAATAGCGAATGGCTAAAATAGGGAATTTATATATAATGAACGTCTAAATCTGGAATGGCCATCATTATGAATTTCGCTATTTTAACCATTCGCTACTTTGATTGCATTTTAATAGGATGCGGGTCAAAATAACGAATGATCAAAATATCGAATGGCTGAAATAGGGAATTTGCATATAATGAACGTCTGAATCTAGAATGGCCATTATTATGGAATCCGCTATTTTAGCCATTCGCTATTTTGATCATTCACTATCTTGAACTTCGTCCAAATTGCCACCCCGTAAATTTAACAAGCTGCAGTCTCCCCGTCTTTACCAACAACTAACGTCTTTGTCAATGCAGGCTGAGCGCAAACATGTTTGCCATTACTGGGTCCGTATTTGTTTCGACGACACCTTCGTACTGACCTTGATGGAGAATTGGCGCCTTGACGCGTGACCACACTCCCAAAGTGTGGAATCGATGTCAACGCGAAAATATAGGCGCCAGACGCTATATCATTTCTCATCACCCACAAAAACATCCGACTGACTTTGTCGCTTTTGACTCGCACAATGAATTACAAATGTTCAGTAGTAATACCACTAGTGCTTCAAAATTGTCGGATATTTTCCAATAGCTTCGTTGCCTAAGAACGATTGTGTCAAATTTTGCAGGTTTACAATTTTTCTGCAAAATGGTTTTAGGATTTTTCTGCAAAATTTGACACACTCGTTCCTGGGCAACGAAGCTTGAGGAAAATATCCGATTAATTTTGAAGCACGAGTGGTATTTGACGGCTTATTTTTTCCTCTCGGACTTCGGTTAATCAGAGTGCAGGAAACAGCATCTGGATATTTTTTAGAGAAATTTTTCCAAAGCGACTCATTTTTCAATCACGTTTAAAGTAATCCACTTTTTTATGTCACATAGAATAGTTAGTGTGAAATGCGCCGAAAATGAGGAGAAACATATGAAAGCTCATCGGAAGTTTTTAAGAAATTTCCGATATAAATCTGTTGGGTAGCTTCAAACACTGCGCTCTGATTGGCCGAAAACCGAGTGGAAAGAATACTCAACAAAAATGTTTTCCTTCAATGCAGTTTACAAACTTTATCACGCGGAAACTCGGATGATGGTGAAAAATTATTGATTATATTCTTATTTGATATACCGATGATGTATATTTCCAGTCACTTGACAATACTTTTTGCATTTCGAAGAAGCTGAACGATTTTGTCCTCTCGCACTTGACACGTCGATGGTGAGTTTGATAAATTATCGGGTAGTAACGATGAAAGCTCTGGAGGAATTCCTTCGGGTCTGTGTGTGATCCAGCACGTTTATATGATATACCGCATTTTTGCACATCTCACTGTACCGAGAAGCGCAACATCTCGAGTCCGTTCATTCAACGAGTATAAATATAAATAAGACCGAGTAGTAAAACAACCGAGATTAAAAATAATAATAAAAAAAGAAGTGGTAACATTCCGACAGACACCGTAAAATGAAAAATGTAATCCTGTGCAGCTTCATGCTCCTTTTCCCATCTCTTGTTCGCAATAAAAAAAAACGGATTATAAACAGAGTAGTATGTCGCATGTTTTTTTAATTTGAAAAAAATAAAAAACAAAAAGGGAACACTGTTAAAAATGCAAGTGAATTTAATATAGAAAACGATATGAGATTGACGAAACGGATATATGAATTCCATATATTAATATACTTTTATTGTAAATTTAAGAATAGTACACTGAGAGAAAAAAATTCATTGATTCACGGAAATCTTTGCCAATGAAATGAAATACTTGAATTTCAATACTATCTTTTCTTTGAATGATCTCAAACTCAATGAAAAGTGGTGAGATCGATTCGAAGAAACATTTCTTTAAACTAATGAATCTTTTTCATTGATTTCAAAGATATCGTCTCTGATTCAATGAATCCTTCTTCTTACCAGCTCAAAATTTCGAAACCTATTTTTTCCTGAAGTACGCGTCAGATAAAGCTCAAATTTTGTGAGTATGTAAGGAAGTACGGCAGGAAATAGGCTAAGCTTCTGGCTCCTCGAAACTCGAAGCCGTTCGTTCGGGAGAACCGGAAAACCAAAAAGTGAGGTTAGGTGCGAGAGAGAGATCAATGAAAACGTTTCTTTGAACCAATGAAAACGTCTCTTTAAAACAATGAAACTGTCTCTTTATTATATGCTCACTAAGTAAATCTTTATTTACAGGCAATTAAATGTTCTCTTTGAAATTCAAATGCACTATTTCATTGAAATCAATGAAAAAAAAATCAATCCACCCATTTCTTTGGCGTCAATGAAATCTTTTCTCTCGGTGTATGAGAATTCTCTGATAGTGGTATTTGAAAATTAATATACGGTATATCCGAGCTTCATATACCGTATATTAATTTTTGTAACACGTGCATGAACAGCGGTGCTTTTCATGGCAGTTTTGCGGGCCGAAAGTGGCTAGTTTCATAGCAGTATTGAAACGACAGGTTGGCGCATGCGCAGTTCGCAATCCCTTCACTTTCGACCCTGCTGTTTCACTTTCGACCCTAGGGTGGAAAGTTGATAACCTCACTTTTCACTGTTCATCCCGCAAAACTACCATTCAAAGCACCACTATTCATACACTTGTTACAAAAAATATGGTGTGCAACACGGGCCAAAATTGGCCCTTGTTGCACAATATACTATTTTGTCACACGTGCATGAACAGCGGTGCTTTTCATGGCAGTTTTGCGGGCCGAAAGTGACTAGTTTCATAGCAGTGTTGAAACGACAGGTTGGCGCATGCGCAGTTCGCAATTCCTTCACTTTCGACCCTGCTGTTTCACTTTCAACCCTAGGGTGGAAAGTTGATAACCTCACTTTTCACTGTTCATCCCGTAAAACTACCATTCAAAGCACCACTATTCATGCACTTGTTACAAAAAGTATGGTGTGCCCCACATAGAAAAATATATATGTAACATATACGTTAAATATATGGCGCCAAAAAGTTCTATATGCTGCATATATTCTGCATATATGTGTGCAAAAATATATTCAAAATATATGGGATATATGTGTGGAATATATGTAAAATACATTTATATACGTTTAGCGCCAAAAAGTTTTATACGTCGAATATATCGTGCATATATTTCTATTTCCATGTGGGGCAACACGGACCAAAATTGGCGTTTACGACTTGTGTGATTGCAGCCCTCGCTTCGCTCGGGCGGCAAAACTCACACTCGTCGCAATCGCCAACTTTCGGCCCTTGTTGCACAATATACTATTTTTTAAAAAACTTTTTACAGTGTACATGTCATATGTTGGTTTTTTTTACACCAGCAGAAAAATAAGCCACGAAGTCAAGCGGTCATCTTTACTTGAATATATTTTCGAGACTAAGGTGTTGCTGCCACTTGGTTTTCACTGCGCCTGATATGTACATATATGCACTTCGGGGATAGATCCGTTGGCAGGCAAACTTGGTTTCTCCGCAGGAAGCTAATCCTTCTTCCGGGTCAACGGACCGAAAGTAGCATTAATAACGAGGAGCCTCACTCCCTCGCTTAGCCACCTCCTAAAACCACCACCAGATCTCCTCGCCCCTTAGTTTCAGTTTTACTACATGTCTCCGGCACTGTCTCCTGTGTTAGCGTTAACAATCCTTATTATTATTCTGGCATGTGCTCAAGACATACTTTGGACATATTACAACACCGTTGCTTCCAGAATGAAGAATGCCTCTCGCGCGGTATTTTCAAATACCTACTCGGTGCCAAAATCAATCTCATCCGGTCCTTTGGTACGTCTCGCATATTTATTTTATTAACCAATAACTACTTTCTCTATTCTTTGGGCAAATCACTCAAAATGCATATCAGTTTAGCACAGTAAGAACGACCTGAAATTTTCTAAAATCCTATTGGAAAATGTCGTTCGAAAAATTTCGAGTTAAAATAAAATGTTTACTTTTCACTAGTGCTATTTGAAAAAGAAAATCTATAAAGATTTACCTAATAATCGTAGCAAACTGAAACTCCACGGGTATTTAAAAATAAATAGAGATGTACGAATATTCAAAATTTCGAATAATTCAGACGAAATTCGAAATTTGAATAATTCGAATGAAATTCGAAATTTGAATGATTCGAACGAAATCCGAAATTTTAATAATTCAGACGAAATCCGAAATTTGAATAATTTGGACGAAATCCGAAATTTGCATTATTCGGACGAAATCCAAAATTTTAATAATTCGAACGAAATCCAAAATTTGCATAATTTGGACGAAATCCAAAATTTGAATAATTCGGACGAAATCCGAAATTTGCATAATTTGGACGAAATCCAAAATTTCAATAATTCGGACGAAATCCGAAATTTGAATAATTCGGACAAAATTCGAAATTTGAATAATTCGGACGAAATCCGAAATTTGCATAATTTGGACGAAATCCAAAATTTGAATAATTCGAACGAAATCCGAAATTTCAATTATTCGATTCGTAGATTATTCACAGAATTCTACTCTCCACTGTACGTTTATTAAAAATGAGGCGATATTATATATTTCCACCAAGAACTTGAGTGTTATTTATTAATGGACATGAACTTGGGTGTTATTTATTAATGGATATGGACATATTTACAATGAACACTGAGCGAGTTCACAGTCTCGACTGTTCGTTTCTTCTAACTTTTATATTAATACCAAACGTCCATTCCTCTCCGGATATGGACGTTTGGTACACAAAGAGCTTAACATCGTGAGAGAGAACTGCGCACAATATTTCAATAGATATAGTGAGAACGAGTGGCGCTCAGTCGATTATTCTCAACGGAATGGGCACACGTGGAATTTCTCGCACTCGGTGGACCGTAATCTCGCGGTGAGCTTGCAGAAACGTTTTTCATCGATAGACCATGTCTCTCCCATACACTCTTATATAGTGGAGATGGGGGCAAAACGGGCAGCTCCATTAAAAATCGGGATTGGGGGCAAAACGGGCACCGTCTCAACTTTCGTAAAAACGATTTGTCTTAGTTTTTTACGTTCCTTAGATAAGGAAAGTGCGGAAAATACGTTAAATTGATGACGAAAAAAAATTGATAATCTTCATCAGATCAGAATTTTTTTAATCATCCGTTCAGAACTTTTTTTCGATACTTTGTTGAGCAAAGAAAAAAAAATATAGTCAAATGAATTTTTCAAAAATTTTATAATCAAATTAATTCTTTGAAAAAAAAGTCGGTATATCATAAAGAAATCAATTAGAACGAAATTCTCATTTTATTATTTGGTGGCAATTTTGACCCCGATACTTATATTTAGCCGAGATGCCTGTTTTGCCTCCCTGCCTGTTTTATTGACATCGCCAATTATTTTCCGAAATTTTCAAGTAAGAAATGTCAGGAAATTGAAAAAAGTCGTGTTCGAAAAAGTTGAAACGATGCCCGTTTTGCCCCCAATTGTCATTTTCAGTCGTGATGCCCGTTTTGCCCCCATCTCCTCTACCTAGTAACTCACACACATACATCTCTTTCTAACTATACAAAATCTATAAATAATTTTTTGAGCCCCAACATATCGCACATATGTATTCTCGTGCCTAAGTTTATTATTCAGAGTCACTGTGTTTTTTGCGCTATAACTATAATATATGGGCGAGGCAGATCAGAATTTTTTTAATCATCCGTTCAGAACTTTTTTTCGATACTTTGTTGAGCAAAGAAAAAAAAATATAGTCAAATGAATTTTTCAAAAATTTTATAATCAAATTAATTCTTTGGAAAAAAGTCGGTATATCATAAAGAAATCAATTAGAACTAAATTCTCATTTTATGATTTGGTGGCAATTTTGACCCCGATACTTATATTCAGCCGAGATGCCTGTTTTGCCTCCCTGCCTGTTTTATTGACATCACCAATTATTTTCCGAAATTTTCAAGTAAGAAATGTCAGGAAATTGAAAAAAGTCGTGTTCGAAAAAGTTGAAACGATGCCCGTTTTGCCCCCAACTGTCATTTTCAGTCGTGATGCCCGTTTTGCCCCCATCTCCTCTACCTAGTAACTCACACACACATACATCTCTTTCTAACTATACAAAATCTATAAATAATTTTTTGAGCCCCAACATATAGCACATATGTATTCTCGTGCCTAAGTTTATTATTCAGAGTCACTGGGTTTTTTGCTCTATAACTATAATATATGGGCGAGGCAGATCAGAATTTTTTTAATCATCCGTTCAGAACTTTTTTTCGATACTTTGTTGAGCAAAGAAAAAAAATGTAGTCAAATGAATTTTTCAAAAATTTTTTAATCAAATTAATTCTTTGAAAAAAATTCGGTATATCATAAATAAATCAATTAGAACGAAATTCTCATTTTATGATTTGGTGGCAATTTTGACCCCGATACTTATATTTAGCCGAGATGCCTGTTTTGCCTCCCTGCCTGTTTTATTGACATCACCAATTATTTTCCGAAATTTTCAAGTAAGAAATGTCAGGAAATTGAAAAAAGTCGTGTTCGAAAAAGTTGAAGCGATGCCCGTTTTGCCCCCAATTGTCATTTTCACTCGTGATGCCCGTTTTGCCCCCATCTCCTCTACCTAGTAACTCACACACATACATCTCTTTCTAACTATACAAAATCTATAAATAATTTTTTGAGCCCCAACATATCGCACATATGTATTCTCGTGCCTAAGTTTATTATTCAGAGTCACTGTGTTTTTTGCGCTATAACTATAATATATGGGCGAGGCAGATCAGAATTTTTTTAATCATCCGTTCAGAACTTTTTTTCGATACTTTGTTGAGCAAAGAAAAAAAATATAGTCAAATGAATTTTTCAAAAATTTTATAATCAAATTAATTCTTTGAAAAAAAAGTCGGTATATCATAAAGAAATCAATTAGAACGAAATTCTCATTTTATGATTTGGTGGCAATTTTGACCACGATACTTATATTTAGCCGAGATGCCTGTTTTGCCTCCCTGCCTGTTTTATTGACATCACCAATTATTTTCCGAAATTTTCAAGTAAGAAATGTCAGGAAATTGAAAAAAGTCGTGTTCGAAAAAGTTGAAACGATGCCCGTTTTGCCCCCAATTGTCATTTTCAGTCGTGATGCCCGTTTTGCCCCCATCTCCTCTACCTAGTAACTCACACACACATACATCTCTTTCTAACTATACAAAATATATAAATAATTTTTTGAGCCCCAACATATCGCACATATGTATTCTCGTGCCTAAGTTTATTATTCAGAGTCACTGGGTTTTTTGCGCTATAACTATAATATATGGGCGAGGCAGATCAGAATTTTTTTAATCATCCGTTCAGAACTTTTTTTCGATACTTTGTTGAGCAAAGAAAAAAAATATAGTCAAATGAATTTTTCAAAAATTTTATAATCAAATTAATTCTTTGAAAAACAAAGTCGGTATATCATAAAGAAATCAATTAGAACGAAATTCTCATTTTATGATTTGGTGGCAATTTTGACCCCGATACTTATATTTAGCCGAGATGCCTGTTTTATTGACATCACCAATTATTTTCCGATATTTTCAAGTAAGAAATGTCAGGAAATTGAAAAAAGTCGTGTTCGAAAAAGTTGAAGCGATGCCCGTTTTGCCCCCAATTGTCATTTTCACTCGTGATGCCCGTTTTGCCCCCATCTCCTCTACCTAGTAACTCACACACACATACATCTCTTTCTAACTATACAAAATCTATAAATAATTTTTTGAGCCCCAACATATAGCACATATGTATTCTCGTGCCTAAGTTTATTATTTAGAGTCATTGTGTTTTTTGCGCTATAACTATAATATATGGGCGAGGCAGATCAGAATTTTTTTAATCATCCGTTCAGAACTTTTTTTCGATACTTTGTTGAGCAAAGAAAAAAAATATAGTCAAATGAATTTTTCAAAAATTTTATAATCAAATTAATTCTTTGAAAAACAAAGTCGGTATATCATAAAGAAATCAATTAGAACGAAATTCTCATTTTATGATTTGGTGGCAATTTTGACCCCAATACTTATATTCAGCCGACCTGCCTGTTTTGCCTCCCTGCCTGTTTTATTGACATCACCAATTATTTTCCGAAATTTTCAAGTAAGAAATTTCAGGAAATTGAAAAAAGTCGTGTTCGAAAAAGTTGAAACGATGCCCGTTTTGCCCCCAATTGTCATTTTCAGTCGTGATGCCCGTTTTGCCCCCATCTCCTCTACCTAGTAACTCACACACACATACATCTCTTTCTAACTATACAAAATCTATAAATAATTTTTTGAGCCCCAACATATCGCACATATGTATTCTCGTGCCTAAGTTTATTATTCAGAGTCACTGGGTTTTTTGCTCTATAACTATATTATATGGGCGAGGCAGATCAGAATTTTTTTAATCATCCGTTCAGAACTTTTTTTCGATACTTTGTTGAGCAAAGAAAAAAAATATAGTCAAATGAATTTTTCAAAAATTTTATAATCAAATTAATTCTTCGAAAAAAAAGTCGGTATATCATAAAGAAATCAATTAGAACGAAATTCTCATTTTATGATTTGGTGGCAATTTTGACCCCGATACTTATATTTAGCCGAGATGCCTGTTTTGCCTCCCTGCCTGTTTTATTGACATCACCAATTATTTTCCGAAATTTTCAAGTAAGAAATGTCAGGAAATTGAAAAAAGTCGTGTTCGAAAAAGTTGAAACGATGCCCGTTTTGCCCCCAACTGTCATTTTCAGTCGTGATGCCCGTTTTGCCCCCATCTCCTCTACCTAGTAACTCACACACACATACATCTCTTTCTAACTATACAAAATCTATAAATAATTTTTTGAGCCCCAACATATAGCACATATGTATTCTCGTGCCTAAGTTTATTATTCAGAGTCACTGGGTTTATTGCGCTATAACTATAATATATGAGCGAGGCGATAAACACCGCTAGATATTCGCATTGGATTAAATTTAGTTTGAAACTCGAAAACTTCTATACCATGAATATCGGTCAGTTTGAATTCAGACATCGTAGACTGACTTGGTGGAAGCTCATTCGGTTTCCCGTGGTATATTCGCGCGGTAATGCGAAAATCCCGAAGAGAACGAAGCGTTTCAACGTCTGGTTCGATTATCCGAAAATCCGATAACCATGCTTCTTCCGACGAGGGTATTACCGGAACAACTCTTCGAACTCTCCTTCGCTGTTGGATGAAACTATCGTCTCTGTTTTATTCACGATTAGGGAGTTTGAGCGTGAATACCGCATTGGTCACGTCTTGACCGCATGACAGTTGGAAAATTGTCTGTTAAAAAACATTGTTTAAAATTTTAGCAAACTACTTTGAGTTAATTCATTGAAATTTAAATTGAACGCTGAGACTATTTTATTCGTTAAACGGAAAATAAATTCAGTTTAATCTAAAAAGTTTTTTTTCTTGTCGGCTGATGCATATTTACAAAACTTTTATTCAAGTATTCCATGCTGGATATTATCATGCAAATAATATACAAGATTTAATAATTCAATTTACGCGTCATGGATTTTAATCGCTGTGAATAATGGCATGAAATAAAATTGCATATGCAATACAAGATTCGCGGAGATGACTCTCGCTTTGGCTTGTTTACTACGTCGCCTTTTCATGGAGGTTTATTATATTCTCGTGTGTTTGTGAGAGTGAACCAGATGAACGAATAGTGTATGGCCAGCTTGACCGGTCCGGTCCTCGAAGAGCGGAGATAAAAAGCACTAGTATACCACAGCTCCGTACTCAAGCAACACTCTTGAGTGGGGAGCACCTACACGGACGATAAATACCTCTGCAATAAACGAACCGAGTTATTTTTGCGTGAGAACGCGCGGGATTCAACGCACGAACGTCGAAGAACTGGTTTCCGCTGGCAGATCTCTTCACTGGGGATTCAACAGCTGATCAAGGACGATTCAGCGACGGACACACTCGTGGACTAACTTCTTCATGCCGACTAACCAAAAACGAGTATTCTACACGACGACTTTTGCTGCATATAAATTTTCCAAGAAATATAAATTATTTTTTTGTTGCATCATATTGAATATTATGGTGATAATGATATTTTTGTTTTTTATGTATTTCTCTCAACCTGAGATTATCGTGTTTTAGTTGAGTGGTATAATAAGTTGAAGATAAATTTTAAGTCAATCTTAGTTAATTTAATTAGAATTTCTTAGAATTCAAGAAAGAAAGATCTTAGAATTTAATTTTAAGTAAGGTGGAAAGGATTCATTTACCACACGGAAAAAAAGGCTTGGTTGGAACAACCAAGTGTCTTGGTTATATATGCGCCAGACAATTAATTGGTTAGACCAACCAAGTTACTTGTTAGGCTACCAATTTCTTGGTTGGACTAACCAAGTCACTTGGTAAGCTAACCAAGTGACTCGGTTAGACCAACCAAGAAATTGGTAGCCTAACAAATAACTTGGTTGGACTAACCAAGTCACTTGGTAAGCTAACCAAGTCACTTGGTAAGCTAACCAAGTCACTTGGTAAGCTAACCAAGTCACTTGGTTAGACCAACCAAGTCACTTGGTTAGACCAACCAAGTCACTTGGTTAGACCAACCAAGTCACTTGGTTAGACCAACCAAGTCACTTGGTTAGACCGACCAAGAAATTGGTAGCCTAACAAATAACTTGGTTGGTCTAACCAATTAATTGTCTGGCGCATATATAACCAAGGCACTTGGTTGTTCCAACCAAGCCTTTTTTTCCGTGTAGAATAATCGATTGGTTGTATCAACTCATTTCTTGGTTATGGCAGCTAATCTTTTTTTTCCGTGCAGAGTGAAATGAGGTTCTTAGACTCTTGTATAAACCTCCAAAAGTGGCATATTTTACCCATTTTTATTCAACGAAGGGTGTTGGAAGGGTTTAAATTTTAACTCGGGTTGTCAAGTTTAACTGGCAACAAGAGTATATGACAAATTTCGCGGGAGTTCCGAGAAAGCTCTGTAAATATTCGATAATTTTTTTGTACCATTCCGAACGGTACACCGGAAACTGCATCGACCGAATATACCTCTGATCCTTTGGAACTTCACGGACGATCGATTCTCACCTCAGGAATACCTTCTTTTATATGCACCTCTGTCACGAATGCTATGTACGTGTCAGTTTTATTTCCAATTTCGTCTCGCTTGGTTCAACCTTCTCGGATCCGACATTGGAATCGTAATCTATCCTCGAGGCATGCGGATTTCCGACGCTTGCCCCACTCCCGACTACGATGTCGAATGCTACTACGAGTCCTTCGCTCTTCGTTTCGCAGCTGAAAAAGGAATTTCTTCGAGCGTATAAAACTTGCTTCTTACGCCAGACTGAACATTCCCGAGCGTCCTTCTGACGATGATTCTCGTCTAAACGCCTTGACTATTCCTATATGCCAGTCGCTGTATTTACTAATATATTTACGCCAACTCCAAGCTTGAGTAACACTTGGACTTCAAGATCTTTGCAAGGACGTTTCCTTTGAAACGTTAATGAAGAAAAATTCTCGGTACTTTATATATTTACATTGGCAAATTAAAAAAAAAATTCAAGCACATTTTTTTCCTGGTCATTACACCGAGAGAAAAGATTTCATTGACGCCAAAGAAATGGGTGGCTTGATTTCTTTTTCATTGATTCCAACGAAATATTTCTTTGATTTCAATGAAATAGTGGATTTGAATTTCACAGAAAACATTTCATTGCCTGTAAATAAACATTTACTTAATGAGCATATAATAAAGAAACTGTTTCATTGGTTCAAAGAAACGTTTTCATTGATTTCTCTCATGCACCTAACCTCACTTTTTTGTTTTCCGATTCTCCCGAACGAATGGCTTCGAGTTTCGAGGCCCCAGAAGCTTAGTCTATTTCTGCCATACTTCCTTACATACTCACAAAATTTGAGCTTTATCTGCCGCATACTTCAGGAAAAAATAGGTTTCGAAATTTTGAGGTGGTAAGAAGAAGGTTTCATTGAATCAGAGACGATATCTTTGAAATCAATGAAAAAGGTTCATTGGTGTAAAGAAATGTTTCTTTGAATCAATGTCACTACTTTTCAGAGTTGTAAATGTCTAATACTTATAGAAATAATGATGATGATACGATCAACTCTATAATTATGATTTTATAATAATAACATGTAGCGATTGTAATACGATGATTAAACTTTGGAATGGCTGCATAAATTATTATTTTTGATAAAAATTCACGGTAATTCTTTTGAAAAAATGGAAAAAAATAATTAATGCATTACTTATTTCTTCCATTTCTTGCAATATTAAAGCGAAAATTAGTATTTTTTTCAGCTATTCAAATGTTTACACTCTATTTTATAATCACTACATATTATTATTATGAAATCATAATTACAAAGCAAATTATGTAAACTATATCTCATGAATTAATGGGAATTTACAACTGTGCTACTTTTCATTGAGTTTGAGATCATTCAAACAAAAGATAGTATTGAAATTCAAGTATTTCATTTCATTGTCAAAGATTTCCGTGAATCAATGAAACTTTTTTTCTCGGTGTATTTGAGTTTATTGATTCTAAATATACATTTTATTAATTTTAAGTATTGTAACACAACTTTTCTCTCTTTTTTATCTATCTAATTTTGTGTATTAAATACTACCAAAGTTTTTGTTAAACAAATAAATCGACCTTGCGATCTTTTTTAAGAATCAGATAACATACTGTTTTGTTTTTTTTTTTTTTTCAAATTTTGCTATTGCTATAATCATAGCGTTTAGCTACAGTGAGTCCATTGCTTGGATGATAATGATTAAAATCACTTTGAGTGATGTTTTGCTCAATATGAGCGAAAGTAAAAGTTTTTCCCGACACAAGTACCCCAAGTTGGTGGTGTCGGTCTAAGCACTTTTCGAAGGAAAATTCGAGGAAGAAGATGATGAAGACGCGATGAAACCACAGGGTTTTATCCTTATAAAGCTAATGCTCTAGCGTAGCAGCAACCGCTAATTACTTGAGCGAGAGATGAAAGGAGTGCAAGCCCGCGAGAGTTATAACCGGAAGGAATTTGAGAAAAGAACGAGAGATAGTTGGGTGTAGTCGAGGGTTGATGGACGCCGGAGGGTAATTGACTCGGCGTCCGGGAGACTCCTATAGTAAGTACACCGAAGACTCCGATTGTCTTAGCTTTTACGAGACTGCACTTTTACGGTTCTTGCCTCTTCTTTGTCGTAAAGATGCGAAAGTAGATTTAACCAAGGAAATTGTTCCAGCTTCAACACAGAAAATTAATCATTTTTTTTTTTTCGTTTCTTTTTTCTGCCACGAATTCGGGTCACACGGCTTTATTTTGTTCATACTTTAAGTTCCCTCTATTTTTTAAAATATTTTTTATATTTATTTTTATTTTATTTTTTAGTACAGTAAGAACGAACTGAACATTTTTTAAATCCGATTAAAAAATCTCAACATGTTTGAAAAATATCGAGATAACTAACTAAACTAAATTTTATTTTTCGAGATAACTAACTAAACTAAATTTTATTTTTCACTACTGAAATTTGAAAGAATCTGCAAAGATTTACCTAATAATCGTAGCAAAATGAGATTCCACAGCTATTTAAAAATAAACAGAGATGTACGAATATTCGAGATTTGGATTAATTTAATTATACGTTTGTTTATAATTATGCGATATTATATATTTCCGCCAAGAACTTGGAAAGTAGAATTAATCAAGGAAATTGTACCAGCCTCAACGCAAAATGTTATTCATTTTTCAGTTAATTTACTAATTTCCATTTAATTTAATTTAATTTAATTTTTTTTTCAAGAAGCTTCGATTCATGTGATTTTATTTCGTTGATACTGCGAGTTCATATACATATATTAATCATAAGCAAGTAAATTGCTCCTGTGATGTATATAAGAGCGTTAAAACGAACGAATAAAAATTGGAATATTCAAAATTCCGGCACGTGACATTTTGTAGGTTTCCGATTTATTAGAAACGACAAAGGGCTCGAAGATACGATTGCGATAAAGAAACTGCTCTAGCTATTAGCTCAGTTAGTTTTTCCGAAGGAAAAAAAGGGGCTTCAACAGTAACCACTGTCGGGAACGGGACACTATATATCATCCGGAACGTCGGTAACAGGCCACACGCGTTTACGGTCGTTTTCCCCGCTTTGTTTTTCACTCGTGCGAAATGACCCCGAAATCATCACGCACGAACGGGTTAATTCTCTGCGTTTCAACGACATATGTGGGGGATCATTGGGCACGAAGAATCATCGCAGGTGAAAACGATATTCAAACGAAATCACCTCTCAAATCACACGTTAAATCAAATAATGGAAGAAGCGTCATGGCTCCGTTTTTAAGAGTTTCTTTAAACAATTTCAATTTTTCTATTTTTTTTTTCGACAAGTAAATGATCATTAACGTTTGTATTTTTTTTTCTATTCCATATTTTGTCGTTATATTTTTAAATTGTGGTATTGACTAACGTAAAAAAAATTTACATTAGGTATAAAAATAAATAAATTCATTATTGATATTAATGTGAAGAATTATTAGAGGTGAAAACGATATTCAAACGAAATCACCTCTCAAATCACACGTTTAAATCAAATAATGGAAGACTCGTCATGGCTCCGTTTTTAAGAGTTTCTTTAAACAATTTTAATTTTTCCAATTTTTTTGTTTTTTTTTTGACAAGTAAAGGATCATTAATGTTTGTATTGTTATTTCTATTCCATATTTTGTCGTTATATTTTTAAATTGGGGTATTGACTAATGTAAAAAAAATTTACATTAGGTATAAAAATAAATAAATTCATTATTGATATTAATGTGAAGAACCATTGGAGGTGAAAACGATATTCAAACGAAATCACCTCTCAAATCACACGTTTAAATCAAATAATGGAAGAATCGTCATGGCTCCGTTTTTAAGAGTTTCTTTAAACAATTTCAATTTTTCTATTTTTTTTTTCAAGTAAATGATCATTAATGTTTGTATTTTTTTTTCTATTCCATATTTTGTCGTTATATTTTTAAATTGTGGTATTGACTAACGTAAAAAAAATTTACATTAGGTATAAAAATAAATAAATTCATTATTGATATTAATGTGAAGAATTATTAGAGGTGAAAACGATATTCAAACGAAATCACCTCTCAAATCACACGTTTAAATCAAATAATGGAAGACTCGTCATGGCTCCGTTTTTAAGAGTTTCTTTAAACAATTTCAATTTTTCTATTTTTTTTTGTTTTCGACAAGTAAATGATCATTAATGTTTGTATTTTTTTTTCTATTCCATATTTTGTCGTTATATTTTCGAATTGTAGTATTGACTAATGTAAAAAAATTATATTAAGTATATAAATAAATAAATTTATTATGGATATTAATCACGGTAATAATAATCTACTTGAAATTTAGTGTACTTTTACTGGAAGTTTTTATTCATACACTCGTATATTAAATTTAGTATACAAGTGTAATGTAAAATTAATGTATGGTACAGCACATTCAATAATTTACTTTAATTTTGCAGTAAAAGTACTTGAATTTTAATAATTTGCTTCAATTTTACTGGAAAAGTAAATGAATTTTATACCACAATTGTATATTAAATTTCGATGACGAGTTTATGAATAAAAACTTCCACTCTTTTCTAACAGTGATGTGAAGAATCATTGGAGGTGAAAACGATATTCAAACGAAATCACCTCTCAAATCACACATTTCAATCAAATAATGGAAGAATCATCATGGCTCCGTTTTCAAGAGTTTCTTTAAACAATTTTAATTTTTCCAATTTTTTTCTTTTTTTCTCGACAAGTAAAGGATCATTAATGTTTGTATTGTTATTTCTATTCCATATTTTGTCGTTATATTTTCAAATTGTGGTATTGACTAATTTTAAAAAAATTACATTAAGTATATAAATAAATAAATTCATTATTGATATTAATGTGAAGAGATGAAAACGATATTCAAACGAAATCACCTCTCAAATCTCACATTTCAATCAAATAATGGAAGAATCGTCATGGTTCCGTTTTCAAGAGATTTTTTAAACAATTTTAATTTTTCCAATTTTTTTTTTCGTCAAGGAAATTGTCATTAATTCTTCGTATTTTTTTATTCCATATTTCTTCGTTATATTTTTAAATTGTAGTATTGACTAATGTGAAAAAAATTACATTAAGTATATAAATAAATAGATTCATTATTGAGTGAAAATCACAACAACGAAATTAGCATTAATAGAAAATTTAAAAAGATTGAATTAATAAAAAAGTTAATCTTCAGCCTATCATGCAGCTTAGGATTTATCTATGGGCCAAGTTTCAAAGTCCTTAAGGAATGTTTTCAACGAAAATGCTGGTCTCTTATAGAGTAACTCCGAAGGACAAGAATTCAGGGAGTTTCTTCTGAAAGTCGTATTAAATCGGACGTCGAGACCACCGATCGTTTGCTCTGCGCTCCACAGGAAACGAGGACGAGACTTTTTGAGGATCGGATTTTTCTCTGCCGCTCGGCGTGGAGTGCAAAGCGACGGTCACGAACCGCAGAGCTTCACGAAGCCATGCGGCAACTCCGGGAAAACAGTTTTCCATCTCAAGCGAAAGTTATATATTAGTCGGTGGTCGGTGGTTAACTGCGCGAAGCGCGTGCATTCTCTTGGAAGTTATTCAAATGATTTTCCCCAATCTGCATTGCAGTTCAATATATTTGCTCCCTTGCTATTCAATATCTTATCATTTATAAATATTTAAAAAAAAAATTTAAAAAAAAATGAAAGCAACTTTCTCCTGGAAGTCAGTTCGGGCCATAGGAATCCTCACCACCACACATGCTGATCATCCTGCGTTCATTACTAAGGGCATAAAGGAGCCTTGCAGGCCCAACGCGTCGGGCCAACCACTTGAAGACACTAAAAGAGAGGGACAGACAGCACTAGGGCTGTTTCAACCATCGAAGGAAACATTTTTGGCCGACCCGTCGAACTATCAAGACATAACGATTAGAGCCCCGCATATTATTTACCCTTGTCATTAGTTTTACAACTGTTCACGTGATTTAATAAACCCATATACTATCACTAAGAATAAGTTTCTTACAAAAAAAAAAAAACAAAAAAAAAACAAGGATGCAAAGCAGAACCTTGCAACATTGTTTCCTCATTATATTTCGCTTTTTACAAAGCAACCTCTAAGAGGAAGTATGAGAATTGATTTTGGCTTCCTCATAGAGGAAGCTTTGTAAAAAGCGAAATATAATGAGGAAGCAATGTGCAAGGTTCTGCTTTGTATCCTTGTTTTAAATAAATGTAAATAAGCGCACACTCTCGCTTTGTGAGAATATAATAAGGACAAGCGGTCCAGAAACTCCCTCGAATACTCTATCTTCTCTGTTTTTTTTTTGTAGAACACGATAGAAATCGGTGGTTTCCGAAATTTCATTGGGAAGCAAGGATATGGCTAGTTTATACGGCATAAATCGCTACTTTTCGCAATATAGACTGTACAACATCGCTATGAAAATATGTTATCGTTCAACATTTTTGGGCTATATCTGACGTATTTTTCTGTTAATCATGAATTTGGCACTCATTTGACTCCCAGCTCGATATTTGATACCAAAATTCGCATCGCAGAAAAAAAAATCAAAAAATTCAAAAAATCAAAATCTCATAAAATTTTAACGTTTCAACCGATCTTAACCAAATTTAATAGGGATCACCGGTGTATGAAAGCTCACGTACATACCAATTTTGAGCTTAATATCTCGAAAATTAAAAGAGTTATCGCGTTAACAGACATTTTTGAAAAAATTCAAAACCGCGTAAAAATTTAATGATCATGGGGATTTTTACAAAAATTGGTATGAACGATGAGGATTGACCCCTCTATCTATGGTGTAAATTTCAGCTCAATATCTCGAAGCGTTCCTGAGTTATAAAGGTTTACATTTTTTGAGCGTGTAACACACACACACACATACAGACATTTTTTCCAAATCCCTTTTCTCGACGTTTTGGACTATTCAGAGTGTACTGACATGAAAATCTCGAAAAAAAAAATTTTCACTAAAACAAAGCTTCCTCTATGAGGAAGCAAAATTTCAATATTTTCATTATTTACAAATATTATATTCTAAATATTTAATAAAAAAAACCAATTTAAATATAATATTACAATAAAAGTAGACAACTATGATGGGAAAACGATTTTTATCGTTCGATGCAATTTCTCGATCTCGTTGAAAAATTCCAATATCGCATTGCGAACGGGATGAAAATATTCTGCCCATACAATATGAAGATTTTCTTCAGTATGCTTGTAATATGGCTCGTTTATTGCTATATTGCTCTTCGTGTCTCCTCAACATTCGATAAACTTCGATAGAAAAATATTTCTACGTTTATTTTACGACTGAATAACATTTTTTTTTTTCGAGATGCTTTGGGTTTTTACAAATCTTTCATTTTTCCACTATCACCCATAGCGTTACGGGTTGAAAAGGTCGAGCTCTGCGTAGTACTGGGCTATTGGAAAAAAGTTGAGCCTCGTGGCAAACTGTTTTACATTGCCGCGCCTCCCCCATGGAAACTTCAATATTTATTCGGTGAACATTCTGGCTCGCTAGGTTCTCGAGTGCTCCGTCAATGCAATCATTCGTCTATGCCCGCACCGTGATGCCGTCCAGCTATCCTTCGAGTCTCGCTTTTTTTTTTCTTTTTCTTCTTTTTCTTTTTTGTAACGACCGCCTCTCTCACTCTCCTCGCTTTTGCTGCATCCCTGTGTACGAACTACCCCCGGTCGACTGCATCGCAATTTCAACTTTTATCCGGCCTCATCTCACCGTCGGCTGAACGCTCTGACGTTTTGCCGGAAGTTCTGTAAACGCTTTGGACCTGAAAGCAACGTGGAGCTTCATTTGAATGAGCCATTTTCTTTTTTTTTGCTATGAACCGTGGGCAGATTATTAAAAACTGCGTTAAACGGCATAAACAGCATGGCGATGTATTTATTGGCCTCAAAGTCACAAACGTAACATAAAAATTGAAACATAAATTAAATGCTATCAGCATTTATTTTATATGTGCAATAATTAGTCATAATTATTAATATTAAAAGATATTTTAATATAAAGGTAAGAGGATTTCCATCGACCTATTTTTGATGAGTAAAATAAAAAAATAAAAAACAAATAAAATTCATTTCCAATGGCGTTGGTAGCCATTTATGCACCGTGAGAAAAAGTTTCATTGATTCACGGAAATCTTTGCCAATTAAATGAAATACTTGAATTTCAATACTATCTTTTCTTTGAATGATCTCAAACTCAATGAAATGTAGTGACATTGATTCGAAGAAACATTTCTTTAAACCAATGAACCTTTTTCATTGGTTTCGAAGATATCGTCTCTGATTCAATGAAACCTTCTTCTTACCAGCTCAAAATTTCGAAAACTATTTTTTCCTGAAGTACGCGGCAGATAAAGCTCAAATTTTGTGAGTATGTAAGGAAGTACGGCAGAAATAGACTAAGTTTCTGACTTCTCGAAACTCGAAGCCGTTCGTTCGGGAGAACCGGAAAACAAAAAAGTGAGGTTAGGTGCGAGAGAGAAATCAATGAAAACGTTTCTTTGAACCAATGAAAACGTCTCTTTAAATCAATAAAACTGTTTCTTTATTATATGCTCATTAAGTAAATCTTTATTTACAGGCAATGAAATGTTCTCTTTAAAATTCAAATGCACTATCTCATTGAAATCAAAGAAATATTTCGTTGAAATCAATGAAAAAAAAATCAATCCACCCATTTCTTTGGCGTCAATGAAATCTTTTCTCTCGGTGTGTTGTACAAAATGACACCCTGTTAGAAAATTATCCTGACTTTCTTAATAAAACATCATGACACGAAAACTCGATATATGTACTTAGTTATTCACGATGACGAAGCTTTTTCCGAAGACCGATGACTCGCTTACTAAATTTCGTTCTCATGGTGGTCTCTTTTTTCGAGAGTATTAAAAAAAATGAAGCGTTTCTAAAGGGATAACGACGTCGGTGGAGTTAGTAGATTTAACCAAGGAAATTGTTCCAGATTCAACGCAGAAAATTAATCATTCTTTTGTTTTTATTTTCGCCACAAATTCGGGTCACCCGGCTTTATTTTGTCTTTACACTCATTCTATTTTATTAAATATTTGTTACGTTTATATTTTTGTATATTTTCCAGTACAGTAAGAACGAACTGAAAAATCTAAAATCCGATAAAAAAATTTTAACTTGTACGAGAAATATCGAATTAAACTGAAATTTTGACATTTCACTAGTGCAATTTGAAAAAATCTATAAAGATTTACCTAATAATCGTAGCAAACTTCAAAGTTTGTTAATATTCATATTTATTTTCAACTATTTATTTTCAAATAGCTGTGAAAAAGATTCCGGAGCTATTTGAAAATAAATAGGGATGTACGAATATTCGAAATTTCGAATAATTCTGACAAAATTCGAAATTGAATTATTCGATTCGTAGATGGTTCGAAAAATCTTACTCTCCATCGTACGTTTATTTAAAAGAACACTGAAAACAAAATACTTGCTTTAAGGGGCGGGATTCAAGTAAAAAAAATTGATTTTGGAAATTCAATATCATCCAAATCCTATTGCATATAAAAATGCCGAATGCACTATATTGTTGGTACTCGATGAAATGATTTTTTTACTGTCGTCTGACTTGCATATGCTTTTCAATATTATCTTAAGGAAAGTCCTTAGGTTTTCCATTCTGCGCATTATTCAGATCAAACTACTAGGCAGATTGGAATGGTTGACGTCTCATTTTCTTCTTCATGAAAAGATACACCGGCTAAATGGAGCAAACTATTTTTTTTCATTCTGAAAGCAAAGTTAATCACTGATTTAGAAAATAGCATAAAATTTATTTCTTAATAATTATGTCACTTAAAAAATATTACCTTTTATTAACATTTGCTCCATTTAGCCGGTGTATCTTTTCATGAAGAAGAAAATGAGACATCAACCATTCCAATCTGCCTAGTAGTTTGATCTGAATCATGCGCAGAATGGAAAACCTAAGAACTTTGCTTAAGATAATATTGAAAAGCATATGCAAGTCAGACGACAGTAAAAAATCCTTTCATAGAGTACCAACAGTATAGTGCATTGGGCATTTTTATATGCAATATGATTTGGATGATATTGAATTTCTAAAATCAATTTTTTTTACCTGACTCCCTCCCCTTAATAGGCTGCAAGCAATAAAATTCGTTGAACCAATAAGCTAGTTGGCTTCTGTAACCAACTAACAGAAACAGATGAGTTGGTCGAGGCAATAAATTAGTTGGTTGAGCCAATAAATTAATTGATTGGCAACCATCGAATTGGGTGTCACAACCAACTAGTTTATTGGCCCAACAATAAGATTAATTAACACAACCAATTTACTCATTCGGAGCGTATTTAGCAATGTGAGTTGCTTAGGGCAATCGATTATTTATCTCCATGAAGTTCTTGTCAATTTTGTGGGCAGCAGCTCCATGTCCATAGTCGGATTGTCGAAAAAAAAGTTCATCCACAAAATTGTAAGCTCACCGAGACACTTAATCTATTGTATTGGACGTGGCGGAGCTTCGGTCGGTCGTTCGGTGAGCAGCTTTTTGCAGAATCGAGCTGCGGGCCTGCGAGCGAGATATGGCGGCGGAGAGATAATGACTTTACGGTGTTGAGGATAGCCACGGGTCTGGTTGGTGCTCTTCCCTCTCGGTCGTTCGTGGGGAACACGTTCCCGTATACATATATAGATATATATATACACCACGCGTATCGCCGTAACTTTCTAAATTATGGCTGGCAATTCGTTACGCCAGTTTGTCGGATATAAACGGGGTTGTTGCTGTTGTTTTAACCGGGCAAATCGGTCGTAGAGTTCTGCCAGAGGTAATCGGTCAGCGGTATATGCAAACACTTTTCGGAATAAAGCTTAATTACAGATTGTGCGGTGGAATATTCATCCAGTACTCCATTTGGAATTATGATTCCATGAGTTTCCTTACACTTAAAAAGTTACATTTTTTTAAAAGGATATCTTAAACAGAAAATAATTAATTATTAATTATTATACGGTGGAATATTTATTCGGTACTCCATTTGAAATTACGATTCTATGAAGTTTCTTATGCTCGAATAGTTATATTTTTTTAAAGAATATCTTAAACAGGAAATAATTAATGATTAATTATTATGCAGTGGAATATTTATCGGGTACTTCATTTGAAATTACGATTCTATGAATTTTCTTATACTCGAATAGTCATGTTTTTTTAAAAAGAATATCTTAAACAGAAAATAATTAATGATTAATTATTATGCTGTGGAGTATTCATTCGGTACTCCATTTGAAATTACGATTCTATGAATTTTCTTATACTCGAATAGTTATGTTTTTTTTAAAGAATATCTTAAACAGAAAATAATTAATGATTAATTATTATGCGGTGGAATATTCATTCGGTACTCCATTTGAAATTACGATTCTATGAATTTTCTTATACTCGAATAGTTATGTTTTTTGAAAAGAATATCTTAAACAGAAAACAATTAATGATTAATAAAATGAAAAACATTCATAATTTTACCATTCGGTGCATTCGTGAGTTAATTTTTTTTTTTCCAAATTCTCACTGCTTGTAATAAACCCAGAACGAATTTTCGTTATATCAATAAGATTGTTTTAAATATATTTTTGTTTTTAATGGTTTTTTGCTTTCTTGGTTTCGTTTCAGGCATGCAACTGCTTGGGCATCAGCAAGGAATGTGATTATTTCGGTCTGAAATATCAGAACGCAAAGGGAGAAGAACTATGGTTGAACCTGAGAAATCCAATTGAGCGACAGACGGGCGGTGGAGTGGCTCCTCTTAGATTCGCACTCAGGGTCAAGTTTTGGGTACCGCCTCACCTGTTGCTGCAAGAGGCCACGAGGTAATCATATATAGATTTCATACCACACGATTGAAATGGCAGAAAAAATTTATTTTTGTTACACACTCAGAGGAATTGGTCTTATGGTTTTATTTAAATCAAATATGAAATTTATTTCAAATAAATGAAATTTAGTTTGAATCAAACAAATTTCATAAAAAATGAATATTCTGTTTTATTTGTATGCAATAAATTCTATTTGATCGAAATAAAATCCTATAAACACTATTTTATTTTCATCAAATACTATTTATTTTATTTAGTAAGTTTTATTTGATCTAAATAAATTTTTATTGATTTGAAATAGATCCCGTATTTGATACAAATAAACCCATCAAATCAATTCCTCTGGTTGCAAAGATTTCTTTTTACTTTTTTCTTCCTTTTAAAAGGAAGATTTTTTGTAATTTTCCTTTTTCATCACATTATTCACAGTCATATTAAAATTAAAATTTCACGAATATTAAATACTTTTTCAGAATTAAAAAAAAAAGTGTCACGATCGTAGTGTTTTAATACTGAAATTCTAGTGTAATAAAAAAAAAGGATGCAAAGTTGAACTTTGCACATTGCTTCCTTATTAATTTTCATCTACTACAACTAGATGCTAATTTTAGCTTGCAAAAGATTTGAGCAGGTTTGGTCGAACTTAATTTGAATAAGAACGAAAACAACATTTTTTCGAAAATTCAAAATTTTATAAAATCTTAACCGCTTTATGGATTTCGCTCAAATTCAATATCGACCTTCATTTTTTATTTCTCTATTTGCCTAGAACTGTTTAGCTCATTAGCTGAAAAATTGCGGAAGTTAGAGAGTATACAGACATCTTTCGAAAAATTGAAAAGCTTATAAAATTTGAATTTCTTTTTCAATTTTTTCGAAAATGACATAGGAAAACATAGGAAGGGACGTTGCTCCTCTACCAGTGCCAAATTTCAGCTTGATTGTTAAAGCCGTTTTCGAGATACAGCGGTTCGAATTTTGCAAGCGCGTCACACACACACATACATACATACATACATACATACATACATACATACATTTTACACCGAGAGAAAAAATTTCATTGATTCACGGAAATTTTTGCCAATGAAATGAAATACTTGAATTTCAATACTATCTTTTATTTAATGATCTCAAACTCAATGAAAAGTAGTGACATTGATTCGAAGAAACATTTCTTTAAACCAATGAATCTTTTTCACTGATTTCAAAGATGTCGTCTCTGATTCAATGAAACCTTCTTCTTCGTACCACCTCAAAATTTCGAAACCTATTTTTTCCTGAAGTACGCGGCAGATAAAGCTCAAATTTTGTGAGTATGTAAGGAAGTACGGCAGAAATAGGCTAAGCTTCTGGCTCCTCGAAACTCGAAGCTGTTCGTTCGGGAGAACCGGAAAACAAAAAAGTGAGGTTAGGTGCAAGAGAGAGATCAATGAAAACGTTTCTTTGAACCGATGAAAACGTCTCTTTAAAACAATGAAACTGTTTCTTTATTATATGCTCACTAAGTAAATCTTTATTTAGAGGCAATGAAATATTCTCTTTGAAATTCAAATGTACCATGTCATTGAAATTTAAGAAATATTTCGTTGGAATCAATGAAGAAAAATCAATCCACCCATTTCTTTGTCGTCAATGAAATCTTTTCTCTCGGTGTATCTAAACCACTTTTCTCGACGTTTTGGACCATTCTGAGAGTCCTGACAAGAAAATCTCAAAAAAAAAATTGTTTTAACGAAAACAAAGCTTCCTCTATGAGGAAGCAAAAAATGAAAAAGAAAAGATAACCGATTGCTAAGTATCTCGCGGAATTATTTTTGAATTTCTCTCAATCTCCCTGCGAGATTTTCACACAATTTCCACCATCTCGTCTCGTACAATTCAGCAAGGAGAATATAGTGGTCGGATTATCAAGGCGTGAGTAATAAGCCGCAATCAGACGGTTTCGGGTTGGTTCGCAATCCAGTCGTTGTAAAGGGGTTGCGACGAGAAGGATGAATGGTATAGTATAGTCGTACGGGTAGGTAAAGTGTAGATGCCTTCGTCAAACCCGCAGAATTTCTCGTCCTCGAGATATTCACTTAATCAACAAGACGTTGCATAATTTCTGGCTGGTTGAGTCTTTGTTCGTCGTACCATACAACGCGAATGAGAACGAGAGAACCAAAATCCGTTCGTTGTTCCGCTACCACTGTAGAATTCTCCACAAGACTGAAACACCTCGATGAGCTGTGGGAATTATAACGCTACACTTGTATCATATGCGCTTACGTTTTCACCGTGAATAGGTATGTTAAATTCGTCTTGATATATTTTCCTGAGACAACATTTACATTTTATGTCTATCCAATAAAGGCATTATTAGTCAATGAACTGAAATTATATTTCCCGACATCTTCATATATTCACGAGAACTATAAGAAATTAATGAAAAAAAATCATCCCTCACGGATACGCGAAATTTTATACGATTCAATATGTCTGTCGACAATTATCAAAATTTTACTCCCTCAGTTCTTTTATTTTATTATTGTTGTCTTTTCACTCATTCGATTTTTTTTCATATTATTCACTTTTCACTCATTCGGATTTTTTTTCTTCATATTATTCACTTTTCGCTCATTCGGATTTTTTTTTTCGGACATTTTCGTATATTCACGAAAACTATAAGTTAATGGAAAAAGATCATCCCTCACGGATACCGCAAATTTTATACGATTCAATGTGATTGTCGACAATTATCAAAATTTTACTCCCTCAGTTCTTTTATTTTATTATTATTGGCTTTTCACTCATTCGGATTTTTTTTCATATTCTTATTCACTTTTTACTTATTCGGATTTTTTTTTCGGACATTTTCGTATATTCACGAGAACTATAAGAAGTTAATGGAAAAAAGATCATCCCTCACGGATACGCGAAATTTTATACGATTCAATATGTCTGTCGACAATTATCAAAATTTTATTCCCTCAGTTCTTTTATTTTATTATTATTCACTTTTCACTCATTCGGATTTTTTTTCGGACATTTTCGTATATTCACGAGAACTATAAGAAATTGATGGAAAAAGATCATCCCTCACGGATACGCGAAATTTTATATGATTCAATGTAGTTATCGACAATTATCAAAATTTTACTCCCTCAGTCCTTTTATTTTATTATTATTTCCTATCCACTAATTCGGATATTTTTTTTCTTCATTTTGCTCTGTTTTATGCAAACGTCAGTTTCATATACAGAAGTTGCCGAAAAATTGGCAGAGTTGACAAAAAATATTTAGACGCTTAAACAATTGTGTTTCAAAAGTTTTAACTATCCGAATTGATGGAGAATGCCTCATAAATGAATATAACATTTTTCGTATGTGTAATTATAGAAGATTTTACGTATAAAAATATAAACTTATCCGATTTACATCGGCTTTTATATTTAAAAAAAAATGAACGAGGTAACTTGAGATTTTGTTTGCTTATTTTTTTTTGTTTTGTTTTAAGGAAAAATATATATCCCAGGTGTGTCTAAAAGAGAAGCGTACGTTTCATCCGATAGTCGAATAATAAATCAAGAGTTATTACAATAGTTTAGTCAGTGAGGCTGGTAAAGCTGGTCGTGCCTGTAGGGAGCTTCTACCGATATTGAATTCTCCAGAAATATTTCGCCATTGTGTGCAAGCACGTTCGTCCTTTCTACATCTGGGTATGAGGGCAGCCCAGCAGCAGCAGCAGCAGCAGCAGCGGAACACTGTGGAAAAGGTAGAGAGCTTCGGGCTTTCGTATAACGCAGACACTGCTAGACTAGAAAATCCCTTTTCAGCAACTTCACTTTTGCGTCAGCGTATGAATTCGTGGCATAGCTCACACATTGAGAAACCTCTTGAGTATGGTTAAAGATTAAATTTTCCTTCACACATATACAACACTACGTACATCATTTAAGCGCGTTTTTAAGGTGCTTCAAAAACACTTTTTTAAATCAATTTCCTTACCGCATAAAAATTCTCGCATCTCTTCAGGAGAATGTAATTGGAGGTGATATACCCGCGTAAAAATAATTATGTCAAATTGTGATCATAAATTTACATATCTCAAAAAGTGCCATTTTTGAGATGCGGTAAGACGAAAAATCTTGAAAAAATTCAAAGCGATTTTGAGATCGATTTGATACCAAGTTTATTTACAAATTTGAACGCAATTATTGTGCTTAACATTAATTGTACATTTAAAAGATCAAAATCAATTGTACATATCACGTTTATTGATATCAAATTATAATTTGATATCAGTAAACGTGATATCAAATCGATCTCAAAATCGCTTTCAAATTTTCTACGATTTTTCGTCATATCGCGTCTCAAAAATGATCACATAATTATTTTTACGCGGGTAAAGACTTTGTAGAAAATATAAATGTTTTGTATCAAAATGCTAGAAAATATCATGTCAAAAAATAGTTAAACATTTTTTGTCAAAATTATAGGAAACATTTTGTAAAATGAAAATCTACAATTTTCACACATCATTTATGAACATTTCGTGTAGAATTTCGGTGAAATGTTCAGAAATGTCAATTTGATTTTTGTATATCGTAAAATAAAGGAATTGATCATATTTTACCGTTTCGGTAATATTACGCAGTAGTAAATATCTGCATTATATTATCAACGGCTCTTAATGAAAGTGAAGTAACTCACGGAAATTATTCAAACTGGAGGTATCAGCGTTCAATTCCAAACTGACTCGTTTCACGATTCAGAAACGAACTAACTTATCTCAAATATCATTATTAAACTGACGTATCTGGGAAGGCATTCAGAAAATGCTAGAAAATATCTTGTCAAAAAATAGTCAAACATTTTTTTAAGTCTATTTATGCAGACATTAAAATGTATATTTTTATGCAGATATTTACTATTGGGTAATATTACCGAAATGGTAATATATGATCAATTCTTTTATTTTATGACATACAAAAACTAAATATACATTTCTGTACTTTTAACAGAAATTCTACATGAAATGTACATAAATGATGTGTGAAAATAGCCGATTTTCATTTTACAAATTATTTTATGAATTTTTGACATAAAAAATTTTTTTTACTGTTTTAACAAGATCCCGTGCAGAAATTAGTTCGGGCAGCCGCGATTAAATAAGGGGCCTTTATAGGTATAAACATGGCATCCACAATAGGGAATCTACTCTAGAGAACCCTACTAGGCTCAACAGAGGCGGCCACGACAAACTTCGGGGCCTAATCAGGCTTAAATGTGGAACCCTCACTACACTGAGAGAAAATTATGGTATTAGTAACTATAAAGTGACAACTATTTACTTATGGTTAGTACAACAATTTTTTTATAGTTGACACAACTATCAAATAGTTACTATAACTAGCAATTAGTTGCATGTAATAAAAATGAATAGCTGTCATTTTATAGTTGACTGTACTATTACGATTTCTCTGAGTGTACACGGAAAGAAAAAAGTAGTTGTGAAAACTGATTTATCGGTCCTGACAACCAATCGAAATAGTTAGAATAGCGCCAACTACTCGGTCGGTTGAAGAAACTGTAACCTCGTTGGTAGAGTATCGATAGTAACAATGACCAGCTGAGATCATAACCTCAACTCATCAGTTGGTTGACGTAACGAATCATTTGGATTGGATAGCAGCCGTGATAGTTGCAGGAACCAAGTTGTTGGTTATACGTACTATTTATTGCTACCAATCGAAAAAAATTAAGACTACGATTTCGATTTAGTTTTAGTAACTAACACGCGGCACAGCATATGCTAGAATTGGTAGACAGAACTATTTTTTTCTTTCCGTGTAGGGTCGCCCATATTGAGCCTCTAAAGGCCCCGTACTTCAAGCATAACTAGCCTAGTAGGGCCCCTAGTAGAACTGGGGCAAACTAGAAAGGGCCAAGTCAGAGCCCCAACTATTTTTCTACACGGGATATTTTCTAGCATTTTGATACAAAAAATTTCTATTTTTTCCAAACTCTTTATGTCATCTTAAATTACACTCTCCCGAAGAGATGCGAGAATTTAGCTGAGGTAAGGAAATAGATGTTCTCCAGTTTCATTAATAGCCATCCATATATTTGTTCTTCGGTGTGTGGAGAAAAAAATGGCTCGCAAAGGTTCAGTACGATGTTTGCCAATACATGTTATGAAATTTGCTCGTATATCGCTTGGGAGCGTCGACTTGTATATTTGCAAAGGGACATCCATCGCATAAGACGCTGGAAGGAAATTGCCAGAGTCTCTGGCGGATGAGCAGCGAGGAACTACGAGATCTTGAAGCCAACAAGAGAGAGAGAGAGAGAGAGAGAGAGAAAGTGGAGTTCATTAGCGGCGAGCATCTGGCATAACTCAAGAGTCAAGAGTTGGCCGTTTGTGAATCATCCTTCGTGTCTCGAATGTGGCGGCAGCAGCGGCTTAAGGAGCTGAACGGGCATGGGTCGCACTGCTGGGTGGAATATACGTACGTGCCTCTGGCTGTTGGAGGGTGTGGGCGTTACTCGTCCTCCTCGTGTCTGGAATTTGGCTCTAGAGAGGACCTCCCAACGTAGGAGACTGGAGCCCTGGAGAGAACGTAACTTTAAGGGCATGTCGACGTTGAGCGCATCTAGTAATTTCCTCTCTACTATAGATCCGCGTATATGCTACTTCGCGCTTCCTCTACTTTGCTGTATGCGGATATTTCATGTGTGCACCAAGGGAAAATATGTGCGTGCTTGTCAGCCGATCGATGTGAATACTGCTACTGGCATTACCCATTAATCTCTATCATTTTCGATTGAAACACCAGCGTCGATATATTTTCCCTCGCTGAACATGAATTTCCTATTTATTACTTCGAGGAATTCATTTTTTCACTCTAAAAATCCTGAATACCGATATTTCTTCGATATTTTCGATTTTTTTTGTCTTTCGGACTCTTTTAAAGTTGTAGGTTGACATTTATGGTCGTTTTGATGAACATTTTGATTATGATAAACTGTTGCCATCCTCTAATCATTTCCCGTGTAGAAAAATAGTTGGGGCTCTGACTTGGGCCTTTCTAGTTTGCCCCAGTTCTATTAGGGGCCCTACTAGGCTAGTCACGCTTGAAGTACGGGGCCTTTAGAGGCTCAATATGAGCGACTCTAGTGAGGGTTCCACATTTAATCCTGATTAGGCCCCGAAGTTTGTTGTGCCCGCCTCTGTTGAGCCTGTTCTAGAGTACACGGAAAGAAATGTTTGGTTGTGGCAACTACGTTTTCGATTTGCTGTACACAATGTCTAAAAAATTAGTTGCCTCAACCATATCGAACAGTAACCTCAACTATTCACGATTAGTTCTCGATTAGATTAGTTAGGTTAACTAATCCAATCGTTGGGACTACCACTCAAATAGTTGGGACTACCATTCGCATCGTCGGTATTATCATTCGAATCCGTCGGTATTACCATTTGAGTTGCTAGAGAAATAGAATAATCGATTGGTTGTGTCAACTCATTTCTTGGTTATGGCAACTAATCTTTTTTTCCGTGTAGATTCCCTATTGTGGATGCCACGTTTATACCTAAAAAGGCCCCTTATTTAATCGTGGCTGCCCGAACTAATTTCTGCACGGGTTTTATCAAGTCAGATTAGCATTTCGGCTGTTCCCTAGTGGACGTTAATATACGGGACATTTCCCGACTCTTTTAATTGTTTTGTTTTGTTTTTTTCTTACTGGATGCCATACCGATTTATTTTGCCTCGCTGAATACGAATTTGCGATTGATTCATTCTTTCGAGAAATTATTTTGTACTTTCTTATCACGTATAAAGTATGTAAAAAGAGAAAATATTGCAATTAAAAAAAAATCGACTAATTCATTTTTTTTCAGGAGGTGACATAATTTTTTTGTATTTTTATCTCTTTCGTACTAATTTGGTCAGATCGGCTAGCTTTGCACTTAGATTCGACCACTTGGAGAAAAAGTGATACAAAAAATTTCTCGTTTATCGTAATCGAATCGTATCCTCGCAGTGAAGGTGATTTTATAATGAATACACTGGGTCTTTTTTTAAAATCTTACACTGAGAGAAGAGTTTGTTAACAGTTAACAAATCTTGGTTAAATATGGCGAAATGAACCATTTAGTTATTCTTATTGAATCTCACTTGAGCTAAATAAAATTTGCTTGTCGCAAATGAAGCTCGTTGACATTTGTTAATAGTTAACAAATCTTATTTGGCTCAAGTGAGATACAATAAGAATAACTAAATGGTTCATTTCGCCATATTTAACCAAGATTTGTTAACTGTTAACAAACTCGTCTCTCAGTGTAGTGTCAAATTTAGTGATGTTGAACCGTGAACAGACGAGTGATAATAAAATATTAATAAACCAAAAGGTATTTCGCTTCTATTGTCTTCGCGGTGTAAAATTGCTTCTCTTGCGAGGAAACTCAATGAGAACGGAAAATTTCAACCAGTTTCGGTGCTGGTGGGTGGTCGTCTTGCTTAGAACCTTGTTCTCGTGTCAAGTTTAGTACCACACCGAGAGAGTTTCCCTGCTCAAGGGAACTATTAAGGGAAAACCACATATTCCCCTACGCGTTAAAAGGAATTGTTAGTTTTCCTCTGTAAATTAGAATAAACTGCAACGAGACTGAAGCAGTAAGTGCTTTACACGTGCTGGCAAAAACCACAATCTTATTATCGATTTGTAGTATCGTCGAGGCTTTGTTCTCAAAATAAAATCCTTTAAAATAAAAACAACGTTTATACAGAACGGCATTTTTTTTTGTTACGATATTCAAAGTGACAAGATATTTTGCAAATTAAATAAACATAAATAATCTTTTATCGGATTAATAAAATGCAACTTGAGGTAATCAACCTTTGAACATGTATCGCTTTATTTGACGAATACAAAATTTGGAATGTCTAAAATTTGGAATGACTTATATCTAGAAATTCCAGAATTGTGAAAATTAAAATAACGAAAGATAAGTTGCTTGAACTTTTTTAATTTCAAAAGATCACGATGTTGAATAATTGTTTGTTAGGCAATTACCTTATTCAAACACTTATTTATTTGAATAATTATTTGTTTTTTTTATTTATTCGAACAATATTCAAATAATCATTTGTTTTATTTATTTATTCGAATAATATTCGAATCTCATTATTCAAACACTTATTTATTCGAATATTATTCGAATATTATTCGAATAAATAAACGTTTGAATAATGAGATTGCGAAACAAAGAATTGTTCGACATAGTGATATTTCCAAATAAAAAAATTCAAGAAACTTATCTTTCGTTATTTTAATTTGCAAAACTCTGGAATTTCTGGATATTAGTCATTCCAAATTTAGTCCCCACCCCGAACAGAAAAGTTAGAAACATTTGTTATACGTTATAAGTGTCTTCAAGTTTCCGGTAAGTTTATTTATTCAATATTTTGTTCAATTAAATTTACTTTTTTAAGGAACTTGATTCTGATATGACGACTGACTTCTCGACGTGGAATAATGCATTGCGAGTGAATCAGCACGAAGAGGGGATTATCGAAAAGTGTGAAGAGTCGAATCTGGCAGCAACATCAGCAGTGTAAAGATCTTGGTGAAGTTTTTCGTGAAAAGGATTATCCCCTGGAAGTAGCTCGGGGCCTAATTGGTCCCAACGCTGAGACTCGACTGCTGGTACTGCTGGTGCGGAGTCGGTAGTCCATGAGCTTGGAGCATTTAGTACTGCTCTGCTTCTACTTTTCCTCCTTAGAGATGGTCTCACTTGGCCAGCTGCAGCATCAGGATCGAATAAAAACTCCATAAAGTCTGACAGTTCTCGGCGTCAGCATGGAAGGATGAGAAGAGACTTTCAGACCAACGTCTCCGTCGCTATGCGCTGGAAAACGACGCTCGACGTGAATTCTATCTCTCCTCGAAGAACATTTCACTATTTTAACTTGCGCTTTAACGCTTCAAGGCGTTTTCAGTCTCGTTATCGCCCTGATTCGTTCGTTAAATTTTTCGCAACTTCGTCTCTCGTAATTTCGTTATTTTACCTTCGCCTCGTTGTACGTGCCAAGTACAGCTGCAAGCACTATGAAGATTCTGTATTTTTCCATCGGAAGATGATTGAAAAACAAAAAAAAAACAGAATCAAGAATAATTGGTCACTGGATTGTGATGTATAGACCGGCATCGAACAGATTGGATGTACAAAAATATCTCGACCTCAATACAGAATCTCTAAAAACGTACTGAACTGAAAAGTGCTAAATAACCCGCGTTAGCTATGAATTAATTCACGTGTAAGCACTTGAAAGGGAATAGCCGATGAAAGGCGAATATTTTTCGCCTTTCACAGAGTCAAGCCTCTTTTCCACATACCAACCGGCTTAACAAAATTTAATCATCCACTAAACCTTTGGGAATTCAAATGAAAAACTTTTTTGAATGGTTCAAAAGGTTCATATGATCTTTCAGATGTTTTATAGCTTAGTAACCGGCGGAGTATTTTTTATAACCAAGTTCTCCACATAATTTGAGAGTTGGTACGACCGAATATTGGAAAATATTGAGCAAGTTGTCCTAACCTCAGAGTGAAATTTATTATAACTTATCAGTTTTCCTGGTGAATTATAATTTTGTCCGTCGTATTAGAATTTTCTATGTTCCCAGTTTGGAGGTTGATTCGTCGATGTTTGCTAACGCCGCTAGATTGTATCAACCGTCACGAATCGTGCGATTAATGTTTGTCCAAGAGCAAAGGCTCTCGATTCGAAAAGCATGGGTTTGCCTGTAGTAAAGTAATTTCAGTGGGTATTTTTGATAACCAAACTCTCCCCATAATTTAAGATTTGGTACAACCAAATATTGGAAAATATTGAGCAAAATGTCGTAGCCTCGGAATGAAATTTATTGTAATCTATGAGTCATCCTGGTGAATTATAATTTTGTCCATCGTATTGGAATTTTCAATGTTCCCAGTTTGGAGGTTGATTCGTTTATGTTTGCTAACGTCGCTAGATTGTATCAACCGTCACGAATCGTGCGATTAATGTTTGTCCAAGAGCAAAGGCTTTCGAATCGAAGAGCATGGGTTTGCCTGTAGGAAAGTAATTTCAGTGATTATTTTTCCCATCCAAATTTCGACCAATGGAATTGCACCATTCGACGTCACGTGGGGCAAGCTACACGGTATTATACTGATAATTTTTTGATAATTTTGCGTGTTGGTTATATATATAAAACAAAAAATCATTTAGCCGCGTCAACCATCTGTCAAACTGACAGATTGAATTTTATTGTGGCAGTCAAAGGGTTTTTATTTGATATGAGTAGGTTTGTAGTTGAATCCTTGCAAACTATTGATGAAAAAGTAAAGGGAAATGTCCCTGTTAATACGATTAAATCGAAAACCTCAGTCTGGAATCAATATACAAATGTCTATAACAATTGTGTATTTAACTGCAATCCTTTAAACATGAATTAAAAGGTTTTTGTTCCGATTATGAAATTTCCTTGTCGGAATGATAATTTTTGTCTCATGGTGCAATTCCATTTGTCGCAATTTGAATAGAAAAAATAATCCCCCGAATACCACTCGAGCTTCGAAATTAATCTGATATTTCCCTCCAGGTTCCCCGCAAACACATAAACTCGTCAAGTTTTCCAGAAAAATCACTCATGCTACGCGCTCGTGATTTTTTAACCTGGAAATCTTGACTCGTTCATTTGTTTGCAACGAACCTGTCAGGAAATATCCGATAATTTCAAAGCTCTTGTGATATTACAAGTGAGTATTTTTTATAACCAAGATCTTCACATAATTTAAGATTTGGTCCAATCAAATATTAGAAAATTTAGGAGCAAATTGTCCTGGCCTCATAATGAAATTTATTATAATCTATGCGCTTTCCTGGTGAATTATAATTTCGTCCGTCGTATTAGAATTTTCTATGTTCCCAGTTTGGAGGTTGACTCGTCGATGTCTGCTAACGCCGGTAGATTTCATGAACCATCACGAGTCATGCGATTAATGTTTGTCCAAGAGCAAAGCCTCTCGATTCGAAGAGCATGGGTTTGCCTGTAGGAAAGTAATTTCATTGACTATTTTTTATAACCAAATTCTCCTTTGATTTGGTACAACCAAATATTAGAAAATATTGAGCAAATTGTCCTAGCCTCAGAATGAAATTTATTATAATCTATGAGATTTCCTGGTGAATTATAATTTCGTCCATCGTATTAGAATTTTCTATGTTCCCAGTTTGGAAGTTGACTCATCGATGTTTGCTAACGCTGTTAGATTGTATGAACCGTCACGAATCGTGCGATTAATGTTTGTCCAAGAGCAAAGGCTCTCGATTCGAAAAGCATGGGTTTGCCTGTAGTAAAGTAATTTCAGTGGGTATTTTTGATAACCAAACTCTCCCCATAATTTAAGATTTGGTACAACCAAATATTGGAAAATATTGAGCAAAATGTCGTAGCCTCGGAATGAAATTTATTGTAATCTATGAGTCATCCTGGTGAATTATAATTTTGTCCATCGTATTGGAATTTTCAATGTTCCCAGTTTGGAGGTTGATTCGTTTATGTTTGCTAACGTCGCTAGATTGTATCAACCGTCACGAATCGTGCGATTAATGTTTGTCCAAGAGCAAAGGCTTTCGAATCGAAGAGCATGGGTTTGCCTGTAGGAAAGTAATTTCAGTGATTATTTTTCCCATCCAAATTTCGACCAATGGAATTGCACCATTCGACGTCACGTGGGGCAAGCTACACGGTATTATACTGATAATTTTTTGATAATTTTGCGTGTTGGTTATATATATAAAACAAAAAATCATTTAGCCGCGTCAACCATCTGTCAAACTGACAGATTGAATTTTATTGTGGCAGTCAAAGGGTTTTTATTTGATATGAGTAGGTTTGTAGTTGAATCCTTGCAAACTATTGATGAAAAAGTAAAGGGAAATGTCCCTGTTAATACGATTAAATCGAAAACCTCAGTCTGGAATCAATATACAAATGTCTATAACAATTGTGTATTTAACTGCAATCCTTTAAACATGAATTAAAAGGTTTTTGTTCCGATTATGAAATTTCCTTGTCGGAATGATAATTTTTGTCTCATGGTGCAATTCCATTTGTCGCAATTTGAATAGAAAAAATAATCCCCCGAATACCACTCGAGCTTCGAAATTAATCTGATATTTCCCTCCAGGTTCCCCGCAAACACATAAACTCGTCAAGTTTTCCAGAAAAATCACTCATGCTACGCGCTCGTGATTTTTTAACCTGGAAATCTTGACTCGTTCATTTGTTTGCAACGAACCTGTCAGGAAATATCCGATAATTTCAAAGCTCTTGTGATATTACAAGTGAGTATTTTTTATAACCAAGATCTTCACATAATTTAAGATTTGGTCCAATCAAATATTAGAAAATTTAGGAGCAAATTGTCCTGGCCTCATAATGAAATTTATTATAATCTATGCGCTTTCCTGGTGAATTATAATTTCGTCCGTCGTATTAGAATTTTCTATGTTCCCAGTTTGGAGGTTGACTCGTCGATGTCTGCTAACGCCGGTAGATTTCATGAACCATCACGAGTCATGCGATTAATGTTTGTCCAAGAGCAAAGCCTCTCGATTCGAAGAGCATGGGTTTGCCTGTAGGAAAGTAATTTCATTGACTATTTTTTATAACCAAATTCTCCTTTGATTTGGTACAACCAAATATTAGAAAATATTGAGCAAATTGTCCTAGCCTCAGAATGAAATTTATTATAATCTATGAGATTTCCTGGTGAATTATAATTTCGTCCGTCGTATTAGAATTTTCTATGTTTCCAGTTTCGAAGTTGACTCATCGATGTTTGCTAACGCCGTTAGATTGTATGAACCGTCACGAATCGTGCGATTAATGTTTGTCCAAGAGCGAAGGCTCTCGATTCGAACAGGGTGGGTTTGCCTGTAGTAAAGTCCGTCGGAGAGTTACCTCGGTGCGGCGGCTGAGAAAATTGTAATTACAGGTGCTTGGTCGAACCGCACCCTTCAGAGTAGATGGGACGTCGACGACGCTCTACATTTCGGGTGAATGGGGATGGGTTCTACTTTGGTGGTAGATGGTGCTCGTCGCGTTACCATTAGAAACCGCAACTGTGGTTTCCACGCTAGAGTTTACCGAGTTGCGAGGTATATACGTGCTAAACCTTCGTTTAGCCCCTTCCTCCCTTCACGCTTCCTCAGAATATAGCTAAACGCGCGCGCCAGTCATCGAGAGATGCGAGTTCGCCTTTGCCAACACGCCCGAGCAACTTCACAACTCCGGAAATAACCTTTAAAGGTACGCGCGAGGTGAGGGCCACCGACCTAGTACTTTGCTACTTCGGTTAAACAATTTTAGTGAGTTTCACATCGGTGTTAGTTGGCTTGAAAATCTTTACGACCAAGTATCGGAGAAAATTTGAGGTTTCTCAAGTTTCACGAGTGTTCATTGTCAACGAAATTCGTCGTGGTGACGTTCGATTACTGTTCTATTTTTTATATTATTTTCCAACGGGTACGAACAGTTTTTTTAAATCAAATATTCTTTATCATACAAGTACCGTGAATCGAAAAATTTTCACACTTTGATATTATTTTGCATTGTCTAACCCATTACTTCTCGACTGAAAACTTAGTTTCTTTTTTATTTGCCAGATTAAAAAAAGAAAAGCTACGTTTAAATTCCAATATATCTAAATTTTGATTTCTGAATATTTGTTTTAAAGAATTTTCACACTTTGATGTTGTTTTTCATTGGCTAATGCACTTATTTCTCGACTATAAACTTTGTTTCTCTTCTGTTTCCTAGATATTTAAAAAAAGTGCTAAGTTCAAATTTCAATATATCTAAATTTTGATTTCTGAATATTTGTTTGAAAGATTTTTCACACTTTGATATTGTTTTGCGTTGGCTAATTCACTTACTTCTCGATTGAAAACTTTGTTTCTCTTCTGTTTCCTAGATATTTTTAAATAGAAAAGCTACGTTTAAATTCCAATATATCTAAATGTTGATTTCTGGATATTTATTTTAAAGAATTTTGACCCTTTGGTATTGTTTTGCATTGGTTAATGCACTTACTTTTCGACTGAAAACTTTGTTTCTCCTCTGTTTCCTGGATATTTAAAAAAAAAGCTACGTTTAAATTCCAATATATCTAAATTTTCATTTCTGAATATTTGTTTTAAAGAATTTTAACACTTTGATATTGTTTTGCATTGGCTAATCCACTAACTTCTCGACTGAAAACTTTGTTTCTCTTCTGTTTGCTAGAATTTTTTAAAAGAAACGTTCCGTTTAAATTCCAATATATCTAAATGTTGATTTCTGAATATTTGTTTTAAAGAATTTTTACACTTTGATATTGTTTTGCCTTGGCTAATTCACTTACTTCTCGATTGAAAACTTTGTTTCTCTTCTATTTCCTAGATATTTTTAAAAAGAAAAGCTACGTTTAAATTCAAATATATGTAAATGTTGATTTCTGAATATTGGTTTTCAAGAATTTTCACACTTTGATATTGTTTTGCATTGCCTAATCCACTAACTTCTCGACTGAAAACTTTGTTTCTCTTCTGTTTCCTAGATATTTAAAAAAAGTGCTAAGTTCAAATTTCAATATATCTAAATTTTGATTTCTGAATATTTGTTTTAAAGATTTTTCACACTTTGATATTGTTTTGCATTGGCTAATTCACACTTACTTCCCGATTGAAAACTTTGTTTCTCTTCTATTTCGCAGATTTTTTAAAAAGAAAAGCTACGTTTAAATTCCAATATATGTAAATTTTGATTTCTGAATATTTTTTTAAAAGAATTTTCATACTTTGATATTGTTTTGCATTGACTAATTCACTTACTTCTCGACTGAAAACGTTGTTTCTCTTCTATTTCCTAGATATTTTTAAAAAGAAAAGCTACGTTTAAATTCCAATATAACTAAATTTTGATTTCTAAATATTAGTTTTCAAGAATTTTCACAATTTGATATTGTTTTGCATTGGCTAATTCACTTACTTCTCGATTGAAAACTTTATTTCTTTTCCGTTTCCTAGATCTTTTTTAAAGAAAAGCTACGTTTCAATTCCAATATAACTAAATTTTGATTTCTGAATATTTGTTTTAAAGAATTTTCACAATTTGATATTGTTTTGTATTGGCTAATCCACTTCTGGACTGAAAACTTTGTTTCTCTTCTGTTTCCTAGATATTTTTTAAAGAAAAGCTACGTTTCAATTCCAATATATCTAAATTTCGATTTTTGAATATTTGTTTATCGGCAATCGACTCTTTTACGGCTATCTTAAATTATTTTGTTGCATTGTTTTAAATTATTTTATTAATTGACGATTAATTCACAGACTGCAAATATGTGTACTTATTACGGGCTTATTTAAAAACAATTATTGATACAGTAAGCAAACTTAGTTCGCTAGATGAAAGCGCAGCATCGAATAAGAGTAACGAGTTACATTTATCTACGAGAGATGAATGCCGATGATTTATCGCTCCCGGAATTGCAAATATATCTAAATTTTGATTTTTGAATATTTGTTTATCAGTCATCAACTTTTTTACGTCAATGTTAAATTATTTAATTACATTGCTTTAAATTATTTTATTAATTGACGATTAATTCACGGACTGCAAAAATGTGCACTTATTACGGGATTATAAAAAAGAAATTATTGATTCATTGAGCAGAATTAGTTCGCTAGATGAAACCGCAGCATCGAATAAGAATAACGGGTCACATTTATCTATGTGAGATGAATGCCGATGGTTTATCGTTCGTGGAATTACGAATGATTGTAATTTACAATGTCTATCTGCACTGGAGGAAAGAACCGAGGACATCTTAGGATGCCCCGGCACGTTCGATGTCGCCCGGGGATGTAACTCGTCGAGGGATATCTCGGATATTCCTCACTGTGTTTCTTCTTCTTATCAGCATCGATCCGACGTCGCTTACTCCCTTTCCTATTTTCTCTTCTCTACTCACAGAGCTTTCTCGTTTATTTATTATTGGTCCAACACCAGAGGCGTGAACGGCATTTCTCAATGGAATATTCCATGACTGCTAGATAAAACTCTTGTATATTCTTTGCATTGCCATTCATCACATAAAAGAAGAAAAAACGACGAAAAGAAAAATTAATACACGGAAAAAAAATTTTGGTTGTGGCAACTACGTTTTCGATTTGCTGTACACAGTGTCTAAAAAATTAGTTGCCTTCACGATTAGTTCTCGATTGGATAAGTTAGGTTAACTAATCCAATCGATTGGATTAGTTAGGTTAACTAATCCAATCGTTTGGATTAGTTAGGTTAACTAATCCAATCGTTTGGATTAGTTAGGTTAACTAATCCAATCGTTGGGACTACCACTCGAATAAGGTAAACGGCCCTGCTTGTGACCCTGCCTCGGTTTATGACCCCCGATAGCTATTTTACACTGTCATAAATGTAATTTACGTCGAATTTTAACCTTATTATCGCCAAATTAAAGAGCTTTTTTAATAGTTTTTTTCTGCAATAAACAAATTTCGTAACAAATTCCTAGACGGAGCTCACTAAGTGCATCGGTCGCGTATTTGATCGTTTCCATTCTTAAGTAAGTATAATACAACATAACAATTATATGAAAATGATCACAATAATTAGCTTTATTGACAAGAAATAGAATACTTAAGCTATTGATTAGTTTTTCCCGTAAACTCAAAGGGTCAATAACTCCCAACGTAATTGTGGTTATTGACGTGGTTGCTGACCCTCTCAATATTTACGAATTTTACTTGTTGCTGAAAATTAGGTTAGGATTGAATACTGTATAAATTTCAACATTTAACGTTATTATGGTTTCGTTTTCATTTAATTATCGATATTTTTTCCAAATAGGAGTTCGAAAAACCCGGATAGGTGTCAGAAACCCAGTACACGCGAGGGTCACAAACTACGACATGAGTGGTTCTGCAGGGTCAGGAACCCCGGCAGTAGACAAGCAATATTTAAATAATATTTTTATTAATATTCTCAACATTTTGCCTTTGAAGAATAGTCGAATCTGTTTCAGAAGGTTTTAATGCACGTATTGAAAACGTTCATTTTCAGTTTAACAATATCACGAATCTGTAAATAACAGAAAATCGACCCCGCTGCTCTAAAGGTGTCACAAACTGGGCCGTTTACCTTAGTTGGGACTACCATTCGAATTGTCGGTATTATCATTCGAATCGTTGCTATTACCATTTAAGTTGCTAGGGAAATAGAATAATCGATTGGTTGTGTCAACTCATTTCTTGGTTATGGCAACTAATCTTTTTTTTCCGTGTATAATTAAGTATTTATTTGAAGTTTCAGTGAGGTAATCCCTCAATTTGTGTCACAATATTTATCGCTCAATGATGATAATGCGAAGCAACATACGGAAATGAAATGCCGTCATAAGCAAACGGACTAACAGAGAGTAAATTTTGCGCTTGAATTAATTAATTCATTAATCAATTCACCGAGAGTGAAAATTGCATTTAATAGCTGTACAAAATTGTCACAGCGTTCTGTAGAAATTGAAACTAGCTGAATTAAGAACAAGTGCCGCAGGGACAAAAATAATATATCTCGATTTGTGCTCTGCAACTTTTCCGCAATTGCGGTACAACGAATTGCTCCACCTATTTTTAATTCTCAAGCTTTTACATTCTGTAAAAAATTTCGTATCAGTGTTCATATACATTATTATTGTTGTTTTTGTTTTTTTGTGTACGCTATGGTCCTTAGGGAATTAAAAATTCCAGGATCTTAATGACCATACAGATATATTTACAAGAATTTTAATTATAATATGTGAGGTAATCCCTCAATTTGTGTCACAATATTTATCGCTCAATGATGATAATGCAAAGCAACATACGGAAATGAAATGCCGTCATAAGCAAACGGACTAACAGAGAGTGAATTTCACGCTTGAATTAATTAATTCATTAATCAATTCACCGTGAGTGAAAATTGCATTTAATAGCTGTACAAAATTGTCACAGCGTTCTGTAGAAATTGAAACTAGCTGAATTAAGAACAAGTGCCGCAGGGACAAAAATAATATATCTCGATTTGCGCTCTGCAACTTTTCCGCAATTGCGGTACAACGAATTGCTCCACCTATTTTTAATTCTCAAGCTTTTACATTCTGTAAAAAATTTCGTATCAGTGTTCATATACATTATTATTGTTGTTTTTGTTTTTTTGTGTACGCTATGGTCCTTAGGGAATTAAAAATTCCAGGATCTTAATGACCATACAGATATATTTACAAGAATTTTAATTATAATATGGGAAATTATTGGAAAAGTACACAAACTAACTGACGAGAAAAATATATGACAAAGCGGCGGAGTCTGTCCTACATTTTCAACGATATAGTATATAATTTATAGTTGAATTTCGCGGGAAGCGCATGCATGTTTCAGCATCGATGAAGTCCGCATATGAGGGATGAATGAAAAGCTTGGTTAAAAGGAATTGTTAGTTTTCCTCTCTAAATTAGAATAAACTGCAACGAAACTGAAGCAGTAAGTGCTTTGCACGTGCTCGTAAAAACCACAATCTTATTATCGATTTGCAGTATCGTCGAGGCTTTGTTGTCAAAATAAAATACTTTAAAATAAAAACAACGTTTATACAGAACAGCATTTTTTTGTTGCGATATTCAAAGTGACAAGATATTTTGCAAATTAAATAAACATAAATAATCTTTTATCGGATTAATAAAATGCAACTTGAGGTAATCAACCTTTGAGCACGTATCGCTTTATTTGACGAATACAAAATTTGGAATGTCTAAAATTTTGAATGACTTATATCTAGAAATTCCAGAATTGTGAAAATTAAAATAACGAAAGATAAGTTGCTTGAATTTTTTAATTTTAAAAGATAACGATGTTGAATAACTGTTTGTTAGGCAATTACCTTATTCAAACACTTATTTATTTGAATAATTATTTGTTTTTTTTATTTATTCGAACAATATTCAAATAATTATTTATTTTATTTATTTATTCGAATAATATTCGAATCTCATTATTCAAACACTTATTTATTCGAATATTATTCGAATAAATAATATTCGAATATTATTCGAATAAATAAATGTTTGAATAATGAGATTGCCAAACAAAGAATTGTTCGACATACTGATATTTCCAAATTAAAAAATTCAAGAAACAGTGTTCTGTAGAAATTGAGACTAGCTGAATTAAGAACAAGTGCCGCAGGGACAAAAATAATATATCTCGATTTGTGCTCTGCAACTTTTCCGCAATTGCGGTACAACGAATTGCTCCACCTATTTTTAATTCTGAAGCTTTTACATTCTGTGAAAAATTTCGTATCAGTGTTCATATACATTATTATTGTTGTTTTTGTTTTTTTGTGTACGCTTTGGTCCTTAGGGAATTAAAAATTCCAGGATCTTAATGACCATACAGATATATTTACAAGAATTTTAATTATAATATGGGAAATTATTGGAAAAGTACACAAACTAACTGACGAGAAAAATATATGACAAAACGGCGGAGTCTGTCCTACATTTTCAACGATATAGTATATAATTTATAGTTGAATTTCGCGAGAAGCGCATGCATGCTTCCGCATCGATGAAGTCCGCATATGAGGGATGAAAAGCTTGGATAATGGAAGATTAGCCGTAATTACGGGAAATGTGCTCTTCCTCTCTACGAATGAATCAATCCTTCCGGATTTAGTGCGCATATCGGCGAAAGGGATAAATATCGAATGACATCTATATTCTACGCCATAGATATCCGGCTAGAGATGTAATCGGGAACAGATAGGGCTGACAGAGCTATTCAGGTTCAGGCCCAACTTCGGATTCTAATGGATTTATTTTTTTGTTATCTTCTAAATCGCTTCGATAAGATTTAAGTAATGCATTCTTCTGAATTTTGCTCCTCATAGAGGAAGCTTTGTTTTCGTCCGTAATATTTTTTTCGCGTTTTTTATGTTAGTACACTTAAAATGGTCTAAAACGTGGAGAAAAGTGGTTTAGAAAAAAATGTATGGATGGATGTACGTGTGTGTATATGTGTGGCTGTCACTCAAAATCCGAACTTACATATCTGAAGAACTGCTTTAATAATCGAGGTGAAATTTTGCAAACATATGAAGCAGATCGACGTCTTTGTTTAATGCAATTTTCAAAAAAATTCAAAAATGCGTTCATATTTTAATTGACTGCAATTTTCAAAAAATATCTGTACGCTCTCTAGTGTCCACAAATTTTTAGCTATTGAGCTAAATAATTTTTTTCTGGATTAATCTATGTTAAAGGAGGATCGGTATTGAATTTGGAATGAATCTATAAAAAAGTTCGGTTTTTATAGGATTCTGAATTTTTCAAAAAAATATTTGTTTTACTCTAACTCATGTCAAATCTCATCAAATCAACTGAAATTTTCTACAGATGAAAAATAACATTCACCGCTGCTACCTACCAAATTTGGTTGTGATCGGTAAAGCGGTTTGGATTTTACGTGATTTTGAATTTTTCAAGAACTGTACACTGAGAAAAAAAAATGTTAGAATGAACTAAATCGGCGTTCACCCTCGTTCAAATGAATTTTTAGTTGGTATAACAAATATTTTGGTACCGCAAATATATTTTAGTCAAATGAATCAAATAATTATTGAAGAAACTAAACATTTGGTTGTCCTAAACGAGAAATTCATTTGAACGAGGGCAAACGCCGATTTAGTTAATTTCTACATTTTTCTTCTCAGTGTATAGGTAGCGACAAAAATTGCAAAATAGAACTTTGCACATTGTTTCCTCATTCATTTTCATTTTTTACAAAGTTTCCTCTATGAGGAAGCCAAAATTGATAAATAACCTTACTCATAGAGGTGACTTTGTGAAAAATGAAAATTAATGAAGAAGCAATGTGCATTCTTTTTTTTAGAATGAGAACATCACAAATCATAAGAGCATTTGTTTGCATTTGTATCTCCTTGTATATCCTCAATTGCTTATCTGTCTCAAGTTCTCTGTGATGAATGTCGAAGCTCTACCTGGCAATTTCTCGAGACAGTCTGGTGTGGGTGTATATATGTGTGTGTGTGTACGTGTGTGTGTAGAGAATCTCTGGCCATTAATCAAGAAGCGACGTGAAGACGTAGCAATCCCTATCTGCCTGGTGCAGTCGAAGGCTATTCACTCTCTACTCCTTTGGTCAGTCGGTCGAATCAGCGGAATGTGCAATTAACAGGCCAATGCTACTCAGCATCAACGCTTCCATTCACTTGTCACCGTCCTCCTACCTTGCGCTATAATTCTGCACACATATACAGAAGCTCGGAATAAGGGACGCGTAGCTAATCCGAGATGAAATGCACAATCTACGGAGCGACGTGTAGATATGTTCTTCTATCAAGATCGGATATTTGAATATCTAATAGAGACAGTCAGCAATCACCAGCTTATACGGAAAGAAAAGATTAGCTGCCATAACCAAAACAAGGATGCAAAGTAGAACCTTGCACATTGCTTTCTCATTATTTTTCGCTTCTTACAAAGCTACCTCTATGAGGAAGTATGTTATTCAATTTTTGGCTTCCTCATAGAGGAAACTTTGTAAAACGCGAAAAATAATGAGGAAGCAATGTGCAAGGTTCTACTTTGCATCCTTGTTTTAATTAGATAAATATACATGTTGTGGATTCGCTTTTTCTATTTCGTTATTACGTTATTTCGCGATTATTAGAGCGTTTCCGAAAGTGAATGTGATAATGTATATTTAAAAAAATCATTCAACATTCCATAAAATCAAAAATTTCATACCGTTCGTCACTAAATTATACATATATAATGGCTGAATATTGTTTCATTTATATACAAAATTTGAGCTCGCCATCTTAAGTTTTGCAAAAGTTACAATAGAGCGATAATGTCAATTTTTTGAAAAATTCAAAACATCATAATATTTGAACGGTTCAACCGATCTTAACCAAATTCAATAGCGATCACCGGCGTATGAAAGCTCACATTCATACTAATTTTAAGATCAATATCTCGAAAATTGAAAGAGTTATCGCGTAAACAGACATTTTTCAAAAAATTAAAAAAACGCGTAATAATTTAACGATGAAGTGGATTTTAACAAAAATCTGTATGAACGATGAGGCTTGATCCCTCTATCTATGGTCCAAATTTCAGTTTCATATCTCAAGGCATCCCCGAGTTATAAACACATACACACACACACATACACACACACACACATACACACACACACACACACACACATACAGACATTTTTTCTAAATCACTTCTCTCGACATTTTGGCCCACTTTGAGTGTACTGACATGAAAATCTCGAAAAAAAAAAATTTCATGAAAACAAAGCTTCCTCCACGAGGAAGCAAAATGAATTGATAACACAACCAATGGATAATTTTCTTTCCCTTACAACTCAAATGGTAGTGCCAATGATTCGTACGGTAGTCCCAACAATTCAAATGCCTGAGAGAAAAGCATATCGTTGATTCAACGATTTCACATGATAAAACGAATATAGGAAGGCTTGCAATGTTTTATGGTTGAAGCGATGATAATATGGTTCAATAAACGATACTTGCAAGATTATTGTAAACAAACGTTGAAATCGTATATGCAACGAAACGGCACATGTGAAACTATTAGAATAGTTTGATGATTGCTACTTTAATTATATTTGCTATAACCATAAAATATAGACGTTCCTCCTGGGAATTATAGTTTATAGTTAGTTTACCGTCGAGCTAACTATTTTTTTTTTTAAATTACCAGATTTTTCTCTCAGTATGGAAGGCCTAGTCATTGGATTGGTTAGGCTGACTAATCTTGCGAAAACTAATCGTGAATAGTAGAGATGACTATTCGATATGATTAGGGCAACTAATTTTTGAGGGCTTATGTACAACAAATTAAAAACGTAGTTGTCACAACCAAACAATTATTTCCGGGTACATATAAGAGAGCTACTACTAACGTATTTAGCGTAAATAGTACAAGGCGACGCCTAGTAAATCTTTGTATGTGTCTGGAAAAAAATGCCATGTTTCCACTTTGGATCCCGATTACTATACAAATCTGGGCATGAGTACTATATTTTCCTCTCGCTATAGCGAGTCAGGTTCTCCTCTCGATCAAACTGATATTTTGTTTGACATCCATTACCGCCAGATCAAACCGATTCTTCACTGTTGGAAAAGACTGAAAATTTTTATGCATAAACTCGTCATCCAAATTTAATGAACAATTTTGTGATATACAATTGATGTATTTTTGGGGTACAATTAAAGTAAATCATTAAAATTCTAGTTCTACTGTAAAATTAAAGTAAATTATTGAATTTGCGGTACCATGTATTAATTTTACAGCAAATACAATAATTCACTTTACTTTTAAAGTAAAGTTACTTGAATTTTTATAATTTGCTTAAATTTTACCGCAAAAGTACATTTTTTATACCGGAATTGAATATTAAATTCAGATGACAAGTTTATGAATAAATACTTCCAGTCTTTTTTAACAGTGTGGACTGAAAAAAAGGAAAAAAAAGTCCTGAACATGGGTGACTGCAAATTGGTGACTGTCTCCTCTTAAAATAGACACGTCCGCAGTTGCCGAGAGGTGTTGAGGTGCATAGTTGTTGAATTCGGCTTGCCTGCATGCTGCAAATATGTCTAGTGAGCTCTCACCGCGACCTCGCACTGCCGCATAAAAGTTAATGCCGTCAGATGGTTTGCGAATTGCGCGAAAACTAATTTTCTTCTGGTTATGTGTATGCCGACTATTTGGAGCGTCATATCCGCGCTGTCATAACCGGCTGAAAGGATTCGGCGTGTACGCTTCGAATCGCACCTCCAAAATTACACTCAACTCTGTTCGAAAGGATAACATTATCCTATACGCTCACTCAGCTTGGCTCGGTTTTATACTGTACTATTCATACGTGACGCTATAGGTATTATCCTGCTGCATGGAATGGCCCGCAGCAAGCGCTCTTCATATGCATTTAAGCTACGTGCAGGATATTTCCAACACAAACAGAATATCAAAGTTTTCAGAATATCAAAGCAACTTTGCACGTTCAATTTAAAAATCATAAGTGGAATTAAAAAATAAAATGATAAAACACTCAAATTATCGTATTACTTCTTCTTGTTTGCAAAATTGCTGAACTTTAACGGTAATCTTAAAAACAATAGCATTTTTAATGACCCAGAAGTTTTCTGCATCTGCAAAATTTCGACTTTGATCAGCTGTAACTAAGTAACGCGGCGGACAAAAATTTTTTCCCTAGGCAGGTTTTTGCGTCTCACCATTATCTATAAGCACGTTTTTTAGTTTTTTTTTCCGGCCAATATTTAAGAACGGGCGACAATTTCCATCGGCAATTTCGCGTCTTTTTGGTTGCCCCATTTTAGCGTCTCAACGATTGATGCAATAATTTTTTTCCCAAGGCAGATTTACTCGTTTTCCAAATATCTCCAGGTAATTTTCTCATTTTTTTTTGTTTTTTCGAAATTTCGCAATCAATTTTAGTTGCCCCATTTTAGCGTCTCAACGATTGACGCTAAAATTTTTTTCCCAAGGCAGATTTACTCGTTTCCCAAATATCTCCAGGTAATTTTCGCATTTTTTTTCTTTTTTTTTCGAAATTTCGCAATCAATTTTAGTTGCCCCATTTTAGCGTCTCGACGGTTGATGCAATAATTTTTTTCCCAACGCAGATTCACTCGTTTTCCAAATATCTCCAGGTAATTTTCGCGTTTTTTTTTCGAAATTTCGCAATCAATTTTAGTTGCCCCATTTTAGCGTCTCAACGGTTGATGCAATAATTTTTTTCCCAAGGCAGGTTTGTTCGTTTTCCAAATATCTCCAGGTAATTTTCGCATTTTTTTTTTTTAAATTTCGCAATCAATTTTAGTTTCAAGGCAGATTTATTCGTTTTGAGAATCTCTCCAGGTACACTTTTTTATTTTTATTTATTTTTTTAAATTGGCAGTCGTTTTGTCGACTTTTTTGCCGATGACCAGTTGAACCATTTCGCCTTTTCGTGCAATAAACATTTTTCTAACGTGTTTGTGTCCTGCGACAATCTCTACGTACTTTCTACATTTTCGTTTGTTTTTTTTTCGTTGATTTTTTTAAAATTGGCATTTAGTTTTGTCAATTTTGGCGTTTCGCCTGTTGTACGATTTCCCCTGGTATCGCGATTTATTTTTTCCCAAGGCAGTTACTTAATTACAGCTGATCAAAGTCGAAATTTTGCAGATGCAGAAATCTTCTGGGTCTTGTATTTTTATGAAAATCGTTTGGTGATAAAATATCGTTCTCTTCGATATCTTTGAGTTTATAAGATGTAGCAGCTTTCGTTTATAATAAGCTAATCCATAATACGATAGTCGTAAAATTCATCGTAGCCTCCGAAGAGAATTTTAGTCCCAGCGTTGGCAATCGCTATTAAGTTTGCAAACTAAAAGCGGAAAAAAAAGTACAGAGGGTTCTAGAGGGTTCCAATTATGCCGAGGGAGTTTCTTGCTTAGCGGTAGATTTCTAGCTTGTTTCCCTTGTTCCGGCGTATCCAGGAGAAACTGGCAAGTGTCCCTACTGCATATACATGTTGATTTTGTAACGAGAGTAGTGCTCACGTGTATCGAATTGTTAATCGTCGGGTACGCGACAGCGATGCAAATTACATTCGAAGATGCAATTAGTGGATACAGGGGTGTATGTACATGGGCTCTTCTCCGGAGAAATCGCTTGTATAATCCTATCTCCCGTCTGCAAATGAACGCTAATGTTCTCTCGGTTCTGCTGTTCAGCGTTACCACCGAATCCCATAATTATTTTCGTAAGCTCATCAAGCAGTTCTACCGGTTGATTATTCTGGTCGGCAGAAGTGGCGTCTCTTGTACCCAGTCAAGCGTACTATATAAACTTGACGAGGATAGGACGTTGCTCGACGTAGCGTAGGAAACCATCGTGTGTCCCCCCATCGCACCTTTCTCCCTCAGCTTCGCTAAGTTATTGTCTACTTTGTTACCAGAAAGTTCATCCTACCGCGGTTCTATCTTATGATGCTAAAGTTAGAGTTGCAACTCGAGTCTCTGTAACCAATAAATTAGTCTCACAGGAAAACTTGACAACTGTCGTTAATTCCTGCTAAAGTTGTCTTTAATTTGTCAATTGAACATCGCCAAGAGAGACTCTTGGGTTTGCACAAATTCGTATCGCGTGTGTCGGGGAGTTTTATTCCTAGGATTTCTCCAGTTGTTTTAGCATTCTGTCGTTGAACGGGTCCTTGCGGTACGCGGACTTGGGATGTCCTGATCCCGAGGGAAACCGCACGCACGGAATGAAATTCAAGTCAACGTTGCGACTCTGAGTTGCCTCTACATATTTACGAGCTCGGTGGGCGAAGCTTTGGGTAATGCCACATAGCAAGCCCTGGTATTATGAGAGATTTATCACGAAATCCACGAGCTGGTCCAGGCGCACGTGAGACCGTAAATCCATTCCTCGCGCACGTACGTCAGCCTCGAAATTCATCGAAAGCTCACCTCCTCCTCTTCCTCCTGTGGATTCTTTTTGACTCAAGGAAAAGTGAAAAACGATGTTCTTGCTTGAGTCTAAGATAATTCTTTCTTTTTCGATGCTTCATTTTGGAACTTGGAAAAAGAGATTTTCATAATTATTTTTATTTATTTACTTATTTTATAAAAATGGGCAACACCCAATTACAAAGTGCGATGGAACACCATCTTTCTTTGTGACTCAAGGAAAAGTGAAAAACGGTGTTCTTGCTTGAGTCTAAGATTATTCTTTCTTTTTCGATGCTTCATTTTGGAGCTTGGAAAAAGAGATTTTCATAATTATTTTTATTTATTTACTTATTTTATAAAAATGGGCAAAACCCAATTACAAAGTGCGATGGAACACCTTCTTTCTTTTTGACTCAAGGAAAAGTGAAAAACGGTGTTTTTGCTTGAGTAAGATAATTCTTTCTTTGTCGCTATTTCACTAAAACGAAATAATCCACTTTAATTGGCATATTTCTATATTAGCATATTTTTCTAACGATTGTGATAAACGAAAAAATCCACTTTAATTAGCATATTTCTATATTAGCATATTTTTCTAACGATTGCAATTTTGGAGCTAGGAAAAAATATTTTCATAATTATTTTTATTTATTCATTTATTTTCTAAAAACGGGTAAGACCCAATTACAAAGTTTGATGGAATATCATCTTTCTTTCTTTTTGTCTTCAAGGAAAAGTGAAAAACGATGTTCGTGCTTGGGTCTAAGATAATTCTTTCTTTTGCGCTGTTTCACAAAAACGAAAGAATCCACTTTAATTGGCATATTTCTATATTAGCAACAAGTTTTAATTTTTCTAATTTTGGAACTAGGAAAAAATATTTTCATAATTACTTTTATTTATTTATTTCATAAAAACGTGCAAGACCCAATTACAAAGTGTGATGGAAGACCATCTTTCTTTCTTTTTGACTCAAAGAAAAGTGAAAAACGGTGTTCTTGATTGAGTAAGATAATTCTTTGTTTGTCGCTATTTCACTAAAACGAAAAAATCCACTTTAATTGGCATATTTCTATATTAATGACAAGTTTTTATTTTTCTAGCGCTTACAATTTTGAAACTAGGAAAAAATATTTTCATAATTATTTTTATTTATTTATTTATTTCATAAAAACGGGCAAGACTCAAGGAAAAGTGAAAAACGATGTTCTTGCTTGAGTCTAAGATAATTCTTTCTTTTTCGCTATTTTACCAAAACGAAATAATCCACTTTAATTGTCATATTTCTATATTAGCGACAAATTTTAATTTTTCTAGCGATTACAATTTATTTTGAAGCTAGGAAAAAATATTTTCATAATTATTTTTGTTTACTTATTTATTTCATACAAACAATATGAACAAAATGAGATACTGATAATCAATTAAACACATACAGAGTACACAAACATTTCAAGTGAATTTGCAAATGCAAAAATAAAAAATAATCAATATAAGAATGAAGGTTGTCGAAACGAGCTTAATTATAGTGTGTTATTTATAAGTAGCGATCGGGCTTGATTTCCATTCTTAACAACACTTTGTCTTTTTAATTACAGACATCAATTCTACCTTCACTCCCGGCTCGAACTCGTCGAAGGAAGGCTCAAAGTCGCGGACTGGACGTCAATTCCAAGACTCGTTGCCCTTATAGCCCAAGCCGATGCCGGAGATTACGACGCGTTGTCACCGCCCCATGGAATTTATTCGCAGTGCTGTCAGATACAGCCGGCCGAACCCTGCGAACCGAAACCACAAGACTTTCTGCACCGGATAGTTCAGCAACACAAAGAGATAAAAGTAAGTTACGAGGTCTGCCACGTGGTTCAGACACTTCTGGCAACTCCACTACTCGAGTAAACCAACTTTTATTGCGTGAAATAAATTATTATATATGACGTTCTAAAGAGTAGTTGATGCTATTTAGATGTGTTTGCATCTGCATTGTTTGATGCCAGTGGAAAGTGTTTAAGTTATTATGAAGATTAACTTTACACTGTACATTTAATTGATAATATCTGCATAACTGTTTGAGTACGAGAGTATGAGAGGTGTTTTTTTTATTCAAAACATTCAGTGAAATATACAGTGTCAAAAATATTTGCAAATTTACCCAAAATTTGATTCATAATTCATCTATATTAAATTTACGATGGTAAATTTATTAGTAATTAGTAAAATTTAGTATTAGTAAAATTATAATTTTTTATATTAATTTTACTAATTAACATAGGATTTATTAGTCTATTGCTTTAAAAGTGTATTTTTCGTTCCGGCCACGACTCAAATTTTCGCTTATGTGATTCAATTTTCATGATAATAGCAAAGCTTTTTTTTATTTGAAACGAAATTGACAAGCTTCTTAGAATTATTGGAAGAAAGTAAGGTGAATATTCGGGCTAGTTGTGGAACGTATGCCACGATTGTAATTCGGAATATATTAAATTTACGAGGGTATTAATAAAATTATAATTTTTTATATTCATTTTACTAATTAACATAGGATTTATTAGTCTATTGCAAGAAAAGTGTATTTTTCGTTCCGGCCACGATTCAAATTTTCGCTCATGTGATTCATTTTCATAATAATAGCGAAGCTTTTTTTATTTGAAACGAAATTGACAACCTACTTAAAATTATTGGTATAAAGTAAGGTGAATATTCGGGCTATTTGTGGAACATATGACACGATTGTAATTCGGAATGTATTAAATTCACGAGGATATTAATGAAATTCTAATTTTTTATATTAATTTTACTAATTAACATAGGATTTATTTATCTATTGCTTGAAGATTGTATTTTTCATTCCGGCCACGACTCAAATTTTCGCTCATGTGATTCATTTTCATAATAATAGCGAAGTTTTTTAAAATTTGAAACGTAATTGACAAGCTTCTTGGAATTATTGGTATAAAGTAAGGTGAATATTCGGGCTATTTGTGGAACGTATGACACGATTTTAATTCGGAATATATTAAATTTACGAGGGTATTATATAATTTTTTATATTAATTTTTCCCAATTAACATAGGATTTATTAGTCTATTGCTTAAAAGTGTACTTTTCGTTCCGGCCACGATTCAAATTTTCGCTTATGTGACTCAATTTTCATAATAATAGCAAAGCTTTTTTTATTTGAAACGAAATTGGCAAGCTTCTTAGAATTATTGGAAGAAAGTAAGGTGAATATTCGGGTTATTTGTGGAACGTATGCCACGATTGTAATTCGGAATATATTAAATTTACGAGGGTATTATATAATTTTTTATATTAATTTTACTAATTAACGTAGGATTTATTAGTCTATTGGTTGAAAAGTGTATTTTTCGTTCCGGCGACGATTCAAATTTTCGCTAATGTGATTCAATTTTCATAATAATAGCGAAGCTTTTTTTATTTGAAATGTAATTGACAAGCTTCTTAAAATTATTGGTATAAAGTAAGGTGAATATTCGGGCTATTTGTGGAACATATGACACGATTGTAATTCGGAATGTATTAGATTCACGAGGGTATTAATAAAATTCTAATTTTTTATATTAATTTTACTAATTAACATAGGATTTATTTATCTATTGCTTGAAGATTGTATTTTTCATTCCGGCCACGACTCAAATTTTCGCTCATGTGATTCATTTTCATAATAATAGCGAAGTTTTTTTAATTTGAAACGTAATTGACAAGCTTCTTCGAATTATTGGTATAAAGTAAGGTGAATATTCGAGCTATTTGTGGAACGTATCACACGATTGTAATTCGGAATGTATTAAATTTACGAGGGTATTAATAAAATTCTAATTTTTTATATTAACTTTGCTAATTAACATAGGATTTATTAATCTATTGCTTGAAGATTGTATTTTTCATTCCGGCCACGACTCAAATTTTCGCTCATGTGATTCATTTTCATAATAATAGCAAAGCTTTTTTTATTTGGAATGTAATTGACAAACTTCTTAAAATTGTTGGAATAAAGTAAGGTGAATATTCGGGCTATTTGTGGAACGTAGGACACGATTGTAATTCGGAATACATTAAATTCACGAGGATATTAATGAAATTCTAATTTTTTATATTAATTTACTAATTAATATAGGATTTATTAGTCTATTGCTTTAAAAGCGTATTTTTCGTTCCGGCCACGATTCAAATTTTTGCTTATGTAATTAAATTTTCATAATAATAGCAGAACTTTTTTTATTTGAAACGAAATTGACAAGCTTCTTAAAATTATTGGTATAAAGTAAGGTGAATATTCGGGCTATTTGTGGAACGTATGACACGATTGTAATTCGGAATGTATTAAATTCACGAGGGTATTAATAAAATTCTAATTTTTTATATTAATTTTACTAATTAACATATGATTTATTAATCTATTGCTTGAAGATTGTATTTTTCATTCCGGCCACGACTCAAATTTTCGCTCATGTGATTCATTTTCATAATAATAGCGAAGTTTTTTAAAATTTGAAACGTAATTGACAAGCTTCTTCGAATTATTGGTATAAAGTAAGGTGAATATTCGGGTTATTTGTGGAATTTATGACACGATTGTAATTCGGAATTGAAGGTACGGCGAATAATCGATTATTATTTTTAGGGGATGAAGGCTTCGACAGCGGAATATTGGCTGCTAAAAGAGGTGTCCAATCTTGATACCTTTGGGCAGGAAATGTTTCACAGTAAATTCGGAGCGAATGGTGTATCGATGATCGGTGTCGGTCCGCACGGTATCACAGTTTACCGAGGTCAAGGCGAGGAGACGCAAAAGTATGTTGTTTTTCAATTCATGTGGCATCAAGGCCGGGCACACGACACAAAACTGAATATGAATCACGTGATATTGAAGTTTGCATCATTTATCTTACAGCATACCCTACACGGCTATCCAAAGTGCAACATCTCAGAGACGAATGTTTCATCTTATCTATCTCTCCCTTGATGGCGAGGAAACGACCCTCGATTTCAAATTGGACTCCAGTCAGTCAGCGAGTGGATTGTACAGAGCCATCACTGAAAAACACGCCTTCTACAGCTGCGAAACTGTCAGAAGCGCTGTCACTGCCCAGTTTATTCGAGATCTCAAGGTAATATATGCAGTAAATTTGAAAAGTTCACGATTAAACAAATAAAATTGTTCGAATTAAAAAAAAAAATCATCCTCAAAACCTGAACATCTGGAATAGAAAAAATATAATAATATCAGCATAATAACTGGTCATAAGTATTTATTAAAAATAATATTTTCACAAACATCATCTACAACAGTGCAAAAATAAAACTATAGAAAGAGCCTCACATTTTAGGGAAATTACATTTGAATACCCGAATATACATAAGAAATATTTATATATATATATACAAAACACTTAATATCAATGTAAAAATCCATAAGCAGACAACTGTTAGAATACGGACACCCTATTTTTATAAATTGTAAAAAAAAGGCACTAAAAAAAGTAGAAAAAGTCGAAACATGCGCCATCTAGCGCCTGACACGTATCCATCCAGATAATCCACTACACAATCCCAGAAATACACTCTTCTATGAAAAAATCGGAATAACACCCATAAAAACAAGAATCCAGCAACTCACTAAGAAATTCCCTTCCATTAAAATTGAAAATTGAAGACCATTTTGTATACAACCTTAGCAATCCATGCATGTAAACACAAACACCCCACACATACCACATATCGCCAGTTAGAACAATTAATTAACGAAGATAACTAAGGGGAAAAAACAAGAAAATGAGTCATTCATACTTCCACTATTTGTAAGTTTAAAAAAAAAAGCAAACTATATCTACAAATCAGGGACTGAAGAACAACGGTCGATGACTTATTGACAATATACAACACAAATTAGTGCGATAGATATATATATATGTAACAGAGCTAGCCATAAAGTACTTGAACTACTAAGTACTTTAAGTGCTACATAGTAATTGGAAATTTGTATCGAACATTATACTGATTAATAGTTAGGCAAGGTCAACCCTATCAGAGCAGCATTGAACATACTTGGTACTTTGCCTTAGTCGTCTGTGGCAATTGAAGTACATAGTACTTTATGCCCAGCTCTGATATGTAAAGCTGTAAACTGTTTTGTATTGTCAATAAATATAGGGGAGATGGGGGCAAAACGGGCATCATGACTGGAAATGACAATTGGGGGCAAAACGGGCATCGTTTCAACTTTTTCGAACACGACTTTTTTCAATTTCCTGACATTTCTTACTTGAAAATTTCGGAAAATAATTGGTGATGTCAATAAAACAGGCAGGGAGGCAAAACAGGCATTTCGGCTAAATATAAGTATCGGGGTCAAAATTGGCACCAAATCATAAAATGAGAATTTCGTTCTAATTGATTTCTTTATGATATACCGACTTTTTTTTTCAAAGAATTAATTTGATTATAAAATTTTTGAAAAATTCATTTGACTATATTTTTTTTCTTTGCTCAACAAAGTATCGAAAAAAAGTTCTGCACGGATGGTTAAAAAAATTGTGATCTGATGAAGATTATCAATTTTTTTTTCATCACCAATTTGACGTATTTTCCGCACTTTCCCTATCTAAGGAACGTAAAAAAACTGAGACAAATCGTTTTTACGAAAGTTAAGACCGTGCCCGTTTTGCCCCCAATCCCGATTTTTAATGGAGCTGCCCGTTTTGCCCCCATCTCCCCTACTACTACTGCTAATATTTTCAATCTTCTTGGTAAAAAAAATCCTGCGAATATTTCGGAATATTTAATGTATAATTATGACATTTTCAGGGTACGATAATCTCGATATTTAACGAGGATTCGACGTTGGGAAAGAAATACGTGTTCGATATTCGTAGAACTTGCAGAGAAGTTTACGACAACGCGAGGCGAGCACTTTATTGTGAAGCGGCGAACATAGCACTGCCTGAGGAGAGTGGAATGCTGGAGAGGCACGATTGCGGTGATTGCGAGAACCCCAAGTGCAAGGTACAGTGAATTTATCGTAAAGCTATATGTTGTTTTTTTTACCTCTATATTTCGATAGTTTACTAACTGAAACATCTCTACGTGTGTTTCTAGGAGTCCCGAGCCTGTCTGGCGAAGCTGTTGGACGCAATGCTCTGTCGTATCTGCATGGACCGCAGTTTGGACACCGCACTGTTCCCGTGCGGTCACGCGGTAGCCTGCCTCGACTGCGCCAGGCGTTGTGAACGTTGTCCACTCTGTCGAGCCGATATCGACCACTGCAGAACGATTTACCTCCCCATTGAGCTCACCCACGTGGATAAGCTCAATTTAAAGCTCTCGGTCGACACGACGGCACCGAGTTTTACCGCTAAACAATCCGAAGAGATTATTGGCGAGAGTATTTTGCGGAGCGAATCATCCGAGAACAATCACAATATTTGAGGTCGACCTATTGGGCGAAGATTCAGCATTTTGCTTAATGTTTTACGAGTCATTACTTGCCGGATCGAAAGATCCTACTGAAGAGAAAAAAAAACAAATGCAAAGTCGCTGTCATCTTTGTCCCCAAAACCTCTCCTCCCCCCAGTATCTGCTAGTAAAGCCTCCCCGCTTTTCTTTACTCTTATCAACGTGATCTTTCATTTATCATTGCCGCGGCCTGAATCACCAAATCAGATTCTTCTATATATATTCCTGTTTTTCTTTTCATAAATACATCGTTCTTCTGCCGTGTATCACTTGCCAAAAATCTTGTGTTCTCCTGGTTAATCGCACGTTTGGCGGTCTAAATATATATATATATATTTTTCTTTTTGTTAGGCCCGGCATTTGGTCGAACGAACAAGAGGGTAAGGTTGTTCAGAATTGAGTCGATATATCGTAATATGCACGGAAAAAAAATCGTAAAATTCCTGGTGCTGTGAAGTCAATTTCCTGTTATACTGGAAAGAAAACGTTGAGAAATATTGTGAACTGAGAATATCAGAATAAAATTCTGATATCAGACTGGTATTCACATGCCGATGGTATCTTGGACGTGGCTACAGTTGTTCGATGATGCGACCTGAATTTTGTTTCAATAATCATATCCCAAATTTTACTCGAGACTCAAATGCAAGATTTGTTTCAACAAAAACATTCAATCGTAAATTTGATTTAGAGTTTAGTGATGAAAAACTTATCATCGAACTACTTGAAGCGATAAAAGTAGAGAATATATCAACTGATCGGAGTGACATTTGGCTTGAGATATTTTTTTGAAGCGATAAAAGTAGAGAATATATCAACTGATCGGAGTGACATTTGGCTTGAAACTTCTTTTTTCTTTTTTTTTTGTCTCGACATTTTTTTATTGGTGGCATATTTTCCCCAAATGAGCGGACCAACGCATTCTCTTTTTTTTCACTTTGATTTTGTTGACAATATTATAATTAGATACTGCGCTTTTTTTTCGTTTTCGCCCCTGTAAACATTCTGAATAAACCGCAGACCCATAGTTCAGGGGTCAAGAGTTTTATCATGACTCTGCTGACTCGCCAGGCATATATTTAACATGGCATTCGTTATCCATAATACACACTTAGCGTCGTTCTGCGGATCGACTGCCATAATATCATTGTTTGTGCAGGATGCTTTATTGGATCACATTATTTTTACCTCTTGACTGGAGAAAGAAAAGAATTTGACATATCGCGAAATTGCAATGTCATCCCGTTCCGTAGTGCTCTGAAAATTCGTCGGATTGATTCGCGAAGCATCTTGCACAAGCGGCAAACCTATTATCGTAATATCTGTTAATATGTACATAAAAAGTAGGTAACGTGAAGCAGGGTTGAATGGGTAAAAGTTACGAGTTCTTGAGAAGTCGACTATCATTTATACAGCCACGATAGGCCAATTTATTTTCAAGAATTTACGATAAATAATATAGTATTTCTTCTTCCCACCCGTAAGGAGGAATAGATGCAAAAAAATTTCACTGTTGTGAGAGAAATAGCTGCTTTTTTTACATTATTATTTTCTCTTATCCAGTTGACACTACGAGTAAAAAAACTAAGTGCCATGCTCCGAGGAATTAGTAAATGTAGGGATTTACGCTTTTTTATTATCCGTAATATTGACTACGTCTCTCGTTGGTTAAATTGATCTCTCGGTCGGTAAGAAAACCTGTTATCCAAATTTCTTTAACGCCGTTGAGCCCTGGGATAAAAATTACGAGAGATCAACCGTGGAAGGGGAAGTTTACGCTAAAAATATTCGATTATCTCTGTAGCACATTTTAGAGATAGAGAACGTGTAGCTTATTTTTTCTAAAACAAACGTTATTGTGTAGCCATGAGTCACGAATTATTTGAATATTGTCAAGAACTCGTAGACGGATTAAATTTCAGTCAAACATAATATGCATCTCTGTCCTGAATAAAGAAGGAAATTATTTTTTTACTCCCGACTGAACTGTCGGAACAAGACGGGTGTTATTACTTTATTTTTATATTTTTTATTTTGTGTAAAATCGAACTTTGAACTCATACACTATTACCACATCCTACCGCTGCTGGGAGGTAATATACGTTTTGTGAAATCCATTTTGTGGAATTAAGAAAAAAGAGAGATTTTGGATTACAATAGAAAGCTAAGGAGAAAGAAATGGAAGAAGTGAGAAGGGCAATCGTTATAGTCATTCATCAATGCAATGTACACCTAGTTCTTAATTATTTATAAGAAAGAGAGAGAGAGAGAGATGATAAACGAAAAATAGAGACGTGAAGTTGTATTTACATGCAATCATTTTCGGAGCGCTTCCCTTTCACATCACAAGAAAATAATCGTTCTATCGGCTTAATTTGATTTTTATATTTGTTATTTAAAAAAATTAAAAAACCTGATAAACATTATCATTGTGACCGTGAATATCGCCTCCGCAACCTTTTTCCGCAATTCATTTCACCCTGTCGACTGACATTCCGTCATCATTAGTGACGGCTAAATTACCACGGAGTATTAATTTCTTTAATCGAAATTCATTGGATGTAAATGCAATGATACAAGTGCGTTAAATAAGAAATTCGCTAAACACTGCAACGCAACGTTATAATAAGACCGGTGTTATCGCAATGAGTAATGAAATTATTTTCAATAGTGCCACGGGGAAAAAGTGATTGCACGAGCGCACGAGTGAATTTACAATAAAATCATTGACTCAATAGGACATTCACATTACGCACGCACTTGACGATTGGAAAGTTTCTCTACGAGTGTGGTGAACTGTAAGAAACAAAATATGTACCCGCGGAAACAAAACAACAAACAAATATCTTTGTACCACTATTGCGTGTCTATTCAATAATTGTTAAGGACTTATATCGATAGCAACATTAATACGAAAAAAAAACAAAAAAAAATAAGATTAAGATTTCTCCTTGTGATTATATTCTCTGTATAATGCGTATAAAACGATTATCGTAGGCAGTAGCTCGGTATGGTAGCGTGATGAGATAAAACGAATATTATCTCTATATTAAAAAAAAAGAATCATCGTTTGCAAAGAGTATTTTTAAAGTATTTTCAATTATTTTTTAGTATTACATCAAGAGTCCCATCGTTGGTGGTACCTACGGACGAAAGGGAAAAAAAAATCATCGTGTAAAACGTAAACACATAGAGTACCGTACATGCCATGTTTCGACATGATTAAATATCGTCAAACATTGAATAAAAAATGCGTAATTTTTCTGACCCATCGTTCCTTATATTCCTACATTTAACTATAGTCTAAATCGCTGCGAAATTTTGTTTTTAGTACACGTATATAGGAAACATTTTCGCACAAACTGGTTTATTGAATTTGATATAAATCTGTAAAGCAATTAATTTTATATTAAACACGACTTTTTTAACGTGGTTAGTTATTCATTGGTTTCACTTCATCCGCCTACATTAAATTTATTAATGTATCAAATTGTGCATAAGAACTTATAGCAGGATAGAGTTTTTCAGTTTTCAAAAATTTCGTGAAAAAAAAACTTTGAAGATAAACTTTGCTTCAAAAAGTCAAATTTGTATCAAAAGATATTTTACGCCTAACTAAAATTCATTCCAATAATTTCGATTCGACATTTCCACAATTTGCTTTCTTTTTTTTGTTTACGTAGTTAAAAAAATCTTCACTTTTACATACTTTTTTTAATTAATTGTAATGTAATTACAATTAAAGTTATGTTTTTAATATATTTTCAAGACGTTTTACAAAAATAACCTTAAGGATATACCAAAATCTTAATCAACGAAGGAGTTTTTGAAAAATGCGTTAGCGAAAGAACGTTGAAAAGAAATGATAGAAAATAAATTTCAAATTTGGCGCGTCAATCGCAAAGCGATTGGCGCCATATTGGATTGAGAAATGTTTGCGCATGCGCCGGGCATCGCGATCGTGGCGCTCTAATCCAGCGGCACTGTCATATGACGAAGTTGCGTGGCATTATGGGTAATGGATTGCAATTTTTCAAGATGGCGGTTGAGTGAGCCAAAGTCGCGGCGCCTGTACCTTCCGTAAAATGTATTTTTCGTAGTAATCACGAGGAGATTTTTATCGTTGTTCGTTGAAAACGCGACTGTGTAATACGTGTGTTGGTATATAGGCTCGGTGTTAATATCGTGTAAATATGGATATAAGAATGTGCAAGAAAATACCGAAGGTGACACCCCACAAAATCGTGCGGTGCGAGAGCACGTATGGCAGAGACTAGAATCGAAGATAAGGGAGCTTTTTCTCGTCCTGGGCGGTACGCGGTTAAACGTTACACCTTCCCAAGGCGAACGAAAAAACGATGTTGTGCCCACCGCGATTGAAATAAATGAGAAAAAAAAGAGCAACAAAAAATGTGTGAGTGTTAAACGTTAACGCAACGTGCAAACGGGCTTAAGGTGTCGTTCAATGCGTATTTCGGTAGCTCCCGTGGTAGTGTGTCCGTAGCTTTGGGTGCAAGCGTTTTAGATAGCTTCTCTTTTTTTTTTTTACTTCATCTTCGTCTCACGTTTACGTTCTACACCCTGCCGAGTTCGAGAGCACGATAACCCCGACCCCGAATACGCCGCTGTAACCTCTGACCCTCTTTTTGAGCCTTCTTCCATTCGATCGAAAATACAATGCGCCGAATGTACGGCTCCGCTATAAGTCCCACCATTGCCGACCACGCTTCGACTTTACCAACTATGTTCCCTAGTTTTTCCACTTTAACTATCGTTTTTTTTTACGTGTGTTTTAAAAAACTATGTCCGTTTTATCCTATATCTAATAAAACTCAAACTCCATCAATGAAAGCCACCCTTCGACCTCATTCACCCCGATTCTTTCACTCTCACTGTTCGGATGTTGCAACATTTTCATTCAGCTGCACTTTGTATACTATTCTTACATCTACATTCCACCGTTCTGTGTTTATCTCTATTGCTCTTAAATTTGAAGTCTTTTTTTAAATTCTTTTTTCTTGTAATAATCTTGGAAGAGTTTAGGCAATTTTTATTTTACCTTAGCATAACTATTGCGTTTGTGAATCATTTGTGCAGGTTTTTCTTTAGCGATTTGGTCGAAAGCTACTTTTTATTTGTACGGACGATTTAGCACGTATGATATTATTTCTCAGATTCTTTCACTTTTACTGTTTGGATGTTGCAACATTTTCATTCAGCTGTACTTTGTATACTATTCTTACATCTATATTCCACTGTTCTGTGTTTGTCTCTATTGCTCTTAAATTTGATGTCTTTTTTAAATTCTTTTTTCTTGTAATAATCTTGGAAGAGTTTAGGCAATTTTTATTTTACCTTAACATGGCTACTGTGTTTGTGAGTCATTTGTGCAGGTTTTTCTTTAGCGATTTGGTCTAAAGCTACTTTTTATTTGTACAGAAGATTTAGCACGAATGATATTTTTTTCTCAGTTTCTTTCACTCTCACTGTTCGGATGTTGCAACATTTTCATTCAGCTGCACTTTGTATACTATTCTTACATCTATATTCCACTGTTCTGTGTTTGTCTCTATTGCTCTTAAATTTGATGTCTTTTTTTAAATTCTTTTTTCTTGTAATAATCTTGGAAGAGTTTAGGCAATTTTTATTTTACCTTAACATGGCTACTGTGTTTGTGAGTCATTTGTGCAGGTTTTTCTTTAGCGATTTGGTTTAAATCTACTTTTTATTTATACGCAAGATTTAGCACGAATGATATTTTTTTCTCCGATTCTTTCACTCTTACTGTTCGGATGTTGCAACATTTTCATTCAGCTGTACTTTGTATACTATTCTTACATCTACATTCCACCGTTCTGTGTTTATCTCTATTGCTCTTAAATTTGATGTCGTTTTTTAAATTCTTTTTTGTTGTAATAATCGGAAGAGTTTAGGCAATTTTTAATGAATCTTGGCATAACTAATGCGTTTGTGAGTCATTTGTGCAGGTTTTTCTTTAGCGATTTGGTCGAAAGCTACTTTTTATTTGTACGGACGATTTAGCACGTATGATATTATTTCTCAGATTCTTTCACTTTTACTGTTCGGATGTTGCAACATTTTCATTCAGCTGCACTTTGTATACTATTCTTACATCTATATTCCACCGTTTTGTGTTTATCTCTATTGCTCTTAAATTTGATGTCGTTTTTTAAATTCTTTTTTGTTGTAATAATCTTGGAAGAGTTTAGGCAATTTTTATTTTACCTTAACATGGCTACTGTGTTTGTGAGTCATTTGTGCAGGTTTTTCTTTAGCGATTTGGTCTAAATCTACTTTTTATTTGTACGGAAGATTGAGCACGAATGATATTTTTTTCTCAGATTCTTTCACTCTTACTGTTCGGATGTTGCAACATTTTCATTCAGCTGTACTTTATATACTATTCTTACATCTACATTCCACCGTTCTGTGTTTATCTCTATTGCTCTTAAATTTGATGTCGTTTTTTAAATTCTTTTTTGTTGTAATAATCGGAAGAGTTTAGGCAATTTTTAATGAATCTTGGCATAACTAATGCGTTTGTGAGTCATTTGTGCAGGTTTTTCTTTAGCGATTTGGTCTAAAGCTACTTTTTATTTGTACGGAAGATTTAGCATGAATGATATTTTTTTCTCTGATTCTTTCACTCTCACTGTTCGGATGTTACAACATTTTCATTCAGCTGCACTTCGTATACTATTCTTCCATCTACATTCCACTATTCTGTGTTTATCTCTATTGCTTTTAAATTTGATGTGTTTTTTACATTTTTTTTTCTTGTAATAATCTTGGAAGAGTTTAGGCAATTTTTATTTTACCTTAGCATGGCTACTGTGTTTGTGAGTCATTTGTGCAGGTTTTTCTTTAGCGATTTGTTCTAAAGCTACTTTTTATTTGTACAGAAGATTTAGCACGAATGATATTTTTTTCTCAGTTTCTTTCACTCTCACTGTTCGGATGTTGCAACATTTTCATTCAGCTGCACTTTGTATACTATTCTTACATCTACATTCCACCATTCTGTGTTTATCTCTATTGCTCTTAAATTTGATGTCGTTTTTTAAATTCTTTTTTCTTGTAATAATCTTGAAAGAGTTTAGGCAATTTTTAAGTAATCTTGGCATAACTAATGCGTTTGTGAGTCATTTGTGCAGGTTTTTCTTTAGCGATGTGGTTTAAATTTACTTCTTATTTGTACGGAAGATTTAGCACGAATATTTTTTTATTTTTAATTTTTGTATCTACTTTTCATTATTTCGTACCTTAATACACTTTCTATTAGCTATCCTTATAACATCTGTTATTCGATGATGCTATATATAGATACATCTTCAACAAATGTATATAATTCTGATAATCCTTTATAATAATATGTCTTTATTTATAAATTATTTCTCTGCCTCTAAACAGAAACAATATCTTGGTTTATTTTGACACACAATTGGCAAAAGGTTTTAACTATATTTGAAATGGAAGGAGGTCACAGCTGCTCCCAAATAGACTTATTAGCATACAATGGAATAATCTCTGACTAGTGGAACATTATTGCGCAAGAGGAAAATCTCAAATAATTCATTGATAATTAATCATTTATGTAGATATAGAGAAAAAAGTATTCAACAAACTGAACTGTTTATTTATCTAAGAAGGGGCTTGAAGATTGCATCTTACCCCCACATCATGCTATACGCATCAAACCAATAATAATACCAAACAACTACTAGTTTCAAGATAATTAAAAAGAATCAGTGTTGTTTTTGAACATTTAGATAATACATTGTGTAATGGCTATGAATTTCATAGAACATAAATTTTGTATCTCTAACTGAATCTGACCTTTTGGTCAGGTTAATCGTAACAAAATTGCAATTGTTTTCATTGGTCTTTTAATTTTTCCATCTCTTCCATCGCACAGGCGGATATTTATTTATTTATTTTCAACATCAATGGTTCAGAATCCAATTACCGAAAACCAGGACAGGCCCTAGTATCCGTACATTAAAACATCAGACATGAACAATGGCAAAGAGTTCTCAATAGTGATTTACACACTCAGAATTGAGAATATTGCAGCCTTGTAATGCTCAAGCGACAAATTAAAGATATTAGCCCTAGCATGGAATGGATATTAGTTTTATTTCAAATTATCTCCACCAAAATATTGTCCCCTGCAGATATTCATGATAGATTTTTTTCTGATTCCAGATATGAGCATGATCGCAGAGTAATATCAACTGCACAGACCAAATTCCCGAATTGGATTTGCTCGTGTTGGGCGTTACTAGAATAGAAGAACCTCGACGTAACTCGATGGTTTCCTGACATGATGGAAAGCAAGTTGTATGTGCAGAATGAGCCGGGACTTGAGGGGCAATCACTCGCGAATTCGCATTCTAATCAATTGAGCAACGAGGAAGTAACAGCAGGTCCGCAGATATGTTTCATATGCGGAACATTGGGTCACAGCGATCAGTACTGGTTGAGAGTAAAACCGAGTCCGGGTGGTGCACCGAACGAGCCATATTTTCCGTTCCTCGAGTCGCACGAGGCGCCGTCCGGTTATCGTGGCGAAGGCGCACGAGCCGGTGCGGTAAAAGCTTGCAGTCTATGTTACGCATTATTGTTGCAACAATGGGAGAGTTACGAGAGAGACGCGAGACCTCACAGCCAAAGAATATATTGGCTGAAGCGTTGCGACGGTGGTCCGTTCACCGGAGCGGAAATGGCGCTTCAAGGAGAGTACGCGGCTCAAGTTCTTGGATTGACAAATGATCAACCGTTGCAAACGAGGCAGGAAACTCGTCCGGTTGGTATGTCACCTCGGCTACCGCCAAATTCGCCATCGCCGAGAGTCGAGCAAACAAGACCGCCGTCCAACTCCATCGAGCTGCCGCGGCCCCATTCAAATACCGCCGAAACTGCTAGGCACATGGAGCAAGTAAGGCTTACTATGGAATCTCCGCATCAGAGACTACAATCGCCCCATCAGAGACTGCAAAGCCCTAGACAGCCCGTCGATGAATCGAGAATATCGAACGAGGCTGCTCTTGACTTGAGACACGCGCCACGAAGCTCCCCAGTTCCGCAGCCCGTCTTGCAACCGCAACCTCAAGGTGAATCTCCACTTTACTCAGATAAACTCTTTGACACGTTTTTTGTTTTTTTGTTTTTTTTTTTGTAAATGCCGCGTAGTTGGCTCGTTTTTTCATTTCCGCCAGACATCAGTAATGTATTTTATCTTGGTACTTGCTGTTGGCGCGAATATCTAATGCGACATCGTAACTCGAGAAAGTCGAGAATTCTTTGTTGGTAGGAATTCGTTTTCACTGAGTTTTCCTCATATTTACCTCATCATTTTCTTTGAAACTTAGTGGGATTTATAGCAGACGAATTTTACAATATAAAGAAGTTGAACTATAATTTACAAGAGTTGCATCTGGAGAACTCAATGAGAAGCTTTTGATTTTATTGAGAATAAATACGTTCGTCACCGGCAACGATTATTATGCTTTATGATATGCGATTCTCCAGGTGTCGGTAAACCCGCGATGTTTTCCGATAACAATGAAAAATAGCTCGATTAGGTATTATTCAAGAATTAGAAATCAACGGGATGGAAATACGAACGTGTTGCACAACGTTGATCTTGGCGTAACACGCTGATCTTCTTGGGAACCAATTATAAAACGATAATCCATTCGATACATTAATAATGAGCAATGATTTAAAATATTCTCGCTGGCCGTGATCTTTCCCAACGGGCGTTCGCTCGTTCCGCGATCTCGTTAAATTCATCCGCAAGATAAGTAAAGAAAAACCGAGAGAGTTATAAAGTTCGAATTCTCGTAATTCCGAATTCGCGTGTCGAAATCGTGAAAATAATCGAAAATAAATAAGTTCATTGCAGGTTGATCGACCGCTTATTTTGAGACGATACGTGGCGTGCGCGCACACACAGAGGCGTACACGAAGTCCCTCCCTAATTATTAAGTTGACCTGCCGAGTTTAATTGGAGCTTTATCTGAGGTCAGCAGCAACAGCAGGCGCCGGTCATTGCGAGTCGGTGAAAGAATGTTTTGTTCAAAGTATAGAAAGTTATGAGAGCATCAAAGAGCCCTCGTTTGTCTCTCAAAGCTGACGATCGAGTAAACCGCCTCTACAACTTTTCCAGCCGTTATTTAAACTCGCTCGCGATAATTCACTTTTATCGTGGACATGGCATTAATAACGAGCCAAATTGGTCGGGTTCTCGTCTTACCGGCCACGAGCTTGACTCCTTTTACTTCTACTATTTCGATACGCATACTGTTGTATGCATTACTTGTACGAGGAAATATTCTATGGAGTTACGGAACGACTGCATGCAATTCTACGCCGTCGGATTTAATACTATTTGTCGATTAAGCGGTCCCACGCTCGAACGAATACGATAATACGAGTTCCGTTGAGCCGCATGAGATCACGTAGTGGCATCTGATTGCGCTGTTGGTGGATGCTGCTTTTCATCACTTAACCGGTTATCGGCGAACTCGTAATGTCGTTTGCTGTAAACAATCGAATCTTGAAGCGTTATTTACGTTGGCCTTAGTCCTTTCCGCTCCGTTCAATGTAAACTTTCGTGAGTAAAGGTTAACAGTTGGAGCGATAAGGAATGGAAACGACTGCTCGCGCCAATTCATTGTTAAATAACGCGATTGCTCGAGACACTAATGACGATCGACGGATGAGCTCGCTTGTTTTTCTTTTTTATTTCCCTTTCCTTTTCATTTTCCTTTCGTTTTTTTTTTTCATCGAGCGTAGTACGCTTGACCGGATCGCCTTTGAAATTTTCTTCCCCCTCATCGATCCGATAAACTCACTACGTAATTTAACAGCGTTCGGGGCGACGCAGAAAACGAGAAATGTTAAATTCTCAAGCATTATCGAAGCGTGGCGATAAAGGCCGAGAAAAAATGCCACCTCGACAAACTAGGCCACGTGCAGCTCTCTACGATAGTCTGTGAGATGTTTCATCAAGTATAAGACGTTCGGAACAAACGAGCTAGCTACGAATTACTCATTTTCCTATATGTTATAACGACTTTTTGTCTTTATTTAAATAATTGTTTCGCTTGGACAATTTGTTAAAGAAAAAAACAATAATAATGTTGTATAAAAACGTGTGTTTTGTTTAGCTACGATTGTGTGCAATACAGCAAAATAATGTACGAGTTGTTTGATTCATTAAGGCATATCGAAAATCTCGAAATTTTCCAGCCATCTACAGCGGAGGTTCGTCGTCCAGTGTCGGGACCGACATATTAGATCTATCGATGCCGGACAAAAATTCAGTGACTCAAGTATGCTACGTGTGCGGCGACGAGTTCAAGAGAGGATCGCTCAGTAATATCCTGGCTAAACCACTGCCAACGCAACCGCATCCTGCCTGCAGTCCACCGCCGTTCTTCCCCTCTCTGATGCTCCATCCGCGACCGGGCAGAAGTCGGCCGATGGATAGCGCCGGTCGAGTGCAGGTAAAAATTATACGATTCTGTCCAAGCTGCTGTTTGTCTCTACGCACGAATCTTTTCACCGCCATTATTTCCTTGTTCATCCTGTCGGCCGGTTAAGCTACTTCATTACGTAAAACTCTTGGAACGTAGAAATGTAGGCATTTCAAAATAACACTTGAGATACAAAGTTTCGTGCTATCCAATATTGAGACATTGCACAACTTAACTTGCTATATTCTAAATATCTATTCAATTCCTTCGACTATTTTTAAGGAGGATCGGTGGCCACTCCCAAAGTCAAATCAGAGATAAATTTTCGCGATCGATTTTTTAAAGTTTAATGCATTAAATAATAACAGTGGAGGGTGATTTGTATTGAAGCATGTAGACTTAATCCAGAGAAAGATTAATAGTCACAGATTTGCATAAAGATTAACTGATTAACGTTTCTTTTCAGTGTGATATATTTTCGTTCAGTTTTTTCCAAGTATTATCTTTAATTCTTTGCCGATTTTTATGAACGATAGCTCATTGTTTTTCTTAAACGGTACTCTACGAATTGACCTCCTAGATATTTCATAGTGTTTATCGTTTTGTAATTATAGCCTGTTGTTTATGAAAGTATTTTAATTTCTGTTAAACAACAGTCTAGAATTATTAAACAATTAACACTATGAAATATCTAGGCGGTCAATTCGTAGAGTATCTTTTAAGGTAGAGAATGAGCTGTCACTCATTCAAATCGGCCAATAATTACAGATTATACTTGAAAAAAACTGAACGAAAATGTATCCCATTGAAAAGAAATGTTAATCAGTTAATATTTATGCAAATCCGTCACTATTAATCTTTCTCTGGATTAAGTCTACATGCTTCAATACAAATCACCCTCCACAGCTATTATTTAATGCATTAAACTTTAAAGAATCGATTACAAAAATTTATGTCTGATTTGACTTTGACAGTCATCACCGATCGTCCTTAAATTCCTCGGCCATTAACTAAATAATTCTTCATATTTTTTACCATCTCGGCAATTGTTTCATTTTGTTAGGTTAAGTTAAAATTTTATATTTCTGTATTTACTTAATTCATTTTTATTTTTTGTTTTTTTTTTATTTGTCTCTTTGTATTATTATGTATCCTATTAGGTATCTGTGCTCTTAGATTTATCCCAGAGCACTCAAATAAATTTCAATTTCATTTATCAATAGAGGGCGGGAAAACTTAGTGTATGTAATACAATATAAAACGTATATTCGAGGAACTATGCCCTGAGTGTTATCATCAAGGTTAGGTGCCAACTCTTAGATCGCATCAAGGAAATAAAAAGCTTATCGAAATTAGACGAAACACGAACAAGTGTTGATTTTTAATGGCGCAGTGTCTTTCAAATAACATCATCGTCTTGTCGAAATATAAATAAGATAGTCTCAATCTCCAATGCGTTAAGCCTAGGGAACTAAGATCATAAGCTCGTTTGTTTTTCAGGCTTGTTTAGCGTGTCAAAGTCATCTTTTGCAACAATGGAAAGCTTACACACGACAAGGCATACCGCACGGCGATCGAAATTACACGCTTCGCAAGCGCCAAGCACCGGCAATGGACACAACGACGTTTATTTGCTACACTTGCGCGTTGGAATATCCCTCGTCCAGTATTAGATTACTTTATTGCTGTCCGAATCCCGAGAAGGAAGCGTACTTTCCCTTCATATGTTCTCTTCGTCCTCCGCCGGGAGCTAGTCCTATAAGTCCTCAGGGGATGGTGCAAGTTTGCTCCATTTGTTACAAAGCCATACCGCAGAAGCAACAGGTTTTTGGGGGAGAGAACAACGAAGCCCAGCCAGCTGGTCAGAGCGTTGATTTTCGGCAACAAGGTTAGTGGAATTGTTTCAATTAATTTATATAGATCTTTGAAAAATTAAAGCAAACATCATTACATGCGTTTATTCTTATTTTTCAGGCCCGTCGCCGAGGCCCGCCGTTGCAAAGTCACCGGCTAATTCTGCTGGAAGCGATATACGCTTCAAACCCTATGACTTAAACAAGTCTACCGTGGTTGCCAATAAACCACGCAGTGCCAATGTTAAGGTTCCAAGTTCAAGCCAACGAAATTCACCGAGTAACGGACCCGCGGAAAATGGTGGTACCGTCGCAGTCGGACAAAATTATAGGTGCTATATTTGCGAACGGTTGTATCCCCGGAACCACATGGAGTGGTAAGTCGATTACATTGTTTTTATTAATTCAAGTGACAGTTTTATAATCCTACATCTTTTAATCGCCTCAATTAGTGAGGCTCTGTATTAGGTTAAGTTAAATTTTTGAGTTTAATCATAAACATTCACTGTATTTATTTAATTTTTAAATTTTTTATATCTCTCTTTGTATTATTATGTATCCTATTATGTATCTGTGCTCTTAGGGGATTCATCCTAGAGCACTTAAATAAATTTCAATTTCAATTTTTTTTTTTAAGGTTATCGACGAGTCCCGAAGGAATGAATTCTCATGCCATGCATTTTCCCTGCTTGAGAGGGATGGCGCGTACCTCGGAGAACGCCTGCATGGATAGTCACGGGCGTGTGTTGGCGTGTACTCACTGTGTCAATCATCTCGCACAGCAGTGGGAGAGCATGGACGTAGAACGGGTTCCCCTTGAACGCCGAAGGTAAATAAACTCTTCTTCGGCATATTTCTCTCTCTCTCTCGAAAAACAAACTTTGGCCAGCAAAGCTTTGTTCTTCAAAAATAAGTCGGATATATATTACTTTTTTTTCATATTATTTAATAACAATCTAGTGTGATTATTATTTCATTAGAAATAATCACAATTTTTGGTGACAATTATGCAGCAGACTTATCGAATGAATATTGCTAGCAGTGATTAGATATTTATAAAATTTCATTTTTTTAAATCATCACCGTCACTTGGCTTACCCATCTTAAACTATACATTTTTTTCAGATTAGATAAGACGCAACTTACAAGAAACTTTTTTATTACCCTAAAACCGAATGTAGATCTATTCCCAAATACCTATTAAGGGGAGGTGAAACCTACTCAGACGGTAACAAAAACTGTAACCAAACTTTCAGAGAACGCTGAACGTTTTTTGATAAAAGAAAAGTTTTACATCATTGCTCTCTTAATTCTGCATGATGTAAAACTTTCATTTATCCCAAAAAAGATTAAGTTTCTGAGAATTCTTGTTCCGAAAAATATTCGCTATCTTTCTCGCACTCATGGAGGTTTCGCCTCCCCTTATGGTGATGTGAAACTACTCAGTCGGTATCGAAAACTGTAATCCTATTATCTCCGCCACAGTTGATCTTTTGGATAAAAGATGAAAAATTCGCTCTTCGTCTAACAATTCTACAGGACGACTTTCTCGTCTTTTATCCAAAAGATCAACGATGGCGGAGAAATTTGGGTTTGCAAGATTAGCTCTATCTCTCTCGCACTCATTTCTGAGGGCTTTCACATCACCTTAAGGCGAGGTGAAACTGCTTCTCGATCGGTAAAATGAACTGAAATTAAAATTTCTCAGCTACTCAGCTAATTTGCTCGATCGTTAACAAAAATGGTAAAGCGTTGTTCTTGGCCACAATTGATGATTCGGGTAAAAAACGAGAAGATTTCGACTTGAATTCGATAAATTAACCATGGCCGAGAACAGCACCTTAGAAAAGTTCAGCTATCCCACTTGCACTTATGATGATCGGAGAGAGACAGACGTTATGTAACACATTACCTTAATCTGTCGAATAAAAGTCGAGAATCCGTCTTCCAATCGACAGATAATCTGTGAAAGAGAAATCTAGATTAGGTTAAAATGAGTAGTTATATCTCTTAGATTTTAGGCACCCATAATAATATGTCTCACATGGTTATCAGAATCAATTGAATTAATGATATTTTTCAGATACGATATTCCTAGTCCACATCCAAATGGCGATGTTAATCGAGCGGTCGCCACCCCTCCAAGCTCGAGCTCCGATCGAACGTTCGGCAGTAATCCGGGCACATCGAGCAGCTCGATCTACTGTTTTCTCTGCGGTTTGCACAGCGATTTGACATTAGCGCGCGTCCTGTACGGCAGGCCACAGGGTCGAAACGCCCCGTTTTTCCCGGAATTACTTCGTCATCAGTCTCCACCAAATGCCGAGCAACTTCGCGAGGATGGCTCGGCTCTCGTGTGCACCTTTTGTTACCATTCGCTTTTGGCACAATGGCGAAGATTCGAATCTTTGACAGCCGGTCAGCAAGTCAATCCCCCGGAAAGACAGTATAACACGCACGACTATTGGTGTTACGTTTGTGGTATTGCGACTTATCGAAAACGTGCGAGAGCGCTGCCGATCAAGGACTTCCCGTTCCTGAGGTATCATCGACAGCCGGATAAGAGTCTTCTACTTGAAAATGGCGATTTCGCCGTCGTCTGCTTGGACTGTTACGATACATTGCGTACGCAGAGTCTCGAGTACGAGAGGTGGGGTTTGCCTGTCGAAAAACGAGAGTACAACTGGATCGTTGAACCACCACCGCCTGAAGATAGTCCGGATGCAGCTATCGCTCGATTACCCTCTGGCGAACGATCAGCGAAAGTGGTGAGTTGTTTTCTTCCCTCAAATCTTCTCAGGATCTTCTCAAAATTCCGTAAAACATATTAAAAAAAGAGGTTAATTAAAATATCCATATGTATAGGAGGCATTCCGTATGAAGCGGGCCACCCTGATTTTGAATGAGTAGAGTGGGTTTATAATTATTTTCCAGCGTATTTAGAGTTCTCCGAACACATACAAGTTATTTCAGATTTTTATTTCCCATAGTTTTTCCACAATAAAATACGCTTTTTTTTATTTTTATTTTTTTTCCTTTCGCTGCCGATTTAAAGCTATCTATGACACAAAAAATTGTTCCGGGATAAAATGTAGGGTTTCGCGTATAGTTTTGATAAAAATGTTTCCAAATTAACTTAGATAAATTGCCAGGCATTTTTTGGCAAAATAATGCTATATCATTTTTTTTAACCATATCAGTTATTTGCTAAATCATACATAATTCATATGTTTACATTATGAAGGTATGAATTGATCATCGCGCAAATTGTGGTGTAGTTAGTGGACATAATAACGGAAATTCTGTAAAATTTTGAGCTAAATCAAAATGGTCCCTCTCAACGAAAAAAATTGAATAACTTTGTATTGCCAAAAAGGGATTGAAAATGTATCTAGGCTATTTTGGAAACATTTTTATCAAAAAGTATACGTGAAATCCTACATTTTATCCCTGAACAGTTTTGTTGTATCATGGATAGTTTTAAATAAATCCGCAGCGAAATGAAAAAAAAAAAATACTCTATTTTAAATATTTAAAGTGTGAACATTGAAAATCAGGTTGGCCCGCTTCATATAGAATGCCTCATAGATGAGTTATTATAAATGGTATATTGCAGCTTTTCAGATATTCATGTTAAATTTAATTCACGAGAATATAGAGCTTGTAAAAAAATCAATTAATTCTCTAATTTTGTCTCTGCATTTTACAAAATTCTACCCTATCTGCAACAGGTATTTTTAATGTTGTCAAGAAAAACGAAAAAAACCTCGCTAATGAGACTCTGAAGCTCGTACAGTTAGTAATAAATGTTAAGTTTTATATTTCTCTGTTACCGACAGTGATAGTTGCCCAGTCGGCATCCAGCTCTGACGGTCTCCAAAGTCAGACAGAACCATTTGCGGCCAAAACTTGAACCACTAAACTTATATATATATGTATGGCTGCAGTTACAAACATAATAAAAGTAAAATAATTACAATTTCAACGAGGAAACACTATAGAAATTAAAAACTATCATGTAGATTTAGAGATCAAAAATTGCGATATTTTATGGCCACTCAATCCTTTCGCTAGATAATTATTCACTTTTTCGTTTTATCAGGTGAGGATTTTTTGAGTAACTTTTATTGTTTTTCATGACTTCAGGTGCCACCAACTCTGACAGTTAGGCCGTCGCGGAAGAACTGTTCCCCGAAGGCGCCGGAGAAGAAGCCGACAGTAAAGATACCGGAGAAGGAACAAGGTAAGTGTCGAATAATAACGTCGCTATTTCAGTTTTACAATATAAAAAAATATATATATATAAAATAAACCGCACATCCGGCATCATGACATGTGATGCACGTTGGAGCAATTTAAGAGCATAAAACCGTCCACTTTAGATCAAAGCTCTTAACCCTCCATTCGACCTGAGGCTCCACCTCTATAATCCACAGACCGGAGGCATAAATCAGATAGGGTTTAATGAGATAACTCGTTTCACCGCCATCGCGTTATCTCACCTATCTGGTCATTCCGCGCCTCGAAGCTCCATATCACCAAAGAGCGCCAAAGTAGAATTTTACGAGCAGCGGTGGGCGGAACGGTGTGAAATCTTAACATTTCCAAAGACTGTAATTTTCCAGCGAGTCACCATGATAAAGGCTTTAATGGCTTGTCATTTTATCGACATTGCGAGCTGCATGAATAATTGCGAAATCTGCACAGAAAACTCGTGCAATTTACCACCCGGTCGACTTGAGATTTCTTTGAAAACGCGCAAAGGCGTCGCTTCGTATTACTCTTATAATAAAAAAAAAGATAAAAAAACTCACTTACGAGATATATTAAATCTCGAAAAAAAAAGAAGATATAAATATAAAAAGCGATCGTCTCAAGCCGTGATCTTGACTTCGCAACAGCACAATTTCCCGGTGCTCAGTATTTTAATTGAATGTTCCTGGCGTACCTGAAGAGCTCTTCATGAACGAGGGCGCGGAAGCGTTCGCCCGCCCTTCGACATTACCCGGATGAAATTAACTCCCGCAGCTTTCTTTTTTTTTTATCTTCGACGTACTTAACGTCGCATTTTTTAAATTAAAGCGCGGTCTATGGGAGAAGTCGAGCGAAAGAAATCGCGAGGTGGATGGGGGCGGTGGATTGGAGAGCGCAAAAGTGTGCCTCTTTACTCTCCACCTTTCTTTAACTTCTCGTTCCCTGGTCTATACGTGCGATGTATCTGCTCGAGTAAACTTGGGGAGAGAGAGAGAGAGTTGGAAAAATCTCCAGGAGAGTCTAATATTTGCCAGTGGCCAGAATTATCTGGCCATATTTCAGCGCTATCTGCGCTCTACAGGCGCTCTCTCGAGGCCACTTTAACCAGTCGAGCTAACGGCACTTCCGATTCCATGAAACGCAGAAAAAAAGAAAACTTTTTCTCCTAAATGATAAACTCAGTTGGATAATTGCCGGTTTATCCGATATGCACCTTCCTCGGCTCCTCTAATCACGATAATTATACCGATTGACCGTATTTCTCTGATGATCTCTTTTAATCGGTCCACCATCGGATTGCGGAGTTGCGACGAATGGCAAAGTGAAGCGGAAAGGATTTTTCAAGGGGCGCGTACCTCGTCGGGTTTTATATCGTCGTTTGGCAGGAACACCGGAGACGAGAAATATCCTCTTCCACTTGGTCGATGCTGAAACAGCGGGTGGAAATCTTTTCACCTCTTACCCCTTTCGCTCAAAGCCCTCGGGAACTCAAGAGACGCGGAGCCTGTGTGTACGCACTTGGACAAAGACCGGTGGAGATGGGAAGAATGGGCGATGAGGAAGGAAGAAAAAAGGAGAAAAGCGGAAGGGTGAACGTAATGGGGCGGTGCGGGAATTTCTGAAAACTCCGGGAGACAAAAGGCTACTGACATTCGACGAGCGACATTCACGAGAGCCAACCCTGATGGTTTTTTATCCAGTGAATCGTTCAGCCCTTCTTTTACTTTCTGACTCTCTCCACAAGAGCTTTGTCCGCTCGTTTCTTTATCACCGACTTATTAATTTTCGCCTACGATACGCTCTTCGACTTTAATAATGGAATATTCTCACCCTTGGGACACTTGTTTTTCAGTCGTGCTTTATTCGCGTCTGCAAAATACTATTCTAAATAACAAACTCGGTTATTTATTCACACAAACTCATACGATAAATATTAATTCACAGGCGGTTTAGAATTTTTAGCATATTTCATCCAAGTCGGGATTTTTTTTGTTGATAAATTAGTAAAAGAAAGTAAAACGATGTGACGTTTTATCACGATCGCATCAACCCTTCTCGAAAGATGAGGAGCATCTTTCTTCCCCTCGAATTTACTGAGAATATCAACTTAACGATTCAACAGCAGCGAGTTTAATTAGAGCTAAAAGAACTTCTCGAATAAAGAGTCTCATAAATCTTTGTTAACTTATAATTGGCACATTGAATATGCTGCGGAGACAAATTGAACGTTTATAAATCACTGTTTATTGCATTAAGTCCAGCAGCTTATGTTTCTTACTTCAGCCCTTTTTACTAACAATAGTACAAGCAAAATTATATGTTTCAATTTTTTTTACATATCGTTTGCCATCAATCCCAATATTAACACACAGCAAACGATTCACAAAACTAATAATCGCGAATTTACAATTCAGAATAACAAGATTTACGTAACACGAATAGCGAAATTGGGTTTCTCCTTTGAACTCTGTTGAAGAAACACATCTCTAGTGAAAATAAACGAAGCCCGCGTTCACTCTCGGTTCGCATTCACCCTCTCTGTGGATGTTACCAAGTCGCATAGCTTTTCCCCTTTTGAGCTCACTAGTGCGCTTTGAGCGACTTGTACGAGGTACAGGATTGAAAGTCGAGATACGCTTACAGCGTGGGCAGCGAAGCGCCGTGAAAGCTCGCCTGTCCTCACCCTCACCGCCCACACTCTCTTTCTCTTTCTGTTCCACTGTATGTGTGTGTGTGCGGGTGTGCCAAAGCATCAAGTAACTTTAAACCGGCGGTGCCTCTCAACGGCTTGTCCTGAACGAGATACATGCACTTTTCGCTTTTGAAACACAAGTGAGAACTTTGATGCCAAGACCGTCTACAATTTTCTTTTTGTCAATTGATCGCATTCATCTGAGCCGCCAGTCTTTCGCAGAATTAAACAAATCTGTATAAAAACCATTTATTATACAATTTTTCGAACAAAATGCACTGAGAAAAGAAAATTAATTCAGAATATTAATACTGAATATTAATTCAGTCCATCCAAACATTTTTTTCTTCTCAGGGTTCAAACCCTGAGAAAACGAATTTTTGGTGGTATAACAAATATTTTGGTTACCAAAAATAAATTGTAGACAACTGAATCTTGAATTCAGTGAATAAACTAAACATTTGGTTGACGTAACGAAAAATTCGTTTCAACGAGGGCGCTCATTTTTTTCTCAGTGTGTGGTCTCTACTTTTGGTCTCAGAATTTCGGGAAATTTTACGTAATAAAACTTTTTGTCAACGCAGCCACATTAATTAACCGTTAATATAATGATACAATAGTCTACAACAAACCTTTTGCTTTGATAACAAAATAAACTAAAACTATTCCATTTACTCGAGATTATGATAATTTGTTATTCCACATAAAAAAGATCTCTTCATTATCTTCATGATCTTCATATTCTCCGATACTAACCAAGTTCAAAGATTATATTTTCGAACGTCTTTCAGAGTGGATGGAGAAGCCCCAGAAATACCGAGTCAGTGATTTTTGCAAAGCGAATGTGTCTCGTATCTCGTTGTATACAATGTCTACAACAAACCTTTTGCTTTCATAACAAAATAAAACTAAAACTATTCCATTTACTCGAGATTATGATAATTTGTTATTCCACATAAAAAAGATATCTTTATTATCTTCATGATCTTCATATTCTTCGATACTAACTAAATGCAAAGATTATATTTTCGAACGTCTTTCAGAGTGGATAGAAAAGCCCCGGAAGTACCGAGTCAGTGATTTTTGCAAAGCGAATGATTCCCGTGTCTCGTTGTATACAATGTCTACAACACACCTTTTGCTTTGATAACAAAATAAAACTAAAACTATTCCATTTACTCGAGATTATCATAATCTGTTATTCCACATAAAAAAGATCTCTTCATTATCTTCATGATCTTCATATTCTCCGGTACTAACTAAATTCAAAGATTATATTTTCGAAAATCTTTCAGAGTGGATGGAGAAGCCCCAGAAATACCGAGTCAGTGATTTTTGCAAAGCGAATGTGTCTCGTATCTCGTTGCATACGATGTCTACAACAAACCCTTTGGTTTGATAACAATATAAAAATAAAACTATTCCATTTACTCGAGATTATGATAATTTGTTATTCCACATAAAAAAGATCTCTTCATTATCTTCATGATCTTCATATTCTCCGATACTAACCAACTTCAAAGATTATATTTTCGAACGTCTTTCAGAGTGGATGGAGAAGCTCCAAAAATACCGAGTTAGTGATTTTTGCAAAGCGAATGTGTCTCGTATCTCGTTGTATACAATGTCTGCAACAAACCTTTTGCTTTGATAACAATATAAAAATAAAACTATTCCATTTACTCGAGATTATCATAATTTGTTATTCCACATAAAAAAGATCTCTTCATTATCTTCATGATCTTCATATTCTTCGATACTAACCAAGTTCAAGGATTATATTTTCGAACGTCTTTCAGAGTAGATGGAGAAACCCCAGAAATACCGAGTCAGTGATTTTTGCAAAGCGAATGTGTCTCGTATCTCGTTGTATACGATGTCTACAACAAACCTTTTGCTTTGATAACAATATAAAAATAAAACTATTCTATTTACTCGAGATTATCATAATTTGTTATTCCACATAAAAAAGATCTCTTCATTATCTTCATGATCTTCATATTTTCCGATACTAACCAACTTCAAAGATTATATTTTCGAACGTCTTTCAGAGTGGATGGAGAAGCCCCAGAAATACCGAGTCAGTGATTTTTGCAAAGCGAATGTGTCTCGTATCTCGTTGTATACAATGTCTACAACAAACCTTTTGCTTTGATAACAATATAAAAATAAAACTATTCTATTTACTCGAGATTATCATAATTTGTTATTCCACATAAAAAAGATCTCTTCATTATTTTCATGATCTTCATATTTTCCGATACTAACCAACTTCAAAGATTATATTTTCGAACGTCTTTCAGAGTGGATAGAAAAGCCCCGAAAATACTGAGTCAGTGATTTTTGCAAAGCGAATGTGTCTCGTATCTCGTTGTATACAATGTCTACAACAAACCTTTTGCTTTGATAACAATATAAAACTAAAACTATTCTATTTACTCGAGATTATGATAATTTTTTATTCCACATAAAAAAGATCTCTTCATTATCTTCATGATCTTCATATTCTCCGATACTAACCAAATTCAAAGATTATATTTTCGAAAATCCTTCAGAGTGGATGGAAAAGCCCCGAAAATACCGAGTCAGTGATTTTTGCAAAGCGAATGTGTCTCGTATCTCGTTGTATACTATGTCTACTACAAACCTTTTGCTTTGATAACAATACAAAAATAAAATTATTCTATTTACTCGAGATTATCATAATTTGTTATTCCACATAAAAAAGATCTCTTTATTATCTTCATGATCTTCATATTCTCCGATACTAACCAAATTCAAAGATTATATTTTCGAAAATCTTTCAGAGTGGATGGAAAAGTCCCAGAAATACCGAGTCAGTGATTTTTGCAAAGCGAATGTGTCTCGTATCTCGTTGTATACAATGTCTACAACAAACCTTTTGCTTTGATAACAAAATAAACTAAAACTATTCCATTTACTCGAGATTATCATAATTTGTTATTCCACATAAAAAAGATCTCTTCATTATCTTCATGATCTTCATATTCTTCGGTACTAACCAAATTCAAAGATTATATTTTCGAACGTCTTTTAGAGTAGATGGAGAAGCCCCAGAAATACCGAGTCTGTGATTTTTGCAAAGCGAATGTGTCTCGTATCTCGTTGTATACAATGTCTGCAACAAACCTTTTGCTTTGATAACAATATAAAACTAAAACTATTCCATTTACTCGAGATTATCATAATTTGTTATTCCATATAAAAAAGATCTCTTCATTATCTTCATGATTTTCATATTTTCCGATACTAACCAACTTCAAAGATTATATTTTCGAACGTCTTTCAGAGTGGATGGAGAAGCCCCAGAAATACCGAGTCAGTGATTTTTGCAAAGCGAATGTGTCTCGTATCTCGTTGTATATAATGTCTACAACAAACCTTTTGCTTTCATAACAAAATAAAACTAAAACTATTCCATTTACTCGAGATTATCATAATTTGTTATTCCACATAAAAAAGATCTCTTCATTATCTTCATGATCTTCATATTCTCCGATACTAACCAAGTTCAAAGATTATATTTTCGAACGTCTTTCAGAGTGGATAGAGAAATCCCGGAAGTACCGAGTCAGTGATTTTTGCAAAGCGAATGTGTCTCGTGTCTCGTTGTATACAATGTCTACAACAAACCTTTTGCTTTCATAACAAAATAGAACTAAAACTATTCTATTTACTCGAGATTACCATAATTTGTTATTCGACATAAAAAAGATCTCTTCATTATCTTCATATTCTCCGATACTAACAAATTTCAAATTTTATTTTCGAACCTCTTTCAGAGTGTATAGAGAAGCCCCGGAAGTACCGAGTCAGTGATTTTTGCAAAGAGGATGTGTCTCGTATCTCGTTGTATACGATGAGTGAGAAGCTTGCACAGACTGTGATATAGCGTATAGTATCAAGCAGAGAGCTCTGTGATACGAGTGGAAATTGTGTGACGGTTTCTGGAGCGTCCGGTGGTAGTAGGAAAGACCACATGGCCGGGCAGTAGGTAATATAGAGGGTGAGTGAGGACTGGCGAACGAGGACGACATCGGGTAGTCGAAAATGCCCGCAGCGTGACACCGCATTGCGCCCACTTACCAACCAACCCACCCGACACCTAAATTCGAATTAGGGAGAGCCGGCTCGACACTCTCGTCGACTCACCCCAACGACCTCATCCCCCTTGAGTCCCGTTTCGCGCTCAATCTTCACCCCACTTTCCTTCTTCTTCTCTCCCTCTTCAGCCCCTCAACTATCACCGTCTTTGTCATGCCAGGGCATCGTGACGGCGGTTCTTACGTCGTTGGCGTGCGGCCTCGAAACGCTCGTTTTCTTCTCCCTTTTGGAATCGATATCATCGTCGTCATCAGCTATGCTCTCGCTGGCATCGACGAGACGAAGAAGCCCCGCGAGGCTCTTCTTCTCGTCTCGAAGCTCCGTTCAGGCACCTCGCCCCAGCGATTGGCTTCGTTTTTAAAACATTTTTTTTTTTTTCATTTTTTTCTCCTCTCCTCGTTGGAGACGACCGGATACGAGGGTGTGAGAGGAAATCGATCGCGTGCAAGCCGTGCGCTCACGTTGCGCATCAGTGATGTTCCCGATGAAAGCACTTAGGAATTATAAGTGCGCCGTCGTCGGAACTGGGCGTTGAATCGATAAGCCGATAATCAAGTATTTAGTCGAGATAGGATTATTCACTCGGACGTGTATTAAAGATTCAAGATATTGAATTTGGATAACACACTATTGAGGCTGTTGTAAAATGCTCTGTACAATGAGAGAAAAACATATCGTTGATTTAACGATTTCACATGATAAAACGAATGTATGAAGGCTTGCAATGTTTTATCGTTGAAACGATGATAGGTTCAATAAACGATACTTGCAAGGTTGAAATCGTATATGCAACGAAACGCCATATTTGAAACGATTTGAATAGTTTCTGAAACTATCATCATTTTGATGATTGCTACTATAATTATATTTGCTATAACCATAAAATAGAAACGTTGTTCCTGGGAATTATATTAATGGTTCAGAAAAACTATTTTCTTATATTTGCTATAACCATAAAATATAGACGTTCCTCCTGGGAATTATAGTTTATAATTAGATTATCGTCAATCTAACTATTTTTTTAAAATTACCACATTTTTCTCTCAGTGTATACACGGCAGAGTTGTAAATCCCCATTAATTCATGAAATATTGTTTACAGTACAGTTTGTTTTCTAATTATGATTTCATAGAATCAATATGTAGGGATTATAAAATAAAGCGTAAACATCTGAAGAGCTGCAAAAAATACTAATTTTTGCTTAAATATTAGAAGAAACAGTGGAAAAGATGGAAGAGATAAGTAATGCATCACTGTCTTAATGCATTAATTGGGTTTTTCCATTTTTTCGAAAGGATCACCATAACATTTTATTGAAAAATAATAATTTTTCCAGCTATTCAAAAGTTTTGTCATCGGATTATAATCATTATTATGAAATCATAATTATAGGGCTGATCGTATCATCATCGTTATTTCTGAAAGTATTAGGCATTTACAACTCTGATACACGGAGAGAAGGATCTGATACTTTTTACCACATTTCTAGTAAAAAATATCAAGAAGTACGAGAACTACGAGAATTTTTGCCACGAAATATGATAAAAAAATTTATGTATATGGTAGAAATTCGCATAGTTCTCGTAATTTTCGGCGGTTATGGTTTCCCAATACCAGGCGCGTGTAATAATTTTTACCATAGCGTCTGGTAAATTTTATCAGGTCCTTCTCTCCATGTATTAATATGGTGGGATGAGCTACTGGCGTATGATTTTAATTAGCCAAAATTCTCGTTATTCGTTCGCGCGAGGATTTGGTATGACGATCACATGGCGTGGGAACGGTTTCATCAAATGCCTCTCGTGCTATATTTACATTTTGATGCCTCGGTGGATACAGTTTACAACGCTCACGAAGCCACTACTAACCAAACGCGAATGTGTGCACCGGCGATCCACCCTCTTAACTCGACGCGCCAACCTCCCTATCTTCTACTTCCATTTCACCACTGGCGCACCGCCTCCCCTTTGGTGTGCCGGTGTTAATAATTAACCACCGACTGTGCGAGCTTCGCGAGAGCCAGTGAGCTTGCCAGCTACTCTGCGAAACTACCACGGTCTGTTTCACTCCGGCTGCTGCTGCTGCTGCTTTTCACAACCCTCTACTCGTTTGGATTCGGCTCTCTACCAGACTTTATTGAAATAATAATATGTATACTACCGTTTTTTTTTAAATGTTTTCCTACGTTTTGTATCCCGGTGTACATACAAATACATCTTTCCACTCTGCGTACCGAAACTCTGCAGTAATATCCACAATTTTATATATGTTAATTGATAATTGCTATATCTAATTAACCCTTAACCCTTTGAAGTCTAAAGTTGGCATTACAATTATTGTATGATATTAATTTTCGCTTTGTGAATCACAGTTCGATATATGAACATTAAAACTCTAATTCGCTTGCGAATAACTATTAATTAACCTGCATTTGTAAATTCAAATTACAGACATATGCAGTTTCATTAATTATGTCTCAATGATTTTCTTGTTGATAAATTTTCAGTATTTGAAAGATTAAAAATAAAAAGCGTGTTTTGAGATTTAAGTGTTAAAGAAGGTGGAGAGTTTGACAAAAAAATATAAAAAGTATCTGTCGTTGATTATCGTGTCAACGACAATTACAGGGATGCACATAATACTGACTGAATCACAGTTGGATGTATTAAATTTCATTAATTTACAGACATATTGTGAATTTCAATGCAGTTTCATTACATTAAGAGAACAGTTTGTTAACAGTTAACAAATCTTGGTTAAATATGGCGAAATGAACCATTTAGTTATTCTTATTGAATCTCACTTGAGCCAAATAAAATTTGCTTGTCGCAAATGAAGCTCGCTAACATTTATTAATAGTTAACAAGTCTTATTTGGCTCAAGTGAGATTCAGTAAGAATAACTAAATGGTTCATTTCGCCATATTTAACCAAGACTTGTTAACTGTTAACAAACTCTTCTCTCAGTGTAATTCTGTGTCAATGATTTTCTTGTTGACAAACTTTCAATATTTGAAAGATTAAAAAGAAAAAATGTGTTTTGAGATTTAAGTGTGAAAGAAGGTGGAGAGTTTGATAAAAAATATAAAAAGTATCTGTCGTCAATTTTCGTGTCAACGGAAATTACAGGGATGCACATAATCCTGACTGAACGTAGCGTAAAATGAATCACAGTTGGATATATTAAATTTCATTAAGTTACAAACATATTGTGAATTTCAATGCAGTTTCATTAATTCCTTGTGAATAATTTTCTTGTTGATAAACTTTCAATATTTGAAAGATTAAAAAGAAAAAATGTGTTTTGAGATTTAAGTGTGAAAGAAGGTGGAGAGTTTGATAAAAAATATAAAAAGTATCTGTCGTCAATTTTCGTGTCAACGGAAATTACAGGGATGCACATAATCCTGACTGAACGTAGCGTAAAATGAATCACAGTTGGATATATTAAATTTCATTAAGTTACAAACATATTGTGAATTTCAATGCAGTTTCATTAATTCCTTGTGAATAATTTTCTTGTTGATAAACTTTCAATATTTGAAAGATTAAAAAGAAAAAATGTGTTTTGAGATTTAAGTGTGAAAGAAGGTGGAGAGTTTGATAAAAAATATAAAAAATATAAAAAATATCTGTCGTCAATTTTCGTGTCAACGGAAATTACAGGGATGCACATAATCCTGACTGAACGTGGCGTAAAATGAATCACAATTGGATATATTCAATTTCATTGAGTTACAGACATATTGTGAATTTCAATGCAGTTTCATTAATTCCTTGTCAATGATTTACTTGTTGATAAATTTTCAATATTTGAAAGATTAAAAAGAAAAAATGTGTTTTGAGATTTAAGTGTGAAAGAAGGTGGAGAGTTTGATAAAAAATATAAAAAGTATCTGTCGTCAATTTTCGTGTCAACGGAAATTACAGGGATGCACATAATCCTGACTGAACGTAGCGTAAAATGAATCACAATTGGATATATTAAATTTCATTGAGTTACAGACATATTGTGAATTTCAATGCAGTTTCATTAATTCCTTGTCAATGATTTACTTGTTGATAAATTTTCAATATTTGAAAGATTAAAAATAAAAAGCGTGTTTTGAGATTTAAGTGTGAAAGAAGGTGAAGAGGTTGATAAAAATATATAAAAAGTATCTGTCGTTGATTATCGTGTCAACGGCAATTACAGAGATGCACATAATCCTTACTGAACGTGGCGTAAAATGAATCACAATTGGATATATTAAATTTCATTGAGTTACAGACATATTGTGAATTTCAATGCAGTTTCATTAATTCCTTGTCAATGATTTACTTGTTGATAAACTTTCAATATTTGAAAGATTAAAAAGAAAAAATGTGTTTTGAGATTTAAGTGTGAAAGAAGGTGGAGAGTTTGATAAAAAATATAAAAAGTATCTGTCGTCAATTTTCGTGTCAACGGAAATTACAGGGATGCACATAATCCTGCACTGAGAGAAAATTATGGTATTAATAACTATAAAGTGACAATTATTCATTTATGGTTGGTACAATTTTTTTTAAATATTTGACACAACTATCAAATAGTTACTATAACTAGCAAATAGTTACCATAACTATTTTCGTAGTTATCGTAACTATAAAAATAGTTGCATGTAATAAAAATGAATAGTTGTCACTTTATAGTTGACTGTACTATTACGATTTCTCTGAGTGTGATTGAACGTGGCGTAAAATGAATCACAGTTGGATATATTAAATTTCATTGAGTTACAGACGTATTGTGAATTTCAATGCAGTTTCATTAATTCTGTGTCAATGATTTCCTCCTTGATAAATTTTCAATATTTGAAAGATTAAAAAGAAAAAACGTGTTTTGAGATTTAAGTGTGAAAGAAGGTGAAGCGTTTGACAAAAAATATAAAAAGTATCTTTCGTTGATTATCGTGTCAACGGCAATTACAGGGATGCACATAATCCTGACTGAACGTGGCGTAAAATGAATCACAGTTGGATATATTAAATTTCACTAAGTTACAGACATTGTGAATTTCAATGCAGTTTCATTAATTCTGTGTCAATGATTTCCTCCTTGATAAATTTTCAATATTTGAAAGATTAAAAAGAAAAAACGTGTTTTGAGATTTAAGTGTGAAAGAAGGTGAAGAGTTTGACAAAAAATATAAAAAGTATCTGTCGTTGATTATCGTGTCAACGGCAATTACAGGGATGCACATAATCCTGAGTGAACGTGGCGTAAAGTATAATAGCGAGTCACCCCGTTGGCTCTTGCTCGTGATAAAAATAATAGAGCTTATTAGCTGTGCCGTGAGGGCGATACGTCATGAGCGACGGACGAACAGGGCAACAGCGTGATGTTCGTCCCGGTGTGGTTGGTAAAGGGCTGTAGGCACGAAAGGAAGAACGGGGAGGGTTGATGGCGATGGCGATGGCGCGGTGTACACAGTGGCTGCAAACTGTGGGCTCGCCAAGCGGCCTGCCTCGATCTGGTGGGGGAAAACTTCCCTGTCGCCGCCAGCACGCATTGATTTTGCTCGACAGACAGCCGCCTGTTGGGTTCTCTCTGTTTCCGATGGTGGTCGTCTGCCTCTTCGTCAACACCTAATACAACCCATCGCTGTCTCAGAGGGCGCAACCAAGTTACGCCTGGCCAATCGTGACCCCAGTTATTCCCGTGACCTTCGCTCATAATTACTACCATCAACGCAACCATCCCTTGACTAATCAAAAAAAAAGTTTCCCACCAAATTACGTACTGCTTCATTTAAATAAATTTCAATTTCTAGTCCTTCAAAATTATCAGAATTATCATTACAATTGAAAAATTTATTATCTGCGTAGATTTTTAATTCAATTCTAGAACTTTATCAGAGTTGTAAATGCCTAATACTTATAGAAATAATGATGATGATACGATCAGCTCTATAATTATGATTTTATAATAATACCATGTAGCGATTGCAATACGATGATTAAACTTTGGAATGGCTGCAAAAATTATTATTTTTCAATAAAAATTCACGACAATCCTTTTGAAAAAATGGAATAAAATAAGTAATGCATTAAGACAGTAATGCATTACTTATTTCTTCCATTTTTTCCACTATTTCTTGCTATATTAAAGCGAAAATTAGTATTTTTTTCAGCTATTCAAATGTTTACACTCTATTTTATAATCACTACATATTATTATTACGAAATCGTAATTGCAAAACAAACTGTACTGTAAACTATATCTCATGAATTAATGGGGATTTACAACTCTGAACTTAATAATATAGTAATTTGATTGGAATAAATTTATTACTAAATATTTCATAAATTCTCAAAACGCATTAAAAAATGCTCTTTGAGAAGGGAATACTGAGAGAAAAATCTTGTAATTAAAAAAAATATATAGCTAGACCGACGATAATCTAACTGTAAACTATAATTCCCAGGAGGAACGTCATATTTTATGATTATAGCAAATATAAGAAAATAGTTGGATGAACCATTAATATAATTCCCAGGAGGAATGTCTATATTTTATGGTTATAGCAAATATAATTATAGTAGCAATCATCAGAATGATGATAGTTTCAAAAACTATTCTAATAGTTTCAAATATGCCATTTCGTTGCATATACGATTTCAACATTTATTTCCAATAATCTTGCAAGTATCATTTATTGAACCATATTATCATCGCTTCAACCATAAAAAATTGCAAGACTTTCTAACGATATGCTTTTCTCTCAGTGTACTTAGATTTTTGTACAACAAAATAATATAGTTATTTGATTGGAATAAATTTATTACTAAATATTTAATAAATTCTCAAAAAGCATTAAAAAATGCTTTTTGCATTAAAAAATGCTTTTTGCATTAAAAAATGCTTTTTGCGGAGGGGATGAAAAATCAGAGATTGCGGAATAAATAAAATATACAATTCCTGCAGAATCAACAGAGGGAAGTTTATGATTTAATTATCCAGATGCCTTCCTAGACGTCCATACATTCGCCGTTATTCAATTCTCCTCCGGTGCTACCTGCGTTATAATCGAAACTGAAACCCTTCACTTATTCAGATATGTACTTACTTACACATGTGCAAGAATACATTGGTATCTCTGGTTCACCCCAGTACGGTGAAATTAGAAGACCCTGATGTAACCGATGCTGCCCGTTTAACGTACAATGTATATACTCGGTGCATTGAAAAGAGCAGCCCTCGTTGTCTGGAATTATTTAGGAAGCGCCAGCCTTGCTGTTCCACCTGCAGCTTCGGCTTTCATTTTTTTTCTTCTTTCTCTCTATTTGGCTTTGTAGCCGCGGTTGTATTTTTTATTTTCATTGCGCCAATACGTTTCAATTCAGAAGGTTTGTTTCTGTAGATGGGTGGTCCAAACCCAAAGTAGAGGGTTCGAAAAAGCTAAATAAATAAACAAAACACTTTTAATGGAGCAAACTGAACTGTGGATTGCCGTACTGATTAACGCCTGGCAATCTAAACATTGACTCCTATCCGAGTTGTAATATTTTTCTTCACTTTTTCGTGTGTTCTTTTTTTTCTGTCATGTATACACTGTTAAAAAATTTTTGAAAATTAATATACGTATTGGAAGTTCTTTTGCAGATACGATAAATTAAATTTTATTTGATATAATGTCGTTTAATAATTTATATTATAATATAATAATGTAAATTAATATCCATCCAAAATATTATATCGTATAATAATTTAATAATATTAAATTATATTTAATATACAGATATGTTGTAAAAATTCCAATAATTATATTATAAACACAACTTTTATGAAGTGTTTAGTATACTGTATATTAAATTTAATAAACGCGTTTCCCCAAAAAAGAAACTTTCAATAGTTTATATTAATTTTCATACAAACATTTTTAAGGTATTTCTGTCGCTTCACGCTCACTTCGCATAAGTTTCCGAAAAGTGAGAGCGAATTGCAAACACTTCTCGATGATATAAAAATCTGTAAAAAATCATGCATATCAAAGATGCTGAAGACATTAATTCGGCATAATAATAATTCCAAAATGTTATTAACAAATTGATGATAAATAAAATTGTTTAACAAATTTTCCGACAACTTAATTTTTTTGATTCGGTGAAAATGATTTGTTCATTTTTCTGAGTACGTATAAATTTTTTCAAATTTTTTTCTTTGCTTTGAATTTTTCGATTTTTTACATGAAAAAAATCACAAAATTCAAAGCAAAGAAAAAAATTTGAAATTCAAGAAAATCAAGATTCAAAACACTTTTAATGGAGCAAACTGAACTGTGGATTGCCGTATTGATTAACGCCTGGCAATCTAAACATTGACTCCTATCCGAGTTGTAATATTTTTCTGCACTTTTTCGTGTGTTCTTTTTTTCTGTCATGTATACACTGTTAAAAAAATTTTGAAAATTAATATACGTATTGGAAGTTCTTTTGCAGATACGATATATTAAATTTTATTTGATATAATATCGTTTAATAATTTATATTATAATTTAATAATATAAAATTATATTTAATATACAGATATGTTGTAAAAATTCCAATAATTATATTATAAACACAACTTTTATGAAGTGTTTAGTATACTGTATATTAAATTTAATAAACGCGTTTCCTCAAAAAAAAAAACTTTCAATACTTTATATTAATTTTCATACAAACATTTTTAAGGTAGTTCTGTCGCTTCACGCTCACTTCGCATAAGTTTCCGAAAAACGAGAGCGAATTGCAAACACTTCTCGATGATATAAAAATCTGTAAAAAATCATGCATATCAAAGATGCTGAAGACATTAATTCGGCATAATAATAATTCCAAAATGTTATTAACAAATTGATGAAAAATAAAATTGTTTAACAAATTTTCCGACAACTTAATTTTTTTGATTCGGTGAAAATGATTTGTTCATTTTTCTGAGTACGTATAAATTTTTTCAAATTTTTTTCTTTGCTTTGAATTTTTCGATTTTTTACATGGAAAAAATCACAAAATTCAAAGCAAAGAAAAAAAATGGAAAAAATTCATACGTGTTCAGAAAAATGAACGAATCATTTTCATCGAAACAAAAAAATTACGTTGTCGGAAGATTTGTTCATCATTTTTATTTTTCATCAATTTGTTAATAACATTTTGGAATTATTATTGTGTCGAAATAATGTCTTAAGTATCTTTGATATGCATGATTTTTTACAGATTTTTATATCATCAAGAAGGGTTTGCAATTCGCTCTCATTTTTCGGAAACTTATGCGAAGTGAGCGTGAAGCGACAGAACTACCTTAACAGCGTTGGAATTATTTGATTTTGCCTGTGAATTTTCGAAGCTCATATCACAAAGATCGGAATTAATTGGTCGTGAAAACAAATTGGTTGTGTCGCTGGTGTGCAACTGAGGATTTTCGACAAGGAGACGAGCAGAGACGAGAGGACAGCGTGTGGATGCAGCTCGACGCCAGAGAAGAGCGCGTGCCGCTCAAGCGCCAGATGGTCCCGAGACTAAGAAACAAGGATAGATACTCCCGCGTCTGTTGAATCGCTGGTTCTCTGTTACTTCTCTACACGGAGTTGGTGTATATAGTATACCCCCGTGGCGGGACGGCTTATGCAACAGCACCCGATCGTGGAGTCGAGGGAGAAAATTGTACGGGAGGAAGTCAGAAGACGACGATGGCGTCGGTGTTGGCTACGAAAATGAGACCAGCCGCAGGGGGAGGACAGCTGCCATGTTCCATTTTTTTTCTTCACTTTTTTTTTGCAGACAAGCAGCCAGAGGAAATGACGATTCGTTCCCTCAGGAATAGTCTCTTCCGCTTTATGCCTCAATCGATATTTATTTATAGGGATCTTGATTCTTTTATATAGAATAACAATCAAATTATACATTCGCTCCATTTATATTTTATGGAGCAATTGTATAATTTTGTAATATTTTGTAGATTGGGCGACATTTTTTAAGGCTGTTTTTATGTCTCATATTATAAAAAATTTAATATGGAGAAAAAAAGATGGCAATTGAAATTGTCACGTTGCTTACCCGTTATGGCTAATTTGATTTTAAAACAAATTGTAGTCTCCAAAATTTTAATTTTTTTTTTAATTTTAGAAAATTTCAGAATTTTAGAAAATTTCAGAATTTTAGAAAATTTCAGAATTTTAGAAAATTTCAGAATTTTAGAAAATTTCAGAATTTTAGAAAATTTCAGAATTTTAGAAAATTTCAGAATTTCCGAAAATTTCAAAATTTCCGAAAATTTCAAAATTTTTGAAAATTGCAAAATTTTTGAAAATTTCAAAATTTCAGAAAATATCAAAATTTCAGAAAATTTCAAAATTTTTGAAAATTTCAAAATTTCAGAAAATATCAAAATTTCAGAAAATTGCAAAATTTCAGAAAATTTCAAAATTTCAGAAAATATCAAAATTTCAGAAAATTTTAGAAAATTTTAGAAAATTTTAGAAAATTTTAGAAAATTTTAGAAAATTTTAGAAAATTTCAGAAAATTTTAGAAAATTTCAATATTTCAAAATTTCAGACAATTTCAAAATTTCAAAAACTGCAATTTGTTTTAAAATCAAATTGGCCATAGAATTTCGAGCGAGTGGTATCAAATATTAGTGATATTCAACCGAGATGGTCCATTCGCAAACCAAACCTGAGCCAAATATCTTTAAAAATGTGAAAATAAGAGCGTGATAAGTAATTTTCTAAAAAATTCAAATTGCAATAATTTTGGAACCACTCAACGGATTCGAGCAAAATTTGAACTATATATGTGTACCAAATTCCAGAGCGATATGTTGAAAATTGCGTACGCTATTATGGCAACAAGAATCCGAACATACATACACACATACAGACATTTCGTACAAATAATTTTTCTCGCCCTTTCACAGTATTTTGAGCATGCAGAGATGAAAATTTGAAAAAAAAATCCACGAAAACAAAGCTTCCCTTACGCACATAGAGAAATTGATGTGTCACGAAAACATAAAACGGTGCCACCAAAAATCGTCACGTTAGACCAACAAATTAATTTTGCTATGCTGCTAAATCTTTTGTTCGGCTGACAAATCTTTTTAGCTGGGCTGAACAATTTTTTTTGTTAGCCTAACAAAACGATTTTTGTTACCGTTTTATGTTGTCATGACACAGAAATTTCTCTCTGTGCGGGGAAGAGCAAAATGGGCATATAATATGATTTTTTTTTTTTTTTTGTTCGGTAGCTTCGCACTGAATTACGAAAAGGCGAGTGTAGGAGCATTATGGCGAGCGCGTGTCGGGAGAGAAGAGCTTGGGGAGAATCGAGTAGGCAAGCAGCCGACGCGTTGTGTCGGTATATACCCCACCCTCGGTTTAGCCGCTTCCCTCTCGTGCCCCTCCCGTGCTGCGTTCGGCACGATCCCAGTCACAGCAAAGGGGAGAGCGAGATCGCGCAACCGAGACAGTATAGTATATATATACATATACACACACATATATATACATATACATATATATATATATATGGTATAAGCAGGAGCAGCAGCACAAGGAGAGCGCGGTGGGGCAATCCAAGCGTGGTTCAGGGGCTTCGCCCGCAGTCGAGTGTCAAGCGTCGAGGAAATCGCATCTCGTCGCTCAGTTCGGCATTGAGCGCAAGCGCAAAAATTCCCTCGCGCTGCGATGACAACGTAGAAGTGGAAGTGGAGTGAGTGAATAACCAAGGAGTGACAGAGACAGTGAGGTATATATATATATATATATATACATATACGGTGGGCCACACGAAAACCACCCACTCGTTGGCGCAGGCGCAAATTTAGCATCCCCATCGCGTTTCCGAGTGTTCGCAACCCTCGGCTGTGGTGGCAAACGGGTGGAACGTCGTTTTCGCGGAACAAGTTCCTCTCTACGGCAGTCCCGGCTCGCAACCACCCCCGGCAGTCGCTCGGCGGTATGAGAGCCTCGCTATCCAACAGCCCTGATAATAAACCGCGCGAGTTTTGTTCGCGGCTCGGCGAATCGAGTCGATAATTGAAACCGAAGAGTACCTGCGAGTGATCGAGTAGATTTTCGACGCTCACATTGCTCCGTCGACGGTGTGTGTTTTAGGAAAAAAATAATCAGACGTTTGCGTAACTGTTTCGGCATTTTCGTTGCTGTTGTTGTTTTTATTTTTCTTAATTATTTATTAAATATATCGGTTGTTGCTATTGGCGATTGGAAGCGAGCAGAGTGCTAAGAGAAGAAGGAGGCTGTATTATCTCGTTTTGCTTGATCCTCTCGTTAAGTACAGAGCGAGAGTCGCGTGAGTGGGATATACGGTGAGATCGAACCATCCAAGTGGTACTCGGGGTCGCGCCTCGCGCTCAAAGGTCTCTTTCTATCTCGATCTTCCTCTCTATCTTTCTCTCTTTCTCTCTCTGTGTGTGTGTATACCTGTCCGGATAAGTAAATAACACAGCGCACCGGGACTAAGTGCTCTCCGCGAGTCGAGGAGGCATCGTGGTACGACTGCTAAATGCCGCCAGTTCGAGGATCTCGTCGCAAAGCTCATTACGAGGATCCTGATAATTTCAACGTTAATTAAATCTTCGTTTGTGTTGAGTGATTTTGTTTTTTGTTTTTTTGTTCTTTTTTTGTGAATTCTCGAAAGGGACTTTCGATTTTCTTTTTCTTTTTTAAGTTTCAAAGTGGTACATAATATATTTGTGGTGTATTGGTATTTTTGGTGGAGCGAAGAAAATATTTAAAAAACGGGAATTTCGGTACAACGCACGTTTTAAAGTGTTGATGTCGTTATATTAGAACTGCAACGCATTAACAACGCGAATAACAGTCTGCGACGCAACGCGACGAGACGCAAGCATAAACGGCGGATGAACGCCTCGGGATGTCCCCGAATTTGATAACGATTAGACTCAACTGCGTCTCGTAGCTTTTGGCTGATTCTGTCGCCGTTTGTCGGGACAAGTTGGAGTGATAATCAAACGAAAGAGAAATATTTAGAAAAGAAAAAAAAACTCGAAAGGTGTAAAGAAAAGTTCGCAAAATGGATTTTCGAGCGCCGCATCCACTACTTCATCCCTCACACGGGGGTCACCCCTACTTTTATCCAGGTACTGAAATATTGTATTTAGATACTTTTTTTTTTTACGAATAATCGTATATATTTTTATAATATATCTGTTCACAGTATATAATAATATATTTTATGATATATGTGAAATATATAGGTAACACGAGTGGTTACATATTTTTAAAATATATTTAATGCTCGTTGCTGCTGACCAATCCATTTATATTTATATTTGAAATCGATGAAAAAATTTTTAACAGCAAATGCTGTTAAAGAAATATTTAAAATCATGCTAGTTTCATAATGTTCCCTTAAAAAGCCTTGGAACTAATTAAGTGGTGTCATACTACTCGGTCGATAACAAACATGCAATTCGAATTTCTCTTAAGAGATTTTTCCAGTGTGACGGCTCGAAAAATAGCCTATTTTCACGATTTTTTTTCGGACGGGTATTATACGCCGATTAATCTGAAATTTTTATGACATATTAAGGTAATCATGAATGACAGAAAATGATTTTTTATAAGACGATTTTTATTGTTTAAATATTTTTTTTAATTGTTGAAAATAATGTTGATAACAAAGATAGCCTCATGGTGAATATCGTAGGGGTCGCAAATTTGATCTGAAAAAAAAAACCCAAAGGATTATTAATTAGTATGCGATTGGTTATCGCACTATGGAGGCTTTTTTTAAAATCAAAATGGACAAAATGGCGGCAGTTTGAACAAAAAGTACCGAATTTGGCCGTTTTTTTCGACAGTTTTTCTTTTAAAAAAATGGGAAGATTTTTAAAAAAAAAGCTCCCATAACACGATAGAGAGTAGCGTGAAGAATGTTCTCCTAAAATTTGAAAACGATCGCTTGAAAACTGTTCCCTGTAGAATATTCACCGTTTTGAACAATGTCGTTTCGAGAAAAACGCGTTTAAAGTTTCGAGTGTAGAAATTTCATATACCTAAATTGTGTACTTACGACTAATCGGCGATGCCAGAACCATAAAATATGCCAGCGAAGTATTTCGAATTTCTCTTTAAAAACATTCTCTCAATTTTTTTTCGATTTTTCGCAAAATCGATTTTTTTTTCACACTGGAAAGATCCCTTAATATCATTCATTAGCTTATTTCATCGTCCGTTTCATATCAATATTGTCTTACAAATTTTTTTTAAATCTCAAGTATCACATATTTCATATATGAAGAATTTTTGCAATCATTTACTATCTTCAATAAATGACTCATTTCATAGAAATTTTAAGCGGATAAAATGATTATACGACAAGCAACTAAAAATAGTTAAATATAGCTAACAATTTATATTTCTATCTAAAAACGGTGTAAAAAAATGTTTAACAACAAATACTTCAAATAATTGCAGAAGGAGTAAAGAAATATTCAAAATCATGCTAGTTTCATAATGTTGCTTCAAAAAGCCTTGGAACTAATTAAATCGTGTCATACTACTCGGTCGATAACAAACATGTAATCCGAATTTCTCTTAATTTCATTAATTAACTTATTTCATCGTTCGTTTCATATCAATATTGTGTCACAATTTTTTTATTAATATCTCAAATATCACATATTTCATATACAAAGAATTCTTGCAATCATTTATTATATTTAATAAATAATTATACGACAATCAACTAAGAACAGTTAAATATAGCTAACAATTTATATTTGTATCTAAAAACGTTATAAAAAATTATTAACAAGAAATACTTCAAATAACTGCAGAAGGAGTAAAGATCATTTATTATATTTAATGAATGACTCTTTTCATAGAAATTTTAAGCCGATAAAATGATTATACGACAATCAACAAAAAATAGTTAAAAATAGCTAACAATTTATATTTCTATCTAAACACAGCTTAAAAATTTTTTAACAACAAATACTTGAAATAATTGCAGAAGAAGTAAAGAAATATTAAAAATCATGCTAGTTTCATAATGTCAATGCAATAATTTATTATCTTCGATAAATGACCCTTTTCATAAAAAATTTTAAGCAGATAAAATTATTATACGACAACGAACTAAAAATAGTTAAATATTGCTAAGAGGGTAATTTAATGAAATTTTTGTTTCTCGTATATATCGTACCAGTTTATTTATTCATTCACTATCTGATAAGTATATTGAGTGTTGGTTACAATAACATATCTATAAGTGGTATTAAAATCGATACATAATAGTTGCCTACCCATTTATTCTCGATCTCGTCTCTGTTGTTTCGCTTCCTGGTGGTGTTCCCTTTCGCTTATGGCATTACTCGTCCGATATACGATAAAGCTCGGGACATCCTCGAACGTGCGATATAGAAAGTGATGAACAGAACGCCTCCGAGTTCGCTGCAATTCCTGGCCAATCTGACAACGGATATCGGATCTCGTTGCGCGTGACCTCGCGGGTCTTCATTTATGGTATCTCTAGCACCACTATCCCTCAAACCCCTTTTGCACTGCCCGGTAGACTAACCGCACTCACGAGAAATTAATTTTCTCGTGTCCGCTACGTGGGGGCGGTAGAAACCGTCTCACCACTACTACCACCACCACGGAAGAACCACTTTGCAAACTTACTTCCGTTACTCGGTTCGCCCCGACTCGTTTCATACCGCAACTTCAAAAAGAATATAAATTCCAGTTTTTAATGAGAATTTCTTCTTTTTTAAAAAATTCTCCTGCAAAGGATGATTTCAACATTAATATTATTTTCGGCAAACTACAATTTTTTATCTTTTTATGCACATTATATATTTTTATCTATTGCCTAGGTTTTTTGTAAATTTATTTTTTCATAATTATATTTTACAATTAATATTATAAATTATATTTTTCTAATTTATTCTGCAAAAAATTCGATTTATCAAATTTGGAAAATTAAATAGTTTTCGCTGAGTTTCTTAATTGAAAATTCCATTTTTTTTCCTACAAAGAATTTTTTGACATCAATAATATTTTTGTCCGAATTTTATTTTTTCCATAGCGGATAGATATTTGCGGCAATATTAGGTCGCAGGGAAAATTTATTTTTTCCGTCTGCAGAGTTGCCGTTAGATTCAAGTATAACGAGATTGCATGGTTTTCTGTAAATGTGTTGTGCAATTTACAGAACGTCTATCGAATATTTATAAATAAATAAAAAATTGTAAAAATATTGGCGAGGAATGTTGGACAAAGTAAGAGGCAGGGCATTAATAGAACTGCATTTTAATATACTCTATGAGTTTTTACGCAAAATTGCGTGGCAACGAGAGTACTACTTGAGATTTAGAGTATATCGTAAATCTGTCGGCGAGCGAAAAGCTTGTATAATAATGTCGCTTGCAACGAGGAGTCTGAAGTTGCCAGAGCCATGCAATCACTGCAAGCATTTGCTTGTACCGCAAGCAGTACGACCCACATCATGTGTATATATACTGTGTACTTCGGGCTGAGTTCTCTGCAGTGGGCGAGCACCGGTGGTGTTTTAAAAGGTTTCGAGTTAACGACGATTAAAATGATAATCGCGCTGCGGTGGCGACAGCGGCACGAGGCTAGAGTCTCGTAATATCGGCTTTATTAATAAGTTGCATACGAGGATGACTGACATTAGCTCCGAACTATAGTCACTTAACCAAGACACTAATTCGATGACCGATTAAGCAATTCGTGAGTGATGTTCTCCAGATTATTTTCAACAATTCGAGAGAATATTGAGGTAGAAAAAAAACGAACATGGAAGATATAAAGTTTCAATAGTTGTACAGACAATTAGCAAATTATGTGCTGTACCTATACTTTTAAAAACACAAATATATATATAGTAAAAATTTATAAAAACAGCAAAATATTTTATGTTGGTTAGGAAAAATTTAGTGAGAATACACTGAAAAAAAATCGTAAAAACCAATAAAACGTGCGCTTGCGGGGGGCGAAAAGAATATTCTTTTCATCGAATTAAATATGTAATTGATCGAAGCAACAGCTGATCAATCCAAAAATGATTCAATCACCATTACCAAATATTTTGTCCAATCGATAAAATAGTATTTACGCCGCCCGCAAACGCACGTTTTGTTGATTCCAATTATTGTTTTTCTCAGTGTACCGGTTTTATTTTCTTCTCGTTTACACGTTCACCATTAAAAATGCAAGTAAATTTAATATACAAAACGATATGAGATTTACGAATCGGGTATATAAATTCCATATTATTAATATACTGTTATAACCAAGCAAATGAATAAACCGGATATTTGTTTGTGGGGCGGATATTATTAATTACAAAGGGTTCTATTTATCTTGATCGCATTCGTTAGCACGTCTGCTCGCAGTCAAAGTCCTGTCAAGACTTTCTTCTGTCACGTTTTTTGTGAAGTTCATCAAGTATTCGTTTGTCGATCGTCATACCATGTGTTCCTAAAAAGCCTAATCTCTATATTCATAACAATACTTTTATTGTAAATTTGAGAATAGTATAAGAATTTTACGATATTGGAATTTGAAAATTATAGTTGGTTAGTATTGTAATCTTCAATTTAATATACCAATATTGTATTTGTCAATACCGAATGCATTTGAAAATTAATATACGGTATATGCAACCGATCTTTATAACCGGTATATTAATTTTCAAATAAAAAAAAATTAACTGTGTTTCCTCACCTTACAGCCAATGAAGTATCTATAAGCACGTAGCAGTACACCGAGAGAAAAAGTTTCATTGATTCACGGAAATCTGCCAATGAAATGAAATACTTGAATTTCAATACTATCTTTTCATTGAATGATCTCAAACCCAATGAAAAGTAGTGACATTGATTCGAAGAAACATTTCTTTAAACCAATGAACCTTTTTCATTGATTTCAAAGATATCGTCTCTGATTCAATGAAACCTTCTTACCAGCTCAAAATTTCAAAACCTATTTTTTCCTGAAGTACGCGGCAGATAAAGCTCAAATTTTGTGAGCATGTAAGGAAGTACGGCAGAAATAGGCTAAGCTTCTGACTCCTCGAAACTCAAAGCCGTTCGTTCGGGAGAATCGAAAAACAAAAAAAGTGAGGTTAGGTGCGAGGGAGAGATCAATGAAAACGTTTCTTTGAACCAATGAAAACGTCTCTTTAAAACAATTAAACTGTTTCTTTATTATATGCTCACTAAGTAAATCTTTATTTACAGGCAATGAAATGTTCTCTTTGAAATTCAAATCCACTATTTCATTGAAATCAAAGAAATATTTCGTTGAAATCAATGAAAAAAAAAATCAATCCACCCATTTCTTTGGCGTCAATGAAATCTGTTCTCTCGGTGTAACGAATAGTTGTATTTGATGCTGAAGAGAATGTTGTCGATTGGGTGTGACACGAGGAAAAACGCTTTTACCCGTTTATGGAGAAATGGTCCAAGGGTTATTGAGAACTAGCCGGATACGAAGTAAAACTGGAGGAACCGAGGACCGAAAGTCAAGGAACGTGCTACGAAAAAATAGCTACTTCCGGCAACGGGTCTCTTGTCGTCCTTGTTTTATTTATTTATTTTTATTGCTTCCTCCTGTGCCGGATTTGCTCGAAATGTACAGCCCCGAATATCTTACTCTTTCCTCTTTCTTGTCCCCATCAAAGGCGACCGATTTTCCCGAGATTTTCTCCACCGTACGACTCTAAAAAGTTGGTATGTAAACAAACTTCTTTTTGAATTTCCTCCTTTCCTTTTTCTCAGTTTTCATGTCAGACGCTTTTGAAAATAATAACGAAAGAGATAATACTGGGCTGTGCATATACCACGTATTGTCTAGTTATATTACTCTGCCGGTAAAGTCTCTTGCCGCATTCAACAAGTGTTCCACCGATAACCGTAAACGTCATTACTCATCCCGAGACCGAGCGACAGAGGCGAAGTTTGTACTCTGCGCCAGTAATATTGTACGTACATATTGCTGTTTCTATTCACACGTTCCCCTCTTGTTTGTGCGTTTCAGTAAAATCTTTTTATTTCTCCCGGTAGTTCATTAAGCCGTAACGGCCGCGATGACAAATTATATCGTGGATGTAATATGAGCAACGAGAAGTGGAGGAATTTATTGTTTTTCTCGGGAGTCAAGTCCATCAGCATTAACAGCTTCATCCTGACGTCATCCAAGACTCGGCTCCAGTACGCAGAATCTGCACGAAAGGTTCGCACTCGCTGTGCGGGGTTAAATCCAGTTCCATTAAGAGCTCTGGGTGGTCGCTAATAGCATTGGCTAATTTTGTTAGTTTCCCAAATCCTACAGGCGTGTCCGTTTCTCCTTTAATCTCATTCTCGTTTCGCTCGAAGCGAACATTTTACCCTTGCAATTAAAATAGCTTGAATTGTCTTTTTATACACATCTTTGTCCATTTCATTGATTGCAAAAGAGATGAAAAGATCAATACGATGTGATAAATTATTTTAGAGTCTAAATTTGAGGCTGCAAAAATATGTTGCAGGCTGTTCATTCGAATTCTAAGTATGGCAGACATTTTCAATAATTTTTTATTGCAGAATGATGTTACTTTTGCATTATTTTTGATGGTGAGGAAATTATTAATTCTCAGAATAATGACTCAGACTCTTGAAAAATTGTCCGGTTCTTCAGTCACTATATGCTGACAATTAAATGTCGTCTCGTCTGCGATGACGTCCTGCAAACGGGTTAAGGCTGTCGTCGCTTTGTGCGTAACGTTACGGCGGAGTTTGGCACTCGGTGTAGGATTAAATCCCCTTAAATTACGAGATCCGAGAGTTCGCCAAGAGCGTTGGCTATTTTCACTAATTTTCCAAATCCAGTGACAGCCCGACCCTCTCTCATTCGTCTAATCTCTGCGTAGGACCTTCTGGCGTCACGTATTTCATTACGCGAATCAAATTACGCAATCGTGTTACACTCTATTTTTCGCTATATTTTTCTATCGACTATCATTCAAAGTTTAAAGAAAATTATCCACACTGAGAGACATTGAGATGGTCCTGGTAATCAATGATAATTATATTTTATTAGCCCAGGTGATTATTTTCATAGTTGTAGCTACATTAACGCAACTACGTTACTGTTAATGTAGCTACAAATATACTCACCTGTACGAATAAAATATAATTATCACTGAATAGTTACCAGGACCATCTCAATTTTTCTCAGTGCATATTTTCTAATAATCCGCTTTATCAAGTTGAATGTAAAAATTCTAACAAGTGGGTTTAAATGTTCTCCAGCTAAAAAAAGTCACTAAATTTTGCTTAATTCTTCTAGTCTCTACGAAATCACCGAGGACCAGATTTTCCACGTTTTTATGCCAAGTATTTACATAAAAATATATTATAAAATATTATAATATATGCCAGTCGTTCGTGTAGCGAACAAAATGAATATACAGACGACTTTGCACATGCATCGACGATGGTTCCCTTCGACTCGGTGAGAAGCGCCACGAGGAGAGCAACAGTGACCGTAACGAAGTGGAACGGGCAGTAAAAACGAGCGGAGGACAATTAGAGAGAGCTCAGAGGGGCTAAAAAGAAGATGAAGACGAAATAGGACGGAAGGTCGGCGGCTGGCTATAGCACGCGTATCCCCGGTTGCCTCTTCCGATAAACTCCATTACGGAGCACACGGTTTCTCTTTCCGCAGCTACTCTGGCTGTACATCGACGCAGCAGCAGTCGACTGAAGCTTCGAGCTGTTGTCGGCGTCTCCTCTCCCTCCATCTTCCTGTCGTCATCTCTTCCCCACAAGCAAACACGCGCCCTGAGCCTTCCGAAATCGCATTCTCCGTTTCTTCTCTTCCAGCATCGGCAGCCGGTGTGCATCACCGTTTCAAGCATCATCCTTCTATTTATTTGTTTGCATTTATTTTTGTTGTGAGCCTGTTGGGCTACCTGCCCGTGTCCCGTTCTGCTCCTGAGTATCACTACAGCTTTCTCTCATATTCTCTCTTTCGCTGGATCCCTTTTCTTGCCTCGTTTTGAATCTCCATCTTGGCCTGGCTCATTCTTCAAACTTGTAGCTTCTTCACTCGTTCCATCGTCCGTCCCGTTTTCGTTTTTTCCTTCTCTAACGTTTCGTTTCACTCGCCAGTTCCTTCGTCCACTAAATAATTGCGAGCTCCCAGCAACGTTACTTTTTCTTCTTCCTGTGTCGCCACGCACGACAAAGGGCTGTTTGAACAACCCTTTGTGTTCCTGTCTCGAGTCCTTCTGCTCTGCACGGAGTCTCCCTTTTCCTCTCTCTTTCTCCCTTTCTTTTTTTTTCTCTTTCTAACTCTCACTGACACCGGCAGTCACCTTCTAGCTCTTCCTCTTTTCGTAATACTTCCTTGCATCGACCACTGGCTCTTCCTTCTTCTTCCTCACACAGAGAGGGTTCTACCCAGTACAAGTACGACTTGTGTATGACACTTATACACGCGCACGCGTCGAAAACTCGGAGGTAGTAAGCAGTCTAGTTGTAGTGGTTTCTATACCGTGTCGAGCCCTTTGTGTCTCGTCGTCCACGGTATTTACAAGCACCATTCAGCATCTGTCGACCCTCTCGCTGTTTTTTTTCTCCCTTATTCTCTCTCTCTCTCTTTCCTCTGACTTTCTCACTCGCTCCTTTTCGGATTTATCTCCTTTCACTCTCTCGCTAAGCAGGATCGATTTGCAGTCTGTAAAGGTCTTGACGCCCAAGCTTCCGTCTAAATTCTGTGGCAAATTGGTGTTAGCCGCTTGGTTTAGCTACGAATATGGCCGACAAAGCGACTTGGCCAGTCATTTTTTTTCCGCTGAGATCTTTTGAGAATTCGTTTGTTGTGGCTGTACATTGAATGCGACTCCCTCGTTCACAATGTGCCACGGGATGAACGTGAATAACCATTCGGGAAGAGGTTCAACACGGGAAGTGTCTTTTTTTTTTAGATCCGTGCCTCCTTTTCAAAGCTTTCAGTAACTCACTTCCTTCTGTTTTTTTTTCTTTTCTGTCATTTACCGTTGTATCTCCTTCTCACCATCGAGTAACCCTCGTGCACCGAGTACGTGTGACACCTTGACGAAGCACCTCGTGTGCACGCATGTAATATGCATGCTCGAGAGTCTGAGGAACTCCGGCGCTGAGCATTCTGCCGGCGACCAACACACTTACAGTCTATGTGTGTGTATGTATGATTCAGGAGCTCTGCATCGTCGGGCGAGTCACTTGGGTATTATACTGACGGAGAACTTGTCAAACGAGCGAGGGGTGACGCAGAGTTCGGGAGCGATCCACGTTTCGTCCAGAAGTTGTAGGCTGATAGGAGGTTGGATGTCGTAAGCGCCACGCACCCTTGGCCCGTCTGTGTAATATCCCCGTTTGATTTTCGAATTACACGTAGCATACCTGCCTATTCATATATTTAAAAAATTAAAATTCAAAAATTTAAAGGTTTTGGGGGATTGGACGAAAGTTCAATTTTAAAAAAAAATATTGTTTGTTAATTGTGCTTCAATCAAAATTTTCACATGTAATACCACAAGAGCTTTGAAATTATCGGATATTTCCTGACAGGTTCGTTGCAAACAAATGAACTAGTCAAGTTTTCCAGGTTAAAAAATCACGAGTGCGTAGCGCGAGTGAATTTTCTGGAAAACTTGACGAGTTTATTTGTTTGCAGGGAACCTGGAGGGAAATATCAGATTAATTTCGAAGCTCGAGTGGTATTCGGGGGATTATTTTTTCTATTCAAATTGCGACAAATGGAATTGCACCATGAGACAAAAATTATCATTCCGACAAGGAAATTTCATAATCAGAACAAAAACCTTTTAATTCATGTTTAAAGGATTGCAGTTAAATACACAATTGTTATAGACATTTGTATATTGATTCCAGACTGAGGTTTTCGATTTAATCGTATTAACAGGGACATTTCCCTTTACTTTTTCATCAATAGTTTGCAAGGATTCAACTCCAAACCTACTCATATCAAATAAAAATCCTTTGACTGCCACAATAAAATTCAATCTGTCAGGTTGACAGATGGTTGACGCGGCTAAATGATTTTTTGTTTTATATATATAACCAACACGCAAAATTATCAAAAAATTATCACTTGTAATATCACAAGAGCTTTGAAATTATCGGATATTTCCTGACAGGTTCGTTGCAAACAAATGAACGAGTCAATTTTTCCAGGTTAAAAAATCATGAGCGCGTAGCGCGAGTGATTTTTCTGAAAAACTTGACGAGTTTATTTGTTTGCAGGGAACCTGGAGGGAAATATCAGATTAATTTCGAAGCTCGAGTGGTATTCGGGGGATTATTTTTTCTATTCAAATTGCGCCAAATGGAATTGCATCATGAGACAAAAATTATCATTCCAACAAGGAAATTTCATAATCAGAACAAAAACCTTTTAATTCATGTTTAAAGGATTGCAGTTAAATACACAATTGTTATAGACATTTGTATATTGATTCCAAAGTGAGGTTTTCGATTTAATCGTATTAACAGGGACATTTCCCTTTACTTTTTCATCAATAGTTTGCAAGGATTCAACTCCAAACCTACTGATATCAAATAAAAATCCTTTGACTGCCACAATAAAATTCAATCTGTCAGGTTGACAGATGGTTGACGCGACTAAATGATTTTTTGTTTTATATATATAACCAACACGCAAAATTATCAAAAAATTATCACTTGTAATATCACAAGAGCTTTGAAATTATCGGATATTTCCTGACAGGTTCGTTGCAAACAAATGAACGAGTCAAGTTTTCCAGGTTAAAAAATCATGAGCGCGTAGCGCGAGTGATTTTTCTGAAAAACTTGACGAGTTTATTTGTTTGCAGGGAACCTGGAGGGAAATATCAGATTAATTTCGAAGCTCGAGTGGTATTCGGGGGATTATTTTTTCTATTCAAATTGCGCCAAATGGAATTGCACCATGAGACAAAAATTATCATTCTGACAAGGAAATTTCATAATCAGAACAAAAACCTATGTTGCATCCAACACATATTTTCTCTCTGCACAAAATGCAGTGAATTGCGCCCAAATCGATTTTTTACTCTTTTCTGTATTTGCCGGGACATTTTGTTTTATTTTTTTAGCGATGTTCTGAAGCGATTCATCACCAAATCGCTTTTTTGACTCACTCATATTGACGACCGTTAATAGTACCTTGACGTTTTAAAGATTCGCAGAGGTTACAAGTGTCAAAAAAATTATTGTTTATCGCTTAGCAACCGAGCCGGGAAATTTTCGAAAAATTATCGATATAATTTTACCCTAGCTGTACCACGTGATGTTGAATACCGCGCTCTGATTGGTCGAAATTGGAGTTGAAAAAATAATCAGTATAATACTGTGTAGCTTGCCCCACGTGATGTCGAATGATGCAATTCCATTGGTCAAAATTTGGATGGGAAAAATAATCAGTATAATACTGTGTAGCTTACCCCACGTGACGTCGAATGTTGCAATTCCATTAGTCGAAATTTGGATGGGAAAAATAATCATAAAAATTCATCCATATTCAGTTAAATTTGGTGTGAATTGAAACAAGTCGGATGGTAAAAAAGTAGAAAATTACTTACAAGGATACATAATTTATTTATAATCTTCCCACTGACTTTACACTGACTAGTCACTTGTTTTTAATCATCGTAAAAAGGCGGTACTTTCTGAGGTAGAATATGTGACTTGAGAACGATAGTGAAGTCCAAAATTTGATATCTTAACCAACCAAAAAAATTAGGTTGACAAAAGAAAAAATTCGTAGATTTCGAATATCTCTGCGTATACATCATGAAAATCGTTTCGTGCGGTATAGACATTCTGGGTGGATAACTTTGAGAATAAACGAGACGAACTTAAGTGCTCCCATTCGGGTATCCGCGTGTGAAGCTTAACGGTTAACCGATAATTGTGCAAAGTCGTAAAATTTCTCGGTGGATGTTGAGAAAAGTATATGACCTCTCTTCGATAAATATAGGATCATTGGGGGTGGGTCTAATCGCCATCAATTGCCGGTACATTAAACACATTGACGACAACGTTGTTGCCTCGACCCGATGTCGACTTTCGGTGGTCGGTTCTTTCGATTCCATTCTATCTTTCTCTTCGGTTCCTTCCATTTCTTCACGTTCTTTCCGCCATTGCGACAAAAGTTGGCTATTATTGTTATCGTCGATGAAGCAGGACGGGAAAGGCTATAGTGAACGAAACCCTTATGTCACAACCGAGTCAGCAAACAATACCGGAAGTGGTGCTTTACTCCCCTCGGGAGTATGGATCATGGAGCACGAACATTGCTGCCAGACACGGTCGGGTTTCCGGTTATCTTGCACACGACACCACATGACATTGTAATCCAGGATACGTAGTCGATACAAAGACATCCTACCACCTCGATGAATCATTCGTGTCATTTTACTCGTTTTTTTTTCTACCATCCCGTACATGGATTTTATTTCCAACCTCCCTGTTCGATAGATCTTATTTTCAAACTCGAAAATTTAGCCTAACAAAAAAACTATCTTGTGAATCTCGTGGAATTTTGTTAACTAAATAAAAAAGTGATAAACTAATCCAGCAATTTATTTCAGATGCCCATTTTTATGGTTCAATAACATAAAAGAATGCCGGAATCTCGACAAACGCTGCATCTCTTCGTAGTGTGGTAATAGCCGGCGGAAAGGTAGCTACTCCATTTCCCAAAGGAAGTTTCCCTCCCAAGCACCCTCTGGAATACACGAGTTGTCGGTATATATATATATATATATATATATACCGACTATATATGTATGTATGTATGTATGTATGTATGTATATATAGACTTGGAGCTCACGAACTTGGCAGTTTGGTGGAAACTAAAGCCGTGAGCGGATCGACTAGCTTTACCTAATTACTGTAGCATTACGTAGCGTGTCAGACCACCTTTCTCTCAACAACGATATCCACCGTATAATGGTATCCAGAAGGAAACGTAAGATGCCACATTATATGCACTGATAATGCGGGAAGCGAGGTCCTTTGCTCCTGGTGGTCTTATTGGATTGTCGGGCGCAACTGGAAGAACTCTGGTAGTATGAATTAGGTATGACAGTCGCTCCTTCACTCTCGTTGAACTGTATAACGCTAAGGTCTCCAACCCCCTTTCGATTTCGATCAATACACGCTATCTAACCTACCACCATATTTCTTTTTCACCCCTCGTTCGATCCTTCCACAGCCTCTGGCTCCGCTGGCAGCAACGTCGCGCTTTTCGCACCCTCTCATTTCTGATCTCCGGTGCTCTCCTCGTCCCCTTCCAAAGCGCCTCAGGGTCAAAGACTGGCGCGCGCACTTGCCGCCGGCCAAGAGTATAAATCACCGAAGCCGTCCCAAACAAGCGTCCTCATCCTCTTCCTATATTCCTATAGAACCCTCTGAAAATTAATTTATCAACCGTCTGCGCGTTCTACACCCGCCATTTTATCTTCCTCTCGTCTCTCTTTTCCTCTTAGCCCGGCAAGAGATATTTTCTTCTTTCTCGTTCCCTTAACACAGAGACGAACAATTCTCACAAGCTTCTTTCACGTCCTGAAAGCACTGCGACTCCCTCACGGAAAGATTACGACTTCTTCGCGGCATTTTTGCCTTCGGTGCTTTTCCTTCTTTCTTCTTCTTTCTTCGTTCTCTGCTTCCTGAAATTCCGCGAATAGACTGTCGGCTTTGCCACAGAAACTCACCCTACACAGACTCGTCTTGCGAACTTGGATCGTCGACACGAAGAGGCAAGTCGTACTTCGACCCCTTTGCAGTCTCGAGGTCTTCTCGACGTCTTGTATACCCACACAGACATACTACGCTCACGGCAAACGTGAAGCTTACACGAGTCGCAGTACGTCGCACGAAAGTCGTAAAGAGTAAAGTATTAGCTCGGTTTTCACGGATTTTCCAACTGGGCGGCAAGCTGCGAAGCTTTCCACCACAACTCTGCCATCTTTCTCTCTGCTGTAAGTTTTCAACCCCAGTTCGTTGTTCGAACCCGACACTTTTTACGAGATTAAAGTCCGTTAGAGATTTTGTGTATCCTTACTGTCACATCGGCCCCAAATCTTTCAGGAAAATGCAACCCGAAACCCACTTCATAACTGAGGTTTAAGTTTTCATCATTCCCGTTAATAAACACACTGAGAGAAAAATCTGGTAATTTAAAAAAAAAATATAGTTAGACCGACGATAATTTAACTATAAACTATAATTCGAAGGAGGAACGTTTATATTTTATGGTTATAGTAAATATAAAAAAATAGTTGGATGAACCGTTAATATAATTCCCAGGAGGAACGTCTCTATTTTATGCACTGAGAGAAAATTGTGGGTTTAGCAACTATAAAGTGACAAATGTTTATTTTTAGTTCGTCCGAGCAATTTTTTAATAGTTGCCACAACTATCAAATAGTTACTATAACTACCAAATAGTTATCATAACTATTTTCATAGTTATTATAACTACCAAATAGTTACCATAACTATTTTAATAGTTACTATAACTACCAAATAGTTACCATAACTATTTTCATAGTTACAGTAACTATGAAAATAGTTATGGTAACTATTTGGTACTAAATTTGGACTAAAAATTAATAGTTGTCATTTTATAGTTGACTGTACTACTACGATTTCTCTGAGAGTGGTTATAGCAAATATAATTATAGTAACAATCATCAGAATGATAATCGTTTCAAAAATTATTCTAATAGTTTCAAATATGCTGTTTCGTTGCATATACGATTTCAACGTTTGTTTCCAATAACCTTGCAAGTATCGTTTATTGAACCATATTATCATCGCTTCGACCATAAAACATTGCAAGCTTTCCTATATTCGTTTTATCATGTGAAATCGTTAAATGAACGATGTGCTTTTGTCTCAGTGCATTTAACGCATAACGTGACTTCATAATTAATTATATTTTTTTAACACTTCTCTGCAGCTTTTATAATAAGATTTAATTTTTTTTTCTTTTAATAATTGTTATAAAAACAAAATTGTCATACGATTTGACGATATGAATAATGAAAAATCGGAATTTACGCTTGATGCCTTAAAAAATAAATTGAGAAAGAGGAGATACACTCAGAGAAATCGTGGTAGTAGAGTCAACTATAAAGTGACAACAATTAATTTTTAGTCCATGCAACTATTATCATAATTACGGTAACTATGAAAATAGTTATGGTAATTATTTGGTAGTTATAGTAACTATTTGATAGTTGTGTCTACTATTAAAAAATTGGTCGAACGAACTAAAAATTAATAGTTGTCACTTTATAGTTACTATAATATAGTTACCATAATTTTCTATCACACAGAGAGAAAACTTTTGTTGCATCAACAAATCAGCTGCTAATATAGTGACAGCAAAGCCTTATTTCTTACCTTAACAAAAATTATTTGCTAGGCTTGTCAAAAAATTTGCTAGACCAGCAAAAAGATTTGCTAGACCAGCAAAATTATTTGTTAGGCCAGCAAAATTATTTCTTAGACCAGCAAAATTATTTGTTAGGCCAACAAAATTATTTGTTAGGCCAACAAAATTATTTGTTAGGCCAACAAAATTATTTGTTAGGCCAGCAAAATTATTTGTTAGGCCAACAAAATTATTTGTTAGGCCAACAAATATATTTTCTAGGCCAACAAATAAAGTTTGCTGTCATTATGCTAACAAATGATATTTCTCCGCGCAGTGTACCAAAAAAAAAGATCAATGTCATTCGCAGCCAAAAGTCTTTAGTATTTAAATGCATTTGACATCACTAAAATCAGCTATTGACAATTCCCCATCGGTAATTGCGGGTTGAATACGGATATTGGCAGTGTCGTGGTAAAAACGGCAAAATCAGCAAGTAGATATTTATAACGAAAAACGAAGTAGAAATTAGCAAGTAAAACAAGCATAATGAATGTTAATGGTACTCGAAGATTGTGGATGAAAGATATCGAGCGAATGTGGCTGGTATGTGTTCGTCTTGTCGAAAAACTGCCTCACCATTAAATATTTTAAATTTTTTTTCTTTTCCAACTTTCTTCGTCCTTTCACCTTTATATTTATTACACTGTATTCGGAAAAAGCGTGGACGCTAGCGCACGAGCCGCAGCACCGCGCTCCGTTATAAATTGCAGTCGCTTTACATGATCGCACAATTTATGGCTAATTCGTAATCATTAGAGTCACGCGAGCCGTTATGGGGCGGGATCGCATGTTGACTTGGCGCTCCGGCTGGCTGGCTGACTGGTTGGTTTGCTCGCGAGTTGATAGTTGCCGGCAGATGGCGATGCCGAGAGGTGCGAGTGTTCAGCAATGTTGCTGCTGCTGTTCCGGTCTCCGGCAAACCAAGAGGCGGAAGGTTTGGCGGCTGTATTTCATTGGATTAACGTTAGACCAGCGAGAGAACAGTTTGCGTTTCAATTACCTAGATGCCAAAGTCTAAGTACACATAGTACACCAAATGTGCGGCCCAATCTCGACCATTTTAAAACTTCCCTCTTCGCATTGTAAAACCCTCATGAATATCTCTTTCCATTTAGCATTAACGTTATTATCATAGTCTCTGCCAGCTCGAGGATTAAGGCTATATAAATACCAAGACTGACGCGACATTTTTAAATGCCTTTAACATTTTATTAACGTTCGTCTTTTTAATTTCTCATCACATGCAAAGTATGTAAGAGAGAAAGTATTGCAATCCAAAAAAAAATTCGACCCTCAGATTTTGATGGAAATACATGTTTTGAGTGTCCCAGATTCCAAAAGACACATTTACTCATTTCTGTCTGTCTGTCTGGCTCAGAGTTGGGCAAAATTGTAATGGAAAATTACAAAATACAAATTACTGGAAGTAATTGTATTTAATTTGAAATCCAATACAATTACAAAGTGTAATTGTATTTAATTTGAAATCCAATACAATTACAAAATGTAATTGTACTTAATTTGAAATCCAATACAATTACAAAATGTAATTGTATTTAATTTGAAATCCAATACAATTACATTTTGTAATTGTATTTATTTTGAAATCCAATACAATTACAAAATGTAAGTATATTTAATTTGAAATCCAATACAATTGCAAAATGTAATTGTATTTAATTTAAAATCCAGTACAATTACAAAATGTAATTGTATTTAATTCGAAATCCAATACAATTACAAAATGTAATTGTATTTTGTAAATACAAAATACAATACATTTTGTAAATATGTAATGTAAATACAATACTTTCAGTCAAAGTATGTAAAATAATATAATAACTTCACAAACTAACTTCACGACAGTAACGTGACGCCAGTTGCAATCGTGATGAGAAAGTCACGTCTTGCGATCACGCCAGTAGCAAGTTTTTTTTTCTCCATCAATGGCTCCGAAGTTTGTTTTTTTTTTTTACTAAAAATAATGCAAATTCGAGTACAAAAGTATTATGTGTCTTGCTGATCGTTTGAAATATTTTAATAATTTTTTTTTACCATGTTTCAGGATGATACTAAACACTGAATTATTCATACTAAGAAAAAAACGAATGAATGTTGGGAAGATCGTGTCTCAGCGTTTTATATCGTGATGTAGAGGGTGTAGAAGAGAAGATGTGGATCGGACAATTCTGCGTTTTCCTTTCCATTCCATTCTCTCTTGGTAAACGTTATCTCGTTCACGATGTGACATAGAGGAGTGGAAAGAGAGAAAAAGGGAGACGACTCGATTTCTCTTATCTAACGGCCCAGCAGTACAGTCCTATCGCTCAAGGATCCGGTCAGGAAAATCCTCCTTCGGATCCACGAGCAAATCCGACATCAGCGGACCCCATTCCCTCTTGGCTCGTCGTATATACGAGCTGATAAATGCGAGGGCACATTTCCACGGGTTCGCGGGCTCGTGTCAAGTGTCACGGGACGAGGATCGAGAAGCCTAGGTGCAGAGGGTGAAAAGTGAGAGACGAGCGCACCCGTACATTCACACACATACACACACAATTCTGTCTTCTCTGTAATATGTGTAAGACGTAGAGAAAGGGATGCTAGTGGGATTTGCAAAGAGGTCGAAACGCTGAAGATCTGAAAGATGGAGTGGAATCCCTTTCGCATCACTCTCCACTCACTGACTCTTTTACTGAATCGTAATTTCTTTTTTTTTTTATGTTTCTTTCATCGATGCTGAAAATAACTCGCAAGTAAAAATACTATGGATCATTTTTCCCATCCAAATTTCGACCAATGGAATTGCACTATTCGACGTCACGTGGGGCAAGCTACACGGTATTATACTGATAATTTTTTGATAATTTTGCGTGTTTTTTATATATTTAAAACAAAAAACCATTTAGCCGCGTCAACCATCTGTCAAACTGACAGATTGAATTTTATTGTGGCAGTCAAAGGATTTTTATTTTATATGAGTAGGTTTGGAGTTGAATCCGTGCAAACTATTGATGAAAAAGTAAAGGGAAATGTCCCTGTTAATACGATTAAATCGAAAACCTCAGTCTGGAATCAATATACAAATGTCTATAACAATTGTGTATTTAACTGCAATCCTTTAAACATGAATTAAAAGGTTTTTGTTCTGATTATGAAATTTCCTTGTCGGAATGATAATTTTTGTCTCATGGTGCAATTCCATTTGTCGCAATTTGAATAGAAAAAATAATCCCCCGAATACCACTCGAGCTTCGAAATTAATCTGATATTTCCCTCCAGGTTCCCTGCAAACAAATAAACTCGTCAAGTTTTCCAGAAAATTCACTCGCGCTACGCGCTCGTGATTTTTTAACCTGGAAAACCTGACTCGTTCATTTGTTTGCAACGAACCTGTCAGGAAATATCCGATAATTTCAAAGCTCTTGTGATATTACAAGTGATAATTTTTTGATAATTTTGCGTGTTGGTTATATATATAAAACAAAAAACCATTTAGCCGCGTCAACCATCTGTCAAACTGACAGATTGAATTTTATTGTGGCAGTCAAAGGATTTTTATTTGATATGAGTAGGTTTGGAATTGAATCCTTGCAAACTATTGATGAAAAAGTAAAGGGAAATGTCCCTGTTAATACGATTAAATCGAAAACCTCAGTCTGGAATCAATATACAAATGTCTATAACAATTGTGTATTTAACTGCAATACTTTAAACATGAATTAAAAGGTTTTTATTCTGATTATGAAATTTCCTTCTCAGAATGATAATTTTTGTCTCATGGTGCAATTCCATTTGTCGCAATTTGAATAGAAAAAATAATCCCCCGAATACCACTCGAGCTTCGAAATTAATCTGATATTTCCCTCCAGTTTCCCTGCAAACAAATAAACTCGTCAGGAAATATACGATAATTTCAAAGCTCTTGTGATATTACAAGTGAAAGTTTTATATACCTATATAAATAATAAATAAAAATACAAATGTTTTAAATGGAATGCACATATCTGGTATCGAGTACAGAGCAAAAGCTAAATAAAAATTTCCGTATTTTTGACAGAAAATTGTTACTTTACTTTGACGCTATATTGCCTGTAATTCTAAATTAAATTATAAAAAATGTGTAAATATTTATTTGTAAATCTGTCTCAATTCATAAAATCTTTTTGTCGCTTTTTAATATTAACATAAAATCTGAAATAAATATTTGTGCAATTGAAATTAACACAACAAGTCTATTTCTTATGGATATTTTGGCACAATTATTTTTTACTGTGTTATTTGTCTGTTGATTGTACTGTTTTAAAGCTCCTATTTATATTTACACTTCTGTCTCGATGTGAATGTTTCTTCTCATATGCAGAGTAGAAATGCATGACCCACGCACGAGGATTTTCGCATATCCACGTTTCGTCAGTGCATTTAGGTACGCATATGTGTCGTGGGATCTGAAGCAAAGTTTCGTCGTCGAGGTTCGAGAGGGTTGGTTGATATGCAACGCGAGGAGTGCGGCGCAAGCCGCGAGAGTCATGGCAATCCCCTCGTCGCCATCACTGTTCGTTTCTCTCCGTTTCGCTCTTCGGAGCTTCGGAATTTTTCGGGTCACGTTGATACTCCCTTGGCAAACGGCCACAACGACTATGTTATAGCTGTGGGTATGGAACGGTGATGATGGCGGCAGCAGCAGCGAAATAACCGTTGCGAGAAAGAGAAGTATATTGTGGACGGGAGAGGAGGCAGCAGGCACGAAGTGCCCCCGGGTGCAGCAGGTTCCCCGCGTCCGCCAGACGTCAGGCTATCGTGTATCGAGCGGAAATAGCACGGCCCGCCGATAAAAGTCTTTGCGGCACGTTCGACTCGATCTTACTCAATACTCTACGTTCATCGACACTGCTATACGTGTTCGTCAATTCTTTTTTATCTGAAAATAATGTGTCATGGCCTACAAAATATAGAATACAGAAGTTGTCATCATTTTTTTTAGCTTCAACAGTAGAAAAACTTGCACACGAATTGTGAGTAAAAGGAGATTTAAAAAATCATTTTTGAGTTAGTTAATATACATTTTTTCTGGGGTTCTGGAGAAACAAATTAGAATACAGTTAAACGTCTCTACATGCAAATCGGCTCTAATGTTGTATTAAAAATAGGAAATAGCACGGCCCGCCGATAAAAGTCTTTGCGGTATGTTCGACTCGATCTTACTCAATACTCTACGTTCATCGACACTGCTATACGTGTTCGTCAATTCTTTTTTATCTGGAAATAATGTGTCATGGCCTACAAAATATAAAAGAGTACAGAAGTTGTCATCATTTTTTTTAGCTTTAATAGTACAAAAGTTTGCACACGAATTGTGAGTAAAAGGAGATTATAAAATCATTTTTGAGTCAGTTAATATACATTTTTTCTGGGGTTTTGGAGAAACAAATTAGAATACAATTAAACTTCTCTACAAGTAAATCGGCTCTAATGTTGGTTTAAAAATAGGAAATAGCACGGCCGGCCGATAAAAGGCACGTTCGACTCGATCTTACTCAATAGTCTACGTTCATCGTGTTCGTCAATTCTTTTTTATCTGAAAATAATGTGTCATAGCCTACAAAATATAGAAGAATACAGAAGTTGTCATCATTTTTTTAGCTTCAAAATTAGAAAAGCTTTTACACGAATTGTGAGTAAAAGGAGATAAAAACAATCATTTTTAAGTCGGTTAATATACATTTCTTCTTCGGTTCTGGAGAAACAAATTAGAATACAGTTAAACGTCCCTACATGCAAATCGGTTCTAATGTTCGATTAAAAATAGCCGTATGGGCCAACAAATGAGTTATTTAATAATTTCAAAGTCTACAAAAATTCTTGTCACTGTAGAAATATCTACACTGTAAAAAAATCTACTTGAAATTTAATGTACTTTTACTGGAAGTTTTTATGCATAAACTAGTATATAAAATTTAATATACAAGTGTGATGTAAAATTAATGTAAGGTACAGCATATTCAATAATTTACTTTACTTTTACTGAAATAGTACATGAATATTTTACCACAATTGTATACTAAATTTCGATTACGAGTTTTATGCATAAAAACTTCGTCTTTTTTTACAATATAAAAATGCTTGCAAGTTCTGTTTCAAATGCAAATTTTCATTTATTACAGCACAACTATCTCCTATCTCAGAAACAAAATAGAGTCGTCTAAATTATTCGGTATTGTCGTGGTCATTGTAACTAACGGTTTTGTGTTGTAACGAAGTGAAAAAAAGAAAATCTCTTTATGTGTCAGCTCCGGCTTTAACAACCGGCGTATTTTACCAATTTACTTCCGAAATCTTTAGTTTCGGCCAATAAGAAACTTGCTGGAAGAGCAAGTTTCACAACAATCCCAACGATCTTAACCGGCACTACGAAAATTCCTAGTCCTCGTTGAATTCTTCCTCTCGATGGAACGGAGTAACCGGACGCGACCCAAGAGGGAATTTGAATGTGTTACTTCGTATGTATGCTTGCTTCTCTCCCTCTGTCCCCTTAAGAGTCTTGGTACACGACGGAAGTTCGAACGATCCACCGCTCGTCCTGACGATAAACTCGCTCCGAAGAAGCAGCATCCGGCGGAGGGTGAAAGTCGTCGAGGAGCATGTTCAACGTCGCCCTCTTCGTAACGCAGCGGACGTTTCCTGAATGTACGAAGAAAAGACCGACACCACGAGCCCCATTGGGCCTATATATGCATGTGTACCATGTGGGAAGGGCAACGGATTTCCAGGATGAAGTATGACCGACATTAGGACCGGTTGGGTACGTCCCGCGGGCATCACTGCGACATTCTAGACTCGCGAAGCTTCGTGCTTGAAATATTCATGAGTTAGCTCTCTGCAAGAATGGTCATACCAAAATCCGTCGAAGTTACGTGCGCCCACTCGCATTGGTGAGGAAAAGCTTCACGACGAATCTGCAAATGCTTCTGCAATCCATTCCTCATTTTTTACTCATCGATTTAAAATTATCCTTGGGTAAAAAAAAAGAACTAAAAAAATGTATGCAATGGACATTCTTTGGAATAGAAAATTAACCAATCTACTAGTTCACTATTTCAAGAGTTGCATACACTTTTTTAAGAAAAACAAAAGGTTGTTGCTTTTGACAGATATTTTTATTTTTTTATTCACTTAGTTAGATTATTTCAAATTTTTTCCAAGTATGAATATGTATAGAAATAATTTTTATAAATATGTCACAGAAAAATGAGTAATGTGGATAATTCATAAACCAGTCAAAAGGTTGTTGGTTTTGGCAGATATTTTTATTTTTTTATTCAATTAGTTAGCTTATTGCAATTTTTTCCCAAATATGAACATATAAAGAAATAATTTTTACAAATATGTCACAGAAAAATTCGTAATGTGGATAATCCATAAGCTAGTCAAAAGGTTGTTGGTTTTAGCAGATATTTTAATTTTTTTATTCACTTAGTTAGCTTATTGCAAAATTTTTCCAAATATGAATATATAATGAAATAATTTTTACAAATATGTCACAGAAAAATTAGTAATGTGGATAATCCATAAGCTAGTCAAAAGGTTGTTGGTTTTAGCAGATATTTTAATTTTTTTATTGACTTAGTTAGCTTATTGCAAATTTTTCCCAAATATGAATATGTTTAGAAATAATTTTTATAAATATGTTACAGAAAAATTCGTAATGTAGATAATTCATAAACTAGTCAAGAGGTTGTTGGGTTTAGCAGATATTTTAATTTTTTTATTCACTAGTTAACTTATTGCAAAATTTTCCCAAATATGAATATATAAAGAAATAATTTTTACAAATATATCACAGAAAAATTCGTAATGTGGATAATTCATAAACTAGTCAAAAGGTTGTTGGTTTTGGCAGATATTTTTATTTTTTTATTCAATTCGTTAGCTTATTGCAATTTTTTTCCCAAATATGAATATATAAAGAAATGATTTTTACAAATATGTCACAGAAAAATTAGTAATGTGGATAATCCATAAGCTAGTCAAAAGGTTGTTGGTTTTGGCAGATATTTTAATTTTTTTATTCACTTAGTTAGCTTATTGCAAAATTTTTCCAAATATGAATATATAATGAAATAATTTTTACAAATATGTCACAGAAAAATTCATAATGTGGATAATCCATAAGCTAGTCAAAAGGTTGTTGGTTTTGGCAGATATTTTAATTTTTTTATTCACTTAATTAGCATATTGCAATTTTTTCGCAAATATGAATATATAAAGAATTAATTTTTACAAATATGTCACAGAAAAATTCGTAATATGGATAATTTATAAACTAGTCAAGAGGTTGTTGGTTTTAGCAGATATTTTAATTTTTTATTCACTTAATTAGTTCATTGCAATTTTTTCTCAAATATGAACATACATAGAAATATTTTTATAAATATGTCACAGAAAAATTCGTAATGTGGATAATGCATTAGCTAGTCAAAAGGTTGTTGATTTTAGCAGATATTTTGATTTTTTTAATTCACTTCGTTAGCTTATTGCAATTTTTTCCCAAATATGAACATATAAAGAAATCATTTTTACAAATATGTCACAGAAAAATTCGTAATGTGGATAATGCATAAGTCAAAAGGTTGTTGGTTTTGGCAGATATTTTAATTTTTTTATTCACTTAATATTAGCTCATTGCAAAATTTTCCCAAATATGAACATATATAGAAATAATTTTTATAAATATGTCACAGAAAAATTCGTAATGTGGATAATTCAAAAGGTTGTTGGTTTTGGCAGATATTTTAATTTTTTTATTCACTTAATATTAGCTCATTGCAAAATTTTCCCAAATATGAACATATATTGAAATAATTTTTATAAATATGTCACAGAAAAATTCGTAATGTGGATAATCCATAAGCTAGTCAAAAGGTTGTTGGTTTTGGCAGATATTATAATTTTTTTATTCACTTAGTTAGCTTATTGCAAATTTTTCCCAAATATGAATATATAAAGAAATAATTTTTACAAATATGTCACAGAAAAATACGTAATGTGGATAATCCATAAGCTAGTCAAAAGGTTGTGGGTTTTAGCAGATATTTTTATTTTTTTATTCACTTAGTTAGTTTATTGCAATTTTTTCTCAAATATGAACATATAAAGAAATAATTATTACAAATATGTCACAGAAAAATTCGTAATGTGGATAATCCATAAGCTAGTCAAAAGGTTGTTGGTTTTGGCAGATATTTTAATTTTTTTATTCACTTAATATTAGCTCATTGCAAAATTTTCCCAAATATGAACATATATAGAAATAATTTTTATAAATATGTCACAGAAAAATTCATAATGTGGATAATCCATAAGCTAGTCTTGGGGATGCAGTCACGTTTTCTATATGACTTTATGTATATTGTGAGTGGAAATTTAGTTGAATCGTAAAGATGAGAGTTGCGAGGCCAGAAAGTCTTTCTCGTGGTTATATGGCGCGAGGGGTGAGTTCGAAGCATCAAGGCTGTAGAAAGGTTTAGTTATCCGCGAGCACGTAATTCACCGGAGGTCAATACCTGCTCGCCCGAAGCTCTCGTCGACTACGGAGAGAAGCACCGGCGACTCTCTCGGGGTTTCCGATCGAGTGTTACTCGTTCTGTTTTCTCGCTTCTCGCTTCTCTTCCTCCGCGTGTCCGATGTCCAGCATCGGTGATGTACAAGAACGTGTTTCCACTGTCCGGGCCACGGGCATAAGCTTATTTTCTCAATTCCTGTGAGAGTAGCATCTGTACGAGCTCTCCAAGCCCAAGGACCTGCCATGAACAGCGTTCGTGAGTCTGAATCATTGGTAGCACCCATAAACTCCAGACGAGCCACTCGCTCGATCAGCCAGAGACCCACGCATTCTCGTCCGTGGTTTCGCATAAATGCTGCTGCACTCGAGCATCTACATTACTGTATCGTTGTACCTCCACTAGAGGACACTGGGGCTTATTGAATCGGCGACAAGATGAACCAAATTACAACAAAAAACCCCATAAAATACATTTTTTTTACTTTGAAAATATATAAATTTTCACAGAATTATATTAATTTAATGGAATGACAAAATAAACAAAGTGTATATTGATTTTATTGTGTGGCCATGGATTAGAATATAATTTAGATTTTTAATAAATATTTTTGTTTTCATTATCTCCAAATAAATTATCAAGTGAAAAAAGAATTGAAACAGGGCGAAGTAATAAATGATAACGTCATTCTATATCTTACCTATCACTGGGGTTTATTGAATTGGAGACGAGATAAACCAAATTACAACAAAAAACCTTATAAAATACATTTTTTTTTGCTTTGAAAATATATTAATTTTCACAGAATTATATTCACTTAATGCAATGATAAAACAAACTAAGTGTATATTGTTTTTATCATGTGGCGATGGATTAGAATATAATTAAAATTTTTAATAAATATTTTTGTTTTAATTATCTCCAAACAAATTATCAAGTGAAAAAAAATTGAAACAGGACGAAATAATAAATGATAACGTCATTCTATATTTTACCTATCACTTGGGTTTATTGAATTAGAGACAAGATAAACCAAATTACGACAAAAATCCCATAAAATACTGTTTTCCTGCTTTGAAAATATATTAATTTTCACAGAATTATATTAGTTTAATGCAATGACAAAACACACAAAGTGTATATTGTTTTTATCATGTGGCGATGAATTAGAATATAATTTGGATTTTTAATAGATATATCGATTTTTAATAAATATTTCTGTTTTAATTATCTCCAAATAAATTATCAAGTGAAAAAAAATTGAAACAGGACGAAATAATAAATGATAACGTCATTCTATATTTTACCTATCACTTGGGTTTATTGAATTAGAGACAAGATAAACCAAATTACGACAAAAATCCCATAAAATACTGTTTTCCTGCTTTGAAAATATATTAATTTTCACAGAATTATATTAGTTTAATGCAATGACAAAACACACAAAGTGTATATTGTTTTTATCATGTGGCGATGAATTAGAATATAATTTGGATTTTTAATAGATATATCGATTTTTAATAAATATTTCTGTTTTAATTATCTCCAAATAAATTATCAAGTGAAAAAAAATTGAAACAGGACGAAATAATAAATGATAACGTCATTCTATATTTTACCTATCACTTGGGTTTATTGAATTAGAGACAAGATAAACCAAATTACGACAAAAATCCCATAAAATACTGTTTTCCTGCTTTGAAAATATATTAATTTTCACAGAATTATATTAGTTTAATGCAATGACAAAACACACAAAGTGTATATTGTTTTTATCATGTGGCGATGAATTAGAATATAATTTGGATTTTTAATAGATATATCGATTTTTAATAAATATTTCTGTTTTAATTATCTCCAAACAAATTATTAAGTGAAAAAAATTGAAACAAGGCCAAATAATAAATGATAACATCATTCTATATTTTACCTATCACTGGGGTTTATTGAATCGGAGACAAGATAAACCAAATTACAACAAGAAACCCCATAAAATACATTTTTCTTGCTTTGAAAATATATAAATTTTCACAGAATTATATTTATTTAATGCAATGACAAAACAAACTAAGTGAATATTGTTTTTATCTTGTGGCCATGGATTAGAATATAATTTAGATTTCTAATAAATATTTTTGTTTTAATTATCTCCAAACAAATTATCAAGTGAAAAAAAATTGAAACAAGGCGAAATAATAAATGATATCGTCTTCTATATTTTACCTATCACTGGGGTTTATTGAATCGGAGACAAGATAAACCAAATTACAACAAAAAACCCCATAAAAAACCTTTTTTTTTTTTGCTTTGTAAATATATTAATTTTCACAGAATTATATTCATTTAATGCAATGACAAAACAAGCAAAGTGTATATTGTTTTTATCGTGTGGCCATGGATTAGAATATAATTTAAATTTTTAATAAATATTTTTGTTTTAATTATCTCCAAACAAATTATCAAGTGAAAAAAAAAAATTGAAACAGGGCGAAATAATAAATGATAACGTTATTCTATATTTTACCTATCACTGGGGTTTATTGAATCGGAGACAAGATAACCAAATTACAACAAAAAACCCCATAAAATACCTTTTTTTTCTTTGAAAATATATAAATTTTTACAGAATTATATTCACTTAATGCAATAACAAAACAAAGCAAGTGTATATTGATTTTATCGTGTGGCGATGGATTAGAATAAAACTTAGATTTTAAATAAACATTTTTGTTTCATTATCTCCAAATAAGTTATCGACTGAAAAAAAAAATTGACACAAGGCGAAATAACAAATGATGGCGTCATATTTTATCTATCAATTTCGTTGATTTGTGGATTGTTATTCATGCCAACCTTAAGAAATTTATCACTAATTGATTTCACAACAAAATTGGTTTTATTGCCGTAAAGGCGAATAAAAAACGACTACCAAATGGACGTATTGAAAATGATCCAATAAGCCCCGGTTTTCTCCTACAGTACCTTCATGATCCGTAATAATGCGATATTCAGGCCTATATACACAACGCGAATGGCACAATCGCTTCATCCTACCAGTAACATAAACATATACCGAAGGATATAGCTGGAGTTTCGCGCAGAGTTTACATGCGAATTCGTACATTTATACGACCACATAGCTGTCGGTATAACACTTGGGATTTCATATGGATATATGGATATGGCGGAATACTGCTACGCTCTCGGTTACGGACATATCAATAGTCGCACTCGTACATCTATACGTCGATGTACGTGCCCAGGGAATATATCCACATTATTTGGCAGTGGCGTTAGATATACCTACTTCCCTTTCTGGGGATTCGAAACACGTACGTTCACCGCTCTGCATTGCAGTTCTATCTCCGTCCATAGTTATAATTGTGTATCTGTCCATTTTGGTGTGACCATTTTGTGCGACAATCACATGACCATCGATTGATTGGTAAAAATATTATCACATTAATTGCGAAAATTCTTCCAAATTTAATTCTAATGCTTACATCTCGATATGAGATTGAGCCAATAAAATCTTGCAAATTTTTTTATTGAGTTGAATTACAATTTTGCTTCCTCGTAGAGAAAGCTTTGTTTTCATGAAGAAAAAAAACAATGTTCAAGGTTTTCATGTCAAAACGTATAAAATGGTCCGAAACGTCGAGAAAAGTGGTTTTGGAAAATTGTCTGGATGTATATATGTATTTGTGTGTATGTGTGGGGGATGAAAGGTAAAAAATTCTTATAACTTTTGCTTATAAAGTATTCGACGAAATCAGCTAAAATTGATACAACATGTACAGTACGAGCTAATCTTCAATTGGTATAATTTTTACAAAAATCGCTTTTCATTTTTATAAGAATTATTAAATTTTGAAAAAAGTTCGTAAATTCTCTAGCTCGAACGAATTCTAAGCTATTGGGCTGAAATTTTGTATTAGAATTGAACAAAGTGATACGACCTTTGGTATTGAATTTGGACTAAACCGGGAAAGCGATTTGAAGAAAACCTAAAAAAAAATTTTCGTTTTGCTCTAATTCAGATAAAATGTCAACTAATCGACTAAAATTTTCTACACATGAAAGATAAAATTCAGCCCTGCTACGTACCAAATTTGGTGATGATCGGTAAAACGGTTTGGATTTTACGTGACTTTGAATTTTTGTAACATTTTTTGTTGCTCTGGATTTCGTAAAACGTCAAAAATCATCGATTTCGTCAATAATTTTCATCGATCGCAAAGCTTCCTCTAGCTGAAAAAGCCAAAATTAAATAAAGAAACTTCCTCATAGAGACGCCTTTGTAAAAAGCGAAAAAAAAATATAAGGAAGAAATGTGCAAGGTTCTACTTTGCATCCCTTTTATTTTTTTTCTGTCATCTTTCAACAATAAATTTGTATCCATTCGTATCCTCGTTCGATCAGTCGTATTGCAATATCGCCGAAAAAAAGACTGCCAATAATTTGCAACCACAAATGAATGCTTCTTATCTTTTTGTTATACGTGGATACACGGGAAAAACAAGATTAGTTGCCATAACCAAGAAATGAGCTGACACAACCAATCGATTATTCTATTTATCTTACAACTCAAATGGTAATACCAACGATTCGAATGGTAATACCGATGATTTCAATGATAATACCGACGATTCGAATGGTAGTCCCAACTATTCGAGTGGTAGTCCCAACGATTGGATTAGTTAACCTAACTAATCTCCAGAGAACTAACCTAATATATATTTTCGAAAGTTGTTTGTCTGTTTGTCAGTTTGTCTGTTTATCTGTTTGTCCCACCCCCTCCCAGAATTATAAGGGCGTATATCCAACGCCCCCCCCCCCCCCCCCCCCGCAAGCCCGGATTTTTCTAAGTTCCCCTACACTCAGAGAAATCGTAATAGTAGAGTCAACTATAAAGTGACAACTATTCATTTTTATTACATGCAACTATTTTTATAGTTACGATAACTAGGAAAATAATTATGGTAACTATTTTCTAGTTATAGTAGCTATTTGATAGTTGTGTCAACGATTAAAAAATTGTTGTACCAACCACAAATGAATAGTTGTCACTTTATAGTTACGAATACCATAATTTTCTCTCAGTGTATGAACGCCCAAGCCCGGATTTTTTCTAAGTCCACCCAGAGACTTAAATAAAATGTTAGACTTGGGATTTGAAACATACGATAACTATTTTGCGTCAAGTCCACCCAGAGACTTAAATAAAATCTCAGACTTGGGGTTTGAAACATACGATAAGTATTTTACGTCAGCAGGGTCTATATTTTTTCAGGAGGCCCCCCTGACTCGAATATTTTGAAAATCCCTTATTAATTCGGGTTCTGCCACAATAACCGCACTGAGAAAAAATTTAGGTATTAGCAACTATAAAGTGACAACTATTCATTTTTAGTTCGTACGACCAATTTTTTAATAGTTGCCACAACTATCAAATAGTTACTATCACTACCAAATAGTTACCACAACTATTTTCATAATTACCGTAACTATGAAATAGTTGTATGAACTAAAAATTAATAGTTGTCACTTTATAGTTGACTGTACTACTACGATTTCTCTGAGTGCGCTAGTCATGAATAGTTGAGGTTAATATTCGATATGGTTGAGGCAACAAATTTTTTAGTCATCGTGTACATCAAATCGAAAACGTAGTTGCCACAACCAAACATTTCTTTCCGTGTAACATAGTGTATATTTCCCTTGGATTTTGAGCGTTAGCATGCCGCGTCTTTATACAAGGCTTTGGGAGTGATTTTGCGTTGAAGCTTTGAAGGGATCAAAGCATCGAGCAGTTTGTGGATGGACTAAACCCGAGGGGGATGAATCACCGTTGCCTATGCCAAACTCTTGTTATATTGGCTAGCACGAACGAGGGTATACGATCCTGTGATAGATTTGTTGGGTTAGTCGGACGTGGAGTCAAGCGGACGACTGACCAATTGGCTCTCTCGTCTCTCGGGAAACGACCGACGTCGTTTCACCCACTCTCATGACGTGAAACACCCCTACGTGCCCCTGACACTGCCTCCAATCATCCTCCTTCCGCTTTGATATCGATTAGACCTGTTTGTGGATATAATCGCAACGTTACGCTCCAAACCCTCCGGAGACAGTTAATTTGTTAATAAGACATTTTTAAGATCGATCGAATATTTAATACAATGCCATTTTTTTCCATTATTCAATCCACGAGTAAAATTGATTAAAATCATAATTCGGTTTGTAACTAATTACATCCTAAATTTTTACTCCATATTTAAAAATCTCGACCTAACAATTTAACTGTTTTTTTTATTAAATTGTACATACAAATTTGGCATTATGTAATTTCACATTTTCAATACTTTTTGAGGGCTGAACTCACTAAAATCCTGGTTAAAAATTTTACAAAAAAAAATTTAGTCGCCGCCATCAAGTTATTGGTTAGGCGTAGTAAATACTTGGTTCTGTTACCAAATCCCTGGTTATATTAACCAATAACTTGCTTATTCCTACCAAGATTTCTTGGTAACAGTTACAACCAAGTTTTTGGTAGTTCTAACCAAGTCTTTTTCTGAATGTGTTTAATAATTTTTAATCCTGACGAAATTATAGCGGTTTATTTTTAAAAAAATCTATCTCATCTCTCCTGATTTCACTCCACGCCACTGGCGTGTTCGTGGCGAGGGTGCTCATAATTCTTGTAACGAACAGAAATATCGTGGTTGGACGACTGATCGATTACCAATAGCAACGCGTCGAAAATTAATAACCGACGCGCCGGTTAACCCTCTCACACAATTTTCGACCCGCGTTAATCACTCGTTCGTTTCGGTCTGACGGCGATGCAGACGTCTCTTAAATTCCCGTGAGTAGCTGTAAACGAATCGGCTCTATCGCGCAGCTACATATATATATGCATCTCGTACTGCCTCGTTAACGTTTAAATTACGAATTGCGTCAAGCCCGCGGCACTCTAATCAAACACCAAGAGAAAAAGTTGCATCGATTCACGAAAATCTTTGCCAATGAAATGAAATACTTGAATTTCAATACTATCTTTTCTTTGAATGATCTCAAACTCCATGAAAAATAGTGACATTGATTCGAAGAAACATTTTTTTAAACCAATGAAGCTTTTTCATTGATTTCAAAGATATCGTCTCTGATTCAATGAAACCTTCTTCTTACCAGCTAAAAATTTCGAAACCTAATGCAATGACAAAACAAACCAAGTGTATATTGTTTTTATCGTGTGCCGATGGATCAGAATATAATTTGGATTTTAAATAGATATATCGATTTTTAATAAATATTTTTATTTTAATTATCTCCGAATAAATTATAAAATGAAAAAAAAATTAAAACAAGGCCAAATAATAAATGATAACGTCATTCTATATTTTACCTATCACTGGGATTTATTGAATCAGAGACAAGATAAACCAGATTACAACACAAAACCCCATAAAATACCTTTTTTTTTTGCTTTCAAAATATATTAATTTTCACAGAATTATATTCATTTAATGCAATAACAAAACAAACCAAGTGTATATTGATTTTATCGTGTGGCGATGGATTAGAATAAAACTTAGATTTTCAATAAATATTTTTGTTCTAATTATCTCCAAATAAGTTATCGACTGGAAAAAAAATTGAAACAAGACGAAATAACAAATGATGTCGTCATATTTTATCTATCAATTTCGTTGATTTGTGAATTGTTACTCATGGCAATCTTAAGAAATTTATCGCTAATTGATTTCACAACAAAATTGTTTCGAAGAAACATTTCTTTAAACCAATGAAGCTTTTTCATTGATTTCAAAGATGTCGTCTCTGATTCAATGAAACCTTCTTCTTACCACCTCAAAATTTCGAAACCTATTTTTACCTGAAGTATGCGGCGGATAAAGCTCAAATTTTGTGAGTATGTAAGGAAGTACGGCATAAATAGGCTAAGCTTCTGGCTCCTCGAAACTCAAAGCCGTTCGTTCGGGAGAACCGGAAAACAAAAAAGTGAGGTTAGGTGCGAGAGAGAGATCAATGAAAACGTCTCTTTAAAGCAATAAAACTGTTTCTTTATTATATGCTCACTAAGTAAATCTTTATTTACAGGCAATGAAATGTTCTCGTTGAAATTCAAATGCACTATTTCATTGAAATCAAAAAAATATTTCGTTGAAATCAATGAAAAAAAAAAATCAATCCACCCATTTCTTTGGCGTCAATGAAATCTTTTCTCTCGGTGAAGTTCGGAAATACTTGGATGTTCATATTGGCATTATTCTTACACTGAGAGAAATCGTGGTAGTTGATGCAATTACTAAACCATAACTGTAGATTTTTAGTCCACGCAAAAATTTGAATAGTTGTTGTAATTGATTTAAGGGTTAAATTAATTATGTTATCGTTGTTGGAACCTTATTATTGTTGCTGCAATGACCATTTTAAATTTGTTGAATAATTTCTCAAAGAATACTGAATAGTTTCTCGCATCTATTTCTAAATTTTCTAAACAATATACTTTTCGTTACGATAATTATTATTAACTATTTCATTGACTGTAAATAATTAGTACAGATAACTTTTTTAGGTTCTTTAGGTTGTATTTCACTATAAATTTATACCAATATCTTTTTTCTCTCTGTGTATTGCAAAACGTACGTTTTCTTCAATATTTGTTGCTCTAATTCACAAATTACACGATAGATAATGAACTTGAGTAATTTTACCGCTACGTGCTGCATTTTTTTTTGTTTATTGAAAATAAAAAGCCCGAGAGTTGAAAAAATCAACAACCTGTGGAGGAAAGCAGAGAAGACGCGCGCAGGCGCTTAGCCAACAAGTTGCAGCTCTCCTCGAAAGCTGTTAAGGATGTTCAACCGTTTCACATTAGTCAAATCAGTGCTACATTTTTGTAATTGTTTTATTAAAGTTTACTGCATTAAATAAGAATAGTAGAGATAAGTTTGAATTGAAGCATGTATAGTTAACCCAGAGAAAGATTAATAGTGCCGGATTTGCATACAGATTAACTAATTAACGTTACTTTCCAATGGGTCACATTTTCGTTCACTTTTTTCCAAGAATAATCTATAATTTATTGCCAATTTTGATGAGTGATGGTTCATTCTCTTTATTAAAAGATGCTCTACAAATTGACCGGCTGGATATTTGATATTATCGATCGTTCAATAATTATAGCCTGTTGTTGAACAAAAATCAAAATACTTTCATAAACCAATAGCTATAATTATTAAACGATCAATAATATCAAATATCGAGCCGATCAATTTGTAGAGTGTCTTTTAAGAAAAAAAATGAGCCATCACTCATCAAAATTGCATAATTAAAATACATAATTTTATTGCTGCAGGAATCAAACTACAATAAAAAATGAAAAAAAAATTAATAAAGAATACATATTATTAGAGCAAAATAATTTCGGAATTTGCTCGAATAATACAATTAAAAAAGCCAAAACTAGTCAATAATTTTATTACTGCAAGAATCCAACCATAGTAAAAAAAATAAATAAAAAATATATAGTATTAGAGCAAAAATAATTTCGGAACTTGCTCGACTATTAAAAATTTAAAAAAAAGCATAAACTAGTAAATAATTTTATTCCTGCAAGAATCGAACCATAATAAAAATGACAAAAAATTACTAAAAAATATATATTACTAAGGCAAAATAATTTCGGAACTTGCTCGAATATTAAAATTAAAAAAAAGCATAAACTAGTAAATAATTTTATTGCTGCAAGAATCGAACCACAATAAAAACGAAAAAAAATTACTAACAAATATATATTATTAGATCAAAATAATTTCAGAACTTGCCCGAATATTACAATTTAAAAAAGCAAAAACAGTCAATAATTTTATCTTTTCTAAATTTTCTCTTGGTTAAGTGTATATGCACCAATACAAATAAACGCTCTTCTGCACTTATTTAATGCATTAAACTTTAATGAACCGATTACCAAAATGTACCACTGATTTGACTAATGTGTAACAGTCGAACCTCCTTAATACCAGACTCCTGCAACCACTAACCACACACGGAAAGAAAGACTGGGTTGAAACAACCAAGTGTTATGGTTATATATGCGCTAGACAATTAATTGGTTAGACCAACCAATTTCTTGGTTAGGCTACCAATTTCTTGGTTAGACTAACCAAGTGACTTGGTAAGCTAACCAAGTTACTTGGTAAGCTAACCAAGTGACTTGGTAAGCTAACCAAGTGACTTGGTAAGCTTACCAATGACTTGGTTAGACCAACCAAGAAATTGGTAGCCTAACAAATTACTTGGTTGGTCTAACCAATTAATTGTCTGGCGCATATATGACCATAGCACTTGGTAGTTCCAACCAAGCCTTTTTTTCCGAGCACAGAAACAAAATATACAAGTCAAACAAAATCTTTATTCCAGCTATAATAGCTGAGTAACACAAAATAGTCATGTAATAGGTAAATGCAATAGATCCACAAAGTAAACTTCAACTGCAGATTATTGTCAATACGAGACTCCGAGTCTTACGAAGGGGAAAAACAGTAGCTCCACAGGATTTGTCCGAGCTACGCAGGTAGCATAGCGAATTTTCCGCAGAGTAACTATTGTTCGAAACCTAGGGTATATGATAATGAGGTGGCATTAACTAAGTACTCTATGGTAGTTATAACAGAGCAGATACGAAGAAAGGATTTGAGAGACTGAAATGAGCCACGACTAAATGAACTGTCGGGAACAGATAAACCAGTCGGGTAATTACTTTTGCGGCGACTCGATTAATATCTGGATCCACTGCGGATAGGAAATACGAGGTGAAACGGTCCTTCTCGTGGCGCGATTCGTGCTGTCCTCCATCCTTTTCTCCCTTATATGATCCTCGACAATCCTTTCCACCTGGGACTCGTCCTCCATCCTTTCACCCTCGGTTTCTATCTATCCACTTTCTCCCTCACTCGTTCCGCTCGTATCAACGAGCTCTCTTTTTTACCCCACTGGGTTCGTGCTTAGCTCTCCGGTAGTGGTAGTATTATTCGAAGCCCTGTGAAACGTCCAATCCAGCCGAAGTGGCTCCATTCTTCCTATCCACCTCCTCACGTTCTGGCCCCTCATTTCGGAAACCCCTACGCGCCTGACTGTGCTGCTGCTTCTACCCTCACAAACCTCTCGAGGATTTCGAGGGCTTATCTCGAACGTAGCCGTTGCCAGTTTTGCCGGTCGATGTTTCGCAATGGGCTTTCTCTCCTTTTGCGCCTTCGATGCTCCAACTCTAATATTGTACAACATTTTTACAATCATGGGATCTTATTTGATCGGCAAACGCATCGCCTTTTTCTACATATTTTTTTCTTTAGTTTCTCATTTCATTGATTTATTAAATTAATAAACAATATATATTATTTGAGCAAAATAATTTCAGAATTTGCTCGAATATTATTATTACAATTAAAAATAGCAAAAATTAGGCAATTTTATTGCTGCAAGAATCGAATCATAATAAAAATGAAAAAAAAAAAAAGTTAATAAAGAATATATATTATTAGACCGAAATAATTTCAGAACTTGCCCGAATATTATAATTGAAAAAAGCCAAAACTACTCAATAATTTTATTGCTGCAGGAATCGAAACATAATAAAAATGACAAAAAGAAAAATTAATAAAGAATATTTATTATTAGAGCAAAATAATTTCGGAACTTGCTCGAATAATACAATTTAAAAAAGCCAAAATTAGTCAATAATTTTATTACTGCAAGAATCGAACCATAATAAAAAATTTTAGAAAAAATAATTAAAAAATGAATATTATTAGAGCAAAAATAATTTTGGAACTCGCTCGAATAATACAATTAAAAAAGCCAAAATTCGTCAATTATTTTATTGCTGCAAGAATCCCAACATAATAAAAATGACAAAAAAATTAATAAAAAATATATATTATTAAAGCAAAATAATTTCAGAACTTGCTCAAATATCAAAATTAAAAAACAAAAAGCATAAACTAGTAAATAATTTTATTGCTGCAAAAATCAAACCATAATAAAAACGAAAAAATTACAAAAAAAAAAAATATATATTATATTAGAACTTGATCGAATATTACAATTTAAAAAAAGCAATAACAGTCAATAATTGTATTGCTGCAAGAATCGAACCATAATAAAAACGAAAAAAATACTAAAAAATATATATTATTACATCAAAATAATTTCAGAAATTGCTCGAATATTACAATTAAAAAAAGCAAAAACAGTCAATGGTTTTATTGCTGCAACGTCGTTAATTTCAATATCACGTGATATTCTGCTTTCGTTTTTTTTATTTTAATAAATTTTGAAATCAGGTGCGTAATTTACATGCGGAAGTAGTAAAGCTTTGCACTCACGAATGCATCAAGCACTGGTATACATTTCCTCGTTGAGTGACAAAGTATCTACCAAAGCCACATTCCTTGAGTGTCGAGACGCGAAGGAGCGCACATAGCCCACATCAGCTATGAGAGACGCCCGTTTGTTTCCCAACAGGCAATTGGCGTCGTTTGACATGCTTGGCACCAATTGGCACTCGTTGACCTCGCCGTGCGCGTTGTCATGACTCCGAGTCATCGGCTTACCAGCTTGTTAAACTTGCCCCTTGCCCTCATCGCCCTCCGTAATCGTGTCACGTACACATATACACACTATGCACACGAATATATAGAAATATAGATATCCAAGCATTTATAGGCTTAAAGACACAGTTATTAAACCACAAACAGTGATTGGCCGTATTTTGTAAACAAACACATTGGATATTCAAAACATAAGGACATGTTTATAACCAGAATATGAGTCAATTGAAAACTGGTATCACCTATCGATAAAAGATTCTGAAAATCAGAAAAAAAGTGGTTCTTTTTATTTTTTCACAAAATATTTTATACATTTTTTTTCTGTATTATTTTTAATCAATATTCGTCGTATCCAGAGTTGTAAATGACTAATACTTATAGAAATAATGATGATGACACGATCAGCTCCCTAATTATGATTTTATAATAATAACATGTAGCGATTGTAATACGATGATTAAACTTTGGAATGGCTGCAAAAATTTTTTTTTTTCAATAAAAATTCATGGTAATCCTTTTGAAAAAATGGAAAAAAATAAGTAATGCATTAAAAACGTAATGCATTACTTATTTCTTCCATTTTTTTCCACTATTTCTTGCAATATTAAAGCGAGAAATAGTATTTTTTTCAGCTATTCAAATGTTTACATTCTATTTTATAATCACTACATATTATTATTATTATGAAATCATAATTACAAAACAAATTGTACTGTAAACTATATCTCATGAATTAATGGGGATTTACAACTCTGGTCGTATCCTCAATACATATTTATTGTATTTGGAAGAGTTTTTTTGCTGGAAATTACTGAAATTGTACAATTTAACTTTAGTTTGATAACATATGTGTGATCCATGCCTAATGTGGATTTACCGCCTCCCACATTGAGAGAAAAATATGGTAATTTAAAAAAATATATAGTTTAGTCCGACGATAATCTAACTATAAACTATAATTCCCACAAGGAACGTCTGCATTTTATGGTTATAGCAAAAAATAAGAAAATAATTGAAAATAAATATAATTCCCAGGAGGAATGTCTCTATTTTATGGCTATAGCAAAAAAATAATTATAGTAACAATCATCAAAATGATAATAATTTTTGATATGCTATTTCCTTGCATATAGGATTTCAACGTTTGTTTCCAATAACTTTTATTGAAGACTGTAAAAAAATAGGGTGTTAAATTTAACACCCCCATGTAATTCCAGTAGGTCCATTACTATGGTGTAAAGTTTACGAAGAAAAAATCTCCAATAACACAAAAAAGTGTCATACACTCCCACGTAAAAATAATGATGTCAAATTGTGATCATAAATTGATATATCTCAAAAAGTGCCATTTTTGAGACGCCTTCACACAAAATATCTTAGAAAATTTCAAAGCCATTTTGAGATCGATTTGATACCAAGTTTTTTTTACTAATCTGAGCTCAATTATTGCGCTGAAATTTAATTGTACATTTGAAAGATCAAAATCAATTGTGCATATCACGAATATTGACATCAAATTGTAATTTGGTATCAGTAAACGTGATATCAAATCGATCTCAAAATCCCTTTGAAATTTTCTAAGATATTTTGTCTTAACGCATCTCAAAAATGGCAGTTTTTGACATATGTCGATTTGAGATCTTAATTTGACATAATTATTTTTACGCGGGCTGTAGAGAAAATTCTACGTGAAATTTAGTGTACTTTTACTGGAAGTTTTTATTCATATACTAATATATTAAATTTAGTATACAAGTGTAATGTAAAATTAATATATGCACATTCAATAATTTACTTTAATCTTACAGTAAAAATACACGAATTTTATACCACAATTTCGATGACGAGTTTATGAATAAAAACTTCCAATCTTTTCTAACAGTGTTGATAACACTTTCCTGTGCAATCAGTGAATTAACACAAAAAAAAGTGTTATTGCTAACATTTTTCTATGTTATCGAACATTTTTTCTGTGTAAATTTTACACCATAGTAATGGACCTACAGAGACTCCACAGTGGTGTTAAATTGAACACCCTATTTTTTTCATGTATTATCATCGATTCACAGTAAAAAAAAAATATACTTGAAATTTAGTGTACTTTTACTGGAAGTTTTTATTCATAAACTAGTATATTGAATTTAGTATACAAGTGTACCCTCAGAGAAATCGTAGTAGTACAGTCACCTATAAAGTGACAACTATTAAGTTTTAGTCCATCCAACTATTTTCATAATTACGATAGCTGTGAAAATAGTTATGGCAACTATTTGGTAGTTATAGCAACTATTTGATAGTTGTGGCAACTATTAAAAAATTGCTTGTATAAACTAAAAATGAATAGTTGTTACTTTATAGTTACAAATACCACAATTTTCTCTCAGTGTAATTTAAATTTAACGTACGGTACAGCACGTTCAATAATCAACTTTAATTTTACAGTAAAAGTACTTGAATTTTAATAACTTGCTTTAATTTTACTGAAAAAGTACATGAATTTTATACTACAATTGTATATTAAATTTCGATGACGAGTTTATGAATAAAAACTTGCAATCTTTTCTAACAGTGTTCAACCATAAAACATTGCAAGACTTTCCTATATTCGTTTTATCATATAAAAAATCGTTAAATCAACGATATGCTTTCAGTGCACGTTCCTCGATAATTAACATGAGAACTATGCACAGTTTGCACGGGGTGGTGATAAGTAAGGGTCTTTATCAGCTGTTAATTTACAAGAGTATCTACTGTACATATTACACAAAATGTGCAGTGGTGACGGGCAAACGTTCGTTCTGGCACCCACATACACATAGCAACCCGCAAGAAAGGGTCAAAGAGTTCTTTGGCATGTGCTTGGAAGGTTTGCGCTTCTGCTTCTCCACCTCCTTTGGCTCAACTTCCACGGGATTCGCTAAATTGATTCGGGCCACCGAGCTAAAGGCGCTGTCGTGACCCTCGTTACGGTCGTCGACGCGAGAAATTCTTCGGCACGTCCTTCACCGCCACTCACTTCTTCTATATGTGTGTGTATATATATATATAAATATATATCTAGACGATCTGATGGCTATATGTGGTTTTGTATGAAGTCGGTGTTAGTAATAACGTCGCTGCGCTTATGCGTCAACGAGACCCGATCGATGCACCACTTTTCTCTCTGCGATCTCTCGCTCTCGTCAGCCACTTGAGACTTGACTCTCTCATTAATTTTCATTGTCATGCGTGTCCCCGATGAATTAAAACGCAGCAATAATATATCGTGTAGATCAAGGATTACGTTACATAATGTATTCATAATGAAAATATTTGTATCCGCAGTGTAAATGCAAAGTTCGAATGCAAATCGATTGGGAATTGGTGATTCATCTGTCAGGCTTTCTGTTTAAATTGAGTTGAAATAATATTTAACGAAACTTAATATCGTTTAATTCATTATCATGGAATTCAATGCAACCAGGAGTTCAATTTAATTAATGGAATAGATTATATGACTGACAAATATAATAACTGTTATTGGTACAACAGATATTTCATCGTATACTCAAAAATATTGTGTGGGACGAATTTTCATGAAAATCTACAAAACTATCAACATTATTTTTAATACAAATTTCAAATCTCTTTAAAGTTGTCAATTTTTTTTTCAGTGTTTCTATTATCGCAAACTATTTAAATTTCATTGGCATCAGATTTTTAATTAGACATTTTAATTAGTTTTAACTCTCAATTATACAGTAACAATACATTTTTTTTTAAATTTCTTCACGTACTAATATACTGTTATAAAGACTCTCTCGTTGCGCAAATACATCTGTCACTAATCACGCATTTCCAAGAGTTAATTTAATTATTGTGTGGAGTCGGGACGAATTTTTATAACAATCTACATTATTTTTAATAAAAATTTCAAGTCTCTTTAAAGTTATCTTTTCTATTATCGCAAATTATTTAAATTTCATTGGCAGCAAACTTTTAGTTAGACATTTCAAATACTTCTAACTATCAATTATAACAATGAAATAAATTTTCTTTTCCATTCACGTACTATTATAAAAACTTTCTCTCGTTGCATAAATAAATCTGTCACGAATCACGAATTTCCAAGAGTTAATTTAATTAAATCTACAAAACTCAACATTATTTTTAATAAAAATTTCAAGTCTCTTTAAAGTTATCAATTTTTTTTCTGTGTTTCTATTATCGTAAACTATTTAAATTTCATTGTCATCTTTTAGTTAGACATTTCAACTACTTCTAACTATCAATTATAACAAAATAAAATAAATTTTCTTTTCCATTCACGTACTATTATAAAAACTTTCTCTCATTGCACAAATAAATCTGTCACTAATCACGAATTTCCAAGAGTTAATTTAATTATTGTGTGAAATGCGAACGAATTTTTATGAAAATCTACAAAACTATCAACATTATTTTTAATAAAAATTTCAATTCTCTTTAAAGTTATGAATTTTTTTTCTGTGTTTCTATTATCGTAAACTATTTCAATTTCATTCTCATCTTTTAGTTAGACATTTGAACTACTTCTAACTATCAATTATAACAATGAAATAAATCTTCTTTTCCATTCACGTACTATTATAAAAACTTTCTCTCATTGCACAAATAAATCTGTCACTAATCACGAATTTCCAAGAGTTAATTTAATTATTTTGTGAAATGCGAACGAATTTTTATGAAAATCTACAAAACTCAAAATTATTTTTAATAAAAATTTCAATTCTCTTTAAAGTTATGAATTTTTTTCTGTGTTTCTATTATCGTAAACTATTTCAATTTCATTCTCATCTTTTAGTTAGACATTTGAACTACTTCTAACTATCAATTATAACAATAAAATAAATTTTCTTTTCCATTCACGTACTATTATAAAAACTTTCTCTCATTGCACAATTAAATCTGTCACTAATCACGAATTTCCAAGAGTTAATTTAATTATTGTGTGAAATGCGAACGAATTTTTATAAAAATCTACAAAACTCAACATTAGATTCAATTAAACTGTTATTCTTAACCCGCTGTTGACTTAATTCTTCACCTCGAAATTTTCGTGAATCGCGAGAGGTAAAAACGTCGTGACAGTGTCGCCTTTGCATTTATGGGAAGGGTGAAATTCCATCACCATGGAAACGCGTGAGAGTTGGAGCAGAGATAGAGAGAGAGAGAGAGAGAAAGAGAAAGAAAGTGGAGGACGATAGAACACCGACGATATCGGGGAAGCACCAAGTGTTCGAATGAGATGAAACGAGCGCTGGTTCGTTCCATCGTCGAGTTCGTGGCAGCGTTAAAGTCTGGTTGTTACAGTATTCGAGAAGGTCCTCACTCGTTTCGACGCATGTGATTCCAAGCGATTTATATACATATACACACACACACATATATATACATATATACATATATACACATTCTTTGACGTTTAATTCCACGAATATTCGTCGTCGCTCTCCATATCGCTGAATATATCATAATTAGAGTGCATGACACTCGTGCTCGATGCTCGCAATTATCCTTCTCGTTTAATTTATATCAATTATGTGGTATCATAATTTTCCAACGAAATTAATGAGCTTGCTTTGTACTCTCTTCATGTCTATATCATATATATATATACTATGACTGTTATAGATGATATATAGGTATATATTTTCCATCGACGAGTATATCACACTGACTCTGGCTTTCCCTAGTCATTTGCCATGTATTTCTCCTTACTCGTTGCTGTGAACGCGAGCCGAAGGCCTCGGGGCTTCGGGGAAGCGTCGAGTTTACATCAAAGGCCGAGTATAAATCAATTACCGACGACAAAGTGGCCGGGGCGAGAGGCATGGTGTGGGAGGTCGGTATACGCGGCGAAGCGTGAATTCGAACTGCGTGAGATATGCCTGATAGGTATATATAGCTACATAAGCATACATAGTCATGCACTTAATGCGTACGCCTATACTATACACTTATATATGTGCATATATATCACGTTTGTGCGATACAGGAATTTCGAGAGTTCCGCGTATATTGGCGTCACGCGCAAACTCGATTATCAACAGAGTCGATGTCGATGGCACGTTGACTGGTCTGAAAGCATCACCCGCCATGTATATATGTGTGTATATGTATATATATATATATTTGCCGCAGGCAGTATATGCGATATGTGTTTGTCGACTCAGGCCTCCGTTAATTCGTATTCTAAAATTGCTCTCGTTATTCTATAATTCGATTATATTTTTATTTATTTCTGTATTGGAAATCGTTAAAATGAAACTCTGTGTGGGATACATGAATTTTGGTGAGAAAAATTTCAATATATTATTTATGACAAGATTAATTTACGGTACTGAAGGGTCGAGTTATAATGGATTTACTAGAAAAGTTTTTTCAGAATTAAATCATCATTTGGATGTTTTTTTTTTAGAGAAACGTATTTTGTGTAGTAAAAAATAGATGATGATTTTTAAAAATCATAGTCATCGTGAATCGTAAGACCAGAATTGTAACTTCCAATTATCTAACAACACTATACAAATGGATTGTATAATTCATTCTAGAATTATTATTTCATGATAATTTCCAGTACTGCTTTTCATATTTTACGATAAGTTGTGAGAAATAGCTGTGAATATAGTTATTCTATAATTCGATTATATTTTTATTTATTTCTGTATTGGAAATCGTTAAAATGAAACTCTGTGTGGGATACATGAATTTTGGTGAGAAAAATTTCAATATAGTATTTACGACAAGATTAATTTACGGTACTGAAGGGTCGAGTTATAATGGATTAATTAGAAAAGTTTTTTCAGAATTAAATCGTCATTTGGATGTTTTTTTTTTAGAGAGAAACGTATTTTGTGTAGTAAAAAATAGATGATGATTTTTAAAAATCATAGTCATGGTGTATCGTAAGACCAGAATTGTAACTTCCAATTATCTAACAACACTATACAAATGGATTGTATAATTCATTCTAGAATTATTATTTCATGATAATTTCCAGTACTGCTTTTCATATTTTACGATGAGTTTTGAGAAATAGCTGTGAATATAGTTATTCTATAATTCGATTATATTTTTATCTATTTCTGTATTGGAAATCGTTAAAATGAAACTCTGTGTGGGATACATGAATTTTGGTGAGAAAAATTTCAATATATTATTTACGACAAGATTAATTTACGGTACTGAAGGGTCGAGTTATAATGGATTAATTAGAAAAGTTTTTTCAGAATTAAATCGTCATTTGGATGTTTTTTTTTTAGAGAAACGTATTTTGTGTAGTAAAAAATAGATGATGATTTTTAAAAATCATAGTCATCGTGTATCGTAAGACCAGAATTGTAACTTCCAATTATCTAACAACACTATACAAATGGATTGTATAATTCATTCTAGAATTATTATTTCATGATAATTTCCAGTACTGCTTTTCATATTTTACGATAAGTTGTGAGAAATAGCTGTGAATATAGGTATTCTATTATTCGATTATATTTTTATTGATTTTTGTATTGGAAATCGTTAAAATGAAACTCTGTGTGAGATACATGAATTTTGGTGAGAAAAATTTCAATATATTATTTATGACAAGATAAATTTACGATACTGAAGGTTCGAGTTACACTGTAAAAAATTTTTGTTTGAAAATTAATATACAGTATATAAAGCTCGGATGCATATACCGTTATATTAATTTTTAGATGCATTCGTCATTGACTAATTTTTAGTCATTTTCAAATACTGGTTTTGGAGAATTCTTATACTATTCTTCAATTTACTATAAAAGTATATTAATATGGAATTCATATACCCGTTTCGTAAATCTCATATCGTTTGGTATAGTAAATTCACCTGCTTTTTTAACAGTGTAAAACGTTTGCTTTTGAAAATTAATATATCGTATATAAAGCTCGAATGCATATACCGTATATTAATTTTCAGTTACATTCGTCATTGACAAATACAATATTTGTATATTAAAATGAAGATTACAATACTCACGTACTGTAATTTTCAAATACTTGTATCGGGGAATTCTCATACTATTGTAAAAATGTAAAATAAAAGTATATCAATATGGAATTCATATACCCGTTTCGTAAATCTCATATCGTTTTGTATATTTAATTCTGTTACATTTTGAACAGTGTATAATGTATTTATTGCAAACGTTTTTTCAAAATTAGATCGACATTCAAATGTTTTTTTTTTTTTTTAGAGACACGTATTTTGAATAGTAAAAAATAGATGATAATTTTTAAAAATCATATTCGTCGTGTATCTTAAGACCAGAATTGTAACTTCCATTTATTTAACAACACTATACAAATGGATTGTATAATTCATTCTATAATTATTATTTCATGATAATTTCTAGTACTGCTTTTCATATTTTACGATAAGTTGTGAGAAATAGCTGTGAATATAGTTATTCTATAATTCGAATATATTTTTATTGATTTTTGTATTGGAAATCGTTAAAATGAAACTCTGTGTGAGATACATGAATTTTGGTGAGAAAAATTTCAATATATTATTTATGACAAGATAAATTTACGATACTGAAGGTTCGAGTTACACTGTAAAAAATTTTTGTTTGAAAATTAATATACAGTATATAAAGCTCGGATGCATATACCGTTATATTAATTTTTAGATGCATTCGTCATTGACTAATTTTTAGTCATTTTCAAATACTGGTTTTGGAGAATTCTTATACTATTCTTCAATTTACTATAAAAGTATATTAATATGGAATTCATATACCCGTTTCGTAAATCTCATATCGTTTGGTATAGTAAATTCACCTGCTTTTTTAACAGTGTAAAACGTTTGCTTTTGAAAATTAATATATCGTATATAAAGCTCGAATGCATATACCGTATATTAATTTTCAGTTACATTCGTCATTGACAAATACAATATTTGTATATTAAAATGAAGATTACAATACTCACGTACTGTAATTTTCAAATACTTGTATCGGGGAATTCTCATACTATTGTAAAAATGTAAAATAAAAGTATATCAATATGGAATTCATATACCCGTTTCGTAAATCTCATATCGTTTTGTATATTTAATTCTGTTACATTTTGAACAGTGTATAATGTATTTATTGCAAACGTTTTTTCAAAATTAGATCGACATTCAAATGTTTTTTTTTTTTTTAGAGACACGTATTTTGAATAGTAAAAAATAGATGATAATTTTTAAAAATCATATTCGTCGTGTATCTTAAGACCAGAATTGTAACTTCCATTTATTTAACAACACTATACAAATGGATTGTATAATTCATTCTATAATTATTATTTCATGATAATTTCTAGTACTGCTTTTCATATTTTACGATAAGTTGTGAGAAATAGCTGTGAATATAGTTATTCTATAATTCGAATATATTTTTATTGATTTCTGTATTGGAAATCGTTAAAATGAAACGCTATGTGAGATACATGAATTTTGTTGAGATAAATTTCAATAAATTATTTACAAGATAAATTTACGGTACTGAAGATTCGAGTTATAATATCGCAAAGCTCCAATGTATTTACTAGAAAATATTTTTCAGAATTAAATCGTCATTCGGATATTTTTTTTCCTAAAAAAACGTATTTTGAATAATAAAAAATAGATAATGATTTTTAAAAATCACATTCATCTTGTATTTTAAGACCAGAATTATAATTTCCAATTACCTAACAACACTATACAAATGGATTGTATAATTCTATAATTATTATTTCACGATAATATCCAGTACTGCTATTCATATTTCACGATAAAAGTTATGAGAAATAGCAAAGATGTACACCGAGAGAAAAGATTTCATTGACGCCAAAGAAATGGGTGGATTGATTTTTTTTTCATTGATTTCAACGAAATATTTCTTTGATTTCAATGAAATAGTGCATTTGAATTTCAAAGAGAACATTTCATTGCCTGTTAATAAAGTGAGCATATAGTAAAGAAACAGTTTCATTGTTTTAAAGAGACATTTTCATTGGTTCAAAGAAACGTTTTCATTGATCTCTCTCTCCCACCTAACCTCACTTTTTTGTTTTCCGGTTCTTCCGAACGAACAGCTTCGAGTTTCGAGGAGCCAGAAGCTTAGCCTATTTCTGCCGTATTTTCTTACATACTCACAAAATTTGAGCTTTATCTGCCGCGTACTTCAGGAAAAAATAGGTTTCGAAATTTTGAGGTGGTACGAAGAAGGTTTCATTGAAGACATCTTCGTCAGAGACGACATCTTTGAAATGAATGAAAAAGGTTCATTGTTATAAAGAAATGTTTCTTTGAATCAATGTCACTACTTTTCATTGAGTTTGAGATCATTCAAAGAAAAGATAGTATTGAAATTCAATTATTTCATTTCATTGGCAAAGATTTCCGTGAATCAATGAAACTTTTTCTCTCGGTGTATGGTCCTCCATTTTTTGTCTGTGCATTACGTATATGCTCCACTTTTCCCATAAAATATATGAAAATGCATTTTCGAGTGCAATTATCACAAAATTTAACTTCCTTTTAATAATAACTTCGAATAATTATTGGAGATCATAATGGTATCTTAAGAATGTATTTTACAAATGATGCTGCAGCGTTTTCGAATATCGGTAAATAACGAGGAATTAATTTCCTTCATTCCAGTGTTATAAAGCCCCATTACTTTAAGAAATAAAGTTTAAAGTACAATTAATTTAGCAGTAATGATTTCGCAATAATAAGCTGCAGTTTTTATGAAATTATATGTGAACTTTTATACACCCGAAAAGAAATCTCATTTTCATTCAAGCCTTGGGAAAAACATGCGGAAAAAATGGAAGAGTACAATCCTCCATTATTTTCGCAATGCATTAACTGTTTTTCTCCATTTTTCAGGAAGATTACCACGAAATTGAACTGAAAATTAATATTTTTTGCAGCTATTCAAAAGTTTAAACATAATATTATAATCGCCACACGTTAATTTTATGGAGACATAATCCTCCAGCCAATTATGTGACATCGACTATATTTCTAGAAGAATTGGAGATTTGCAACTCTGCTTCATTCATCATTCGCGAGCACCGAATTTTAATTCTTGCGCTGTCTCGAAACGTCAGCGAGGCATCAGGCAATTCTTGCAATCACTGTTTTTCATGGTAGTGGCAATATAACAGAGTAGAGTCGTGCGTGCGTTCGTGCAATGCCAAAGTTTTATCGATCCAGTTGGGCGGGGGGCAGGGGGGGTGGGGTTAAGTGGTTTCGTGACACGAGTCGACCGCTCGCGACTCCGAGCAACTTACACATTTCGCATACAGAGACACTAAGACAAATGTGCACTTTGCACTCGGTGGTCGTACGACAGCTATGTCTCGCTACAATGGCTTGATATAAATAGCTACCCGATGATAAAATCGCTCGAGTTACGTGGAATTTCGACGTTAGCGCACCAGAGGACTCGTTAAACTCGTTATTCTTGGAAGAACGATCGCGGCTCTTTAAAAAAGAATTTCTCTGGAGTGTTACTTTAATTGAATTTTTCTGAATTCATTATCGTTGACATTGCCAAGTGTCAGACGCTCTTAATTTTATTTTCACCAGTAGTTTGCATTCTGCTGCCCTGTCGATCAACACAAATTCGCAAATTTACCCGAGGCCAAAATTCTCACTCTCTCGCGGTTCGACGAGTCTGTCTGTTGTGACAGATGTTGGCAATGTGGCCACGAGTATACAGAACCCAATGCCTGTCTATATTTAGCAACGAGACTCAATCGTTCACATATATACCTATAAAATGCCTGCACAACCAATCTTGCTATTGCTCTGGACGTGTCAAATAAATATGCAGCTTCCGGTCGAGTCGTTTTGTAATTTTACGCAAAGAGCTTTGAGCTACGGTATTTCTAATAAAAAAACAAAAAAATTAGACACAAATAGTAAATAGATTTATTCTCCAGAAATCACTGGCGAAAATATATCGAAAATATATTTTTTTATTTCATAGTTAATATTATTGCAACATTTGCAAACAAATTTATCTATATTATTCAACCATAATCAATTGTTTTGTCGTTTTGTAATTTTACGCAAAGAGCTTTGAGCTACGTATCTCTAATAAAAAAAACAAAAAATTAGACACAAATAGTAAATAGATTTATTCTCCAGAAATAACTGGCGAAAATATATTTTTTTATTTCATAGTTAATATCATTGTAACATTTGCAAACAAATTTATCTATATTATCCAACGATAATCAATTGTTTTGTCGTTTTGTAATTTTACGCAAAGAGCTTTGAGCTACGTATCTCTAATAAAAAACCAAAAAATTAGACACAAATAGTAAATAGATTTATTCTCCAGAAATCACTGGCGAAAATATATCGAAAATATATTTTTTTATTTCATAGTTAATATTATTGCAACATTTGCAAACAAATTTATCTATATTATTCAACGATAATCAATTGTTTTGTCGTTTTGTAATTTTACGCAAAGAGCTTTGAGCTACGTATCTCTAATAAAAAAACAAAAAATTAGACACAAATAGTAAATAGATTTATTCTCCAGAAATCACTGGCGAAAATATATCGAAAATATATTTTTTTATTTCATAGTTAATATTATTGCAACATTTGCAAACAAATTTATCTATATTATCCAACGATAATCAATTGTTTTGTCGTTTTGTAATTTTACGCAAAGAGCTTTGAGCTACGTATCTCTAATAAAAAAACAAAAAATTAGGCACAAATAGTAAATAAATTTATTCTCCAGAAATCACTAGCGAAAATATATCGAAAATATATTTTTTTATTTCATAGTTAATATTATTGCAACATTTGCAAACAAATTTATCGATATTATCCAACGATAATCAATTGTTTTGTCGTTTTGTAATTTTACGCAAAGAGCTTTGAGCTACGGTATCTCTAATAAAAAAACAAAAAATTAGACACAAATAGTAAATAGATTTATTCTCCAGAAATCACTGGCGAAAATATATCGAAAATATATTTTTTTATTTCATAGTTAATATTATTGTAACATTTGCAAACAAATTTATCTATATTGTTCAACGATAATCAATTGTTTTGTCGTTTTGTAATTTTATGCAAAGAGCTTTGAGCTACGTATTTCTAATAAAAAAACAAAAAATTAGACACAAATAGTGAATAGATTTATTCTCCAAAAATCACTGGCGAAAATATATCGAAAATATATGTTTTTATTTCATAGTTAATATTATTGCGACATTTACAAACAAATTTATCTATATTATTCAACGATAATCAATTGTTTTGTCGTTTTGTAATTTTACGCAAAGAGCTTTGAGCTACGTATCTCTAATAAAAAAACAAAAAATTAGACACAAATAGTAAATAGATTTATTCTCCAGAAATCACTGGCAAAAATATATCGAAAATATATTTTTTTATTTCATAGTTAATATTATTGCAACATTTGCAAACAAATTTATCTATATTATTCAACGATAATCAATTGTTTTGTCGTTTTGTAATTTTACGCAAAGAGCTTTGAGCTACGTATCACTAATAAAAAAAACAAAAAATTAGACACAAATAGTAAATAGATTTATTCTCCAGAAATCACTGGCGAAAATATATCGAAAATATATTTTTTTATTTCATAGTAAATATTATTGCGACATTTGCAAACAAATTTATCTATATTATCCAACGATAATCAATTGTTTTGTCGTTTTGTAATTTTACGCAAAGAGCTTTGAGCTACGGTATTTCTAATAAAAAAACAAAAAATTAGGCACAAATAGTAAATAGATTTATTCTCCAGAAATCACTGGCGAAAATATATCGAAAATATATATTTTTATTTCATAGTTAATATTATTGCAACATTTGCAAACAAATTTAACTATATTATCCAACGATAATCAATTGTTTTGTCGTTTTGTAATTTTACGCAAAGAGCTTTGAGCTACGTATCTCTAATAAAAAAATAAAAAAATTAGACACAAATAGTAAATAGATTTATTCTCCAGAAATCACTGGCGAAAATATATCGAAAATATATTTTTTTATTTCATAGTTAATATTATTGCAACATTTGCAAACAAATTTATCTATATTATCCAACGATAAACAATTGTTTTGTCGTTTTGTAATTTTACGCAAAGAGCTTTGAGCTACGTATCTCTAATAAAAAAACAAAAAATTAGACACAAATAGTAAATAGATTTATTCTCCAGAAATCACTGGCGAAAATATATCGAAAATATATTTTTTTATTTCATAGTTAATATTATTGCAACATTTGCAAACAAATTTATCTATATTATCCAACGATAATCAATTGTTTTGTCGTTTCGTAATTTTACGCAAAGAGCTTTGAGCTACGTATCTCTAATAAAAAAACAAAAAATTAGGCACAAATAGTAAATAAATTTATTCTCCAGAAATCACTAGCGAAAATATATCGAAAATATATTTTTTTATTTCATAGTTAATATTATTGCAACATTTGCAAACAAATTTATCTATATTATCCAACGATAAACAATTGTTTTGTCGTTTTGTAATTTTACGCAAAGAGCTTTGAGCTGCGTATCTCTAATAAAAAAAACAAAAAATTAGACACAAATAGTAAATAGATTTATTCTCCAGAAATCACTGCCGAAAATATATCGAAAATATATTTTTTTATTTCATAGTAAATATTATTGCGACATTTGCAAACAAATTTATCTATATTATCCAACGATAATCAATTGTTTTGTCGTTTTGTAATTTCACGCAAAGAGCTTTGAGCTACGTATTTCTAATAAAAAAACAAAAAATTAGACACAAATAGTAAATAGATTTATTCTCCAGAAATCACTGGCGAAAATATATCGAAAATATATTTTTTTATTTCATAGTTAATATTATTGCAACATTTGCAAACAAATTTATCTATATTATCCAACGATAATCAATTGTTTTGTCGTTTTGTAATTTTACGCAAAGAGCTTTGAGCTACGTATCTCTAATAAAAAAACAAAAAATTAGACACAAATAGTAAATAGATTTATTCTCCAGAAATCACTGGCAAAAATATATCGAAAATATATTTTTTTATTTCATAGTTAATATTATTGCAATATTTGCAAACAAATTTATCTATATTATCCAACGATAAACAATTGTTTTGTCGTTTTGTAATTTTACGCAAAGAGCTTTGAGCTGCGTATCTCTAATAAAAAAAACAAAAAATTAGACACAAATAGTAAATAGATTTATTCTCCAGAAATCACTGGCGAAAATATATCGAAAATATATTTTTTTATTTCATAGTTAATATTATTGCAACATTTGCAATCAAATTTATCTATATTATCCAACGATAATCAATTGTTTTGTCGTTTTGTAATTTTACGCAAAGAGCTTTGAGCTACGTATCTCTAATAAAAAACCAAAAAATTAGACACAAATAGTAAATAAATTTATTCTCCATAAATCACTGGCGAAAATATATCGAAAATATATTTTTTTATTTCATAGTTAATATTATTGCAATATTTGCAAACAAATTTATCTATATTATCCAACGATAAACAATTGTTTTGTCGTTTTGTAATTTTACGCAAAGAGCTTTGAGCTACGTATCTCTAATAAAAAAAACAAAAAATTAGACACAAATAGTAAATAGATTTATTCTCCAGAAATCACTGGCGAAAATATATCGAAAATATATTTTTTTATTTCATAGTTAATATTATTGCAACATTTGCAAACAAATTTATCTATATTATCCAACGATAATCAATTGTTTTGTCGTCTTGTAATTTTACGCAAAGAGCTTTGAGCTACGTATCTCTAATAAAAAACCAAAAAATTAGACACAAATAGTAAATAAATTTATTCTCCAGAAATCACTGGCGAAAATATATCGAAAATATATTTTTTTATTTCATAGTTAATATTATTGCAACATTTGCAATCAAATTTATCTATATTATCCAACGATAATCAATTGTTTTGTCGTTTTGTAATTTTACGCAAAGAGCTTTGAGCTACGTATCTCTAATAAAAAACCAAAAAATTAGACACAAATAGTAAATAAATTTATTCTCCATAAATCACTGGCGAAAATATATCGAAAATATATTTTTTTATTTCATAGTTAATATTATTGCAACATTTGCAAACAAATTTATCTATATTATTCAACGATAATCAATTGTTTTGTCGTTTTGTAATTTTACGCAAAGAGCTTTGAGCTACGGTATTTCTAATAAAAAAAACAAAAAATTAGACACAAATAGTAAATAGATTTATTCTCCAGAAATCACTGGCAAAAATATATCGAAAATATATTTTTTTATTTCATAGTTAATATTATTGCAACATTTGCAAGCAAATTTATCTATATTATCCAACGATAATCAATTGTTTTGTCGTTTTGTAATTTTACGCAAAGAGCTTTGAGCTACGTATTTCTAATAAAAAAACAAAAAATTAGACACAAATAGTAAATAGATTTATTCTCCAGAAATCACTGGCAAAAATATATCGAAAATATATTTTTTTATTTCATAGTTAATATTATTGCAACATTTGCAAACAAATTTATCTATATTATCCAACGATAATCAATTGTTTTGTCGTTTTGTAATTTTACGCAAAGAGCTTTGAGCTACGTATCTTTAATAAAAAAACAAAAAATTAGACACAAATAGTAAATAGATTTATTCTCCAGAAATCACTGGCGAAAATATATCGAAAATATATTTTTTTATTTCATAGTTAATATTATTGCAACATTTGCAAACAAATTTATCTATATTATCCAACGATAATCAATCGACTAATGCAAATATTTCTTTTATCTGTTTTAGGTATGTAAAAGAATTTTTTACACAAGAGAACGGACCGTACACCGGAAGTTCAGTGAGTCATGGAACCATCTTTTTTTTTCCTTTTTTTTTTGAGTCATGTGACAGCGTCACAAAAAAATCTTTATGAAAAAAGCGATCGGACTATGGTAGATGAGAGACGTCAGCCGCATATTTCGATATTCCACACACGAGCTTCATGTCGGGCTCTCGTGTATATCCTGCAACAAGAGTGGCTCTCGTCGAATACAAATTATCTTGGGGATTTGTTCGGCACGTTTAAATCAGTGTCGATTGGCGTAAGTTGACAAGAATCAACGTGCGTGTTTCGCATAATGAGCCTCGTAGATGTACAAATGTGCTATATTTTTGTGCACTGTTTTCTAAGAGTAAGCCACATTATTTATCCGATCTGTCTTTAAAATACGTTCTTTGCAAAGGAGTTTTTCTTTCGATCAATAACTTCGGAAGGTATAAAACGAATTTGTCCATCTAAATCAAATCTACTGTTTCGATTAAGGGATCTTTCCAGTGTGACGGCCCGAAAAATAGCCAATTTTTACGATTTTTTTTCGGACGATTAGTATACACCGATCAATCTGAAATTTTTATGACGTATTAAGGTAATCATGAATGACAGAAAATGATTTTTTATAAGACGATTTTTATTGTTTAAATATATTTTTTTAATTGTTGAAAATAATGTTGATAAAAAAGATAGCCTCATGGTGGACAACCTAGGGGTCGCAAATTTGATCTAAAAAAAACTTCAAAGGATTATTAATTAGTATGCGATTGGCTATCGCACTATGGAGGCTTTTTTAAAATCAAAATTGACAAAATGGCGGCGGTTTGAACGAAAAGTACCGATTTTAGCCGTTTTTTTCGACAGTTTTTCTTTTTAAAAAATGGGAAGATTAAAAAAAAAGGTTCCATAGCACGATAGAGAGTAGCGTGAAGAATTTTCTTCTAAAATTTGAAAACGATCGCTTGAAAACTTTTCCCTGGAGAATGTCCACCGTTTTGAAAAATGTCGTTTCGAGAAAAACGCGTTTAAAGTTTCGAGTGTAGAAATTTCATAAACCTAAATTGTGTAGTTACGACTAATCGGCGATGCCAGGTCCATAAAGTATGCCAGCGAAGTATTCCGAATTTCGCTTTAAAAATTTAAGAGGATATTTTTGACCGTATATACTAATGGATAAGACGAAAAAAAAAATCGATTTTTTTTTCCACACTGGAAAGATCCCTTAATGATTCGAAGACTCTGAGGGGGTTCGACGAGCCTCAGTATCACTAAATTCACATCTGATATAATGCTCGGAGTTTCTACGGTGGTTTGTAGGCCAACCAATAGCTTCCGTTCAGTCCTTTCAGTAATCGAATTCCCACACTGTAAAAAAAAATCTACTTGAAATTTAATGTACTTTTACTGGATGTTTTTATGCATAAACTAGTATATTAAATTTAATATACAAGTGTAATGTAATATTAATGTATACAATGATAAAAAAAAATCGTTCGAACCACACTGTTAGAAAAGGCTGGAAGTTTTTATGCATAAACTCGCCATAGAAATTTATTATACAATTGTGGTATAAAATTCATGTACTTTTTCAGTAAAATTAAAGCAAATTATTAAAATTCAAATATTTCTACTGTAAAATTAAAGTAAATTATTGAATGTGCTGTACCATACATTAATTTTTCATTACACTTGCATATTAAATTTAATATACTAGTTTATGCATAAAAATTTCCAGTAAACGTACATTAAATTTCAAATAGATTTTTTTTGACAGTGCAACAAAACGTGTGTTTGCGGGCGGCGAAAAGAATATTCTTTTGATCGAATGAAATATGTAATTGATCGAAGCAACAGCTGATAGAATCCAAAAATGATTCGATAATCATTGCCAAATATTTTGTCCAATCGACAAAATATTCTTTTCCTCATCCGCAAGCGCACGTTTTGTTGGTTCTAACGATTTTTTTATCAGTGACGTACAGAACATTAAAAAATTTACTTTCATTTTACAGTAAAAGTACTTGAATTTTAGTAGTTTTCTTTAATTTTACTGGAAAAGTACATGAATTTTATACCAATATAAATGTACATTAAATTTCCATTACGAGTTTATGCATAAAAACTTTCAGTCTTTTTTAACAGTGAATCAATTACAGAGCATATTTGCATCGAAAGCTTTTCTCACCCTTGTCGAATTACAGGGATAGCGATTGAAACTTGATGTTTCTATAATGCGTGTGTGTGTGAGGCAAATTCGATAGTCCACACCAGGTTTAACCGATGGTTGTACGGTGTATTGGCGTCCTGTGGAGTGATAATGTCGTCGACGGAGACACGAGGCTGGTAGTTGGCAAGGAAGGGTTGAGCGAGTGAAAATAGAGTGTCGAAGGAAGGGAATACAGGCTGTATTCTCTCGCTCGCACCGCCGCTCTGGTAATCGCGGTTAATTAACGAGCGGGCGGTAACGAGGCTACCGATTGCTGGGCCGTTTCTGTCGCGTCGTTCCGTCGACTCCGATTATTCCGGCCATACCTCCCTTCCGGTTCACTGGCCACGTTCATTTGTCATCGTCTCTCCCTACTTCAGCAGAGGCATCCCTTATTTTTTTCCCCGCAGTTTCGAGCAATGCATCCACTGCTTTTTATTCATTTCAAATGATGCTCGAGTTCCTCGACAGACCGCTCCATTTTCATTTTTTCCTGCTCGTTCAACCATAAAATCTGCGTACTCTCAAACGTTTAGGGATTACATTTTTAAACGGGTAAATAAATGAGAACGCAAAAAAAAAAAATTATCCGTTCTTCGGTTAACCCTTGTAAGTGGTTTATTACGCGTCGTTGAATATTTTTTCGCTTCGAGTGATACGTTTTCACGGGGCTTAGATACTTTGCTTCGAGAGAGTGCATCATACTTTTTGGCTAATTAATTAAAGTTCTACATTGGGGTAAATTGAAAAAAAAAATACGTTGGGTTATAGGAGATTTCCTTAATGCTTTTAGCTTGATATTCGTGTCCATTATATATTCTAGTTTATTTTTCTGCGGCTCTGCAGCAAAGTTCGGAATTTTTTCGTTCGGCTACAAAATCTCACTAACAATATTGAATGCTGTACAAACAAAATGAATTTTGCATTGAGATATTTTTTTTCTTTGAGATATTATGCATTTAAAAAAAAATACGTTGGGTTATAGGAGATTTCCTTAATGTTTTTAGCTCGATTTTCGTGTCCCGTATAATATACACTGAGAGAAATCCCGTTAGTTTAGGCAACTATTAAGCCATAACTGTAGATTTTTAGTCTCTGCAACAATTTGAATAGTTATTTTAACTGTTGTATTGGCTAACTTAACTACGTTATAGTTACTGTAACTAATTCTGTAGTTGGCTTAACATAATATCCTAGTTACTTTAACAGTGAACATATAGTGAAATACAGCCTTAGCTATTTTTTTATAGGTCGTGCAACTTTATTATTGTAGTTTCAATGACCATTTCAAAATTGTTAAATAATTTCTCAAAGAACACTATGCTTGTGATTATGAATATTACGTCGCATCTATCGCTAATTTTCAAAACAATATACTTTTTGTTACAATAACTATTATTATATGTTGTATTGACTATAAACAATTGCACTGTTAGAAATTTTTGTATGAAAATTAATATAAAGTATTGGAAGTTTTTTTGCAGATACGCGTATATTAAATTTAATATACAAATATTAATTAATATATAAAAAAATTGTTGCAAAATTAATATACAGTATACTAAACACTTCATAAAAGTTGTGTTTATAATATAACTATTGGAACTTTACAATATATCGGTATATTAAGTGAAATTTAATATACCGTATCTGGAAAAGAACTTCCAATACTAATATATTAATATATTAATTAATAATATATTAATATATTAGTATTGGAAGTTCTTTTCCAGATTAATTAATAATATATTAATATATTAGTATTGGAAGTTCTTTTCCAGATACGGTATATTAAATTTCACTTAATATACAGATATATTGTAAAGTTCCAATAATTATATTATAAACACAACTTTTATGAAGTGTTTAGTATACTGTATATTAATTTTGCAACAATTTTTTTATATATTAATTAATATTTTGAAAAATATTTTGAAAATTAATATATTATTAATATATTATTAATTAATATATTAATTTTCAAAATATTTTTAACAGTGTAGTACATGTAACTTTTTTTAAATAGCTAAGGTTGTATTCCACTATAAATTTATAGTTACCAGTATCTTTTTTTTCTCTCAGTGTATTCAATTTTTTTTTTTTAATTCTGCAGCTCTGCATCAAAGTTCGGAAATTGTTCGTTCGGTTGTAAAATCAATGAGCTCAAATATATCCACTGACAATATTGAATGCTGTACAAACAAGATGAATTTTGCATTGAGATATTTTTTTTTCTTTGAGATATTATGCGTTGGCTCCCGTTCCCATTTCCTTCGACACTGTCGAGACTTGGAACGGCTCTTTAGCGAATACGAGGAAGCAGGAAGGCAGAGAGCAGCGCCTGAACGAGTGGGAAAAGTCCTCCCGTCAGACACGGCTCGCCGGCGCTATCGATCCCTCGTCCCGGCACTCGAGTTCCTCGTAGTCTCCCTCTGCCTCTCTTCTTTCCATAGTCGGTGTTGGCGACGACGACGACGACGACGACGACGGCGACGACGATGGCTCATTCGACTTTGTTATCTGCTGAATACACTTGCTTGGCCTCTCTCGCCTCTCGTTCTTTTTTTTTCTTCTCTCGCAGCGCGCAGCTATCCAATTTGAAAGGTCAATCGTTAAAAGAAAAGTTTCTCTGCAGCAGCACCCAATAACACGTCTGGCATTCAACAAAATTCATGTAGTAGAGATAATTTTGCATGTCAATGAAAAAAGTATCCACACTATTTAATAAATAAATAATTATACATCGTTTTTGTGCAGGAATACAATTTTCATCTCTGTCAGCTCGTGATATAATTAGTCGACTAATTAGTAGATTAGAGTAGATCGATCGTGTATTATTACACGCCGATGAGTATAGATTTGAGCTTATATACACCATTTTTGTGCAGGAATACAATTTTCATCTCTGTTAGCTCGTGATATAATTAGTAGATTAGAGTAGATTGATCGTGTATTATTACACGCCAATAAGTATAGATTTGAGCTGTCATTAATTTCAGTTAGCGAAGCACGACAGTCGCAACAAAAGCAGCCACCTAAATATTTAATTAGCTTAGCTGCTGAAACTGTTGGGGTTTGGCTTGAAGCCTAGCATCAGGAACGACCCTACTTTGGTTAGTAAAATAAATTACCCTCGATATTGACCGTGGCATCGTCGAATTATTTATATTATCGTGGAACGCTTTATTCTGCTCGCATTTTGCTAAAAGTTCTTTAGTAATTCTTTGTGTATGATGCTGAATTATGTTTAGAATTATTTATTTCTCTATTCGGAATGTTTCGAAAGTTTACGTGGTACGTTATATTTTATATCCATGTCTATGTCGAAACTGTCGCATAAATTTCGAAATACTCGGGCTCACGAGTCTGTGACCCGTAGGCAAAGATTGAGGGCCCAAGGGCCAAACTCCCTGAAGCCCCAAGGGTGTCCCTCTGCTTCTCCAGTAGAGTTAAAGTTGCCACGTCTCGAAGCCTCCAGTCCCTCAGCCAACATCCCGAAGGGCAGTGAGCTCAACCAACGAGGAGGGTTATATGCCAAGGAAATTGGTGGCTTCTCGAGAAACATATTGCCTTCGTGCTTCCCTCTCAAACCTCTTGAGCCGTCTACACGTCCAAGTACCGCGCAATACGGCGAAGAGGGTTGAAGAAATCCAAGACTATGAACGATACATCGAAGCTGAAAGAATATGACAGCTATTGGCCTGTCAGTCGATCAATTCAATCTCTAGATTTACAGAGTTGCAAATTGATTTTATGTTTTGCAGCCAACAAGTCTACCACAGATTTTTTTCCTAACAAATAACAACCTTGATTTTACTATAATAACAATATGTAAAGTACAAAGTAAACAAAATAATTGTTTGCTCAAAAGCCTTTTTTTCAGCATCAAAGTGATACTTTAATATCAATGAAAATATGTATATCGATTTTTGTTTATTGAAGAAATTAAGATCCAGTGAATATTTTTTTTACCATAATCTTCTTCATTTCTGAAAATTTTGCGGAAAAGCGCCATTAGAAAATAAATGTTGCAACCGAATATAATTCATTTATCATATTAATCTAGAAATGTATGGATTCTCTTCGTGATGGAAAAACAGTTGGAATAGGAAAGTGAAATGGCGGAGAAAAGTAGTGAATTCGAATTCAAAAGTATTGAATTCAAATTCAAATCAAATAAAAGTAGTGAATTCAAATTCAAAAGTATTGAATTCAAATTCAAATCAAATAAAAGTAGTGAATTCAAATTCAAAAGTATTGAATTCAAATTCAAAAGTATTGAATCCAAATTCAAAAGTATTGAATTCAAATTCAAAAGGATTAAATTCAAATTCAAAAGTATTGAATTCAAATTCAAAAGTATTGAATTCAAATTCAAATAAAATAAAAGTAGTGAATTCAAATTCAAAAGTATTGAATTCAAATTCAAATCAAATAAAAGTAGTAAATTCAAATCAAATAAAAGTAGTGAATTCAAATTCAAATCAAATAAATGTAGTGAATTCAAATTCAAATCAAATAAATGTAGTGAATTCAAATTCAAAAGTAGTGAACTCAAGTCAGCTGGGTTGATAAAAAAGCTCACCAATTTCCTTCCCTCGACTGTCACTGGTGACTGTGGTGACAATTCTTTTCCCTCGTTGTTCGTGAATTCTACTTTCCCACTCACACTTTTGTATTCGTCGTTCTCCCTTCGCTGGTTCTTCAGGTTGAGGAATAAAGGCACGTTTATCGTGGGTGTGGAGGAGATTTCTGTCTCTCTCTAGAGAGGTATACCTTACCACCGGAAAAGCTCAGTCCGAGTTAGTTCCAGCTCTGACTCGGTGCCCGCACGAAAATTAAAGCCGAAGCTAAACTTTCGTAATGAAGGCGTCGTCGTCGAGTGTTTACTCGGTGGATTTGCCGTGAGTCAAGCATGCGGGAGAGTCGGGCGTTGGGCCGCGGTGCTCTTAACTCGAAACCGCTGTGGGTTCCGTTTCCACAAAACCCTGAAGCCTGGAGGCTCCGTTATATGAAACTCGGAAGGACGAAAATTCGGCGTTCGAAACGAGGATGAAAAGTGTACAGAAGCTGGAATACACATTAGTCCACTCAGACTTTTCGCAAATCTTTCCTCCCCCAACGTTAAAACTTGTCTATTCTTCCAACAGATTGAATAAAAAAATCTAAATCACGCCCACGGAATTCTATTACCAACATGTGGTTTAATCGAATTTATAATCAACAATCCCGGTCTTTCTTTCTTCTATTTTCCAGCTGTGAAAGAGCGATAACTTTTTACAAGAATATATTTCTCCTTGACTTGGGCCGCGGTACTCTTAACTCAAAACCGCTGTGGGTTCCGTTTCCACAAAACCCTAAAACCTGGAGGCTCCGTTATATGAAACTTGGAAGGACGAAAATTCGGCGTTCGAAACAAGGATGAAAAGTGAAGAGAAGCTGGAATACACATTAGGCCACTCAGACTTTTCGCAAATCTTTGCTTCCACAACGTTTAAACTTGTAGATTCTTCCAGCAGATTGAATAAAAATCTAAATGACGCCCACGGAATTATATTACCAACGTGTGGTTTAATCGAATTTATAATCAGCAATCCCGGTCTTTCTTCTTTCTATTTTCCAGCTGTGAAAGAGCGATAACTTTTTACAAGAATATATTTCTCCTTGACTTAGGCCGCGGTGTTCTTAACTCAAAACCGCTGTGGATTCCATTTCCACAAAAATCGGAAGCCTGGAGACTCCGTTATATGAAATTCGGAAGGACGAAAATTCGGCATTCGAAACGAGGAAGAAAAGTGTAGAGAAGCTGGAATACACATTAGTCCACTCAGACTTTTCGCAAATCTTTCCTCCCCCAATGTTTAAACTTATCTATTCTTCCAGCAGATTGAATAAAAATCTGAATCACGCCCACGGAATTATATTACCAACGTGTGGTTTAATCGAATTTATAATCTGCAATCCCGGTCTTTCTTCCTTCTGTTTTCCAGCTGTGAAAGAGCGACAACTTTTTACGAGGATATATTTGCCTTTGACTTGTACCGCGGTGCTCTTAACTCGAAATCGCTGTGGGTTCCAGCAGTGGCTCAATCCTACATATCCCAATTAAACACAGACGGTATTGAAGACGGGCAACTGCATACAAATCAACTGGACTCGTTACCAGTTCGACACGGCAGAACTCGACACAGTTCTAACTGGACACGGTGCAACTCGACACAGCAAAACTTGACACATCACCAACTGGACACAGCAAAACTCAACAAACATCAGTTCGACATCGAAAGACTGTCCAATGGCTCAATTGAACACAGACCTCATTGGACACAGACGAGACGTTTGGTAATCCAGCTTTGTTCCAATTGGACACAGACCCAAAAGAACAGACGCAATTGAAGAGTGCATCCTTTTGAGTCTGTGTCCAATTGGAACAAAGCTGGATTACCAAACGTCTCTTCTGTGTCCAATGAGGTCTGTGTTCAATTGAGCCACTGGACAGTCTTTCGGTGTCGAACTAATGTTTGTCGAGTTTTACTGTGTCCAGTTGGTGATGTGTCGATTTACGCCGTGTCCAGTTAGTGCTGTGTCGAGTTCTGCCGTGTCGAGTTGCACCGTATCTAGTTATTGCCGTGTCGAGTTCTGCCGTGTCGAACTGGTAACGTGTCCAGTTGATTTGTATGCAGTTGCCCATGTTCAATACCGTCTGTGTTTAGTTGGGATATGTAGGATCGAGCCACTGCCTGGGTTCCGTTTCCACAAAATCCTGAAGCCTGAAGGCTCCGTTATATGAAATTCGGAAGGATGAAAATTCGGCGTTCGAAACGAGGAAGAAGCTGGAATTCACATTAGGCCACTCAGACTTTTCGCATATAAACTTGTCTATTCTTCCAGCAGATTGAATAAAAATCTGAATCACGCCCACGAAATGATATAACCAACGTGTGGTTTAATCGAATTTATAATCAGCAATCCCGGTCTTTCTTCCTTCTATTTTCCAGCTGTGAAAGAGCGATAACTTTTTACAAGGTTATATTTGTCCTTGATTTGGGCCGCGGTGCTCTTAACTCGAAATCGCTGTGGATTCCGTTTCCACAAAAATCTGAAGCCTGGAGACTCCATTATATGAAATTCGGAAGAATGAAAATTGGGCGTTCGAAACGAGGAAGAAGCTGGAATATACATTAGGCCACTCAGACTTTTTGCAAATAAACTTGTCTATTCTTCCAGCAGATTGAATAAAAATCTGAATCACGGTCACGAAATGATATAACCAACGTGTGGTTTAATCGAATTTATAATCAGCAATCCCGGTCTTTCTTCCTTCTATTTTCCAGCTGTGAAAGAGCGATAACTTTTTACGAGGATATATTTGTCCTTGACTGGGAAACCCTTTTATCCTGAGTAGAGGGAATAACGTTCACAGATGCTTGGTGAAAGAGCGCGGAGCTGAGGGAACGCTATGTCGTAACGAGTTTCCCCGGACGATGGAAATGTCGTAGCTGGCGAATCATCGCCCGATACTCGCTATTACTACTCCCAGCCGCTTCAGGCTATATATACCTGTAGCTAGCTGTTATATCTCGTCGAAACCGGAGAATCGTTAAACCGCGAACCTCGTCTCTCTCGTAAAAGAGATAGAGGGCAGCCCTTATCCCTGAGCTTTCCCGCGGTTGTGCCGCGCACGAGACTTTCCGGAAACAGTTGGACCGTTTCCTCAAAGTAGAACAGAATCACCGTCTTACTTGCCTCCGAGAAGCCTCCAAATGTCTGCAGTACTAAAAGTCCCCGGCACCTCAGCTTCGTTATTTTATTTCTTTTTTCTTTTCTTTTTCTCTTTCTTTTTCTTTTTTTACATTCGCAAACCACTTGGCTACGCTTGAGTTTCGATGGTCTTGGCGAGCCATTATCTGTGCTTGTCATAATAAACTCCCGCTACTTGTGTTATCGTCCCAAGCTTTTATTTTACCGTCACAACAGCAGACTTTATTGTCGCGCGGCACTTCGGACGAACTTTCAAGTGCAGTTCTCGCATGCAAATTACGTATACCTGTGATCTTCAGTGTAAAATGTGCTTACTACCCGTTTATGTCGCATGTTGCCCTTTATATTACCGAGTCGAGTCATTGAAATGTCTTTTTCCTCTTAATGACACTGCATTTCGGATAGTAACGGTATTTTTTAAGTACCACGCGAACTGGACTCATATCCTGTGACATAATTATCAGTAAACCGGTAGTGCGTTAATTTATCAAATAAGTATCGTATGGTTATTGGCCTTCGATATATTTCACCATAGATAACACCAGTTTCAAATCTCTTTATAGGGAGTTAAACGAAAGTAGTTTTCCGTTATTTCTAATGCTAAGAGCGACAATATTAAATTGCGATTATTTGTATATTTGCGAGATACTTCGACACAAAAAATTGTTAAAAGACGTTTGACATATATAAATTTTTTTCATACAATCAAAGCACATAATCGCAATTTAACACGTTCTTCCTACGAGGTCTTTTGCACTGAGAGAAAAGGATATCGTTGATTTGACGATTTCCCATGATAAAACGAATATAGGAAGGCTTGCAATGTTTTATGGTTGAAGCGATGATAAATATGGTTCAATAAACGATACTTGCAAGGTGATTGGAAACAAACGTCGAAATCGTATATGGAACGAAACGGCACACTGAGAGAAAATTATGGTATTAGGAACTATAAAGTAACAACTATTCATTTTTTGTTCGTACGACCAATTTTTTAATAGTTGCCATAACTATCAAATAGTTACTATATGTGTTATAGTAATATGAAAATAGTTGCATGGACTGAAAATGAATAGTTGTCACTTTATAGTTGTCTGAACTACCACAATTTCTCTGAGTGCATATTTGAAACGATTTGAATAGTTTTAAAAACTATTATCATTTTGATTATTGCTACTATAATTATATTTGCTATAATCATAAAATGGAGACGTTCCTGCCAGGAATTATATTAATGGTTCACGGAGAGAAAACTTTTGTTGCATCAAAAAATTAGTTGCTAATATAGCGACAGCAAAGGCTTATTTCTTAGCCTAACAAAAATTATTTGCTAGGCTTGTCAAAAAATTTGCTAGACCAGCAAAAAGATTTGTTAGGCTAGCAAAATTATTTGTTAGGCCAGCAAAAAGATTTTCTAGGCCAGTAAAATTATTTGTTAGGCCAGCAAAAAGATTTGCTAGGCCAGCAAAATTATTTGTTAGGCCAGCAAAAAGATTTGCTAGGCCAGCAAAATTATTTGTTAGGCCAGCAAAATTATTTGTTAGGCCAGCAAAAAGATTTGCTGGGCCAGCAAAATTATTTGTTAGGCCAGCAAAAAGATTTGCTAGGCCAGCAAAATTATTTGTTAGGCCAGCAAATACATTTTCTAGGCCAACAAAATTATTTGTTAGGACAGCAAATACATTCTCTAGGCCAACAAATAAAGTTTGCTGTCACTATGCTAGGAATGATTTTTCTCCGTGATTCATCCAACTATTTTCTTATATTTCCTATAACCATAAAGTATAGACATTCTTCCTGGGAATTATAGTTTATAGTTAGATTTTCGTCGGTCCAACGATATTTTTTTTTTAAATTACCAAATTTTTCTCAGTGTGGACTACAAAAATATATAAAATGGCCTCAATACATTGTAGTAAGAATTCGTGCACGATAAATTTATAGAGTTGGCGTAAAGACATGAGTAAAATGGCGGGTCATATGTCAGTGAACTTGTAAAATTCGTACCAGGTACTCAATACCATAGGTGGACAATTTGCATGATGCTTCGTAAACGATGAGCATCGTTTTCTCCAACGATATCGAGCGCAACTATAAGTAAGAGAATAACGATATACGGTGTTATTATTATTGTAGGAAAGTGAGCTTAGAGCTGGCGAGGGCTTCGCAAACTCCAAAGTGTAGTGTATAGATGACAAAAAAAAAGGAAAAAAAATGGATTTTCTATTGGATTCTTGGGAACTGCTCGCCCAAGCGAATACGTGTACTTCTAGCAAACGAATACGTTATGCATTACTGTATTCTCGTCGGCAACAAGCCCTTGATGCCTTGCACGGACCGTCGATTCCGCTTCGTGTACAACCCGATAACCGGCACGCCCGGTGCAATAACCGAGCCTCTTCGGTGCATTACGTCGCAGTAGCAGCACAAACCGACAAGTACTTCCCTTTCTATACATATGTATATATTTGCATTCGCCAGACTGCGACCACTGGCTGTGTCCTATCATAATACACTCTCCAAACGTTCTACGGCTCGTTGCGTGCTGCAGGCTTCTGATACTAAGTACCTATTACCATATACTATACCGAGAGAGTTCAGCTCAGTAGTCCTTGCCAACCGAACACGTCAATTAATTGTCTCTGTAATTCCCGAGACCTCTGTTAGAACATTGATGTCATGTATTTGGTACAATTTATGCAATAGTAACCGTTGTCCTTTCGATAAAAAGGATTTTAATGAATATAGAATATATATATGAGGCATTCCATGGCAATTGATTCAGCTACCGAAATTTTCTTTTTCTTCAAAAAATTTAAAAAAATCGGGTTTTGTTATTGTAAAAACTTTACTTTTTTTTGTGTTTTTTGATTTCTTGGATTTCATTTTTTTATTTTTTGTATTTTTTTTATTAATAAAGTTTTTGTTTGTTTCCCGAGTTCAGTATTATACAATAAGTCATTATGACGTACGTGAAGTATTACGTGATGTATCAGGTTTTTTTCTTGTAGGCCATAAAATTTCACACGTTTTTGGTTTTTAGAAATGTCTGTATGATGAATGATAAAAAAATTATAATATCTCATCCGATTTATTTTTTATCGTAATGAAATTTAGTGAAGTTTTTACAATAACAAAAACCGATTTTTTAAAAAAATTTTAAGAAAAAAAATGGTGGCTGATTTGCCATGGAATTTCTCATATGTATATATATATATTTTTTTCAGTTATGCCATTTCAAATATCAAATATGTAAACATAAAATTTATTAATCCAAAGGATTATTAATTAGTATGCGATTGGCTGTCGCGCTATGGAGGCTTTTTTTAAAATCAAAATTAACAAAATGGCGGCGGTTTGAACAAAAAGTACCGATTTTAGCCATTTTTTTTTCGACAGTTTTTCTTTTAAAAAAATGGGAAGATTAAAAAAAGCTTCCATAGCACGATAGAGAGAAGCGTGAAGAATGTTCTCCTAAAATTTGAAAACAATCGCTTGAAAACTGTTCCCTGGAGAATGTCCGCCGTTTTGAAAAATGTCGTTTCGAGAAAAACGCGTTCAAAGTTTCGAGTGTAGAAATTTCATATACCTAAATTGTGTACCTAACGACTAATCGGCGATGCCAGGTCCATAAAGTATGCCAGCGAAGTATTTCGAATTTTGCTTTAAAAATTTGAAAAGATATTTTTGACCGTATATACTATTGCACCGAGAGAAAAAGTTTCATTGATTCACGGAAATCTTTGCCAATGAAATGAAATACTTGAATTTCAATACTATCTTTTCTTTGAATGATCTCCAACTCAATGAAAAGTAGTGACATTGTTTCGAGGAAACATTTCTTTAAACCAATGAACCTTTTTCATTGATTTCAAAGATATCGTCTCTGATTCAATGAAACCTTCTTCTTACCAGCTCAAAATTTCGAAACCTATTTTTTCCTGAAGTACGCGGCAGATAAAGCTCAAATTTTGTGAGTATGTAAAGAAGTATGGCAGAAATAGTCTAAGCTTTTGGCTCCTCGAAACTCGAAGCCGTTCGTTCGGGAGAACCGAAAAACAAAAAAGTGAGGTTAGGTGCGAGAGAGAGATCAATGAAAACGTTTCTTTGAACCAATGAAAACGTCTCTTTAAAACAATAAAACTGTTTCTTCATTAAATGCTCACTAAGTAAATCTTTATTTACAGGCAATGAAATGTTCTCTTTGAAATTCAAACGTACTATTTCATTGAAATCAAAGAAATATTTCGTTGAATCAACGGAAAAAAAAAATCAATCCACCCATTTCTTTGGCGTCAATGAAATCTTTTCTCTCGGTGTGGATAAGACGGAAAAAAAAATGATTTTTTTTTTCACACTGGAAAGATCCCTTAAACTACCAGATTTTTCTCCCAGTGCAGCTGCAAATGTGTCACATATTTATGACACTATGCGACACTATCGTTTTGTCATGCTTGGGAATACATATTGGGTTCCATCGAGGGTTCACCGCGTGGAATTTGCGGAGTGGTCGTCACGGGACGGTTCGTCACTTTGGCTGCAACGTCCGAAATCGAGAATTCACATAGGCACAGATAGAGCTCGGTAGCAAATATTACTATACATGTCGATACACCAATGCACATCCTTCTGATCGGCCGCGGCTTCACTATCAACCGATACACACGCCTATATATACATATATATATATATATATATATATATATATATGCATTCTACATTCAGCTTGCAACACATCTACCCCACATAGAGGCTTCCCGAAATTCTCTCTCCATTTCGGTGGCACACGTGTTGTGTGTGCGATGTGTCCTCTCGTTGGTACGAACAACCGCGAGGTCGGCGTTCCACGAACACGCCAATATCGATGCCATTCGATAGAAACAGAGAACCTTGGGGGGTGGTTGCTATTGGTGGCAGACTTTGTCCAGTTCACCACCACGTGTTGCTGCGATTTGCTTCTGCAATTGCAGAGCGTTGCAGCTACATAGTTGCGTTTACCGAATTCGTCCATTCACGTATGTCACCCTCTCACATACTCTGTTTGCTTCTCTTTGTTCCTAAATTTATCTTTTACGTGTATAAAGAGCGAAGCTACGGTTGACGGGCTTGAAAATAATAATCCATTTCCATATTACATGAGATGAAAAATATTGTGAAAAATATGTGAAAAGTCAATTTTTTTCTGTTTTCTTTTTTTGGCGATTTTTTTAGTTGAATTCGTTTCTTTTTTCAAATTCTTATTTCCCAAAAGTAAAAATTGCGAATATCCGGAATTTTCAATAGGTTACAACTTTTTTGCTTGCATAATTATTGGGATTCCTCAATTATTGCGCTTTGAAATATGCCTGAAAATAATGGAGAGGTGCACAAAAATTTTCAATTTTCGTTAGTACGAATTTTTTTTTAAATGTGTAAAAAATACAAATCCCAACGTATTTTAATATGTCGTTTTAAAACTCGATTCACTATTAAGAAAACAAGCGCTGGTTAAAATAATTATAGCTATTTTAGTAAAGTCCAAAATTTTCTGACCAAAAATTCTTTTTTCACATTTATTTAATATAAACATTTTTTACACACCATCGATATATTTTTTGCCCTGCTGAACACAAATTTGCAATTAATTTTATGAACAAGTGAAAATTTTTCGTGAAAAGATTTTGAAAGTTGTATTTTTTCCAATTTTTTGTCGTATCGGTATTATGATGTGATTTTTTTTTTTTTTCAATTAGCTGAAAAGCTTGCTACGCGTAATGTACATTTTCACGGGGACAAACACTCGACAATTCTCTCTGAACATTGGCCGGCCATTTTCGTGGACGCGCGAATCGGTAAAAGCATGGAAGAACGATCGGAGCTTGGAGGGCAAGAGTACGTGAGCCGAGTGTAATTATTACGCACACTTGTACCGCCGCCCGCATAGCGAACCGCGATTCTACTGCGGCTTTCGAGCCATAGCTACTCGAATTTACACTGCGCCAATCGCTGCACCAGTGCCGTATATCTATCGGACCTTTATCGCACCCACTCGACAGTGGTTTTCCGACAACCGAGAGTAGCTTCCGCTCTACCAGCATCTCTCCACGCCGTGTTAACCAATAGACCTCTTTTCCGCTAAACTTCCATTAAATCATTCGGATATTAAATCAAATTCACAGCGTTTAATTCCAGAGAGATTTTGTTTTACATTTTTCTAGAATAAGATAAATATTCAGCAGTAAATATACGAGTTCTAAATGAAAATATTTGGTAGGAGTCAAAATGGCGAATTTAAAAATAATGAACGTCTTAATCTAGAATGGCCAGTATTTTGAAATTGGCTATTTTAGCCAATTTCAAAGGTCAATACTAAAATTTAGCTCAAAATAGCGAATGGCTAAAATAGCGAATTTCAAAATAATTATTATTATAAATAATAATTAATCAATTAACCATTCGCTATTTTTATTACATTTTAATAGGATGGAGCGTCAAAATAGCGAATTTCAAAATAATTATTATTATAAATAATAAGGAGGGTCAAAATAGCGAATGGCTGAAATAGCGAATTTCAAAATAATTAACGTCTTAATCTAGAATGGCCAGTATTTTGAAATTGGCCATTTTAGCCATTCGCTATTTTGATTATTCGTTATTTTTATTCCATTTTAATAGAATGGAGGGTCAAAATAATGAATGTTCAAAATAGCGAATGGCTAAAATAGCGAATTTCCAAATAATTAACGTCTTAATCTAGAATTGCCAGTATTTTGAAATTCGCTATTTTAGCCAATTTCAAAGGTCAATACTAAAATTTAATTCAAAATAGCGAATGGCTAAAATAGCGAATTTCAAAATAATTATTATTATAAATAATAATTAATCGATTAACCATTCGCTATTTTTATTGCATTTTAATAGGATGGAGGGTCAAAATAGCGAATTTCAAAATAATTATTATTATAAATAATAACGAAGGTCAAAATAGCGAATGGCTGAAATAGCAAATTTCAAAATAATTAACGTCTTAATCTAAAATGGCCAGTATTTTGAAATTGGCTTTTTTAGCCATTTGCTATTTTGATTATTCGCTATTTTTATTCCATTTTAATAGAATGGAGGGTCAAAATAACGAATGTTCAAAATAGCGAATGGCTAAAATAGCGAATTTAAAAATAATTAACGTCTTAATCTAGAATGGCCAGTATTTTGAAATTGGCTATTTTAGCCATTCGCTATTTTGATAATAGGCTATTTTTATTCCATTTTAATAGAATGGAGGGTCAAAATAACGAATGTTCAAAATAGCGAATGGCTAAAATAGCGAATTTAAAAATAATTAACGTCTTAATCTAGAATGACCAGTATTTTGAAATAGGCTATTTTAGCCATTCGCTATTTTGATTATTCGCTATTTTTATTCTATTTTAATAGAATGGAGGGTCTCAAAATAGCGAATGTTCAAAATAGCGAATGGCTAAAATAGCGAATTTCAAAATAATTAACGTCTTAATCTAGAATGGCCAGTATTTTGAAATTTGCTATTTTAGCCATTCGCTATTTCGACCCCCACCCGAAAAAATTTCGAAAATTCTTTAAATTTGAGTTTTTTTTTGTTAGAAAAATAGTGCTATAAAATTGTTACAAATCGCCAGCGTTAAATTCATCAGCAATGACGAGAAAATGAATAAAATTCATGCCAAAAATGAAATTGCTGTAATATATCGTAAATGTAATTTTTAAAATGTAATAAATTCGTAGTAATATTTCAAGCTTGCAATTTTGGAATTTTGTTCAATTGCCCAACAGTGAATTTCATGACACTACGGGGAAATTAACCTCAAATACATCAACACTGTACGTTATGACGTTGTTTAATTTTGATGGGACGCATTGAAATAGAAGTAAAGTGTATAAATGCCAGGGCGTAAATAAAATACCGAGGCTTTTCAACGCCGCCGTCTGCTTGCCGTCAGAGCACGAGTGACTCGATGTGTTTGGGGCGCATCCTGTAGCTTTGCCTGTTTGCAATCGACCGCATGGTAGTGCGGGACTATAATTGAAATGAAATCGTCGGGAGCCGAGTGAGAGCAGTGAAAAAAAGCCCCGAGTGGCGATGCGGTGGTGGCTGGCCACGAGAGTCGAATCGTTTTTGGTGGCTGACGACAAGAGAGAGAGAGAGAGAGAGAGAGAAAAAGAGCGAGTGAATGAACGAACGCATGCAGCGAGTGGGCGACTGAAACGCGCAGGCGTTCGTCACGAATCGCCGATAATAGATATACACGCTGCTCCCATCGCGCCACGTAAAACGTTGATTCAATCGATAAAACTCGTTGGCACAACCCCGTCAGCTTCCCACTCGCTTCGTACTCACCGAGAGATCTCGTTACGCTCTCTGCCAAATTATCATTGATAATCGAGACATTCAACGCTCTATCGCATCGGGATTAATTGTTGCGTTCGAATATTGGCTATAAATCAACGAATGTCCCCCAAATTAAGCGATTTCAAAAGTTGGCTTGTCATTTTATACAGTGATTGATTCTGTTTTACGTCAAAATCTTCTATTTCATAATTATTAAATTGAGATTTTTTTTTTTCTTTAATTGTAAATTAAAAAATAATATCGATTTAAAAAAAAAAATCGTAAAAAAATTATTTACGTAGACGAATATAGCTTAAAATGTTTTTTGTTTTTATAGATGAAACAATTTGTTGCTGCAAACGAATTAAATTAATATAAAATGGGGATTTTTAAAATTATTTTTCGTAAAAAAATGATGTAACAAAATTATTTACTTTAACAAAACTATTTACGTAGACGAATATATCTTGAAATGTTTTTTTTTATTTTTATAGATTTTTTTTTCTTCAATTGTATATAAAAATAAAATATCGATTTTTTGTTATTTTTCATTAAAAAATGATGTAACAAAATTATTTACGTAGACGAATATAGCTTAAAATGTTATTTTTATAGATGAAACAATTTGTTGCTGCAAACGAATGAAATTAATATAAAAAGACGATTTTTTTTTTATTTTTCGTAAAAAAATGATTTAAAAAAATTATTTACTTTAACAAAACTATTTACGTAGACGAATATACCTTAAAATGTTTTTTTTTTATTTTTATACATTTTTTTTCTTCAATTGTAAATAAAAATAAAATATCGATTTTTTTAAATTTTTCATTAAAAAATGATGTAACAAAATTATTTACGTAGACGAATATACCTTGAAATGTTTTTTTTTATTTTTATAGATTTTTTGTCTTCAATTGTAAATTAAAATAAAATATCGATTTTTTGTTATTTTTCATAAAAAAATGATGTAACAAAATTATTTACGTAGACGAATATAGCTTAAAATGTTTTTTATTTTTATAGATGAAACAATTTGTTACTGCAAACTAATGAAATTAATATAAAAAGACGATTTTTTTTATTTTTCGTAAAAAAATGATGTAACAAAATTATTTATTTTAACAAAACTATTTACGTAGACGAATATACCTTGAAATGTTTTTTTTTTTTCAATTTTTATAGACTTTTTTTCTTCAATTGTAAATTAAAATAAAATATCGATTTTTTAAAATATTTTTCATAAAAAAATGATGTAACAAAATTATTTAAGTAGACGAATATAGCTTAAAATGTTATTTTTATAGATGAAACAATTTGTTGCTGCAAACGAATGAAATTAATATAAAATGGCGATTTTTTTTATTTTTCGTAAAAAAATGATGTAACAAAATTATTTATTTTAACAAAACTATTTACGTAGTCGAATATACCTTGAAATGTTTTTATTTTTATAGATGAAACAATTTGTTGCTGTAAACGAATGAATGACATATTTACTGTGCGCAATTTGCGTTTGTACCAATTTGATGCAAATAAAGCTACCAACAGGTATTTCCAGCGTTTCTGCACCGGGAAAGAAATGCGCACGAATACTATCCAGCGATTTCCTCTTTGCAGCTCTGCTGGCATAGCCACTCTGCGATTCACTGCTCTCCAGAGTCACGAGGGCGGAAATGCAGTTACATGCGAAAAGAGGCAAACGTTCGATACAGAGTAAGATACAGTCATACAAGCGCGGCTATAAACCCGCGAGAAAACCAAGTGGACGGGCATTGAAAATATCTCAGAATATTTACATCGACCATCAAGCCCAACATCGTAACATTTTATAAAAATATAAACATTTTATTGAAAAATTTTGATTTCTCGATAAAATTAATAGCAAATTCGTAGCCAGCGAATCAACGTGTTCATCGATATATTGCCTAACGCAATTTTTTAATCAGTCGATAAATAAAATTTACCAAAAGTTGACAGCACCGAATAACAAAAATGATCGATTTTTTTAATAATCCTATCTGATGAGAAATTTGTCGCTGATTATGATGAATTTTCTGTGAATCACTCGAAAAATTCGAAGTAACAACGTGAAACACCTGGAAAAATTGTTTTTTCGTTGTTCTTATGGTTTTCACTTACTATTTCATAACCACCCCAAAATATTGGTAAAAAACACTCACTGGTGACTCGAATCTTCAGAACTAGTATGAGGGTCAAAATAGCGAATGATCCAAAAAGCAAATGGCGAAAATAGCGAATTTCATAATAATGGCGATTCTAGATTCAGACGTTCATTATTTTGGAATTTGCTGCTTCAGCCATTCCCCATGGAAATAAAGTACATTCGGAAATATATAATTTTTATACTAAAAATATATGTGCGCCGAAAAATGTTATATGTCCGATGTATGCGAAATATAAGCAAACAAAAAATATATTTGAAGTATATCCAAAATATATAAAAATATTAAAACATTCCATAAAATCACAAATTTCATACCGTTTGTCACTAAATTATACATATATAATGGTTGAATATTGTTTCATTTATATACAAAATTTGATCTCGCTATCTCAAATTTTGCAAAAGTTACAATAGAGCGATAATGTCAATTTTTTGAAAAATTCAAAATTCCATAAAATCTGAACCACTTTACCGATTCGAGCCAAATTCAATACCAAACAGCATTGAGTGCACCTACTCTTATAACCAACTATTTAGCAAAATAGACTAAATTTTACGAAAGTTAGAGCGACCACCTCCTTTTTTCAAAAAATTCAAAATGGCATAAAATCGAAATTTTCGCACACAATTTGTCGAAAATTGCTACAGTTGAAGAGGTTCTGCTGCTACATTCGTGTGCCAAATTTGAGCGCGATATACAAAACCGTTCTTGAGTTATCGGAGTTCGAATTTTCAGAGTTGTATACATACACACACATAAATACATACGGACATTTTTTCTAGATCACTTTTCTGAACATTTTGGAAAATTCTAAGTGTCCTGACATAAAAATCTCGAAAAAAAAACTTTTTCATGAAAACAAAGCTTCCTCTATGAGAAACCAAAAATATTATCTGCCAAAAAATTGGTGATATAAGATATATTTTTAGATATATCAAGAGTCGCGGTATCGACTTGCCGCCAAGTTCAAAAAGAAATTAATGTTACCTTCACCCGACGATTTGTCTGTTTTAATTTTCCATGTGTGATTCGCCATTTTGATCATTCACTATTTTGACTCCCGCTCTAGAACCCAGAGAATTTCCAGCTATTTCCGGGTGTAAAAAAACATCAAGAGCACCGGTGACTCTCTCCCGGGACAGATTAGAGCTCGAGCCTGCGGAGTCATCGATCGCGCATAATTTCTTGGTGTGTGTATTTTTTTTTTTTTTTTTTTCTTTTTATACTCGTGTTCACCCTCCAATACGAGTAGATGTCGCGTATACAGACACACGTATACGTGTATCGAAACCCTCGCACTTGCCATAATATGCCAATATGTCTATGTGTACGTATATATAACGCTATATCGTATGCAGCGCAGGGACTGTAACGAGTATGTGCGAGTTATATCGATAGACACGGGGGATCGAGGAATCGTTCGTGTCTGCGATTACCAGCAGACTCGCACACCGAGTTGAGAGAGGCGGTAGCAGTCCGGATGAGGAGAACATGCGAGCTTGCTTCACGCCAATGTTGTACGTCTATAGGATCGAGTAGCAGGTACGCGGAACCCAGCGGCTCGAAACACACCCCCGGGAAATACGCGATCGTCTATAACTATACAACCTACACGGTTGTTCACTATTGCCGCTGTAACCGGCAGACTACAGACTACACCATCGGGGCGAGTTGGTAATCTTTAAAATTGACAATCGACAGATCAATTTTGTTTCATTAAAACAGTCCTGTTAATATCGTTTTACCAGTATTTTATATTTATGTTGAATAACATAAAATACAATATTCCAAGCTGGGAGAAAAGCATATCGTTCATCGATTTCACATGATAAAATGAATATAGGAAGGCCCCACATAGAAAAATATATATGTAACATATACGTTAAATATATGGCGCCAAAAAGTTCTATATGCTGCATATATTCTGCATATATATGTGCACAAATATATTCAAAATATATGGGATATATGCATGAAATATATGTAAAATATATTTCATATACGTGTTGCGCCAAAAAGTTCTATACGTCGAATATATCGTGCATATATTTCTATTTCCATGTGGGGCTTCCAATGTTTTATGGTTGAAGCGATGATAATATTAGTTCAATAATCGATACTTGTTAAGTTATTGGAAATAAACGTTGAAATCGTATATGCAACGAAACGGCAGATAAGAAATTGTTATCGTTTTGATGATTGATATTATAATGATTTTTTGCTATAACCATAAAATAGAGTCTTTCCTCCTGGGAATTATAATTTATAGTTAAATTATCGTTGAACTAACTATATATTTTTACATTACTATATTTTTTTTTCAGTGCACTCAATTTTTTACTGAAAAAAATATAACAAAGCGTAAAAAAGTAATATAAAAATTATGAATTTAAATCCACGTATTTGATTTGTTACAAATTCATAATAAATAAAAAATCCGTTTCCCACGAAATAAAAAAAAATTTGATTAAATTTTTAACTGAAATTTTTTCAATACCACAGGACCGAAATATGTTGCATTACTGTATGGACATTGAATAGAAAAATCTGTTAAAACAAAAATTGCAAACAACTGATGAAACTAGCCCCGGTTACGACCGCTACTATCGTTTTGCCTTCCTTTTCGCTTCACATTCGAGAGAGAATACCTCATATGGTGTACAAACGGAAGCGAGAATATTTTCCGTGACGCGTGCACATTCGTTATTCGAGCGGTCGATGCCAGGGATAATTGAATACACGGCTTTTATACGGATGCTTTCGGTAACCGGACCTCCGATCCTCTTCATCTCTCTCTCTCTCTCTCTCTCTCTCTTTCTGCTCTTCTACTCCTGCCATCAGTTCTATTTCACTCTGATTCTGAACACACATGGCTATCGCATTTTATCTGACTGTATCTGCGGATTCTCTCGCGAGGTCGCACGAGGTTACCCGCTACTGGAAAACGAGAATTTTTCAACGATCGAAAGAGTAAGAGAGAGAGAGAAAAAAACCGATGTAGCGGCGGTGGTGATGAACGCGTGCTATACGGATGGCAAAAGCCCCGCAATCGTGTTCAACCCGTTACCAAAAAGAGAGGCAGAAGGGGTGCGGCGTTTTATAGCGCGCCCCTCGGAATTAATGAGCGAACGTGTTTTCACGGCGACCGATGCACCAAACTCCACATCCCTCTTGTCTGTCCCAAGCGTGTACACGAGTCGGGTGGAGATTTCATTTTACAATTTGCCTCGAAATTTATTCGTTCGTTGGCGGAAACGAGATGAAAAAAAATATGGAGTAAGAGAGAGGTACATGGATGAGGAGTAGGTTGTGTGTGATACACACTTCGTTCGGAAACTGGCAGCACGCGACTCAAGTGCGGGGATGAGGGTCGTTTTGAATACGCAGTGACACATGAAGCTCCCTCCTTCTTCTGGGTTATCCCCCTTTGCTCTCGTCACCCCCAAACGCTTGACATCCCGATGCTGAACACTGCCGAAAGAGCTATTGGCGACTCCAAACATATTTTCGTTTTGCTCCTGTCAAATTTCCTACGTGAATAAGCCGGGAATTTGAGATAATTTCGTACCATATTTTTCTGTGTATTTTCAGACTCTGTTGTCTGGTAATGATCTGGGAAACGTTATTACATGACAAAATAAATTGGAACGCAGATATTCTCACTCACAATTATTATAGCATCGATATTATAAATATTACTCGGAAAATCCGGATAAAATATCATTATTATCGATGATTATTTTTCCCATCGGAATTTCGGCCAATAGAAATGACGCATTTGGCCTCATGTGGGAGAACCTAGGCAATTTTATTTCGGATATTTTTCGGATATTTCCTAACAAGTTGCTAAGCAATAAAAAAAAAATCTGAACCACTTTTAACCTGAGAATTCTTCACATCTGTCAAACTTCTAACGAGAACTGGAACGTGATCTGAAGAATGAGCCGAAATTCCGATGGAAAAAATAATCCGACAAATACCCCTCGAGCTTCAAAATTAATCGTGTATTTCCCTCAAACTTCCCTGCTTACAAACAATCGTGTCGAGTTTTGCAGAAAATTCCCTCGCGCAAGCGCTCGGGATTTTTTAACCAGCAGAACTTGACACTCTTGTTTGTTTGCAACGAAGTTATCGGGAAATACCCGATAATTTTAAAGCTCTTGGGGTATTACTACTGAAAATTTGGAAAAAATATGATTATCGATGATACTATTTATAATTCACCTTTTTTCTCTGCTTTCCATATTTGTGGTCACGCTACAAAATTATACTTATCAGAAAAATGCATTCCGGTGAAATAACAAAATAATGAGTTTACGTTTACATTTATTGAGAATAAATGTAGAATATAGCAATAGCTACTCGTACACTTATTTATTATTGCGGTTAGCCCTCTTTGCTTTGGTCACCCTCAAACACTTGACATCCCGATGCTCAACATCACCGAAAGAGCTATTGGCGACTTCAAACATATTTTCTTTTACTCCTGTCAAATTTCCTATTTTTCTATGTATTTTCAGACTCTGTTGTCTGGTAATATTCTGGGAAACGTTATTACATGAAAAAATAAATTGGAACGTAGATACTTTCACTCACAATTTTTATAGCATTGATATTATAAATATTACTCGGAAAATCCGGATAAAATATCATTATTATCAATGACAATATTTATAATCGAATTTTTTTCTCTGTTTTTCACAATCATGAAAAATATACTTATGAGAAAAATGCATTCCGGTGAAATAACAAAACAACGGATCTACGTTTACATTTATCGTTTACCCCTGTCAAATTTCCTACGTAAATACTCAGCGAATTTAAAATAATATCGTATCATATTTTTCTATGCAATTTAGCCTCTGTTTTCTGGTAATATTCTGGGAAACGTTATTGCATGGCAAAATAAATTAGAACAGCAATTTCCTCACTTATATTTTCATAGTATCGATATTATAAATGTTACTTTATGAAAATCCGGTTAAAATATCATTATTATCGATAATAATATTTATAATTGAACTTTTTTCTCTCCTTTTCATAATTATGAAAAATATAGGGGAGATGGGCGCAAAACGGGCATCACGACTGAAAATGACAATTGGGGGCAAAAAGGGCATCGTTTCAACTTTTTCGACCACGACTTTTTTCAATTTCCTGACATTTCTTACTTGAAAATTTCGGAAAATAATTGGTGATGTCAATAAAACAGGCAGGGAGGCAAAACAGGCATCTCGGCTAAATATAAGTATCGGGGTCAAAATTGCCACCAAATCATAAAATGAGAATTTCGTTCTAATTGATTTCTTTATGATATACCGACTTTTTTTCAAAGAATTAATTTGATTATAAATTTTTTGAAAAATTCATTTGACTATATTTTTTTCTTTGCTCAACAAAGTATCGAAAGAAAGTTCTGAACGTATGGTTAAAAAAATTCTGATCTGATGAAGATTATCAATTTTTTTTTCATCACCAATTTGACGTATTTTCCGCACTTTCCCTATCTAAGGAACGTAAAAAACTGAGACAAATCGTTTTTACGAAAGTTGAGACGGTGCCCGTTTTACCCCCAATCCCGATTTTTAATGGAGCTGCCCGTTTTGTCCCCCTGCCTGTTTTGCTCCCATCTCCCCTACTTATCAGAAAAATGCATTCCGGTGAAGTAACAAAACCACGGGTTTACGTTTACATTTATCGAAAATAAATCTAGAACACAGTAATAGCTACACGTGCAATTATTTATTATTGTGGTTAACCCCCTTTGCTCTCGTCACCCCTCAAGCGCTTGACATTCCGATGCTGAACACGACCGAAAGAGCTATTGGCGACTCCAAACATATTTTCTTTTACTCCCGTCAAATTTCCTCCGTGAATACTCCGGGAATTTGAGATAATTTCGTACCATATTTTTCTATGCAATTCAGCCTTTGTTGTCTGGTAATATTCTGGGAAACGTTATAGCATGGAAAAATAAATTAAAACGCAGATATTGTCACTCACATTTTCATAGCATCGATATTATAAATATTGCTCGGAAAATCTGGTTAAAATATCATTATTATCGATGATAATACTTATAATTGAACTTTTTTTCTGTGCTTTTCATAATTATGAAAAATATACTTATAAGAAAAATCCATCCCGGCGAAATAACAAAATAACGGGTTTACGTTTACATTTATCGAGAATAAATCTAGAATATAGTAATAGCTACTCGCGCAATTATTTACATGGCAAAATAAATTAAAACTCAGATATTCTCACGCACAATTAACATAGCATCGATATTATAAATATTGCTCGGAAAATCCGGTTAAAATATCATTATTATCGATGACAATACTTATAATTGAACTTTTTTTCTGTGCTTTTCATAATTATGAAAAATATACTTATATGAAAAATCCATTCCGTTGAAATAACAAAATAACGGGCTTACGTTTACATTTTACGAAAATAAATTTAGAATATAGTAATAGTTACTCATGCAATTATTTACATGGCAAAATAAATTAGAACTCAGATATTCTCACTCACAATTTATATAGCATCGATATTAAAAATATTATTCTAAAAATTCGGATAAAATATGATTATCGATGCAAAAATATACTTATCAGAAAAATGAATTCCAGAGAAATAACAAAATAACGGGTTTACGTTTACATTTTACGAAAATAAATGTAGAATATAGTAATAGCTACTCGTGCAATTATTTACATGGCAAAATAAATTAGAACTCAGATATTCTCACTCACAATTTATATAGGATCGATATTATAAATATTATTCTAAAAATTCGTTAAAAAATAAATATTATTCTAAAAAATATATAAGTATAAAAATAAATATTATTCTAAAAAAAAAAATAATATTCTAAAAATATTATTCTTAAAATATGATTATCGATGATAATATTTATAATTCACCTTTTTTCTCTGTTTTCCATATTTGTGGTCACGCTGCAAAAATATACTTATCAGAAAAATGAATTCCAGTGAAATAACAACATAACGGATTTACGTTTACATTTGTCGAGAATAAATCTAGAATATAGTAATAGCTACTCGTGCAATTATTTATTATTGTGATAACTGTGAAAAGGTTGTTGTCACCCCAGGGAAATATCTGCATGTGTTGCCGACTATGGAATATTTTTTTTTGTTTCCGCCGAGTTAAAGGGTCATGTCCTGAAGGCATTATCGGTCGACGAGCTACGAGGAGAATTTTACAAAGAATATTTCTGTCACTCCGAGCTGCGTCACTCGTTCGCACTCCCCCGAGCATTTTTCCTTTCTCCCGAAGGCAAAAGCCCGCGTTTCAGCGTTTCATATAGCACAGATTCGAGGGAGGAAAAAGCACATAGTAGCGGAGATCACCGTTGCCTGGGGTACGATGGAATGGGAATGAGAGGGGAACGCGGAGCTCGAACAAAACGTTATTAAATCGTGGATTCCCGTCACGTTTTGCGATCTAACGAATTAATATGGAAATTCCAAAGCGCCTTACGCCAACGACCAACCAGTGAATGGCGTCGACGTGAAATCCCTTCGACATCCTATACACACACACACACATAATACTTTTTGACTCTTGGGCTGATTCGCGTATGTGGATATAAATTCGTGACTAAAAACTCCTCCCATCTTTTAAAACCAATAAAAACTTTTATCAAAACCCCTAAATTTTACTTTCCATTAAAAAATAATATATTCTCAAATGAATTTTAATCACACGTGCTTCATATTCTTCCAAAGTTTCCCATTCCCTCTTTTACGAATATACAAAGGCTTTGGTTCATCGGAGGATAGAGAGTATCTGTATATAAAAGAGGCGTATCTCTAATATCGAGGCACTCTTTGCAAATGAATTGCTTTGTAGATGGCGAAACGCGCGACATAGCAATGGAAGAAGAGACAGGGAAGAGAAGAGAAGCAACGCGGTGGCAAAAGCCACTTCGGACTTTTCACTACCCGTCAGCATATTGTTATAACGAGTGGAGAAGGAGGAGAGAAACTACTCAACTGAGGGTTCAAGTTATAAAGCTCGATGCGCGTATCGCTCGTCAAAGTGGCTCAACGATCTTTTCCACGAGATTGCTTGCAGCATATGTGCTGCTGCTGCTGCTGCTGCATCGTCGTGTTTCTGAAAAACAAGTAGATATACATTGAAAGTCAGAGCAGCAGCAGCAGCAGCAGCGGCAGCAAAGTCTCGCATATATATTGAACCGATAACTATATACATTCACAGCGCGGCGGCGAGACTCTCGGGAAATGAATAACCGGCTGCTGCTGGCTGTATAACGACAAATCGATACCTGATTCTCGGCTACACATAGCCAGTGAGCTACTACAACGGACTCTCTGGCCCCGCGCCGCGTTAAATGTATTCGAGATCGTGACGGCGTAAAATACAGGTCGGCTAAAGTACTTAAATGTCTACTCAACTGGACTACATTTCATGAAGCAAGACCCAACTTCTAAGTAAGGGGTAAAACTTAATCATGGTTTACACGTACAGTGTGAACTTACTCGTGAATAAATTAATCATGAAACTATTCGGTTATCATACACTGAGAAAAAAAACGTAGAAATTAACAAAATCTGCGTTTGCCCTTGTTCAAAGGAACTTCTCGTTTAGGAGAACCGAATGTTTAGTTTCTTCAATAATTATTTGATTTAGTTGACTAAAATATATTTACGGTAACCAAAATATTTGTTATACCAACTAAAAATTCATTTGAACGAGGGTGAATGCCGATTTAGTTAATTCTAACATTTTTTTTTCTCAGTGTACACGAAGACAAATTTCTGCACTGAAAAAAAAAGATTAGTTGCCATAACCAAGAAATGAGTTGACACAATCAATCGATTATTCTATTTCCCTTAAAACGTAAATGGAAGTGCCAACGATTTGAATGGTAGTCCCAACGAATGGATTGGTTAATCTAACTAATCTCACGAGAACTAATCGTGAATAGTTGAGGTTACTATTCGATATGGTTGAGGTAACTAATTTTTGAGACATTGTGTACAGCAAATCGAAAACGTAGTTTTCGCAATCAAACATTTTTTTTCGTGTGTATTGTGACAACATAAAAAAGTGACAACAGAAATCATTTAGTTAAGCTAACAAAACGATTTACGGACCCAGCAAAAAGATATGCCAGCCTAGCAAACCCGATTTGTCAGCCGAAAAAAATATATGTCAGTCTAACAAAAAAATTTGGTTGCCTACACGGAAAAAAAAGTTTGGTTGTGGCAACTACGTTATCGATTTGCTGTACACAATGTCTAAAATACAAAGCCACCTCTATGAGGGAGTATGTTAATTGATATTGGCTTCCTCATAGAGGAATCTTTGTAAAAAGCGAAAAATAATGAGGAAGCAATTTGCAAAGTTCTACTTTGCAGGCTTGTTTATGCTCTTCATATTTTTCTAAAAATTCAAAGTGTCGAAGAATTTTAACCGTGTAACCGATTTTTCTCAAATTTGTACTAAAACGTTATACTATAGTAGTCCGTATGTGGATCAAATTAGAATGCGGTATCTCGTAATTTGCACGAGCCAACGCGAGAATGAGATTTTTCAAAAAATTCAAAATGCCATAAAATTTGAACGGATGGATAGATCAGCGTCAAATTTGTACTCAAAACGTGGTCCATGGTTGTCCATATGTGAGCCAAATTTGAGATAATTCTGAAAAAAAAATTTTACCATTTTTCTTTTCATGTCGGCTTTTTTTTGTTTCTCATGCCGCAAAGTCAAAATTTATTGACATAATGGCCGTTTCTTTGACGAAATTCATCACGGATAATCAATGAACGCAATGACACGTTTGAAATTGCAATGGGATGTCTCATAATTTACAGGAGCTGAAATACTTACAGACATTTAAAAAAAAATTGAAATTGCAAGAACATTATAACCGCTTTACCAATTGCCGCCAAATTTGGTACAGATCATGGTTTGATGGTAGTCCATTAACGTGCAAAATTGCAGCCCGATATCTCGCAACTTCCGAAAGTTATAGCGTGAAAAAGCGTGAAAACGATTTTTTCGAAATTTTCAAAATGCTGTGAAATCTGAATTTATGAACCGATTCGCGTCAACTACAATCCCAAACAGTAGTCTATGATAGCCCACTTGCGTGCCAGATTTGAAGAGCATTCATCGAAAATTGCGACAGTTATCGTGTAAACAAAAAAATGAACACATACACACACACACACACACACACACACACACACACACATACATACAGACATTTCGTACAAACCACTTTTCTCGACGTTTTGGACCATTCTGAGTGTACTGACATGAAAATCTCGAAAAAAAAATTTTTCATGAAAACAAGGCTTCCTCTATGAGGAAGCAAAAAATTAGTTGCCTCAACCATATCGAATACTAACCTCAACTATTCACGATTAGTTCTCGATTGGATTAGTTAGGTTAACTAATCCAATCGTTGGGACTACCACTCGAATAGTTGGGACTACCATTCGAATCGTCGGTATTATCATTCGAATCGTTGGTATTACCATTTGAGTTGCTAGGGAAATAGAATAATCGATTGGTTGTGTCAACTCATTTCTTGGTTATGGCAACTAATCTTTTTTTTCCGTGTAACAAAACGATTTTTGTTGTCACAATACAAAAATTTTTTTCCGTGTAGGCATTTTTTTTTTGTAATAAATGGTAACAATGTATTTTTTAATTATTTGTAATATTCTTTCATGCAGATGACGTAAATATTCACTGATGGATTTTTTTTTAATTCACTCAACTGGAAGTGTTTTATGCATAAACTGATTAATTGTACTTTCAATGTACAATAGTGATGTAAATTGAAATGTATTTCTCCTATAATTATTAACTAATTTTAACGCATTTAAAAACATTGCAATTATTTAAAAAATATCAAATTATTCATTATTCAATTTTCACTGCTTGAACTTGAAAAACTCTGGAGTCAATTACAAGTTGCATATTTAAGATTGATTAAATCTAATGGTGGACCGAGAAATAAACCGTCTATGTGAAATAATTTCATAATTTTTTGCAAATAAATCGGAATGTGCGAATATTCAAAATTTCAAATTATTGGATTCCCACATGTGTATTATACCACATTACGCAAAAAAAACTATTCCGCTACATGTAATTTCAAGTCCATTTTCTACAATTTTTCACTACTTTGTACATTTTTTTAAACTCAAGTTGTCGAACAATCCAAATGACCCGAGGGTTGCATCCTGTGATATCACTATTGTAATACGATACTCTGCACCTTCTCTCTTTGGTTGTTCCAATTCGACTCATCCCCGGTGCAGCAGATCCAAAACACGAGTCATGGCGAGGAGAAATTGGTTCAGCTTCGGGCGGAAATTCGATGCTTTGCCCAAAGCCCGCGAGCGAGCAGCACATTGGGTGGTGAGAGGGCGAAGGTTTTGCTCGTGGTCGCTTCTACGTGCAACCATGGCCTATGTGGCCTTAGAAAGAGCTACCAATACCACTACTACTACTACTACTACTACTACAACCACCACCACAACCGCCATCAACCCCCGAGCCTCTTCTCGGCATCCGTACTAAAATGAAACGTATATTTGAGGTTACGCCGGATCAGGGGTTGAACCGAGGCCGGCGACGGGCCTTCGCGAGAGCCGCGCCTGGGCCACGAGTCGTTTATATGGTGATTCAATGGGGGTGCTTGGCAAAATGTCAAGGGACTCGTAAGGGTGGTGGCTCTCACTCGTTTTATCTCTCTCTCTCTCTTTCTCTCTTTCTCTCTTACACTGTTCCGAGTTTCGGCAACCCCTAACTCCGAAGTTGTATACCAGTGGTATAACCCGAAACCCTCACCCCCTGGACGGTGTGTCTACGTGACGCTTATTCGTTCGTGAATTTCACGACCAGTTTCCTTCCCGTCTCGTTCGTACTGCTCTCCACTATACTCTGTATTACAACAGCTCTCCTCGTTTCCTGGTCGACGAGGCAAACATTTCCCAAAGCGATGGATGGCAGGAGAAGAGGATCAACCCTCTGTCGAAAACCCTGGCTACGCTAGGCTATACTTCAACATTTAGTAGGGATTTCCTGATAATGTATACTTTTTTTTTCATTTTTTATTCTCTCTGGAAAGCACGAAGTAATCGAGGCGTGGATTGTGTGTTTGAAAAGACCGTTTAGAGTTTTGTTTCGTCGAGCTGAAGCCAGTTTTTTATTTTTATTTTACATTTTTTTTCTTCTTCCATGTTTCACCCCCTATGCATGGGTGAGCAGATGTCGACTCTTCAATTACAACAACTCGAACTGTTGTCGTTACGAGACTTTCCAACAAATGGCATTGTAAGTGCGCCCACAGTTAGATTGTAATATATTGCACACTATGAAAATGAGTAATATGACTATCGAGGGACAATAAAGAGGCTCGCATGCATGCGGTGATGCATAAAGAGCTATGAAATTACTCTTTGAGACTCGAAAGCGTTTGGCAGGGACGCGTGGGATATTAGGAAAGGGAGTCGCACTCATGCAGACGTCGTCATCGAGTATATGACTCAGAATCTTCTGTGCTGACCCTCGGATGTAATTGTTATCGATTACGAATAATTGTTGTACGATCAACTGCGGATATCATAGCGAATGCAGAAAAAAATTATTATCGTATACTGTTAGAAATTTTTGTATGAAAATTAATATAAATTATTGGAAGTTTTTTTGCGATTATGCGTCTATTAAATTTAATATACAAATATTAATTGACATGCAAAAAAATTGTAAAAATAATGTAGAATATGATAAACACTTCATAAAAGTTGTGTTTATAATATAATTATTGGAACTTTAGAACATATCTGTATATTAAATATTAAATAAAATTTAATATATCGTATCTGCAAAAGAACGTCCAATACATATATCAATTTTTAAAATATTTTTAACTGTGTAATCATGTGCAAATTGTGAAATTTATACAGATCAAAAAGTTAAAGTGTCACATCTTCACGATCACTGTTAAAAATATTTTGAAAATTAATATATGTATTGGAAGTTCTTTTCCAGATACGGTATATTAAATTTCATTTAATTCTGTATATTATCTAATTCTGTATATAATCTGTATATTAAATGAAATTTAATACTTGTATATTAAATGAAATTTAATATACAAGTTCCAATAATTATATTATAAACACAACTTTTATGAAGTGTTTAGTATACTGTATATTAATTTTGCAAATTTTTTTTTATATATTAATTAATATTTGTATATTAAATTTAATATACGCGTATCCGCAAAAAAACTTCCAATGCTTTATATTAATTTTCATACAAAAATTTCTAAAAGTGATGTTATTGAATACACTGTTAGAATAGATAGGAAGTCTTTATTCATAAACTCGTCATCGAAATTTAATATACCATTGTGGTATAAAATTCATGTACTTTTCCAGTAAAATTAAAGCAAATTATTAAAATTCAAGTACTTTTACTATAAAATTAAAGCAAATTGTTGAATGTGATGTACCATACATTAATTTTACATTACACTTGTATACTAAATTTAATATACTATAGTTTATGAATAAAAATTTCCAGTAAAAGTATACTAAATTTTAAGTAGATTTTTTTAACAGTTAAAAGTAATGTTATCGTTATTCTTGTAAAAATGAAAATATATATTTGCTGGCGTTGTTAAAAATGAACATTTTTTTTTATTAGTGTTCTATGTAATGAGGGATCCGAATGCGTGGGAGGAAAATTCGATGAAGTAGGGTCGTCGTGAGTAAATATAGGGTGTGCTGGGCGATAATTCGATAAGGCCGCAAATCCGGCGTTTACGTGATCCGATAAGTCGTTGAATCGACGTCAGAGCCCATAACGCCGTCGTCTCTCCTTCCGATCTATACCTCTTACTCGCTTCGATTTCCTAGGAAAGGAAACGCGAGGATGAAAAAAAGTGAGAAAAAATCACGGGTCGCCCGTCAATGACTTCTTCGTCACTGGCACCTTGAAAGGTCGTTTTGAAGCATCTTGCGAAACTCTCGTTGGCATTAAGTGCATCGAAGTACACTCCAAAAACCAAGCGTATTGCAAGTTTTACACATTTTAATCGTGTTGCATTTTACATATATTTTACCTATCTTTTAATAACTGCAAAAAATGGAAACAGGTGTAAGATAAAATTCAAAAAATTGCAAAAATTGCTGTCACAAAATATACCTTTTGTATAATAATTAGCGTTAAACAGTAAAACAAAAGTCGAAATAAACAGAATTAAAAAAATAAAATCATTCAGCAAGGAAATTTAAAAAAAAGTAACTAAAGCATCTTTATATAAGATATACAACTGATTTTCCGTGTAGGTTTTTTTGTACTTTTTCGTACAACACTTAAAAAAGGGGTAAATATCGTTTGTCTCCCCTATCGAATTTTCCTGTTACGCATTCGATTCCTTCGTTACATAGAACACTAATTTTAAAAAATTCAAAAAATTATAAGAACTACTTTTACGAAATGTACCTTTTATATAGTAATTGGCGTTAAACAGTAAAACAAAATTCGAGATAAACAGAATAAAATCATTCAGCAAGGAATAAAAAAAAACGTAGAGCTGACTAAAGGATCTTCATATAAGATATACTGATATACACCGAGAGAAAAGATTTCATTGACGCCAAAGAAATGGGTGGATTGATTTTTTTTTCATTAATTTCAACGAAATATTTCTTTGATGTCAATGAAATAGTGCGTTTGAATTTCAAAGAGAACATTTCATTGCCTGTAAATAAAGATTTACTTAGTGAGCATTTAATAAAGAAACAGTTTTATTGTTTTAAAAAGACGTTTTCATTGGTTCAAAGAAACGTTTTCATTGATCTCTCTCTCGCACCTAACCTCACTTTTTTGTTTTCGGTTCTCCCGAACGAACGGCTTCGAGTTTCGAGGAACCAGAAGCTTAGCCTATTCCTGCCATACTTCTTTACATACTCACAAAATTTGAGCTTTATCTGCCGCGTACTTCAAGAAAAAATAGGTTTCGAAATTTTGAGGTGGTACGAAGAAGGTTTCATTGAATCAGAGACGACATCTTTGAAATCAATGAAAAAGGTTCATTGGTTTAAAGAAATGTTTCTTCGAAACAATGTCACTACTTTTCATTGAGTTGGAGATCATTCAAAGAAAAGATAGTATTGAAATTCAAGTATTTCATTTCATTGGCAAAGATTTCCGTGAATCAATGAAACTTTTTCTCTCGGTGTACTGATTTTCCCTGTAGGTTTTTTGAAATACTTTTTTGTGTTAAGTATTCGTTGAGTCTGCTGTGAAAAAAAGGGTTGAATACCGTTCGGTATGAGAGTCAGACTCGATCGTTAGCGAAGATTTAATATCTTTCGGTAGAACCGACCGTCACGTTGTATATCCACACGTAAGGCTTTTTTTTTATAATGTCCAGGGGGAGGACAAGCTGGCTCTAAAAGTTTACTCCGTCGACGGCTTCCCGCGTCATTTCTTTTCTCTTTTTTACGTATAAAACATATACGTATAGATATAGAGCTGGAAGTTACATACCCGGTATGTACGAGTCGATGCGGCTCGTGAAACGGCTTTCGCCTGTACTCGTCTCTCAACTCCACCCCCGTTACAGCCAAAGCCATTTGCCAAGTTTACCAGAGCGCACCCCTCGGTCTCGCCTGGCGTCGCGAATAGTCCACCACCGGCAGCATCCGTCGCCGTTGCGGAAAACGCCTTCGGGGCCTCATAATGCTTGCATATTGCCGGAAATTTATGACGCCCCTGATAGTTCGAAGGGTTGAAAGTCGCGCATTTTAGGATTCCTATCCCGCACACGCATACAAATATTTCACACGTATCGTCTAGACTGTGCTGTTGTTTCTCATCGTCTATTTTATTTTCTTATCCATAAATTTTTTAAATTATACTTATCGATTGATTACAAAAAAAAATTCTTTAATAATTTTACCCTCGAAATTTACCACACCGAAAATTATCCAATATTAATAAACTTCAAATTGTAAAAAAAATTTCTTTAATTTCTATCCCGCACACGCATACACAAATTTTACACATATCGTCTACACTGGGCTGTTATTACACATTACCAACTTTTATCGTTCATTTATTTTTCTATTATTCTATTATCATTATTTTCTAATCCATAAAACTTTTTAAATTTTACTTATCGGTTGATAGTTCTTTATAAGAATATTTTATAATTTTACCCTCACACCGAGAATTATCCGCTATTAATAAGCTTCATAGTTATGGGTGTTAAATTGTAGACAATTCAGAGAAATTTTATATTTTATGAATTTTAAAAATTTAATTAGAAGTGACAGTTCTTTTTGTACATTTTTGTAATATTGACATAAAGTTTTCATGAAAAATTGAGAACAACGATTTTCCTTTAATATATATTCTTTAATTTCTATACCGCACACGCATACACATATTTCACACATTTCGTCTATACTGTGCTGCTGTTTCACATTACCAACTTTTATCGTCCATTTTATTTTCTAATCCATAAAACTTTTTAAATCGTACTTACCGGTTGATAGTTCTTCATAAAAATATTGAATAATTTTAACCTCACACCGAAATTTATCCAATATTAATAAAGTTAAGGGTGTTAAATTGTAGACAATTGAGAAAACTTTTATATTTTATGAACTTTTTTTTTTATCAAAATAGAAGTGACAGTTATTTTTGTACATTTTTATAATATCAACATAAAGTTTCCGAGAACAATTGTGGATAACGATTTTTCTTGAAAATACAAAAATTATATTTTTTTATTTTTAAATTTATTGCGACAGCCGATAATTGACATATTATTCTAATTCACCGATAAAAACGAATGTACTTCATTCATCTAGTTGCAAAAGTTTCGAACAAGAGTCATAAATACTACGAAAAAAACATGTATAAAATATTCCTCTAAAAAAAAGTAAGATGTGAGCTACGACTTGAAAGCAAAATCCAGATCGTGTGGGCCATGCATATCCCGCCCGTGTCTCAATCCCATTCATCATTCACTCCGACGATCCACCTCCGGAGGAATACCCAATTCGTTTTGCCTTATTTTTATTCCCATCGGGCGTTGGTACACAAAATCTTGGAAAACAACTCAGTTTCCGTTTGTCGCGTAACTGCAAAATATCCAGTGAATATTTTTCCCGACAATAAATATTAATAAAATTTTATGTTATGAGATTACACTGAGTGAAAAGCATATATATGTGAAATCGTTGATTTAACGATTTCACATGATAAAACGAATATAGGAATATGATAATATGAAATCATATATGCAACGAAATGGCATATTCAAAATTATTAGAATAGTTTTTGAAACTATTATCATTTTGATGATTGCTATTATAATTATATTTGCTATAACCATAAAATATATATGTTCCTCCTGGGAATTATACACTGAAAAAAAAAAAAAATGTCATTGATTCAATAAATCCATCGTTTCCGGGTTGTCAAAAATAAGCGTTAACAAGTTAATTTGAGTTCTAATTCCTCCAATTCCATACGAGATGGAAACAACCCACATGGAAATAGAAATATATGCACGATATATTCGACGTATAGAACTTTTTGGCGCTAAACGTATATGAAATATATTTTACATATATTCCATACATATTTCCCATATATTTTGAATATATTTTTGCACACATATATGCAGAATATATGCAGCATATAGACCTTTTGACGCCATATATTTAACGTATATGTTACATATATATTTTTCTATGTGGGAATAACTCTAATATAAGCAAAATAATATTTTATTATTTCAATTTTAAATGAGATTGAACGAATAAGAACTAGAGTTAATTCAAAACTACTTCTTTTTGGCAGCCCGCAAATGATGGATTCATTAAATCAATGACATTTTTTTTTCAGTGTAGTTTATAGTTAGATTATCGTCGGTCTACCTATATATATATTTTTTAAATTACCAGATTTTTCTCTGAGTGTAGACATCGATGCAGCTTTCTTTCAAATACAATCATTAGAAGTGTGCGTAAATTTGTTAAACCCAAGGCGACCAAGCTTATATATCGGAAGTACTTGGTTAAAACACTTTGGTGTAAAAACAGAGTTAGTGACGTAATCCTTAGGGGGCTGCGAACGAGCAGGCTCGGCGTCGTCGAGGGTGGTAGGGGGATGAGAGAGGGAGATATACTCTCTGAGATATACGCGGCCTCTCAAACGGCGACGCAGGTGACTAACACACAGACAGAGTCAGAAACACACACACACACTCATACACACACACACACACACACACACACACAGAGTCAGACTGAGAAATGAAGAGGGAGTGAGAGAGCGTGGGTATTCAGCTCGTGTCTCTTGGCTCTGTGGTGTTACCATGGTAACAGACTGTAAGCTGCTTAAAACCCACTCCCCTCAGCCACCCTTTGAAGGCCCGAACTGCAGCACCCTCCTTCGTACTCTTGCGCCACGGGGAGTCAACTCTCCCATCCTCCGCGAATGAAACCCTCCTCTTCTTCTTCTTTTCGCTCATCCACTATCCGCTGGGCTGACGACCAGAATATACGCACGTATATTCGCCCGAACATTTTTTTTAAACCTCCATATAGCCTTATTTCCAACTCTTCCCATCATTTTCCAACGCTATTTTATTTTTATTATTTTTCTTCCCGCTTTTCCACCGCTGCCCAGTGTCCGAAAGAGACTCGTAATAACGCTTATACTTTTATCTCAAACCCCGGTAACGGAATCTGCAATCTCCGGAAAAAGGATAAATCCGCTTGGGCTTCCCTGTCGAGTCTCTGACTCTCGGGTCGTCTTTCTTAATCCATCCGATGTTATCCCTCTGAGACCGGCCAAGTACTCTTTTCTTTAACAACATCCTCTTATCGTATTTTTTTAATTGCATTAAGATTTAAGAGAGAATTAGGTGGTTTCCTATCTGGAACTGTGGTATTATAGCTAACGAGTGAATAAGTAGCCTCAGCTATTTCTTATGTCCCCTTCCTATTCTGAATGCCCTCGACAGACGAGCTCTTTAGAAACAGGGAATGGCTGTCTTCAATTATACTTGAGATGATAACATTGTATAGAATGTTGCAAGTTATGTTGTGGCGACTGATACGACAAAAGCGATTGACAAGAACAATTAACGATAAAAAGGTTTTGACCTTTGATAACACGTTCGATAAAAAAAAAAAAATAACGAGATGATTTAGTGAACACGAAAATATGAGTGTCTTCGGTTTATCTTCGGTAAAACGGATTGATAACGATTTCATATTGTAATTCGTCAAAATAAATGAAAATGACATAATTGAAAGGAAAGAGCGTTGATTTGTGCTCAATGGAGATGAAGTGGAGTAGCTTTAAAGCCCCCCCTGACATTTGACAAGGAAATCGTTGTAATAATTCAACTGTCTTTTCCTTCTGATTTCCCAACGATATAATCGAGTTTGTAGAATTGTCTGCGGAATACACGCCTGAGTGGAAAATAAAGAAGAGTCGAGATCTCGGGATTTCGTGGCAATGCAATTTTTCATTCTACAAAGTACGTCTTCCGGGCGCGCTTGTATTTGCCGCTCCTCTTTGCTTCCAATGTGTATTCGTTTATTTTTTCGTCGTTGAGACGAGGCGGAAACGCCGTATCGAGTCACACAGAGAAAAATTATTTGCTAGCATAGTGACAGCAAACTTTATTTGTTGGCCTAGAAAATGTATTTGCTGGCCTAACAAATAATTTTGCTAGACTAGCAAAATTTTTGACAAACCTAGCAAATAATTTTTGATATCATTTTTGCTGTCACTATAATATAGCAACTGATTTGTTGATGGAATAAAAGTTTTCTCTGCGTGCATTTTTCTCGGTGAAGCGGGGGACGCGATGGCGACTCACTTTTCTACGTGCACGGAAAAAAAGGCTTGGTTAGAACTACCAAGTGCTATGATTATATATACGCCAGACAATTAATTGGTTAGACCAACCAAGTAATTTGTTAGGCTAACAATTTCTTGGTTGGTCTAACCAAGTCACTTGGTTAGGCTACCAATTTCTTGGTTGGTCTAACCAAGTCACTTGGTTAGGCTACCAATTTCTTGGTTGGTCTAACCAAGTCACTTGGTTAGGCTACCAATTTCTTGGTTGGTCTAACCAAGTCACTTGGTTAGGCTACCAATTTCTTGGTTGGTCTAACCAAGTCACTTGGTTAGGCTACCAATTTCTTGGTTGGTCTAACCAAGTCACTTGGTTAGGCTACCAATTTCTTGGTTGGTCTAACCAAGTCACTTGGTTAGGCTACCAATTTCTTGGTTGGTCTAACCAAGTCACTTGGTTAGGCTACCAATTTCTTGGTTGGTCTAACCAAGTCACTTGGTTAGGCTACCAATTTCTTGGTTGATCTAACCAAGTCACTTGGTTAGGCTACCAATTTCTTGGTTGGCTAACCAAGTCACTTGGTTAGGCTACCAATTTCTTGATTGGTCTAACCAAGTCACTTGTTTAGGCTACCAATTTCTTGGTTGGTCTAACCAAGTCACTTGGTTAGGCTACCAATTTCTTGGTTGGTCTAACCAAGTCACTTGGTTAGGCTACCAATTTCTTGGTTGGTCTAACCAAGTCACTTGGTTAGACTACCAATTTCTTGGTTGGTCTAACCAAGTCACTTGGTTAGCTTACCAAGTCACTTGGTTAGTCTAACCAAGAAATTGTCATACATCCTTAAGGCCTATCGTCGCTCTACTCGCAAAATGAGTGAAAACGACGTACGGAAGTTTACCGAGGTCGAGTCGCTTGACAGAAGAGAACAGTATGCTTCGCGAAAAGTGCCAGCAGTTATAGAAAGAATTGTCCAAGTGTACATATATCGCGCAAAGACCCACTGGACGGTGGTGACGTGAGAAGAGTCGAATGAAAAGAAATATCGCGTCGTACCAAAGCACTTTAGGGACAGTAGGACTTGTGTTAGAACACACTGGTGTTACTATGGTGGAAGGAAGCGGTACTCGTGCCACCGTGCACTTCACTGATGAGAAATTCAATGGATGGAATGGCAGAGAAAAAAGCTTTGCAGAATCCTCAGTTATATTTTTGCGATATATATACCTCGAAGCAGACGCAATCTTCACTCGAGGAGTGCCGTTGTCGGAGACAAAGAAACCGCAGGGGCTATGGTTATACTGCTTTCCGCGTATAAACTCCCCTTTTTTTTCCTATAATGCGCATGTGCTCGTAAAGAGCGAGTCTCTCGTGGCTTATCATTTTCCCTTAAGCCCTGCGCGCCCGAACAGCAATGCCAAAGCAAACGATCTTCGCCGTATCATCGATCGTTGCTTATACTCCCCCTTCCCTCCCTCATTCTCCAGCCTGATCCATGACCTGGAAGCAATCGTCTGACCCGTGGGGGTATCGAGTTTACCACCGATGCTCTATAATCGCTACCCGATAACGACAGTATTCAGTGTAGTCACTTTGCCTTTGCCATTCTAATCGTTTGAAAATATTCACGATTAAAACGGGGCTACGAGACCCCCGGGACTTTTGTCACGATTATTAAATGCATTGATGTCGAGAGTTAATGACTGGGCGATTAAACAACACGCAAAAAAAGGATTGGTTAGAACAACTAAGCGCTTAGTTATATATGCGCCAACTAAGTTATTGGTTAGACCAATTAAGTTATTTGTTAACCAACCAACGATTAATCAACCAAGATGATTTAGTTGGTGTAACCAATAATTTGGTTGGTGTAACCAATAACTTGGTTGGTCAAACAATAATTTGGTTGGTCAAACAATAACTTGGTTGGTCAAACAATAACTTGCTTGGTCAAACAATAACTTGGTTGGTCAAACAATAATTTGGTTGGTCGAACAATAACTTGGTTCGTCAAACAATAACTTGATTGGCCAAACAATAACTTGGTTGGTCAAACAATAACTTGGTTGGTCAAACAATAACTTGGTTGGTCAAACAATAACTTGGTTGGTCAAACAATAACTTGGTTGGTCAAACAATAACTTGGTAGGTCAAACAATAACTTGGTTGGTCAAACAATAACTTGGTTGGTCAAACAATAACTTGGTTGGTCAAACAATAACTTGGTTGGTCAAACAATAACTTGGTTGGTTAAACAATAACTTGATTGGTCAAACAATAACTTGGTTGGTCAAACAATAACTTGGTTGGTCAAACAATAACTTGGTTGGTCAAACAATAACTTGGTTGGTCAAACAATAACTTGGTTGGTCAAACAATAACTTGGTCTGTCAAACAATAACTGGGTTGGTCAAACAATAACTTGGTTGGTCAAACAATAACTTGGTTGGTCAAATAATAACTCGGTTGGTCAAACAATAACTTGGTTGGTCAAATAATAACTTGGTTAGTCAAACAATTAATTGGTTGGTCAAACAATTACTTGGTTGGTCAAACAATTACTTGGTTGGTCAAACAATAACTTGGTTGGTCAAACAATAACTTGGTTGGTCAAACAATAACTTGGTTCGTCAAACAATAACTTGGTTGGTCAAACAATAACTTGGTTGGTCAAACAATAACTTGGTTGGTCAAACAATAACTTGGTTGGTCAAACAATAACTTGGTTGGTCAAACAATAACTTGGTTGGTCAAATAATAACTTGGTTGGTCAAACAATAACTTGGTTGGTCAAACAATAACTTGGTTGGTCAAACAATAACTTGATTGGTCAAACAATAACTTGGTTGGTCAAACAATAACTTGGTTGGTCAAACAATAACTTGGTTGGTCAAACAATAACTTGGTTGGTCAAACAATAACTTGGTTGGTCAAACAATAACTTGGTTGGTCAAACAATAACTTGGTTGGTCAAACAATAACTTGGTTGGTCAAACAATAACTTGGTTGGTCAAACAATAACTTGGTTGGTCAAACAATAACTTGGTTGGTCAAACAATAACTTGGTTGGTCAAACAATAACTTGGTTGGTCAAACAATAACTTGGTTGGACAAAGAATAACTTGGTTGGTCAAATTATAACTTGTTTGGCCTAATCAATAACTTGGTTGGCCTAATCAATAACTTAGTTGGCGCATATATAACCAAGTTCCTTGGTTAATCTAACTAAGCCTTCACGGAGAGAAATTTATGTGTCATGACAACATAAAACGGTGACAACAAAAATCGTTACGTTAGACTGACAAATCAGTTTTGCTATGCTGATAAATCTTTTGTTCGGCTGACAAATCTTTTTGCTGGGCTGACCAATTTTTTTTCTAGCCTAACAAAACGATTTTTGTTGTCACCGTTTATTGTTGTCATGGCACATAAATTTCTCTCCGTGTTTTTCTCCGTGAACCAAAAACACCATTTTACGTATAGAATTTATAAGATTATATTGTCGCAAACTATTGCTAAATATTTTGATGAAAATCAGCGGAAAAAAACAGCTGGGTCAGCTGAGATAGCGATAGAAAATAGGTCATTCGTACGTTAATGTGAAGAAAAATAATATATTTATCAATAATGTCTTAAGGATTGTATAATTGTAAAATGAACTAACAATCGCGAAATCCGTTTCTGTTTCAGGTTTACAACCAACCAACACCAAAGCCCAACCGACGACGATCGGCAAATCTCACAGACCAAGTTCCGGGGTCCTGCCGCCGGGTCACACCCCAGGACCGGGTCCAGGTGGTCAACAGAATAGCAGAAGTTTCGCAGCAGCGCTGAGGAACCTTGCCAAGCAGGCGGGACCGGCACCTCAGGAAGAGGAGCCCCGAGCGAGCCCGAAAAACCGGGCGCCTCCTCCTCTAGTCAGAGGACCCTCACCTGCAAAGGTGAGTTCGCACGGACCGTTCTGACCTTCGCTCACGACCTACCCGATGAACTTTGAACGGTTCGCGAGAAATAATCTTGTCCCGTTTATGAATTCCGGTTTCTCCCGATCGGTGCATCGGTCTTTCTATGGTTCCTTGCATATTCTCATGACACTCGTTGACCTACGATACAGGAACTACGTTTACCCATTTCTTCTTCACGCGCTCGTCTGGTTCTATTAAAAAAAATTCAAACACAAACCGATCAGGCTTCGTATCGTAATGTCTCGGTTCTCGCCAGGCGCGTATTCAAAATTGTCCAGTCTTTGACGTGTCTCTTTTTGTTCCTCGGTTCCCTCTGAGACAGATTACAGATGGGAATATAAAATTGAGAAAAGTATTATGCAGCTCTTTTGATGCGGGCTAGAGGCGTGACGGTTTTACAGAGACAAAGTAGGAAAGAGAAAGGGAGATGGGAGAAAATAGTAGCTATGGAGGATGGGAGGTCACTTCGATCCCCAAAGTTCGTTTCCCTCGAGTCACGGGGCTTTTCCCAAGCTCACCTTCAATCTTGTTGAAATGAAAAAGGCAGTCGCTCTTGTGGAAGGAAAGGTAGCTCACTTGCGATAATCGGAAGATCAAAGAGCAGATTCGCGCGAGGTTCGAGCAAACCTTAGACGGCCCCTCGCTCCGTTTCTCCTTTCGTCAACTAAACGTATATATGAGTATGCTTAGCGAGAAAGACGTTCGATAGGATTTGCCAATTTTCAAAGTGGCCTGCTTTTGTATTCCTGTGAAATTTGTACAAAAGAATTGGCCGCTCCTTGTGCGACAAGGGCGTTGAGATAAAATGTCGAGCCAGTCACACAGAAGGGGCTTTATATCTCAAGAGTGATCCAAGAGTGTCGAATGATTTTTATCTCTTTTCCTTTCAGGAACGATCCACCACCCACGAACGGCGTCCAGAGGAGATACCGTCGATGTACACGACGGCAAGGCCAGCGGAAAACAGCAAGCACAGCGTGACAGCGGCAGCGGCTTCCGAACTGCTAGCTCGTTCCGGTTTCCAACCGTATCGGCCCGAACATCATCCGGCACATGCACCGCCGGCATTTGCGCTTGATCCTGCGGCCTACAGTCCTTATCACCATGGACTTTACCCACCGCCACACCTCCAGCACGCTTATAGGTAAATAGAAACATGTTTTCACGATTCGTCATATAAATTGCACTGTTAGAAATTTTTGTATGAAAATTAAGGGATCTTTCCAGTATGACGGCCCGAAAAATAGCCTATTTTCACGATTTTTTTTCGGACGGTTACTATACGCCGATCAGTCTGAAATTTTTATGACATATTAAGGTAATCATGACTGACAGAAAATGATTTTTTATAAAACGATTTTTATTGTTTAAATATTTTTTTTTAATTGTTGAAAATAATGTTGATAAAAAAGATAGCCTCATGGTGGACATCCTAGAGGTCGCAAGTTTGATATGAAAAAAAAAACCCAAAGGATTATTAATTAGTATGCGATTGGCTATCGCGTTATGGAGGCTTTTTTTAAATCAGAATTGACAAAATGGCGGCGGTTTGAACAAAAAGTACCGAATTTAGCCGATTTTTTCGACAGTTTTTCTTTTAAAAAAGTGGGAAGATTAAAAAAAAAAGCTTCCATAGCACGATAGAAAGTAGCGTGAAGAATGTTCTCCTAAAATTTGAAAACGATCGCTTGAAAACTGTTCCCTGGAAAATGTTCACCGTTTTGAAAAATGTCGTTTCGAGAAAAACCCGTTTAAAATTTCGAGTGTAGAAATTTCATATACCTAAATTGTATACTTACGACTAATCGGCGATGCTAGATCCATAAAGTATGCCACCGAAGTAATTCGAATTACGCTTTAAAAATTTGAGAGGATGTTTTTGACCGTATATACTAATGGATAAGACAAAAAAAAATGTCGATTTTTTTTCACACTGGAAAGATCCCTTAATATAAAGTATTGGAAGATTTTTTGCAGATACGCGTATATTAAATTTAATGTACAAATATTAATTAATATCCAAAGAAATTATTGTATAATTAATATACAGTATACTAAACACTTCATAAAAGTTGTGCTTATAATATAATTATTGGAATTTTACAACATACCTGTAAATTTAATTTAATTTAATATACTGTATCTGCAAAAGAACTTCCAATACATGTATTAAATTTCAAAATATTTTTAACAGTGATTATTCACAATTTGCAACCATTTGTTAATCCAATGCAGAGTTGTAAATGCCTAATACTTATAGTAATAAAATTGATGATACGATTCATTTTATAATCATGATTTTCTAATAACAACATGTAGCGATTATAATACAATGTATAAACTTTTGAATAGCTGCAAAAACTATTAATTTTCAATAAAATTTCACAGTAATCTTTGGGGAAAAATGGAAAAGCATAATTAATGCATTAAGGAAGTAATGGAGGACCGTGTTTTTCCATTTTTTCCACTACTTCTTCCAATATATGAGCGAAAATCAGTATTTTTTCAACAATTCAAATGTTTACACATAATTTTATAATCACTTTTAAAGTCATTATTATGTTATCATAATTACAAAACAAACTGTCCTGTAAATTATATTTCTTGAATTAATGGAGATTTATAACTCTGATCTGATGCATGGATTTTACGAATAATGTCATTCATGGTAGAATTTATAAATAAATTGTTTATAAATAAATCTTCCTGTATATGTTGAGAGAAAAAATCGTTGTATCTGAAAATTGTATATTCATTTTTGTAAACTCTATATCTTCCAATACTTGAGCGAAAATGAGTATTTTCTTTAGCAATTCAAATGTTTATACATAATTTTATAATCACTTTTAAAGTCATTATTATGTTATCATAATTACAAAACAAACTGTACTGTAAATTATATTTCTTGAATTAATGGAGATTTACAACTCTGATCCAATGCATGGATTTTACGAATAATGTAATTCGTGGTAGAATTTATAAATAAATTCTTTATAAATAAATGTTCCTGTATATGTTGAGAGTAAAAATCGTTGTATCTGAAAATTGTATATTCATTTTTGTAAACTCTATATCTTCCAATACTTGAGCGAAAATGAGTATTTTCTTCAGCAATTCAAATGTTTATACATAATTTTATAATCACTTAAAGTCATTATTATGTATTTATAATTACAAACCAAACTGTACTGTAAATTATATTTCTTTAATTAATGGAGATTTAAAACTCTGATCCAATGCATGGATTTTACGAATAATGTAATTCGTGGTAGAATTTATAAATAAATTCTTTATAAATAAATCTTCCTGTATATGTTGAGAGAAAAAATCGTTGTACCTGAAAATAGTATATTAATTTTTGTAAAATCTGCTTACAGATTAGAGGAACACTTGTACTTGGAGAGGTGTGGAATGCTGAGACCCCCGTTGTTTCCGGGACTACCATCATATCCGCTCTACGGATTACGATATAGTCCCGACATGTTGCCACCAGCCTCACTGGGTCTCATGTCACCAGTGATGCATGAAAGGTAAATTTTGATGTATTTCCTCGTTCAATTAAGACTATTAACTCCGTTAATTACGTAGGAAATCATAGTAATCAATCGACTTCGTTACAGAATGAAACTGGAGGAGGAACACCGTCTGAGACAAGCACGCGAGCAGGCTGCATTGAGGGAGGAGGAGGAGAGGAGAAGAGTAGCACGAAATTCAGCTTCCACGGCTCCTGTTCCCGCACCTGCTCCTACGTCCGCCGATACTGCAGGTGAGCGAGTCGCTCCACCCCCCACTGCCTTCCATTGAACGAAAACGCCATACTCGAGGCTTACCAGAGCGGCTGTTAGCGCGCGGTACTTGCTTGCTGCGCGTCTCACAGATCTTTCATCTTCCTCGCAAAAACACTCGATTCGAGTTGTGTTATTCTTCGTGAAAACTCATAGTCAGCGACTCGAAAGTGTTACCAATAATAAACCGGCACGCCGCACCGTTGGTCGCCTGGTAAGCCTCGTAAGTTACCAGTAGCCAACTTAGTCAGTACGATGGCAGAACTTTGAAATGTCAGAAAAAAAAAACAAAACAAAAAAAAACAAAAAAAAATCGAAAAACAAAAATAAAATAAAATCACTAGAGACTAAAGGATTGATCAGGGAGTGAACATTAAAATTTGGCTGCCACGCGTTCAAATTTGCGCTAATTAATCCTCCTCACTATCTTTATAAGTGTTTATTTTTAAAAAAGAGCAACAAAAAGAAAAACGGTATAATAAAATACATAAAAATAAATAATCTGAAAGAGTCGACGGAGAGTCCGAGGTTCGTTCCGAAGATTCGATGACTCTGCTAATTGGTTTTCTAGCTTCGTTTTTTTTTTTTTCCGGAACCGATGCCAAGCGATCGTTTTCTCATGATACAAAAAAAAAAAGAAAAAGAAAAAAAAACGTAAAAAAAAGAAAATGAAATGAAATTTTGTTAGAACGCGTTCAGTTTTATACGGTAAAACGGTGTCCCCGCTGTTGTCCTAGGTGGCGGAACCGGAGCGCCGAACGAGAGGTCGTTGTTAAAATAATAATTGAAAAAAAAAAGAAAATTGTCAAAGATGGAGAAAAAAATCACCTGACTGTGGAAGAAACTGAGAAAAAAAACATACTACGCTTCTAATCTTAATATAGAGATAATGAAAGTTATAGTCATAGTTAATTGTTTCTTATGAAGCTAGGTTTAATATTTTTTAGATAAGCGCATACGAGGATCGAGCTAGGAGCGTCGTTCGCCCTTCGTCTCTTCCGCTGGCTTTCCTGAGAAGTTATGAGAGAGTCTCGGTATCAGAAGGTTTCGTTTATTAAAGTATCGTAATTTCCTAGGAAAGGGCGGTAGGTGAAGTACAAAGAAAAAAAAATGAAAAAAAAAAGAAAAGCAGAGTCGTTCGTCTCGTACCGATCCTCGTTATTGATGAATGTTAGCTAACTACCTAAATCGACCCTTTAGTCGAAGGGACAAACTGTACCGTTCACATCCTAGTACCACTAGGAAATAGCGCTCATCAAGCTCGTTTATAAAGAATAAATCAATTTCTAAGAAGCGAATCTATCAGCGAAACACTCTGTTTAGACTGAACGACTCGAAGCCTGACTTATCTATAGCTCCCATCTGTTTGCAGTTACATTGACATTGGAGCAAGTCTCACTTCGGTCGTCGGCCTTCCGCCTGACTTCTTGGGGCACCGTCGTCTCTTGATGGGCCGTAAATGTTCCAAACGATTTTTGTAGATTTGAGACAACAAAAAAAAGAAAAACGAAAAAAAAGAATAATAATAAAAAATAAAAATCACAATAAACCGCCTGTCTGAATGTACAATCACTACAGGCACGTTAAATAGGTAATCTTTTTACAATTAATTACGTCTTCACGGTGCAACTTAAACATAAGAGTGTACGATACCTAAAGAAGGTCTCGCGCTGATGTTCTTATTTATTTATTTTCTTTTGTTTATGTAAGTTCTCACATTTATAATATCGATTGTTCGACGAGTAGCCACGAGTTGGTTTTGCAATTTAATCTTAATTGCGAATTTTTGATAAATTCGAATAATTTCGATCTAAATTTGTTGTGATAACGCTGAGTATATCACGTAATTAATGTCGGTGTACAAGTTCAACACACCGAGCACGGTTATCATCGATCATTTTTTTCATTTGAACGATTCCAGTGATGTCATCATTTTTTCGAACACAAAATTTCTCAGTCATTGTGAGAATCATCATCGTGAACGAATAAATCGTAAAGTTTTCGTACAATTGGACAGTTTGTATAATTCCCTAAAATGAAAATATGTAGTATTAATAACGCTTTACATATTGTGCGCGCGCGCCTATTCTAGGTCTCTCTGCACTCTTGCGTTAGTTCCCGCAACTGTTTTAGAAATTCGCAAGTAATCGCTGAACGTCGAAGTCACTTTTCTCATTAGTAGCGAAGAAATCCTGCTCCTAAACACACTGACTGAATCCACCAATGTACATAACTTTGTCACACATGTTCATTTGTCAAAATTATACCATTTTTATATAATTTATTATGTAAACATGTATATTTGGACTATAATTGAAAATAAACATTGCAAAAAAAAAAAAAAAACAAACAGTGATAAAAATTCTGATTGACTTGGAATTCTTGACCCTCGAATCGTTTTCTGAAACAGTTTTGGGGAAGATTCGGTGATTTACGGTTATTATATCGTTCGGTGGTCGATGCATCATTATTCATCGTTCCATTAACTTCGTTGTCACGAGTCACTAAATTAACAGTACTATGAGATTGCGATCGCTCCGGTATTTACTCCGTATTATTTTTTTCTTAAATATTATGCGGCCCAGCTTTATTGCATTTATGAAAGAAATCATCCCCAATACTCCGTAATAATGTAGTACTTAGGTTAGATCATAAAAATAGTGTGAAATAAGAATCTAGAAGGTAAGTCAAATCCGTTGAATCAACTTGAAAATCCACAAAATCGGGGAAGTTATGAATCTCATACTGATCTTACTGAATGTAAAATAATAGCCATGACTTATTAGCAATTGTACTCTTAAACATCACGTTAAAGTAAATTTATTTGCCATTCTTGTAAAAAATGATTGTCTTTCCTGAACAAAAAAAATTTTGAACTTTTCTTCAATTTTTCTTTATATTTTTTTATGTTTGCATATATATTTTTCGATAATGTTCAATTTCAACACTAAGATTGTACGTAATTATTTAACACAATTGTTTCTATGCACGTAATAAGATAATACAACTAAGACAGTAGTTAGTAGTGGAGCATTACCAAGCACTGTGTTCGGGATTTGTTCCAGCTAGGAAGCCGACCATAGCGGCTCAGTTGCACAGCGAAAGGGAGCGTCCCGACCGAGACCGAACGAGCAGCGTTGGTGCTGGTAACAGTAGCACCTGTAACAGCAACAGCAACAACAACAACAACAACAGCAACAGTAGCAACAGTGCTGAGAACAATATTAAAAGCTCACACAGCCAGTCTTCAAGAAAAGACGATCACCAGCTGCAGCAGCAGCAGCAACAAAGCAACGTTCCATCTCAATCCCCGTCAGACCCATCATCAGCAGCAGCAATGTACCACTCGCGATTACCACCATTTCCGAGTCCATCCGCTCCAATGGGTCCATCGTCTTTGGGATCAGCTTCAATTTGTTCAGTCAGTTCCGCTCCAATGCCACCTCCATTGGGTTCGAGTCTCGCTCCTCTAAATACAGCGCCGATCGGTCCACCGCCAATTCCCTCAATTTCCTCGTTGGGATCTTTGACGCCGGGCGTCATAGGATCACAACCACAGGCGGCGCCTCCGCCGCCTCCTCCTCCTCCTCCACCGCCTCCCTCTCTCAATATGCCTCTAACACCTATGTTACCACTTCACCTTCCTCCAGTCTCTCCGAGTACCATTCATTCTAGTCAGCATACAGCGACAATTCTGAGTAGCGCAATTGTAGCTACAACCTCCTCTGTGTATCAGCAGCAGCAGCAGCAGCAGCAGCAACAGCAGCAGCATCAAACGCCACGGATTCATCAGCCTCCGCAGCAGCCCATTCAGCCTCATGGTATCAACAATGGTTGTACAACAACGACCAATTCGATGCTGGGTAATGGAACAATGACGACCCACGCTACGCACACTTTAACAACACCTGGCGCAGCTCCGGGCTCTCTCAATTCCAACCACACGCCAAATCTCCACAAATCACCCCCAATATCCCACAGTTTACACGCATCGACAAGAAGCAAAGAATCTCCCGGGACGATTCCATCGTCCATGTGCCCAGTTTTGACGACAACCACCGTGACGACAAGCTCAACGCCTGTGGCGACGACAACGCCCGCGCCGCATCCCGCTTTTGTCAGGCCCTTCGAAGATTCCTTTCGATCAACCGCCAAACCTCAACCCTGGCCCATAGTCAATAATCACAATCAAAATGCGGTGAATCAAATAAACAATCAGGACGCGATGGTTAAGTCAACAGCCGGTAGCACCAACAATCATCCCATATCCGGACAGCCTCTGCAGGACGGTGCGTCTACGGAAAGTTCAAAAGCTACGAGTCTTCAACCACCGACAAATACACAGATGCATCCATATCCACCTCAACCCTATCATCATCCCCATATTCCCGTCTCTCACGTTTCGAGTCTCTACAAAACCCCGCATTTTCCTTGCCCGCTGCCGCCACATCTACAAATTCCGCCCGCGAAACTCAATATTCCTGTTGTAAACGCCAGTAACAATGTTCCCGCGAGTCATTTAAACGGCGCCAAGACTCTCAGCTCGCACTCGATCAGCGATCTTCAACAATCGGCCGTGACACCGCTGAGAAACGCCGAGAGTACAACATCCAGCACGAATAACAATGGCGTCGTCAATGACAAAACGACAGCCGGTGTCAATTACTATAGTAGCAATAATGTTGCGACCAGCGGCGGTAAAGTTGTTAATTCCAATTATAAAAGCATTATGGACGTTGTGCGAGAGAACAACAAGATTAGCGTCAACAACGAAAAAGCTAGAATCGAGATGCTCGCGAGGCAGCAGCAGACACCAACGAATAATAATAATAATAATAATAATAATAGTAGTAGTAATAATAATAATAACAATATTAGTAATATTAATAATAATAATAATAATAATCGAACGACTCCAAATTCGATAACGGAGAAAAACGCACTGCCGCTTAAGGCTCAAGAGCAGAACAATGGGTCGAAAGGAACTCAGCCAGTAAATTCCAACGATAAGGAATGCAAATTTGAGGTTGAGACTAAACCGCAAGTCGAGCAAAATAGTATATTGTCCACATTACAGTTTCAGCCGTCATTTAAGTTCAACGTTAACGACGCAACGCCCAAAACTATTGATACCGCACAGCTTATGCAGAGCATCAAGTCGGAAGAAGTTTTGCGCACGTGCCAAAACGTATCGAACGTTTTACTGCAAATACCCAAGTATCAAGAGAAGTTACTGAATTTCTCGACGAATAACGATATTAAGAACGCATTCTGTTACACCGATAAGTGCAATAATTTGACTGAGATATCGGTCAAGTGCGAGTCAGCGGTTCTGAATGTACCGGATTTCGGTAGAGCGCTTGGGAAACTCGATAACTTGGCTGATAGCGAACGATCGTTCGCTGTTCCCGATAAGCCAAAGGAACTCACTTCGACGCTCGATCTCGCTGAGAAGAGACGGAAACGAAAGAGAGAACGAAATTCTGGAATAGCTTGCAGCTCCGACTCGGAAGGAGAGGATGATGGCAGGGACGTCAATATGTGGATTACCAAAGGACCACCCGCAAAACCTCGATATTCGGAGAAGAAACTTGCTTTTCTCGCCATGTTTGGACTTACGACGCTCAGCACGAGAAACGGTGAGAGTCGAGGGGTGATTTTACATCATCATCATCATATCTATTCTTTCGCATTATTTGTAATAAATATCGAACTGATTCTGCGATTTTTTTTTACCGGTATTGTAATATTAGCATGGATATCTTGTCGATTTGTTACCAATTGACAAAACGTGCAAATAATATTACTCGGAATATTTCTAGCTATTATGCTTATTGGATGTTCGATAATTATAACGAATACCTAAGTTTTTGGTACGTCGGTGTTTCTAAATTGGTATTAATATTACAGACATCGAGTTGTACAAGGTGGAAAAGAGATACAAATTGAATCCAGATCCACCGGAGCCTCCTCTGAACTTGGATGAAAACGTAGAATCCGTTCTACCGATTCCTCGAGAACATCCAGACGTTTTGCTTCATGCCTCCGACTTTACGCCGAAAGTCGGCTTTCTAAAGACGATTGGCCTTGACTTGATGCCTCCAAACAAAAGAGACGGTAAAATATTATTAATCTTAGTCCTTTTAAGAATGCCATTATTTCTTCTTGCGCATATTTAATTCTTCTTCTAATTGCAGAGGCGGAAGAAACGTGGCAGTACATATTGAAAGATAGAAAAAAGAGAAAAAGCACCAACACCGTGACTGCGTATTGCGAGAAGATTGCCAAGGTCTACTCGAAAAATCCACCGGTATCGCCTAAGCCATTACAGAAAATGCGACTTTTGGATAAAGTTAAAATCAAACATTGCACGGAGCGGATACCGCCACTTCCGCCTCTCGTGCCGAATTTCATGGCTACTTATTATCCCACTCTACTGATGCCCGGAGAAAATGGGTCGAGGCAACCTTGCAAACTACTCGATATTCGGGAAAACGGCGAAGACGTTCGAAGCGAACGGGAAGAAAAGCCGCGGTGGAGTGGGATAGAGGATATCATGCTCGCGTATTCGGAATATTCCAAAGGTCAGCAATCACTTATTTCAAATTCTACGAAAACATATCTACGTATCGAAAATTATTTGCGACTTTACAATAATTTCTCTCAGTAACAAAAATATATATAAACACAATCAGAGTTGTAAATCCCCATTAATTCATGAAATATACTTTACAATACAGTTTGTTTTGTAATTATGATTTCATAATAATAATATGTAGTGATTATAAAATAGAGTGTAAATATTTGGATAGCTGCAAAAAATACTAAATATTAGCTTAAATATTGGATGAAATAGTGGAAAAATGGAAGAGATAATTAATGCATTATGTTTCTTCATTTTTTCAAAAAGATTACCATGAAATTTTATTGATAAATAATAATTCTTGCAGCTATTCACAAGTTTAGTCATCGTATTATAATCACAACATGTTATTATTATGAAATCATAATTATAGAGCTAATTGTATCATCATCTTTATTTCTATAAGTATTTAGGCATTTGACATATTTAGGCATCTGAACACAACAAATTATACTTGATAAAGAAGGCAAATGTGTCAATGTTTGGATGATTTTGTTTTTCAGAAAAGTCATCGGAAAGAAAAATCCTGACGAATCAAATGTCAAAGTTAGCTGCGCAGTCAAACTGTTTGCGATCCGAAACGATACAGCTGGAGCGTATTAGGTACGAGCTGCTTTCAATGAGAACGGCACTGGACGCGGAAAAACGTCTGCTGAGCGAAAAAATCGAAAGGATCAATGCGCTCGTTCGGAACCTGAGATAGCGATGCACGACGCACAACACGGAAACTCGTTCATCTGTGATATTATCCACGGGTTAAGGGCCGTTGGCAAACGACAACAGTGGCAAACACGATTGTACTTAGCGATCTCGCATAAGTGAACGTAAGAAAAGAAGAAAGAAAAGTAACAAAAATTCTACATTTACGAAAGAATGTACAACAGCATAACATTACCGATTTTTTCTTTACACAACGGAAAATCTACTATAGCTCGAAGCTATTTCTCATATTGCGATTAATTACTAAAAAAAAAAAAACGAAGGATGACACAAGTATTGAATTGTAATAAAAAATCATATCAATAAGACGGTAAATACGAACGTATGTATAAAATAAATTGTACAGAAGATCGAGTCCGCGAGAAAGAGAACGAGTACGGAATTTCCTATATACGAACTACGATGATTAATAACAGAGTTAGTATTTTATAGTTTCGACTGACGGCTCTTACACCCAAAGTATATATACATAAATGTAATTTGTACCATACAATTTTACTCTCCCTTATCCCCTCGAAAAATAGGCGAAGCACCGTGTAACTTATTTTATTCTCAGTAATGTGGACCTTTACTATGGAAACTAATGTAAACGACTTGTACCAAGCGATTCCTAGTACGTCTAAAAAGAAGAAGAAAAAAATACAAAACTAGTACGACTTATCGATGACATATAGAACAAGGGGATCGAACGATCGAATAAGATACCCAGTACCGTCGTTGAAAATCATTTAAGAATGTCGTTTTCACCGTTTTTTATTGACGACAGTGTGGTCAGTGCGGTGGAAATATCTCAAGGCGTTGATTTCGAATATACTTTTGTACCTCAGAGGCAGAGAGAGAGAGAGAGAAAAAGAGTAAATGATAAATGGATGTACGCGCCCATAACGATCCCTCGATCGTGTCGCTGCATTGCATATATGTATAATCGGAACAATTCCGATCACTTACATCCTACCCTTCTATGTCCATCGTTTGAAATAATCATTAAGGCCAGTGAATGAATCCGAGAGTCGAAATAACGGTGAGGTACTTAGACTTTTAATGACTTTACGGTAAAGCTCGAAACTTCGCACGAGGACATTCCACAATTGAGGAGCTTGAACGCTTTTTACGAGTCAAATCAGTGATTGATCTTTTTATTTTTTTTTTTGTAATCGTTTCCGTAAATTTTTGTCCATTAAATAACAATGCAAAGGAAGTTGAATCTTGTTACAATATGTGAATTTTTAATAGAAAACTATTAATCGTAGTTTAAAAAAGAAAATCTCATACTAATTGGTTAATATATATGCATATATATTTTAATGACCGTCTATAAACGATTTCCATGTCATATTCACAATAAAATTTGGCAAAAACACTGAAAAATATTTGCCACTGATTTGACTGGTATGACGATGCGCTACAACTTCGTTGATAGAAAAAAATTGAAGAAAAATGTTACCCGTTCTCCAACATTCCAATTCTACGTCGAATCAGGCGGTAACAATACAGAAATCCACGGCGAATGAAGTACCAATGAAAAAGTAATTATCCGAGCAATTCGAGATTTTTCCACTTGATTCGTAGCATTCTTGAATTTACTTTTTCTCTTTTTTTTGTTGTTGTTTAATGATACCTTAATTGATCTCGTTCCGCTCTCTAATTCGACCAGTCCGCGCGAAACCGAAGAACCATGTTTACGTTTTGTTCATTGAGTGCCTAACATTATCCTACATTTGTAAATATCATTATTTTTATGTATTGTGTAATTAAATGAAGGGACCGCAAATTTCTGCCGGTCTCAATCTGGCCAGCACGAGAGTCTATGAGTAAAGTATGAAAAAAAAAACAAATGAAAAATATGTGTGAGACTTTTATTATTGACCCTATAATTTCTACCGTCATTAACTCAATCTGATAATTTATTTCGTTATTTTAGTTCAACGACATCAATTCCATTTCCAATGTGGTATAATTAGTACGCTAACGTACTAATTATCGAAATGATACATGATATCATTTCAAGTGAGATAAAAACAAAGACAAAACAAAATTTAATGATTTTTTCGAAAAAAAACATATATGTGACTTCTGAAATTCTTCATTCATGATGACAACAAGATTACAGATGAAAAATTCGGGTTTGAAATAAGATTATGTTGACGTTTACCGAGTATTAAAAAAAATGAAAAAATGATACAAAATGGAAGAAAAAAAACAGAAAAAATTCCTCCAAAACTTTGAATGTCTGCAGAAGTTATTAAAAATATTTTTTTTTGCCAATAAATTATGTCCGGCCATAAAGGGTTAATTAAGGGACCCGGAGAAGTAGCAACGTAACGCCAAAAGATGTCACGACACGTCTCGATCGATACTGCCGAGAATGGAGCGTCGCACAGGTCGGAATTTCTGTGCTTCGAGTCGCCAAGCAGTGAAGAGTGTAGACATTTTTTAAATCATTATTATCTAATACTGCGACTGGAGGAAAATCGGCTTTCGAGTCAACAAGGACGTTTCGGTGTCGTGCGCGTTAACAAAGGTTCAATTCGATAAGAATTACTACAGGCTGGAGTCATGGACGATGAAGAAGATTCGAGGTAAGCATAATCATAGGATTCGTTCGACCCTGCGTAATATTGACCTTGTTCCCTTTGCTTGGTGAATACGCTTCGAAATAAGCTTTTCATGAATTCCCTCAAAAGTCTGAGCCAATTTATCTTCGCTAAATGTGGTGTACAAATTTTAGGCGCGATGTCAAATAAGCAGAATTGTAAATCCGGATTAATTCACAAAATATACTTTATAATACAGTTTGATTTGTAATTATGATTTCATAATAATAATATGTAGTGATTATGAAATAGAGTGTAACTATTTGAACAGCTGCAAAAAGTACGAATTTTCGTTTAAATATTGGAAAAAATGGAAGAGATAATTAATGCATTGCGACTTTACAATCAATTCTCGTAATAACAAAAATATATATAAACACAACCAGAATTGTAAATCCCCATTAATTTATGAAATACATTTTATAATACAGTTTGTTTTGTAATTATGATTTCATAATAATAATATGTAGTGATTATAAAATAGAATGTAAATATTTGAATAGCTGCAAAAATTACTAATTTTCGCTTAAATATTGGATGAAATAGTGGAAAAGTGGAAGAGATAATTAATGCATTAATTATGTTTCTTCATATTTTCAAAGATGTTACCATGAAATTTTATTGAAAAATAATAATCATAGGATTCGTTCGACCCTGCGTAATATTGACCTTGTTCCCTTTGCTTGGTGAATACGCTTCGAAATAAGCTTTTCATGAATTCCCTCATAAGTCTGAGCCAATTTATCTTCGCTAAATGTGGGGTACAAATTTTAGGCGCGATGTCAAATAAGCAGAATTGTAAATCCCGATTAATTCACAAAATATAGTTTATAATACAGTTTGATTTGTAATTATGATTTCATAATAATAATATGTAGTGATTATGAAATAGAGTGTAAATATTTGAATAGCTGCAAAAAAATACGAATTTTCGTTTAAATATTGGAAAAAATGGAAGAGATAATTAATGCATTGCGACTTTACAATCAATTCTCGTAGTAACAAAAATATATATAAACACAACCAGAATTGTAAATCCCCATTAATTTATGAAATACATTTTATAATACAGTTTGTTTTGTAATTATGACTTCATAATAATAATATGTAGTGATTATAAAATAGAATGTAAATATTTGAATAGCTGCAAAAATTACTAATTTTCGCTTAAATATTGGATGAAATAGTGGAAAAAAAGGAAGAGATAATTAATGCATTAATTATGTCTCTTCATTTTTTCAAAAATATTACCATGTAATTTTATTTAAAAATAATAATTCTTGCAGCTATTAAAAAGTTTAGTCATCATATTATAACCACTACATGTTATTATTATGAAATAATAATTATAGAGCTCCTTGTATCATCATCTTTATTTCTATAAGTATTTAACATTTACAACTCTGCATCTAAGAAATAATTTGACTGCCAAATATTTGATTATACAATACAAACGCTCTATTTTATTATGTACGAAAACGAATAAATACTATTAGTACATATTTCTGTTTAAGGCCATACGTCTTATTAATATACTTTCGATATGATAAATCATATATTATATATTTTTACAATACCGACGAGATGATATATCGCAGTTTTGACGATAACTTCAGCAATATAATAACAGTAGTATTTTTTCTTTGGCTGATAGATAGAAAAACTCGATGTACAATAATTAGTTGCAATTACGCGCTGAATAAAATAATTTATAGTCTTCATCGCTGTAATCCACGAAAGTATTACATACTTTAGATAAATTAGTACATTTTTCCACATATAAAATGCATATTAGATTTATTTCACTAAATTCAATCCACAATATTAAAATGTTTATTTAAGTGGGATAGAAAATCATATAATATTTTTATTTATTTATAATTATTATATAATTTTATAATATAATTTTCTTTTAGACCTCGTCAAGTTTCATTATTGTCGTGCAGTAAATAAAAAGTTTGCCAACCCTTTTGAATTGAGCGATAACGCATAATTTAACAAGACACTCGAAGCGAAACATTTAACCTTTCATTAACTTCAATTCAAGTGATATACTCTCATCACTCTTAAGTTTCGTCTACTCAACTCCCTTCTACGATAATTCCAGCAGACGCTTAGCAAGGGCAAAAAAAGTGCTGCGTCACAATGATATCGTAATACGCGAGCAATAATACAGTAGGATATAAGCTACGTAAGCACCTAGTCTGAGCAGGTCAACATTACGATGAAGAATAGAAATGTTTTATTAAATATCCTAGACCACTGGTGTAGGATTATATGATTTATAATCCTCTGTATGAAGCAGCACCGGTTAAGCTCTACTGTTATCTGTATGCTAAAATTTATCGCTTAACTCGTACGCGCGAATTAGCACAAATATAGACTTTAAGGTAGTATAATTTTCATCATCGTTAAGCTCTGTGGTTTTAGTAAAAAAAACATTAGCAATATACGAAAGTACTTTACTTCTGCACGACCATTTATTTCTGCCTTTCTGGCTTTTTATAAGAGAATTGTTTTGTAATCCGGCTTCACACTTGTCACTGCAATGAGCACTAATATTTTTTAAAAATAAAAAGGATGCAAAGTAGAACCTTGCACATTGCTTCCTCATTATTTTTCGCTTCTTACAAAGCTACCTCTATGAGGAAGTATGTTATTCAATTTTTGGCTACCTCATAGAGGAAGCTTTGTAAAACGCGAAAAATAATGATGAAGCAATGTGCAAGGTTTTACTTTGCATCCTTGTTTTAATTAGATAAATATACATGTTGTGGATTCGCTTTTTCTATTTCGTTATTGCGTTATTTCGTGATTATTAGAGCGTTTCCGAAGTGAATGTGATAATGTATATTTTTAAAAATAATTCAACATTCCATAAAATCAAAAATTTCATACCATTCGTGACTAAATTATACATATATAATGGCTGAATATTGTTTCATTTATATACAAAATTTGAGCTCGCTATCTTAAGTTTTGCAAAAGTTACAATAGAGCGATAATGTCAATTTTTTGAAAAATTCAAAACATCATAAAATTTTTACGGCTCAACCGATCTTAACCAAATTCAATAGCGATCACCGGCATATGAAAGCTCAAATTCATACCAATTTTTAGATCAATATCTCGAAAATTGAAAGATTTATCGCGTAAACAGACATTTTTCAAAAAATTAAAAAACGCGTAATAATTTACCGATGAAGTGGATTTTAACAAAAATTTGTGTGAACGATGAGGCTTGATCCCTCTATCTATGGTCCAAATTTCAGCTTGATATCTCAAGGCATTCTCGAGTTATAAAGGTTTACATTTTTCGATTGTGTAACATACACACACACATACACACACACACACACACACATACAGACATTTTTTCTAAATCACTTTTCTCGATGTTTTGGACCATTCTGAGTGTACTGACATGAAAATCTCGAAAAAAAATTTTTCACGAAAACAAAGCTTCCTCTATGAGGAAGCAAAATTTAATTAACAACGAAGTTTTTTTCTACAGTTTTTAAGGTAGTTCTGTCGGTACGCCGGAGTCATAAATCTCAGAGTCTATATGACATTAAAAAATAATCATACGCATCGTTTTGACTGCCTCAATAATAATATAAAAAATAATAGAGAATCCTTCGAAATTGTCGTAATCAAATAAAAACGATTATTTGTAAATAGTTGATATGTTTAGTGCGGAATTGACTTCATTTTTACGATAATTAGGTTAGGAAACGTCATTTGGCCCGGTATCCTGCATTTTGACCTTGGTTCAATTAAACATTATTCCGGAGACTTCAGCTTTTTTCATGATGCATCAGTTCCTGAATGATTTGCGAATCCGTAGTACTTTTTATGTTTTCTCTATCTTTGATCTAAGTTCGTTAATTTTCGATTTAAAGATCAATTTTCCCAGCCCTCCCGTGAGCGCCGTGTAAAAACATCGATTTTCAAGTTTTAATTGTTCATTCAAATACTCGGTAAAGACCTTCAAGATTTTATGCAAGTAAAACTGAATAGCTAAATTACAACATGTCAAAAATTCATGCATATGAGTTTGGATTGCATTCACGTCAGAACTACCTTAAAACACCGAATTTCAAAATAACGAACGTCCGAATCTATAATGGCCATCATTATGAAATTCGCTATTTTAGCCATTCGTTATTTGGATCATTCGCTATTTTCATTGCATTTTAATAAGACGAAGGTCAAAATAGCATATGATCAAAATAGCAAATTTGAATATAATGAATGTCTGAATCTCAAATGGCTATTATTATGGAATTACGCTATTTTAGTCATCCGCTATTTTGATCATTCGCTATATCTTGAACCTCATCCACCGCTTTTCATGCACGTGTTACAAAAACGTAATTAATGTTGTCCGTTTGATTTGAATAAAATGTTCTGTATAATTAAACAGACACTTTTGTAGTATAAAGTCCTTATGACACTTGCAATAAGAAAATGTGTTAATTTTTTAGTCTCTTAAAAAATTATATGAATAAGTATCCAGCAGTACACTCAAAGAAATCGTAATAGTACAGTTAATTATAAAGTGTCAATTATAGTTACGGTAATCTTGAAAATAGTTATGGTAACTATTTGGTAGTTATAGTAATTATTTGATAGTTGTGGCAACTATTAAAAAAACTTTGAGAACTTTGCAAATTGCTTCCTCATTATTATTGGATTTTTACAAATCTACCTCTACGAGGAAGCATGTTAATCTATTTTGGCTTCCTCATAGAGGAAGCTTTGTAAAAATCCAATAATAATGAGGAAGCAATTTGCAAAGTTCTACTTTGCAGCCTTGTTTTAAAATTTTTTTAATGCATTAGTTTTGAATCCCTCGACAGATTCTCGCCAGATTCAAACTGATGCTTAGTTTACCCACACTCTACTTGTGGACCAAATTTGAGCCCGATATCTTATAAATTGCGGAAGTTAGAGCACGAACAAAAAATTCAAAATGCCATAAATTTTGAACCCCTCAACGGATTGACGTCAAATTCACTCCCAAACTTTATTTAATAACAATTAAATAAATAATTAATAACTCAAATTTAGTCCACTTGTGGACTACAATTTGAGCCCGATATCTTAAAAATTGCGAAAGTTAGGGCACGAACAACAAATGTTAAAAAATTTAAAAATACCGTAAATTGTGAATCCCTTAACGGATTGACACCAAATTTAATCCCAAACACTATTTGATAACAGTCCACTTCTGGTCCAAGTTTGAGCCGGATATCATAAAAATTGCGGGAGTTAGAGCCCGAGCTGACATTCTCAAAAAAATTCAAAATGCCATAAATTTTGAACACCTTGATGGATTAACTCCATATTCAATCCCATACCTTGTTTAATGACAGTTTACTCGTGGTTCAAATTCGGGCCCGATATCTTAAAAATTGCGACAGCTATCGTGCTAACAAAAAATTGTGCACATACACACACACACACACACACATACAGACATTTTTTCTAAACCACTTTTCTCGACGTTTTAGTCTATTCTGAGTGTCCTGACATGAAAGTTTCGAAAAAAAAATTTTCACGAAAACAAAGCTTCCTCTATGAGGAAGCAAAATTGATCGTACGAACTAAAAATGAATAGTTGTCACTTTATAGTCACTAATACCATCATTTTCTCTCAGTGTAGTCTTTAAATTAGAATATACTGCTGGAGCTTGATTCAAATATGTGAGACCAATGTCAATGTGACAATAGCAGGGGAAAAAGTTTAAGCATCTACCTGAGATTCATAAAAATAATAACGAAACAACTTGATTCGGGTTGGCGTAGGTCAAAGCCTATTTTTCATTCGTTCCGTCCAAGAGATAGTCGATCGATAAGTGTATATCGTTCCCATCGGGCGCTGTGAATAAAAGCAGCAGTAGCGAAAGTCTTTTCGAGCAGCCAGAGGGAAAACGAACACGCGTCCAGCGCGGAAGTTTATTTTTCATTTTATTAAATGAGGGACCACTGGACAGACACGTGCAGTAAATGATCACTGGTGAACGTAAATAATCAACCGCAAATCCACATTCAAACAATCAATCACTCTGCACTGAGAGAAAGGGTTGTTAACATTTGTTAACAGTTAACAAATCTTGGTTAAATATGGCGAAATAAACCATTTAGTTATTTTTATTGAATCTCACTTAAGCTAAATAAAATTTGCTTGTCGCAAATTAAGCTCGCTGACATTTGTTAATAGTTAACAAATCTTATTTGGCACCAGTGAGATTCAATAAGAATAACTAAATGGTTCATTTCGCCATATTTAAACAAGATTTGTTAACTGTTAACAAACTCTTCTCTCAGTGTGGTATCCGTTTGAGGTGATGAGATCATCATTGATACGCGATAAAAATATTCTGTGAAAAATTATCATATATGATGTGTAATCGCATATGATCCTATATGAATTCAGGATTTATCGTTATATGGAGAAAAAAATTATCTCATAGATCATATTGTATGATTTTTCTAGGAAATCCACGTTTATTTTTGCTACGTGCGGTAAAAATCACAGCAGCTATAAAACGAAGTTACAACGCAATTGTTAGTTCTAATCTTGCGATAGCGTTCTGATGAATGACTAGAGACGTTATTACTGCAATAATCGGCGATTTGTAGCGTAATCGTTTTCTACGTATTTCAACTGTGCATTTCATTGCACTCCTGTCTTTCCTGTTACAAATGATTTATTGCCACACGCTATAGTAGAAATATTGTAATAATTTTTATTTATTGCTTTCTCTATGAGAAAGCAATAAATAAAATGTCACACGCTCAGAATGGCCCAAAACGTCGAGAAAAGTGGTCTAGAAAAAATGTCCGTATGTATGTGTGTATATGTATGGGGCATTCCACCTCGTTTCGACCTGGATTTGACCTCGACCTCTCCGATTTGGCTCATTATTTTTTATAGGCTTAGTTGGACCCTCAACTGCACAAATTAAAAAAAAAAAAATTTTTAAGTCCTTTTTTTTAAATATATTTTTAAAGTTACATAGAAAACCCCATAATTTAAAAATCTGATAAAATTCTGAAAAATACTTTGTTCAATAACAAAATTAGCTTATAGTCAAAATGGGGAAGATTTTCCTTCTTACAGTTTTTAAGATTTTTTTATTTCAAAAAATTATTAAACAATAGAAAAAATAATTAATCTATTACAGGCGAATGGTCAAATGTTTATTTATGTAAAGCCAAATTTTTCAGAATTTTTTCAGATTTTTAGGAAATTGTTCAGATTTTTCTGTACTATGCAAATTTTTTTAAAATATATTTTTAAAGTAACATAGAAAACCCCATAATTTAAAAATCTGATAAAATTCCGAAAAATACTTTGTTCAATAACAAAATTATCTAACTTATAGTTAAAGTGGGGAAAATTTTCCTTGTTACAGTTTTTAAGCTTTTTTTATTTAAAAAAATTATTAAACAATAGAAAAAATAATTAATCTACCACAAGCGAATGGTCAAATGTTTATTTATTTATGTAAAACCAAATTTTTCAGAATTTTTTCAGATTTTTAGGAAATTGTTCAGATTTTTCTGTACTATGCAAATTTTTTTTAAATATATTTTTAAAGTAACATAGAAAACCCCATAATTTAAAAACCTGATAAAATTCTGAAAAATACTTTGTGCAGTAACAAAATTATCTAACTTATAGTCAAAGTGGGGAAGATTTTCCTTCTTACAGTTTTTAAACTTTTTTTATTTAAAAAAATTATTAAACAATAGAAAAAATAATTAATCTACTACAGGCGAATGGTCAAATGTTTATTTATTTATGTAAAACCAAATTTTTCAGATTTTTTTCAGATTTTTAGGTAATTCTTTAGATTTTTCTGTACTATGCAAATTTTTAAAAAATATATTTTTAAAGTAACATAGAAAACTCCATAATTTAAAAATCTGGTAAAATTCTGAAAAATACTTTGTGCAGTAACAAAATTATCTAGCTTATAGTCAAAGTGGGGAAGATTTTCCTTCTTACAGCTTTTAAGCTTTTTTTATTTAAAAAAATTATTAAACAATAGAAAAAATAATTAATCTACTACAGGCGAATGGTGAAATGTTTATTTATTTATGTAAAACCAAATTTTTCAGAATTTTTTCAGATTTTTAGGAAATTGTTCAGATTTTTCTGTACTATGCAAATTTTTTTAAAATATATTTTTAAAGTAACATAGAAAACCCCATAATTTAAAAACCTGATAAAATTCTGAAAAATACATTGTGCAGTAACAAAATTATCTAGCTTATAGTCAAAGTCGGGAAGATTTTCCTTCTTACAGTTTTTAAACTTTTTTTATTTAAAAAAATTATTAAACAATAGAAAAAATAATTAATCTACTACAGGCGAATGGTCAAATGTTTATTTATTTATGTAAAACCAAATTTTTCAGAATTTTTTCAGATTTTTAGGATATTGTTCCGATTTTTCTGTACTATGCAAATTTTTTTAAAATATATTTTTAAAGTAACATAGAAAACCCCATAATTTAAAAACCTGATAAAATTCCAAAAAATACTTTGTTCAATAACAAAATTATCTAACTTATAGTCAAAGTGGGGAAGATTTTTCTTCTTATAGTTTAAAAACTATAAGAAGAAAAGTGGGTAAGATTTTTTTTCTTATAGTTTAAAAACTATAAAAAGAAAAATCTTCCCCACTTTGACTATAAGCTAGATAATTTTGTTATTGAATAAAGTATTTTTCAGAATTTTTTCAGATTTTTAAATTATATGTCACTTTAAAAAAATATTTCAAAAAAATTTGCATAGTTCGGAAAAATCTGAACAACTTCCTAAAAATCTGAAAAAATTCTGAAAATTTCGGTTTTACATAAATAAACATTTGACCATTCGCCTGTAGTAGATTAATTATTTTTTCTATTTTTTAATAATTTTTTTAAATAAAAAAAGCTTAAGAACTGTAAGAAGGAAAATCTTCCCTACTTTGACTGTAAGCTAGATAATTTTGTTATTGAACAAAGTATTTTTCAGAATTTTATCGGGTTTTTAAATTATGGGGTTTTCTATGTCACTTTAAAAATATATTTAAAAAAAAAATGGACTTAAAAAAAAAAAAAATTTAATTTGTGCAGTTGAGGGTCCAACTAAGCCTGTAAAAAATAATGAGCCAAATCGGAGAGGTCGAGGTCAAATCCAGGTCGAAACGGGGTGGAATGCCCCATATACAACTTCGAAAATTCAATCGCTTATAACTGAAGAATGGTTTTAGCTATCGAGCGGAAATTTGATATACGAGTGAAGCACCATCTCCTCTTTAATTGTTGTAGATTTTGACAAATTATATACACAAATTTCGATTTCATGCCGTTTTGAATTTTTTGAAAAAAGTATGTGGGCGCTCTAACTTTCGGAAAAATGTAGTATATTTTGCTAAATAGTTGTTTATAAGAGCAAGTGCACTCAATGTTGCTTGTTATTGAATTTGGCTCGAATCGGTAAAGTGGTTCAAATTTTATGGAATTTTGAATTTTTCAAAAAATTGACATTATCGCTGTATTGTAACTTTTGCAAAACTTGGGATAGCGAGCTCAAATTTTGTATGTAAATGAAACAATATTCAGCCATTATATATGTATAATTTAGTGACGAAGGGTATGAAATTTTTTATTTTATGGAATGTTGAATTATTTTTAAAAATATACGTTATCGCATTTACTTTCGGAAACGCTCTAATAATAACGAAATAGGAAAAGGGAATTCACAACATGTTTATTTATCTAATTAAAACAAGGATGCAAAGTTTTTCGCTTTTTTTCCCAATAATCTATGACTTCTATATTAAGAATAAATATAGTCCTCGAGTATAAAATGATTTTTATTCGTCAAATACTTTCAAATTACTTCTCAAAATTTCCTAAATTAATCTTCTTGTAAAACATTGAAAATAAAATACTGAGAAAACTCATTTGGGCTCTCTAACAACTTGGTATAAAATGTTACCAAGAAAAATTTGGCATGCGCAATCTAATAATTGGTTAGGCGTACCAAATACTTGTTTCTCTTACCAAATGCTCGGTTATTTTACCCAATAACTTTAACAACGTTTCTTGGTATTACATATTTAACTTTACTTCTGTTAGTTCTAACAAAGTTTTTGTTTCTAAGTGTATAAGAATTTTAATAACAAGCAATTGGCCGGCTGCGGGTTTCGTGTTTTTCATTTAATTTCCGCTTGTTTTTGTTATCATCCTTGGCGGTCGCCAAGTCGTGTCCTTTTCCTTCCGTCGATCGCATCAATCCATACCGTACGAGCGAATGTTGCTATGTTGCCTACGTTTTTGTGGTTATATAGCGTGTGACTTCCGTGGCGCGTCGAGCAACTTATAATTAGGTAGCAAACGACGCTGCCGAGTCAGAAGAGCACACTGAAAAGACGAGCGAAGTAATAGTAGTGAAATACGAGTATTACGTAAAGGAGTCGTTCCAATCGGCCTCGAAGCTCAATGTTTCACCGCCAGCGCCGCTCTTCTCCTCACTCACTCTTTTTCTCCCTCTCTCTCTCTCTTTCTCCCCCGCAGAGGAAAAGCCGGCGCGAATGCACGCGTTACCGGCGCGCGTGTATCAAGACTGCAGATCGTCGAGCACGGGTCGTGAGTATTCCAGGATCGAAATCGTCAGTATCCCGTCGACGGTCAACGTGAACGGAGGTCTTTTCAATCGTCTCTTCTTTTGGAACAGATAAAACGTGATCCTCGTCGTGTTTTCTCGAGTATATCGTGTTGTTGTTTCTGCTGCATCTAACGTCCGTTGCGCTGTGTGTTGCGAATAGATCGACTCTATACAAGTTGTCGTCGTATTTCGTGGCCTAGAATTAACGGCGCCTGTTAAACAGTGCCAGGAATATTTAACCGGGTAATTTGCCATTATTTTTATTCGTTCTATTTTGTAAGCTTGTTGTAATATTACGAGTGTCATTTCGAGGAATCTCTCGTGGGTAAAATAACAACGGGACTGCAGTTTTGTTGCCATTGAGTTGGATTAAATTTTAGACATTCCATTGTGTTCGCTTCGACGAAGCTTGACCTATACCAGCGCATATCGATCGTATTTTTTCTCATTTATTATCCTACTGCTCGGTCACCTACGCTCGAACGTCAAAGTCATTCATATGGAAAAATTTCTAACGACAAATTATATTCCCTGGATAAGAGAAAAAAAGAGTTATAGAATAATGTTGGATTATAATGATAATATCAAGTGTACGCCGCATTCGTTAATTTTTTTTTTTTAATTCGATGTTCGATTATATTATAGTTTTTTAAATCATAATTATTCTTCTTGAAGGTAGAAAAAAAGTACATAATAATCTGGAATTAATAAAAAAGAGAAAATGGGATTGATTATTGCACGTTGTGCAATTTCCATTGCAATCTTCAGACACTACAACGACGCTCTTTATGTCGTATATTACAAGTGCTTCTACCCATTTATTTTCAAGTATTGTCGACGACAGCTCGAATGCGCACGCATTTTGTAAAAGATGTCGTAAACTTGTGCAAAATTTATAATCGTCTTGATAATCATAACTATGAGTCACTAGAAGCATATACGCGAAAATAATTAGTATATCCATATCATAATCGCTTTCGTAAGCTTATGTCTCGTGTAGATACCAATAGTATATTACGACAGAAATTGCAATGGGACGAGTTAAGGAAATTTTCTTTTTTAAACGAGACGGCGGTTTTTTGTAGGACATTTTTTGTTCGCAAGGAGCGAAAATGTGGATTAATGCGAAGCGTGCGTAAAACCGCGTTTCTCGCACCGATTGAAATAAACGATTTTTATATATGACTTTATGTATTTAACAAGGGATATCAAATATCGGGCGCCTTTCCAGATTTATTTGCGAATCAATATTACCAGGATAAAACTTACGATACGAAAGTAAATATCGACGATAGCTTGAAACCGGAAGTCAACACATCTGGATTTACGATCGTAGCGTAAAGAGCTCGATCCTTCTAGAATCCTACAGTTAGATAACATTTATTCATTGCGAATTTTTAGATATATATATTTTCGAAACATTTTTCATTTTTCAAATGCATTTTTATTATGCATTTATATTATTTTTAATGCATTTATATTATGTCGTCAATCATTTTTCAAATGACTTTTTCTACAAGTCCACGGAAAATAAAATGCCTGGAATAATTAAAAATAATTGAGTACACTGAGTCTAATATATAATTGAATACACTGAATTTTCAAATATACCATTTATTTGAATCAATTATATATTTAATTGCTCCTTTTGTTGAATGAAATCGTAATTTTATTGGCTCAACGAAATATTCAATCTTTTTTACTAAATATTGTGTTGATTCAATTAAACTATCCTATGAAAATATCAGACAATATACTTATTCATATTATATCAATCATTTTTCAACTGACTTTTTCTACAAGTCCACGGAAAATAAAATACCTGGAATAATTAAAAATACTTGAATACACTGAGAGAAATATATAATTGAATACACTGAATTTTCAAATATACCATTTATTTGAATCAATTATATATTTAATTGCTCCTTTTGTTGAATGAAATCAACATTTTATTGGCTCAACGAAATATTCAATCTTTTTTTACTAAATATTGTGTTGATTCAATTAAACTATCCTATGAAAACATCAGACAATATACTTATTCATATTATATCGTCAATCCTACCAACTAAATTTATTATTGAATCAAAACCATATTTGTTTCAATGTGGACAATTTTATTCGAACCTGTTTAATATTCAATTGATTCAATTAAATCGATTCAATTAATGCATTTTAAGTTCTAAACTAAATGGTTCTATTTTCCAACCACAATAAATTATTATTAAATAATTATTACGAAATGAATTTAATATATTTAATATTTGTCATTGTATTGGACCACTTATGTTTCTGCACTATATTACAGCTAATGGTTGAAAAATAATTTTCGTTATAATTATTCAAAATTTCCTTATTTTCCAGTCACAATAGATTATTATTAAATAATTATTACGAAAAGAATTTAATATATTAAAATTTGTCATTGTATTGGGCCACTTATGTTTCTGCACTACATTACAACAAAATTTGGTTGAAAAATAATTTTCGTTATAATTATTCAAAATTTCCTTATTTTCCAACCACAGTAGATTATTATTAAATAATGATTACGAAACGAATTCAATATATTTAATATTTGTCATTGCATTGGACCACTTATGTTTATGCACTATATTACAACAAAGTTTGGTTGAAAAATAATTTTCGTTATAATTATTCAAAACTTCCTTATTTTCCAATCACAATAGATTATTATTAAATAATTATTACGAAACGAATTCAATATATTTAATATTTGTCATTGCATTGGACCACTTATGTTTCTGCACTATATTACAACAAAGTTTGGTTGAAAAATAATTTTCGTTATAATTATTCAAAACTTCCTTATTTTCCAACCACAATAGATTATTATTAAATAATTACTACAAAACGAATTTAGTATATACTATATAGTATTATTTATATATTGATTCAAATATATATATTTAACCTATGTAATAATTTATTGATTCGAATAATTCGGCTCTTTTATAGAGTTCATTCAACCCAATATATTGATATTTTGACTACACATATAGTTGCTTCAAATACGAAAATATTTGAATCAATTAAATATATTTCAAATAAATGATTCGCTGTATTCAATTTTATTTTTCTCTCAGTGTATGTAGAAACTTTTGTCGTCTCTAATTCAACATTGGCGCTTGTTTGATAAAATGAGTCGATAGGTAAAATCACTATGTTCCTTAACCAAAAACAAAAACAAATTTAATTGGCAAAGAGACGACTCGAACAGCAGAGTCATTCTGTAGAATACGCAGAAGGCTTGGATGTTATACTGTTACATCCATCATCTGTACAACAAATTCCAAGACGTCTTTGTTACATAGGAAGGAGAAACTCGTTTTTGCCATGTCGAACACGTTGCACCATCCACCTCGACATGTGGGCTGGATCCTCTTTAGGTTTTTCCCATCTGACCATCTTAGTCATCTTGGGCTTAGGGTTCATGGAACATTTTATCTCTCCCTTTAAACGCGCCATGACAGGACGTCCGACGCAGAAGATCAATCGATTTCAAGGCCTTTAGTGTAGGAATCTCGGTATCTTCGGAAAATCGTCTTTCATAGCAAAGTTTTGTTAACAGTTTAAAAAAACTTGGTTAAATATGGCGAAATGAACCATTTAGTTATTCTTATTGAATCTCACTTGAGCTAAATAAAATTTGCTTGTCGCAAATGAAGCTCGCTGACATTTGTTAATAGTTAACAAATTTTATTTGTCTCAAGTGAGATTCAAGAAGCATAACTAAATGGTTAATTTCGCCATATTTAACCAATATTTGTTAACTGTTAACAAACTCTTCTCTCAGTGTGCGGTACAATATTTGGAATTACTAATATGTAGAAATTCCAGAGTTTTGCAAATTAAAATAACGAACGATAAGTTTCTTGAATTTTTTAATTTGGAAATATCACTATGTCGAACAATTTCATTATTCAAACACTTATTTATTCGAATATTATTCGAATAAATAAGACTTATTTATTCGAATATTATTCGAATAAATAAGTGTTTTATTATTCGAATATTCAAATAATATTTTTTTAAAATTTATTTCTTCGAATAATATTCTTTTTAAATTTATTTATTCGAATAATATTCGAATAAATAAATTTAAAAAAATTATTATTTGAATATTGTTCGAATAAATGAGTGTTTGAATAAGGTAATGGATAAACAAACAATTATTCAACATTGTGATGTTTTAAAATGAAAAAATTCCAGCAACTTATCTTTCGTTATTTTAATTTACACAATTCTGGATTTCCAGATATTAGTCGTTACAAATATTAGACATTGTAAATTTTGTATGTCACCCTAATCTTTCGTTAATAAACACCAATATTAATAAAATTCCGTAGAACCTTGTTCAAACTTTTCGTTGCTTAACGTTGATTTGCAAAAACCGTGTTAAATGTGTAAACATCAGTAATAGCTTTGGATTATAGTCTCAAGACGCGCGAGATGTGCTTATCATTTTTTATTTTCGGCAATCTGTATGCGAGTTCTGTATTTTATCAAGAGTATGTCGCCTATCAAAGTTCAATGTCAACATTGGCATAATTTTAATAGTTTGGTTAGCTCAAAAGTTTCTCGTTTCTACGGAAATATTTTTTAATCTTAGCAGCTTGAAATTAGTCTTTAAATACATATATTAAATTCGCTTCATTATAGTTATCTTACAAATAATTTGCTGTGGTTATAAAATAAGGAAATTTTGAATAATTATAACGAAAATTATTTTTCAACCACATTTTGTTGTAATATAGTGCAGAAATATAAGTGGTACAATAGAATGACAAATATTAAATATATTAAATTCGTTTCGTCATAATTATTTAATAATAATCTATTGTGGTTGGAAAATAAGGAAATTTTGAATAATTATAACGAAAATTATTTTTCAACCACATTTTGTTGTAATATAGTGCAGAAATATAAGTGGCCCAATACAATAACAAATTTTAATATATTAAATAATAATTTCATAATAATTTCATAATAATTATTTAAAAACAATCTATTGTGGTTGGAAAATAAGGCAATTTTGAATAATTATAACGAAAATTATTTTTCAACCATATTTTGTTGTAATATAATGCAGAAATATAAGTGGTCCAATACAATGACAAATATTAAATATATTAAATTCGTTTCGTAATAATTATTCAATAATAATCTATTGTGGTTGGAAAATAAGGAAATTTTGAATAATTATAACGAAAATTATTTTTCAACCAAATTTTGTTGTAATATAGTGCAGAAACATAAGTGGTCCAATACGATGACAAATATTAAATATATTAAATTCGTTTCGTAATAATTATTTAATAATAATCTATTGTGGTTGGAGAATAAGGAAATTTTGAATAATTATAACGAAAATTATTTTTCAACCCAATTTTGTTGTAATATAGTGCAGAAACATAAGTGGCCCAATACAATGACAAATATTAAATATATTAAATTCATTTCGTAATAATTATTTAATAATAATCTATTGTGATTGGAAAATAAGGAAATTTTGAATAATTATAACGAAAATTATTTTTCAACCACATTTTGTTATAATAAAGTGCAGAAATATAAGTGGTCCAATACAATGACAAATATTAAATATATTAAATTCATTTGGTAATAATTATTTAATAATAATCTATTGTGATTGGAAAGTAAGTAAATTTTGAATAATTATAACGTAATAATTATTTAATAATAATCTACTGTGGTTGGAAAATAAGGAAATTTTGAATAATTATAACGAAAATTATTTTTCAACCCAATTTTGTTGTAATATAGTGCAGAAACATAAGTGACCCAATACAATGACAAATATTAAATATATTAAATTCGTTTCGTAATAATTATTTAATAATAATCTACTGTGATTGGAAAATAAGGAAATTTTCAATAATTATAACGAAAATTATTTTTCAACCACATTTTGTTGTAATATAGTTCAGAAATGTAAGTGGTCTAATGGACCACGACAACGTGATCGTGGACAACGATGTTTCGCTTTAGACCGGTTTGAATTGAAGAGAAACGAATAAATCACCGTTCTCCAGCGAATATGTACATATAGATAGGGACCCAACGGCGAGGTCGATACATCGAACAGGGACCATGACCGATTCGCCCAACGTTGACCAGCAGTGTCCTTGAATGGCTGCCCAGAGCCCAGAGAGTTTTTAAGCCGATCGGATCTACCATCCAGAGGCACGTGGCTTTTTCGCCTTTACCCAAGCTCGCTGTAATTCGCATAGAGTCACACATTGACTCTCGTTCGGAATCACGTGCGGACAACTTGCACTAAACCCAGAAAAAAAAGATCTAGTAGACCGAATTAAATTCTAGTTAACGTAAATAAATTTTCTTATTTAATTTCCGGCCTAATAGGACTGCAATTATTTTGAGTAGATTATTTTATTTCATTTCAGTAATTAACATAAAATAAAATATATCTTCGAGTTACATACATTTTTTTTATTATGCTCAGTTTGAACAATGTGGAAATTAATTATTAATGGATCATTATGCAATAATATTGTTAATATTATTTTATTGATATTGGACAACAAAAAAAATTATTTGTGTTTACCAAATGTTGTCGAATAAACGTTGATTTGTATAATTGAATCTATTTAGGATAAATGTACTACAATAATTAAATCTAATAAATATGTATTGTGTTGAAAAAAAAACTTTAGTTTGATTAAATAGGAAGGATTTAATACAATAATTTTGTCAATTTACCTAGATGCTTTTTCCAGGTAAATAAATAATTAATTAATAACAAATAGAATTTTTCGTCAGTGACGATTCCATGAGGATTGATCCAAATAAATAAATATGGCCAAACAAATAAATAGATTGCACATTTTAATGAAATACATATATGTTTAATGGAAAACAAATTTTAGTTAATATATATAAAGAAAAATAAAATATTTGTATTGAGTCACGTAAAAAAATACTCTGTAATTTTTAAAGTCCGAAAAAAATATCCGTTTTTGAATCAAAAAATAATTCTTCCGTTTTTCGATAAAAAATGATACTCAATCGGAACGTGATAAATATTTCGAACATTCCACTGGAAAGCTAAGAAAAAACGACAACGTTTATGCGGAGACATTTTTTTTCAGTAACTTCAAGTTCCCGAGATATTTGCACTTGAAAACATGACATTTTTCGAAAACCCGGCATTTTCTGAATTATTGTTTTCAAAAATTTGAAAAATTTCACATAGAATACCTTTTAGCAGTATATTGGTATAACCAATTATGGTAAAGATCGGAGAGGGTTAAAAAAAAAGTGGCTGAATCGACAGAGAATGCTTCATATATTTTATAACACCCTTATGATTGAGACCCTTATGTCAAGATATAGTTTTTATACCGGAAATTGATATATTTCCGGTATAAATATCGGATAAATTCCGGTATAAGTACGACATTGTCAATTTTGAAAATGTGGTACTTGATTATCATTGAAACGAGTTTAATTCTGTAAATGAATCGTTAATTAATTTGTCGAACATGTTCAAAACAGCTGATTATATTGTACCATTTTACCCCACTTGAAACATATGTCTTTTCGGTACATCCACCTTGATCGAAGACCGGTATCATTCGACCGGAACGCCGTATTGCCAAGCAAGGTCGTTCCGTTCTCCCGACCGGAAATTCCGGTTCTTTTTCAATCGACGATCCTTGATCGACCTATGCTACAGGTCGTCAAGCCGCTTTATCGTGAGGCTTTACTGTTGAGAACGTGACTCAGCGTGAACGAAGAAAAAAAACAAATGTCTTTTTTCTTGCGCTGTCTGAATTATGTTTATATATAAACTAGGATTTTATTGTGGCTCGCGCGCTGCGCGCGCTCGCAATCTCCCCCAAAAAAGTGCAATCTCCCCAAAGACTCCTGGGAAGTATGGGAAAGACCTCCAGGAAGTAAGGGAAAGACTCCCGGGAAGTATGGGAAAGACCTCCAGGAAGTATGGGAAAGACTCCCGGGAAGTATGAGAAAAACCTCCAGGAAGTATGGGAAAGACTCCCTGGGATGTATGGGAAAGACCTCCAGGAAGTATGGGAAAGACTCCCGGGAAGTATGGGAAAGACCTCCAGGAAGTATGGGAAAGACCTCCAGGAAGTATGGGAAAGACTCCCGGGAAGTATGGGAAAGACCTCCAGGAAGTATCGGAAAGACTCCCGGGAAGTATCGGAAAGACCTCCGGGCAGTATGGGAAAGACTCCCTGGGATGTATGGGAAAGACCTCCAGGAAGTATGGGAAAGACTCCCGGGAAGTATGGGAAAGACCTCCAGGAAGTATGGGAAAGACTCCCGGGAAGTATGGGAAAGACCTCCAGGAAGTATGGGAAAGACCCCTGAAATTTTTCTAAGTCCCTCGATTCTTGACACGGCGGCGGCGGCGGCGGCGGCGGCGAGATCTTTTTATAATATAGAGAGATAATATGAAAACGTCAATTTGTGTTTTGATAAAACGTACATTTTATACATAAATCTTGTATTTTTCAAGATATCAAGCTAAAAATAAGATCCGATACGTATGAGATGTACAAAAAAAAAATTGATTTTTAGTGCCAAAAAAAGGTACTTTGGGTAAAAAAACGTGCCAAAAAACTGGATTTTTTTTTCATTATTGAACTTTTTCTCATTCCCTGCAACCATATACACTATATACTTTTCTTGCACTGTCTGAATTATGTTTACATACAAACAATATGAAAACGTCAATTTGTGTTTTGATAAAACGTAGATTTTAGGGGGACATCATAAATCTTGTATTTTTTCAAGATATCAAGCTAAAAATAAAATCCGATACGTATAAGATGTGCAAAAAAAACGTATTTTTATAAACCTTTTTTGGCATTAAAAATCAATTTTTTTTTGCACATCTCATGCGTATCGGATTTTATTTTTAGCTTGACATTTTGAAAAAGGACATCATAAATCTTAAAATAAAAAATAAATAAATCTCTAAAAATAAAATCGGATACGTATGAGATGTGCAAAAAAAAAAAATTAATTTTTAGTGCCAAAAAAAGATACTTTGGGTACAAAAACGTGCCAAAAAACTGGATTTTTTTTTCATTATTGAACTTTTTCTCATTCCCTGCAACCATATACACTATATACTTTTCTTGCACTGTCTGAATTATGTTTACATACAAACAATATGAAAACGTCAATTTGTGTTTTGATAAAACGTACATTTTAGGGGGACATCATAAATCTTGTATTTTTTCAAGATATCAAGCTAAAAATAAAATCCGATACGTATGAGATGTGCAAAAAAAACGCATTTTTATAAACCTTTTTTGGCACTAAAAATCAATTTTTTTTTGCACATCTCATGCGTATCGGATTTTATTTTTAGCTTGACATTTTGAAAAAGGACATCATAAATCTTAAAATAAAAAATAAATAAATCTCTAAAAATAAAATCCGATACGTATGAGATGTGCAAAAAAAAAAAATAATTGATTTTTAGTGCCAAAAAAAGGTATATCAAATATGCGTTTTTTTATTATTGAACTTTCTCTCATTCCCGGCAACCACATACACTACATACCGGATATGACCGACTGAGCACGGCCAAGGTTAAACGTTCACCACGAGTTCAGTAGCATTAGTTATACGTCACTGCACACGCCATAATCATGTACATATACTCGTAGGTATAAATGTGTGTGCGCTTAGACTGTCAGTAGTTTTCCACGTATCGATGGCAATCGAACGCGGTCGATAAGTCAATTCCACTTAGTAGTGGATAAACGCGCCGACGAGTTTTTCCAGCTCCCGTTCGTTTAACAACGCACATATCGAAGATAACATTTTTACATCCTGTGAGAGACTCTTTAATATACCGATGACAATTGCTGAGTCAAGATATGTTGCAGTTTATGTTTTGCGATAGAGAAAAAAAACGGACGTGACTTTTGATTATGAAAGGCGCACTTGAGAGATAAAAGTCAAACAATGAATCATGTACGACATCCGATATATGCACTCAGAGAAATCGTAGTAGTACAGTCAACTATAGAGCAGAGTTGGGCAGAAAAAATTACTTGAGTCAGAAATTACTCCTTTAATTACAATTACTTTCAGTAATTGTATTGGATTTCAAATTAAATACAATTACTTTCAGTAATTGTATTTAAAAAACAGAAATACAATTACTTTCAGTAATTGTATCCTTTACAACTCGCGAAAATATACAATTACTATACAATTACTAAATACAATTACTTTCAGTAATTGTATTTAAAAAACAGAAATACAATTACTTTCAGTAATTGTATTGGATTTCGAAGTAAATACAATTACATTTTGTAATTGTATTGCATTTCAAATTAATTACAATTACATTTTGTAATTATATTGGATTTCAAATTAATTAATCTAATACAATTACTTTCTGTAATGGTATTGGATTTCAAATTAAATACAATTACTGAAAGTAATACAGTTATATTACAATAAATTAAATACAATTACTGAAAGTAATTGTATTTAATTCAAGTTAAATACAATTACTTTCAATAATTGTATTGGATTTCAAATTAAATACAATTACATTTTGTAATTGTACTGGATTTCAAATTAATTACAATTACATTTTGTAATTATATTGGATTTCAAATTAATTACAATTACATTTTGTAATTGTATTGGATTTCAAATTAAATACAATTACATTTTGTAATTGTGTTGGATTTCAAATTAAATACAATTACATTTTGCAAGTGTATTGGATTTCAAAATAAATACAATTACATTTTGTAATTGTATTGGATTTCAAATTAAATACAATTACATTTTGTAATTGTATTGGATTTCAAATTAAATGCAATTACATTCTGTAATTGTATTGGATTTCAATTTAAATACAATTACATTTTGTAATTATATTGGATTTCAAATTAAATACAATTACTCCCAGTAATTTGTATTTTGTATTTTTCCATTACAATTTTGCCCAACTCTGCTATAGAGTGACAACTATTAATTAATAGTTGTCACTCTATAGCATGGGCTAGAAATTTCTAGTCCATGCAACATTTTCATAATTACGGTAACTATGAAAATAGTTATGGTAACTATTGGGTAGTTATAGTAACTATTTGATAGTTGTGGCAACTATAAAAAATTGGTCGTACGAACTAAAAATGAATAGTTGTCACTTTGTAGTTACTAATGCCACAATTTTCTCTCAGTGTACTGCTTTTTATATGAACGCCATATCAGATTTATAAATTACAGTTGCTTTGATCATTAACCCTTTGCGTCACAGTGGGTCACTGAGCGATTCACCTGTTTTCGCTCAGATTTAAATGTTTTAAACTAGAAATTAGTTTAAAACATTTAAATCAATTATTAATAATCAATTAACAATAATTAAAGTTTCACTTAATTTCGGAGACGAAAGATGTGTGACTCAAAGGGTTAATAAAATCATAGACAGTGTTATTTTGACAATTGTTACAACGTTGTGGAATTACATTTTTTTAAATTGAATATTTCCGGTTTTTACTAGTTAAGGTAACCAAAATAAACATTAATATCAGAGCTTTTCAGCACCATTAAAAATTCTACTTTTTCATGGAGTACTATAAAATTTGTATAGCGTACTTTTCTATTAAAAAAATACCCTCATGTAGTTTGCAATTTTTTGATGCGATAAATCTTATCGAAATAAGTGCATTTCGCGAGTTGCAAATGATCAGGGATATTTGTAAATAATTACACATCAATCTTGGGGAACCTGGGAAAAGTCAGGAAAAAATAAAATTGGTCAGGGAATCAAGGAAAAATCAAGGAAAAAATTAGAAAAATGATGAACAAAAAAAAACAGAAATAAACCTTAATACTGTAACTACAATTTTAATATAATTTGTCAATTTAACCCGATTGACGATACCTGATGCGGATTTTTTAAACACGACTCTGCTCGGTATCGAAGCACTTAAGAAAAAAAAGATGCAAAGTAGAACCTTGCACATTGCTTCCTCGTTATTTTTCGCTTCTTACAAAGCTACCTCTATGAGGAAGTATGTTATTCAATTTTCGGCTTCCTCATAGAGGAAGCTTTGTAAAACGCGAAAAATAATGATGAAGCAATGTGCAAGGTTCTACTTTGCATCCTTGTTTTAATTAGATAAATATACATGTTGTGGATTCGCTTTTTCTATTTCGTTATTGCGTTATTTCGTGATTATTAGAGCGTTTCCGAAGTGAATGTGATAATGTATATTTTTAAAAATAATTCAACATTCCATAAAATCAAAAATTTCATACCGTTCGTCACTAAATTATACATATATAATGGCTGAATATTGTTTCATTTATATACAAAATTTGAGCTCGCTATCTTAAGTTTTGCAAAAGTTACAATAGAGCGATAATGTCAATTTTTTGAAAAATTCAAAACATCATAAAATTTTTACGGCTCAACCGATCTTAACCAAATTCAATAGCGATCACCGGCATATGAAAGCTCAAATTCATACCAATTTTTAGATCAATATCTCGAAAATTGAAAGAGTTATCGCGTAAACAGACATTTTTCAAAAAATTAAAAAACGCGTAATAATTTAACGATGAAGTGGATTTTAACAAAAATTTGCATGAACGATGAGGCTTGATCCCTCTATCTATGGTCCAAATTTCAGCTTGATATCTCAAGGCATTCCCGAGTTATAAAGGTTTACATTTTTCGATTGTGTAACATACACACACACATACACACACACACACACACACATACACATACACACACACACACACACATACAGACATTTTTTCTAAATCACTTTTCTCGATGTTTTGGACCATTCTGAGTGTACTGACATGAAAATCTCGAAAAAAAAAATTTTCACGAAAACAAAGCTTCCTCTATGAGGAAGCAAAAGTTTAAAAAATGTTATATATTACCATAATAAGTATAATATAACATGAATTATTATAATAGTGTTTAATGTGATGTGAAGCTTTATAACTCCAAAGATCGTTTACGTAATTTAAGGTTACAAAATAGATAATGTTACGACCGAGCGAATGAATTAAGCGTATGGGGCATTCCATACCGATTCGATCTGGGTCGGACCCTCGACCTCTCGGAGTTGGTCGAAAAGTTTTTATATGATTGGACCAACTCCAAAAAGTACTGGAAAGTTTTTTCAGATTTTTTTCATTTCTTTATTTTTTTTTTACGATTTTTTAAAGGTAACATCTCGTTAGACCAAATTTAAAAATCTGAAACAATTTTCAAAAATTCTGCATGAACAAAATTTTTAAGCCTAAAGCCAAAGTGTGCGGGGTTTTGTTTCTATTTTTTTTTTCTATAAAAAAGTATTAAAAAATTTAGAAACGAAAGAGGAAAAGTTATCAAATTTTTCTAAATTGCGAGTTGCACAAAATCACGAAAAAAAACATTCCTCGTGGAGTACAGGGTTGAGTCAGATAAAAAAATTAGATTTGTTGTGCGGTAGAATCTAATTTGATTTTATTGTTTGTTCATCTCAGCTGCACTCCTGATCTTGAATTTTTTTTGTATTCGAAGGTGCGATCGCCTTTTAAATTATCATCATTGACATCTGATATTATCAATGGAATCCTTTGATTAGCGCGGCTTGTCAATTCTGATTCATAAGTATTTTTTTGGAAATAGGAAAAACTATTTGATAAGAATGTTATATATTTCTCGAAATTGCTGTATTACAAATAATAAAAAAATATGAAAATTGAAATTTTCACAGCACTTCCTCTTTTTTTCCATAAACATTCTTCCGCAAGAAATTATATCGTTATTATGTGGCTTCCTCAGAGAGAAACTCTGTTTTGCGATTCCGGCCTGATTTAACAGTGAACATATTTTCTATGAATCGCATTTTTTTTTACGAACAGAAAGCACTTGCAGAAGAAAGCAATATTTTAGAAAAATTTGATAACTTTTCCTCTTTCGTTTCTTAATTTTTTAATAGTTTTTTATAGAAAAAAATAGAAGCAAAATCCAGCCGACTTTGGCTTTACGCTCAAAAATTTTGTTATTTCATGCAGAATTCTTGAGAATTTTTTCAGATTTTTAAATTTGGTCTAACGATATGTTACCTTTAAAAAATCGTAAAAAAAATAAATAAATAAATGAAAAATATCTGAAAAAATTTTCCAGTACTTTTTGGAGTTGGTACAATCATATAAAAAAATTTCGACCAAATCCGAGAGATCGAGGGTCCGACCCAGGTCGAATCGGTATGGAATGCCCCGTATATTTGTTTGTAGGGCGGATATTATTGATTACAAAGGGTTCTTATTCATCTTGATCGCTTTCGTTATCCCGCCTGCTCGCAGTCAAAGACCTGTCAAGGCTTTCTTCTGACAGGTTTACTGTGAAGTATATCAAGTATTCGTTTGTCGATCGTCATACCGTATGTTCTTATAAAGCCTAATCTCTATATTCATAACAAAAAAAAATATATGTTCATTGTTGATCGGAAAAATAAATCATTTATCGAAGACGTGCACTTGATTTGAATACATTTTCATTGGCATAAGCAATTAAAAAAAAAAAAAATAGAAATCGTCGGAATTTTGGTTAGAGAAAAGTCAGGGAATTTTTTGTCGACGAAAAAAACGGCCATCATTTTGGAACAAAATTAGTTGCATCGATCGAAGATGATCAGATTATCACACACGACGGTAAATCGTTTTTTAAAATTTAAGACAATGATAAATGCACTTTGAATTATGAAAGACAGTGTGAAATACGATTGCACGATTGCTCGATGTTGCATCATCGCATAATTGATCTAACACATGGAGTTTCATAAAAAGTTGCAGACTGTCATGGAAATCCCTAGATATACGTATTGTACGTTAATGAACCAATCTATCTCTATACCGAGCAGCTGTACGTGTGACATGCTTCTACATTTCCAGCAGGGAACCCGAGTAGTTTATTGCTTTTTCGAATACATAAAACGACAGCGGTAATTGTTCATTCCTTCGTGGTTTTATCTCGATATTCGTCACGGTCCGACGAAGGCTCAACGAAACGAAGGTTACACCACTTCCACCACTTTTCCACTACATTCCAAGCACCTTTCCTCGAAGAGCTCGCATCGGCCACTCTTGGACCTCAATTTTTGCAAATCATTGCACCGCCGCGTTCGACACCCGTCAACCTGTATCACACTCGACCAACTATTTCCTCAACCGTTAACATGCAAATTATTCTTTTTATTACCATATTAGATATTCATACGTAATATAGTTATCGCTGAAACAATTTTCCCAATAACGAAACTCATCCCAGCATATGCAATTATAAGAATCGGCAAAAAAAAAAAGCGAATGTATTTTTGTTTATCGGTAAATCGACGCTATTGGATATTACATGTGCAAATTATTCTTTTTATTACCATATTAGATATTCATACGTAATATAGTTATCGCTGAAACAATTTTCTCAATAACTCAACTCATCCCAGCATATGAAATTATAAGAATCGGCAAAAAAAAGGGAATGTATTTTTGTTTATCGGTAAATCGACGCTATTGGATATTACATGTGTAAATTATTCTTTTTATTACCATATTAGATATTCATACGTAATATAGTTATCGCTGAAACAATTTTCCCAATAACTCAACTCATCCCAGCATATGAAATTATAAGAATCGGCAAAAAAAAGCGAATGTATTTTTGTTTATCGGTAAATCGACGCTATTGGATATTACATGTGTTTGGTCGTTTATGCATTCTGATGATGTGAAAAAAAATTGCAAGTATAAATAGAAAAATTGTCGTTACATCTGAGAATTTTTCTACACAATCTCTTATAAACAATCAAGCATATGAGGTATTCCACCGGTTATCGACAGGGTCGCGGACCTCATATATATATATTTTTTTCGTTTTGAAATGTTGTTGAGTAATATAAAAATACACTTTACAATTTTTTTTAGACTAACATTTTTTTTAATTTACCTGAAATTTGATTTTCTCAATAAGTACGTCGACGATTTTTTTTTACAGTAAATTCTGTGTCTAAAAACAAAATTTTTGAGCCTAGGCCTAAATTAGCAGCTAAAAATAAAAAGAAATAAAAAATTTAATACACCAAACTTGAATCTCTCTAAAAGTACGTCGATGATTTTTTTTTTTTTTTAATTAAATTTTGTGTCCAAAAACGAAATTTTTGAGACTAGTGCGAAAATGGGGAGCAGCTTAGAATAATAGCAAAAAAAAAAAAAAAAATTAAAAAAATAACAAACATTTTTCAATATTACTTGGCAATTAAATTATAGGAATTTCGAGTCCCATTTTCGTTCTTCAAAAAAAAATTTGTGTAATTTAAAAAAAAAAAATTGTATATTGCTCTACAACATCTCAAAAGGAATAAAAAAATTTTAATATGCATGTCGCGATCCTGTCGATAACCGTTGGAATCCCTCATATACTAATTAATTTGCTTTTTTGATAAATACAAATACAATACAATATTTTGCGATATCCATTAAATTTATTATGAAAAGAATAAATGGATTTGCGTTGTGGAAATTGAAAACTGCGTAGTTTAGTTCATGCCAGTGCAGAAGCATATTCGGTGTATTCTCGTGTTTAACTACATTTTGTGTCTTCATGTAGTCACGTAAAACGCACCGAGTATAAAGCAATTGTGGTATTCGACGTTATAGCTGACTTCCTCCATTGTTCATCAGTCTTATGATGCTCGTGCATAATTTCATAGAGCAAAGTTTAATTTAGTAAACGAAGCTTCATTGTGCCTATTTGATTGATAAATGTCAATTAGAACGAGACGTAAATTCAGCATATTCGCATTTGACGGATACAATATTTGATGATTAACGTCCGGTTTTGTGTATTCGTTACAGAAAAAGAATCTTTGGTGGAGGTAGAGAATCATCGTCGGGCAATACTTGAAATACTATGGTATTAGATTCGTTTGCGATGCCAAAAACCAAGCATCCCACTGACGACGATGCAGATGTCGTCTATAAAGACGTCGTTATCGTAGGTGAGTTGGTTTTATCGATATAAAATTCTTTTCCATCAATGGGGCATATAATCCAACCTTTGAACCTGCTGAAAATGTCGGGTAGTATTTTGATGAAACTTGAGCGAATTTTCAAGTCAAACTAAGATCAAAATTTTTTATGTTGCTTTTGGAAGAAAAAAAAACAATCGCGTTATATGGAGAATGGAAACTATAAAAAAAAATTTGTTCAAATGATTTCTCCAAGTTATAATAATTCACACACTCGTTAATATCAATTTCGCGTTGAATTTCAAAGACTTCACTATTTATTTAAAATTCGCCAAAGGATCCTTAAGCATTTAGATACTAAAATTGCTTAAACGAAATTAAATGTTTATTTTGGGTCTGGGTACAGGAAATGGCCCGGGTGCCATTTGTCTATCCTTACTTGAAGATTACTCAAAGATTAGTTTTTAATATAATTTTTGTTCGAATGATTTCTCCAAGTTGTAATAATTCACACACTCGTTAATATCAATTTCGCGTTGAATTTCAAAGACTTTACTACTTATTTAAAATTCGCCGAAGGATTCTTAAGCATTTAGATACTAAAATTGGTTAAACGAAATTCAATGTTTGTTTTGTGTCTGGGTACAGGAAATGGCCCGGGTGCCATTTGTCTATCGTTACTCGAAGATTACTCGAAGATTAGTTTTTATTATAATTTTTGTTCAAATGATTTCTCCAACTTATAATAATTCACACACTCGTTAATATCATTTTCGCGTTGAATTTCAAAGACTTTACTACTTATTTAAAATTCGTCAAAGGATCCTTAAGCATTTAGATACTAAAATTGCTTAAACGAAATTAAATGTTTGTTTTGTGTCTGGGTACAGGAAATGGCCCGGTGCGATTTGTCTATCGTTACTCGAAGATTACTCGAAGATTAGTTTTTATTATATTTTTTGTTGAAATGATTTCTCCAAGTTATAATAATTCACACACTCGTTAATATCATTTTCGCGTTGAATTTCAAAGACTTTACTACTTATTTAAAATTCGTCAAAGGATCCTTAAGCATTTAGATACTAAAATTGCTTAAACGAAATTAAATGTTTGTTTTGTGTCTGGGTACAGGAAATGGCCCGGTGCCATTTGTCTATCGTTACTCGAAGATTACTCGAAGATTAGTTTTTATCATATTTTTTGTTGAAATGATTTCTCCAAGTTATAATAATTCACACACTCGTTAATATCAATTTCGCGTTGAATTTCAAAGACTTTACTACTTATTTAAAATTCGCCAAAGGATCCTTAAGTATTTAGATACTAAAATTGCTTAAACGAAATTAAATGTTTGTTTTGTGTCTGGGTACAGGAAATGGCCCGGGTGCCATTTGTCTATCGATACTCGAAAATTACTCGAAGTTTAGCTTTTATTATAATTTTTGTTCAAATGATTTCTCCAAGTTGTAATAATTCACACACTCGTTAATATCAATTTCGCGTTGAATTTCAAAGACTTTAGTACTTATTTAAAATTCGCCAAAGGATCCTTAAGTATTTAGATACTAAAATTGCTTAAACGAAATTAAATGTTTGTTTTGTGTCTGGGTACAGGAAATGGCCCGGGTGCCAATTGTCTATCGTTAATCGAAGATTAGTTTTTATTATAATTTTTGTTGAAATGATTGCTCCAAGTTGTAATAATTCACACACTTGTTAATATCAATTTCGCGTTGAATTTCAAAGACTTTACTACTTATTTAAAATTCGTCAAAGGATCCTTAAGCATTTAGATACTAAAATTGCTTAAACGAAATTAAATGTTTGTTTTGTGCCTGGGTACAGGAAATGGCCCGGGTGCCATTTGTCTATCGTTACTCGAAGATTACTCGAAGATTAGTGTTTATTATAATTCTTGTTCAAATGATTTCTCCAAGTTATAATAATTCACACACTCGTTAATACCAATTTCGCGTTGAATTTCAAAGACTTTACTACTTATTTTAAATTCGCCAAAGGATCCTTAATCATTTAGATACTAAAATTGCTTAAACGAAATTAAATGTTTGTTTTGTGTCTGGGTACAGGAAATGGCCCGGGTGCCATTTGTCTATCGTTACTCGAAGATTACTCGAAGATTAGTTTTTATTATAATTTTTGTTGAAATGATTGCTCCAAGTTGTAATAATTCACACACTCGTTAATATCATTTTCGCGTTAAATTTCAAAGACTTTACTACTTATTTAAAATTCGCCAAAGGATTCTTAAGCATTTAGATACTAAAATTGATTAAACGAAATTAAATGTTTGTTTTGTGTCTGGGTACAGGAAATGGCCCGGTTGCCATTTGTCTATCGTTACTCCAAGATTACTCGAAGATTAATTTTTTAATAATTTTTGTTGAAATGATTTCTCCAAGTTATAATAATTCACATACTCGTTAATATCAATTTCGCGTTGAATTTCAAAGACTTTACTATTTATTTAAATTTCGCCAAAGGATCCTTAAGCATTTAGATACTAAAATTGATTAAACGAAATTAAATGTTTGTTTTGTGTCTGGGTACAGGAAATGGCCCGGGTGCCATTTGTCTATCGTTAATCGAAGATTACTCGAAGATTAGTTTTTATTATAATTTTTGTTGAAATGATTTCTCCAAGTTATAATAATTCACACACTCGTTAATATCAATTTCGCGTTGAATTTCAAAGACTTTACTACTTATTTAAAATTCGCCAAAGGATCCTTAAGTATTTAGATACTAAAATTAATTAAACGTAATTAAATGTTTGTTTTGTGTCTGGGTACAGAAAATGGCCCGGGTGCCATTTGTCTATCGTTACTCGAAGATTACTCGAAGATTAGTTTTATCATAATTTTTGTTCAAATGATTTCTCCAAGTTATAATAATTAACACGCTCGTTAATATCAATTTCGCGTTGAATTTCAAAGATTTTACTACTTATTTTAAATTCGCCAAAGGATCCTTAATCATTTAGATACTAAAATTGATTAAACGAAATTAAATGTTTGTTTTGTGCCTGGGTACAGAAAATGGCCCGGGTGCCATTTGTCTATCGTTACTCGAAGATTACTCGAAAATTAGTGTTTATTATAATTCTTGTTGAAATGATTTCTCCAAGTTATAATAATTTACACACTCGTTAATATCAATTTCGCGTTGAATTTCAAAGACTTTATTACTTATTTAAAATTCGCCAAAAGATCCTTAAGAATTTAGATACTAAAATTGATTAAACGAAATTAAATGTTTGTTTTGTGTCTGGGTACAGGAAATGGCCCGGGTGCCATTTGTCTATCGTTAATCGAAGATTACTCGAAGATTAGTGTTTATTATAATTCTTGTTCAAATGATTTCTCCAAGTTATAATAATTCACACTCTCGTTAATATCAATTTCGCGTTGAATTTCAAAGACTTTACTACTTATTTAAAATTCGCCAAAGGATCCTTAATCATTTAGATACTAAAATTGATTAAACGAAATTAAATGTTTGTTTTGTGTCTGGGTACAGGAAATAGCCCGGGTGCCATTTGTCTATCGTTACTCGAAGATTACTCGAAGATTAGTTTTTATTATAATTTTTGTTCAAATGGTTTCTCCAAGTTATAATAATTCAGACGCTCGTTAATATCAATTTCGCGTTGAATTTCAAAGACCTTATTACTTATTCAAAATTCGCTAAAGGTTCCTTAGATACTTAGACACTCAAATTGATTAAAGGAAATTAAATGTTTGTTTTGTGTCTGAATATAGGAAATGGCCCCGGTGCCATTTGTCTATCGTACATGCTTGCTGGAAATTGGCCGTATTATACGGGGGAGCCTCACCCAGGAGATGAGATGCTCACAGCCCGATTAAATTACGTAACTCGAAGTTCTCGATATGAGACGGAACTCAACGACGAGAACGTCGAAAGTGGCTACGAGAAGAACACCCGCCGATGTAAGATCCCAAACAAAAGTCAGTTAATCGGTTTGGCTCGGATATCGCGGAGCAATCTTGCTACTCTGACGTCAGGCGTTGAGGGACGAGGCGGCGGAAAGCCTTTGGCTCTGCTCATGGATCAATTGCAACATCCCTGTGTAGATATTGGTCTGGACCTGCCGTCACTCATAACTTGGCTTCCGACCGAACATAATCCTGAACACAAGATCATTGATCACGTTGTTCTGGGAAAGGGACCACCTGGTGGCTCTTGGCAGGTTTGTTTAACCATTAACTAATTAATCTTTATTTTCTTTGCTAATAAAAGAGTCTTTGCATAGATTTATATGTCTTTATTATTCGAAGCCAGGAGAGTCTACATTTAATTGATTCGATGCACTGAGAGAAAAATCTGGTAATTAAAAAAAAAATATAGATAGACCGATGATAATCTATCTAATAATAATAAACTATAATTCTCAGGAAGAACGTCTATATTTTATGGTCATAACAAATACATATAAGAAAATAGTTGGATGAACCATTAATTAATATAATTCCTAGGAGGAACGTCTCTATTTTATGATTACAGCAAATATACTAATTTATTAGTATATTTGCTTATATATTTGAAATCGTGTATGCAACAGAACGGCATATTTGAAACTATTATCATTTTGATGATTACTAATATAATTAATAGATTACTAATATACTAATTTATTAGCAAATATACTAATAAATTAGTATATAATATAAATATACTAATAAATTAGTATATTTGCTAAATATATTATAAATATACTAATTTATTAGCAAATATACTAATAAATTAGTATATTAGTAATCTATTAATTATATTAGTAATCATCAAAATGATAATAGTTTCAAATATGCCGTTCTGTTGCATACACGATTTCAACGTTTGTTTCCAATAACCTTGCAAGTATCGTTTATTGAACCATATTAACATCGCTTCAACCATAAATATTGCCTTCCTATATTCGTTTTATCATGTGAAATCGTTAAATCAACGATATGCTTTTCTCTCAGTGAGGCCCTCGGTCAAACTTTCAACTCATATCTTCTACATATTTTATTCTACGTAATGATGGCAATGATAATCTGTAATTAAGGTAGTACCTTCACGGAATGGCTTTATGAAAGAATTTATTAAAACTTGGCGCACATACTATTGAAAATGTTGTCTAAAGATCTGTTCAATTTCAATTACATTTACCGTCCTTAAGTCGAGATATTTACACTTGAAGTTGGCATAATTTACATGTATCTTCTACATCAAAAATGCAAAAACGAGACGTTTTTCTGTTCCAAAATCTTCTTGACGTGTCAGAAATAAATACAAAACGAGAATATTTTACACGACCATAACTCGAATATAGTAAAAAAATTGGAGAATGTTTTACCGTTTAGTTTTTGAGAAATTAGGAGTTAAAGTGAAATGAGGTAGGGCACGAGTGAAGGAACTACCTTAAGAGAAGCGCCATAAATGTTGCCTAACATTCTCTATAGGATGCATTTTCCGTCAGTTTAGCCACTATTCTTTTCAAAGTTTCTTCATGCCATACCCGTGCGCGAAGATCGATTCCGCGCACGCTCAGCTTCGCGTCGCGTGTGCGAAATCGAACTTCCCACACTGGTAGCACTCTGCACTCGCCTTCTGCTCGTGCTGCAAACTCACACTCGTTGAGAAAAAGTTTCGTCGCACTCGTATCGAAAACTACTATTTTTCCACTACTTCAGATTAAACTGAACAGGATGAACAATTGCTCACATTAAATTGTACTCGATTGCAAAAAAAGAGAATAATGAAATAAAGTGAATCTCTATTTTCATTGTAGTCAATGGATCCAAACGTACTGACGATTAGTCTCAACCGTTGGATGTCCCTGCCGAGTTTACACCTTAAAAAATGGGTGAAACTGGTTGAAGCTGAGGAGAGACGAAAGTCTGTTATCTTGGGGGATCGTGGGACTGAGCCGTGCCTTACGAAAAAAAAAACGTCGTCTTGCAAAGCTGCCAGTCGAGTTCCTGTGGGTACTGTAGCTGCGTACTACGAGGATTACGTACGGACGCAGGGTCTGGAAAAGTATTTCAAGTGGTTAGTCAAGATTTTCTACAACTTCCGCTTTAATCGAATCCACAATAAATATATATTCGGTAGATGCTCCCCCAATGCACTCTTTTCGCCCTTCTTCAGTTGCATATCTGGAGATCCGTCTTAAGATCGGTTGGTTACTCGATGTGTACAGCGGGAGGACGGTGACATCGGTCAGAGCTATCCCGGGATTAAGCGATAACGAGGAGGAATACGGCTGGCTGGTACTGGGATACGAGAACGAGACCGGTAAACGCTTCGTCTACAGATGCAAAAGGGTTGTTCTCGCCACCGGCACTACTGACTCCCCCAATCGTCTTGGACTACCAGGAGAGGAATCCCGACCAAGTTGGCTCACTCACGATCTTAATGATCTGGAAAATAAACTCGACAGGATAGCCAGCGAACACAGTAAGTATAAAACTACGACAGAGCCTAAAATTCATACAAGTTTCTCGCACTTCTCAATCTATAATCCAGCACAAATAAATAAATTAATGAAATACATTTTTTTTAATTCTACCAAACAGACAAGGTTTACCCTCTTTTTTCTACACACTTTATAATTTTGATTGATGCAATATTTTCATAGAAAGAAAAAGTTGAAAAAATTACATAATATTGTGTTTTATACAGAGTTGTAAATCCATAATTATTTTAGAATAAAAATTGATGGTACAATTGGCTTCGTAATTATATTTTTATAATAATAATTTGTAGTGATTATAATATGATGTGTAAACTTTTGAATAGAGTAAAAAAATATTAATTTCGCAGAAAATTTTATGGTAATCGTATTGAAAAAAATGGAGAAATATTGTTAATGCATTACGAAAGTAATGGATGACTGTGCTTGTCCATTTTTCTCACAATTTCTCCCAATATTTAATTAAAAATTAGGTTTTTCTTACAGCTATTCAAAAGTTCACATATAATTTTCTAATCGATACAAGTTATTATTATAAAATCGTAATTATAAGACAATCTGTTGTGTAAACTTTATCTCTTAAAGTAATGGGTACTTACAACACTGGTTTTATATATTTATTTTTTATTTATTTATTTATTTATTTATAAACGGGTCAAAACCCAATTGCGAGACGACTAGGATAATACCTAGTGTCTATACATTATTTATGGACAAGAATGGTGGTAGTAGTAGCAACGTAAACATATTAAATCACACGCACTTTAGCCGCAAAAAGAAGGGAAACCGTGTTGGGGTACCCCACAAATAACAATTAGATCACCTATTTGCAATTAGTGCACAGAATAATCAAAAAAAAAAATACAATATTAATTAGAACAGCAAATATACAATGTAAAGAAAATTTAAAAAACGCGATTAAAAAGCTGTTGATGCTAATGAACATGCGGTGTTGAGAAAGATTAGAAACTCATGGCAATACAAATAGGGAAGAGAATGAAAAAAAAAAGTTGCTTTCGTTTTTCCAGGAAATTGTTCGGTCAACGACGAAGGTGACAACAATTCGACGGAATTGAAAGTGGAGCCTGTGCTCGTCGTTGGTGCTGGTTTGAGCGCAGCCGATGCGATAATGGCGGCACGATTTAGGGGTATACCGGTACTCCACGTGTTTCGTGATTCATCGGAAGACTGGACAAGGCAAAAGGGTACCAATGGAACCGGTCATAAACTCGGTTCCAGCAATTACGACAGGTTACAGTGGCTTCCGGCTTCCATTTATCCGGAATACCACAAAGTCTATGAGATGATGGCAGATGGTGGCACAAACTATCCTCTTTACAAGGCACTGCACGGATACTCTGTCGTAGACGTTGGAGCCAGCGGAGACGAAACGTTTGGACTACAAGAAAGAAAAGTCATCCTCTGTGCACCGAATGGACAATTACAGACGTACAGAGTCTCGGCTGTGGCCATTCTCATCGGTTAGTTCTTATTTAACTGAATCATAAGTACCAGCAAGAGTCGACAATTTTCTTCGTCATTTTTAAGCAGTAATTTTATATTTACTTACCGACAGCTTTATTCTTTAATATTAATTTTTTATCGACTATCATCGATCAATTTTAATGATAGAATTTTGGGAAGCACTTCTCGGCTCTAAGACCGTGATCGCTAGATTCAAAGCGCGTGAAACCGAGGAATTTTTTTGACAATTTGTTTAGGATAAAAATTCGTCGATTGCGGCTGCTTAATAAATTTACTTAATTTATTAAGCAGCTTCAGTCGATATTTCTAAGAGATTCGGATTAGTGAAATTTGAATTAAACCCGAGAAGTGCTTCGCAAAATTCCATCATTAAAATTGATCGATGATAGTCGATAAAGAATTAATATTAACAATACACGATCACGCTTATAACATACTACGGTTTATTCTTTAATGTCAAGATCTATATTCTCTTATCAATGTCAAAGAATACATATAGAGTTGTAAATGCCTAATACTTATAGAAATAATGATGATGATACGATCAGCTCTATAATTATGATTTTTTAATAATAACATGTAGCGATTGTAATACGATGATTAAACTTTGGAATGGCTGCAAAAATTATTATTTTTCAATAAAAATTCACGGTAATTCTTTTGAAAAAATGGAAAAAAAAAGTAATGCATTACTTATTTCTTCCATTTTTTCCACTATTTCTTGCAATATTAAAGCGGAAATTAGTATTTTTTTCAGCTATTCAAATGTTTACACTCTATTTTATAATCACTACATATTATTATTATGAAATCATAATTACAAAACAAATTGTACTGTAAACTATATCTCATGAATTAATGGGGATTTACAACTCTGAATACATAAGACTACAAATTGTACGGTCACGATATAATTTCATGCTGATGTTACACTTTTGCGCGCTTATTATATACATATAATCCATTTTTATTCACAGGTTCAAGACCAGACCTTTCCTATTTGGGAGAATACGCCACGCGGTTGGGCAAGATTGTCAACAAACCCATCGACAGTAAATCGAATCCCATTGAAACGGATGATTTCACGTACGAAGCGATCAGAGCACCCCGAAAGGGTCTTTATGCTCTAGGACCACTGGTCGGTGATAATTTTGTGCGTTTTCTACTAGGTGGAGCCTTCGGCATTCTTGCTCACATAGTCAACACTTCGGGAACGTAAATTCAATTGAACAAAAAAAAAAGTAATTAAATTTAAAAACGGTACGAAGCGTGAAAAAATCCACACAATCATCACATTTGCGTTACACTGTTTAATCACTGCATAGAGTGACGTGTGCATATTTGCTCAAGCCGTGTGTGCTCCGTTTATATATGGGATACAATTACTTGAAGATTCTACGAGTATTCACGAGTTTCGTATCCCATTGAAATTTATTATAAATTATGAATTTATTTTTGTATTGCTTCATAATGTACACCAGCGATAATAACTAAGAGGCGAATTTTCCTTGGTGCTATCTTTTGGAAAGCCGGGTACAACGGGGAGAACACGTGTCATTATCGCGATGGCATTCGGAAGATTTGATAATGAAGTTTTGTACAGTACTTGGTGAAGTATGTAGAAAAGAAAACAAAAGAGATACTTATTCAGGAGGTGCGGTCGGCATATATTTGTAAAATAATTTTTGACATCGTGCCTTCGAAGTAGCATCGTTCTTTAGACGTATATTTTTTTATCGTATTCAGTGCAGACCTCAGATATAACCGGATATGGATGAAAATAAATGTATAAAGAACTGCGACACCCGTGGCCTACGGTACCTAATACACAGACAGTCCTAGAAGGTTATAAGGTCTGTGATACAACGTGTTACACAATTTACAATAGTTAAGAGACTAAACTATTTGTACTGAATTGTAAAACATGCAGTAATATTAAATGATTTGAAACTTTCAGTTTCATTACTTGTGTAATCATTTTTTTTCTATACCCACTGAATATCAAATAAGCTGTAACGTATTTTTCGTGAGCATAATCGGTAACAAATAAAATACAATTTTATTCGGGAACTGCACGAATATTCCATAGCACGAGATCTTTAATCGAAGCGGTCGGCGCATTCGATTAAATAATTAATTAAACGAAAACGACTCACCACAATTCTTCCAAGTAAATCGAGGAGCGAGAACTGATATTCCTGAGGAACCCCGAGAGCTTTAAGTGCACTAACTGCACTACACAGTGCACGAGAACACGAGTTGTATTTTTAATAAAATAAACTTCACGAAAGTACGGGAACTCGTAGTGTATGCTGTACGCTATACACGCTAAGTCCGAGAACGACGCGAAGACGCGCGCGCGAGCGACAGAAAAACTGTCAACACGGGAGCTTATTCAAGACTCGAGGCACCTCGGCGGTGTCCCGAGAAAGACTGCTTGTCTCCAGCAATCATCGAAATCTCGTCATAATAATTATGAATCCCTCCCAAAATCCCTTACTCGAGAATTACTGCCCTCTCCCTCGAATCACCTCGTAACTATATCGGGAACGCAAATCATGCCGGTAACATTTTCGAAATCTATACAATCGCCTCCCTGAATGCTTCGCGCGAGAACGGGCCTACTCAGCACACTTATGCACTACACTGCAACAGGATGCTCCATCCTTTGCAAACAACCAACAAAACTCCACCCGTTCTCTAGCGCAATACATTATCTCAATAGGGCGCCGGATTTACACCGGTCTACAACTAATCGCAAGACCCGTTCGGTGACTCTTGTCTGCCGGGCTGCTCGTTTCTTTGAGCTCTCATCCTCGCGACAGATTTGAGTGCACCGATGTACCGAACCTTTACAACAACAATAACAAAACCTAAGAATTATAATTCTTAGCTAAACCGAGAAAGTAAATTTGAGGGAAAGCAGCTCGAAAACGCTGAAAAATAGCAAGTAACGATAACACAAGCCCTTGTGATTGTGATTTCCAAAAAATCACGTCACAAAGCTTGGAATAAATGATTGAAATCACGTAAGCATTGAAAAATATATTGTTTAAAAAGGAGGTGGAGCGTCGTAAAAAGGATAAAAATATACGTAGTTTTAGATTCAGTCGTGTAATTTATAATTTAAACATTTGTACATAATTTCTACATATTCACCGACACATTGGAGTAAGAATAATACACATCGCGCAATAATAGGGCAAATCATTGCTGACTTACATTCGGACTATTTGGTAGTCGAACAATAGCGATTTCGCTGGATATAACAGTCTTCGATCTTAATCTAACAACGACATAAATTTCCTAATTCTTCGGAATAACAGCATTACACGGAATATTCGTATTTGATTCTATATATTTAAGCCTTTTCTTCAGTAGCGATTCCCTCGATTCCTGAGACGATAGGAAGTAACAATCCTTTCTTTTTCCGATGCAGAACATGCGACGCGATGCGTTGTTTCATTGTAATCAACAAAACATCGAATGTACAGAAGTATCGAGTCTCGTAGCTGTGTACTAAGTTTTAAAAACGATGAAAAGAAAACTAATGAATATTATGGATGTCGCGAGAATTAAAATGCAATACATTTTTCTACTGGCTTTCTGATAAGAATCTGCTTTTTTCAACTGTTTATAACCCTCCTGGACCTGGCCCTGAGTCTGCTCGATGTTGTAATCGATTCGGTCGAGAATAGTGCCCTGGTCATGCACCATTGTTGCTAGATCCTTCGCATATCAAAATATAAATATCCATTAAGATTTTGTTAAGTACAAAATGGTGAAATAGTGCAAAGTAGAGATGTAAAAATACTTTTTCGGTAAAAAAAAATTATTTTCGGTAAAATGACGTAAAAATACGGTGATTTTACCGTATTTTACCGTCATTTTTTACCTACAAACTTTGCGATGTGAAAATGCGGTCACGAAAATTGCTCGTAAATTTGACCGGTGACAAATTTTGTTGATAAATTTACCGTAAAAAATGGTAAACTTCGTCTATATGGTTGTGAAATAACCGGTAAACAATTTTTTGGTAAAATTAACGTAACATTTTTTCATAAATTCACCGTATCTTGACACAATTTGAAATCACGATGAGACTATATGATTTTATTAGCAATGTGATAATTAAAAAATGATAACGAATCAGGAAGAACCGCAACAACAAGAATATCGTTGATGAGCCAAATTTCAATAAATAAAATTAAGAAGACCAACCTTGAATATGTGATTAAGATCCGATATACTTCTCACTATATGTCCAACTTCCTGCTCTCTTTCATTCGCTTGTCTCATCAATTCTTCAGATTCTTCTATCTGAAGTAAAACAGATTCTTGCTTCTGAACACCCGATTGCCAGAAGTTGTCGTCTGTTTGACTGAACGACGGTTCCGTGAGCCAAGAATCCGTCGTGGAATTATTAAGAAGACTCTCATCTTCGGCGAAGAATTGTCGATTTCTTTCCTCCCGAGAATTTATCTCTGTAATATTGATAGATGAGAATAATGTAGGAAGTCATAATGTTGGTAATAATACGGTATAGAGTAAAGATGTTTCTGTACGTTGTAGATAGTTGCTTTGTGCAGTTCTGTAACGCACGCTGAGCTCCTGAAGACCAGAGGAAAGAGCCAACACCGCGCTCATGGCGAGTTGACGTTCACCGGGTTTTGTTTCGTGTCTAGCGGCGGATTTAATTGTTTGTACTTGACGATAGCCGTTAGAGAAAGCTCGTCCTATTTCTCTCGTAAGTTGCTCCATTTGCCTCTCTTCCTACAGTAATTATCGTTGTTTATTGCACTTGATGTTCTTCGCAAATAGTTCTTATAAACGAAAATTTTTATACATATACTGAATTCTATTTACAAAAAGTCTCCTTTATTTATTTATATTGTCATTGCTTTATTGCACTTGATGTTCTTCGCAAATAGATGTTATAAACGAAAATTTTTATACATATACTGAATTCTATTTACAAAAAGTCTCCTTTATTTATTTATTTATTTATATTGTCATTGCTTTATTGCACTTGATGTTCTTCGCAAATAGTTGTTATAGACGAAAATTTTTGGACATATACTGAATTCTATTTACAAAAAGTCTCCTTTATTTATTTATTTATTTATATTGTCATTGCTTTATTGCACTTGATGTTCTTCGCAAATAGTTGTTATAGACGAAAATTTTTGGACATATACTGAATTCTATTTACAAAAAGTCTCCTTTATTTATTTATTTATATGAATTAGCGAAAATCTAAGAAAAATTGTTATCCTCTTATATTTTTATTGTAATATGTGTTATATATTTCGATATCTGTTTTTCCAGTTGCCATAAAAATTTTCTATTTTTATATATACATATTCTCTTAAACATTCATTTTTTTATATTTTTATCTTTTGTTTGAGCTCCCTATATCTGCACCTTGTACAGTCCCAATGATGGTCTTTTGTTTAAATAAATATCATATCATATCAATTACCATTTCCTTGTGAATGATTTAATTTACAGTAATTTCAGGCTTATGACGCTGAAAGTTTGGGCGATTGTAAGAAACAACTAATACCATAAAAAAATATATAGGTGGCAATTTGATACAGCATCTTTCGATAAACAATATGTTATGTCATTTATTATAATATATTGGGTTAAATCTTGCCTGGAAAGATCATTCCTGAAATCTGGCTCATATTTCTGAATGAAACGAATTACAGTTTCTATCCGCTATTCCCAAGATATAAAATAATATATTTTGACATACATTGCTAAAACATGATATAAACTTTTTACAATAGACCAACATTTTGCCAGTGGGTAAGTACAAAGTGCAGGTATAACAAAGCTTGTAGCTCAACAAAAAAATAGAAAATTAGAATTGAAAAATATGTATATGTATCTAGAAAAGAGAATGAAAAAAAAACAAATACTTATAGATACATATAGAAAAAAATAACAAGCAAATTTATCATATGTAAGATTCTGAATATAAAACAATTTTTAATCTCTTTATTTGCTGCACAGCTGTGATTTATGCCAATCTTTTGACTAGAGATCGAGCTGTTTTAAGAAATTTGTGCATAAATTTTTTATCCATAGCGATATGTTTGCAGTCACTTTCTTCCTCCAGTAATGTGAGTCTTTTGTAGTGTCAATTGCTGCTTTTATTTCCAGTGGTAGCTCGTTGTAAATTTTGCAGGCAAATGATAAAAAAAATTAATATTTCGCACCGTTACGAGTGGTTACAATAATGAGTGTGTTTCTATCCACTATTCCCAAGGTATAAAATAATACTTAAGACATACATTGCTAAAACATAATATAAACTTTTTACAATAGACAAACATTTTGCCAGTGGGTAAGTACAAAGTGCAGGTATAACAAAGCTTGTAGCTCAACAAAAAAATAGAAAATTAGAATTGAAAAATATGTATATGTATCTAGAAAAGAGAATGAAAAAAAAACAAATACTTATAGATACATATGGAAAAAAATAACAAGCAAATTTATCATATGTAAAATTCTGAATATAAAACAATTTTTAATCTCTTTATTTGCTGCACAGCTGTGATTTATGCCAATCTTTTGACTAGAGATCGAGCTGTTTTAAGAAATTTGTGCATAAATTTTTTATCCATAGCGATATGTTTGCAGTCACTTTCTTCCTCCAGTAATGTGAGTCTTTTGTAGTGTCAATTGCTGCTTTTATTTCCAGTGGTAGCTCGTTGTAAATTTTGCAGGCAAATGATAAAAAAAATGAATATTTCGCACCGTTACGAGTGGTTACAATAATGAGTGTGTTTCTATCCACTATTCCCAAGGTATAAAATAATACTTAAGACATACATTGCTAAAACATAATATAAACTTTTTACAATAGACAAACATTTTGCCAGTGGGTAAGTACAAAGTGCAGGTATAACAAAGCTTGTAGCTCAACAAAAAAATAGAAAATTAGAATTGAAAAATATGTACATGTATCTAGAAAAGAGAATGAAAAAAAAACAAATACTTATAGATACATATAGAAAAAAATAACAAGCAAATTTATCATATGTAAAATTCTGAATATAAAAAAATTTTTAATCTCTTTATTTGCTGTGCAGTTGTGATTTATGCCAATCTTTTGACTAGAGATCGAGCTGTTTTAGGAAATTTGTGCATAAATTTTTTATCCATAGCAATATGTTTGCAGTCACTTTCTTCCTCCAGTAATATGAGCCTTTTGCAGTGTCAATTGCTGCTTTTATTTTCAGTGATAGCTCGTTGTAAATTTTGCAGGCAAATGATGAAAAAAATGAATATTTTGCACCGTTACGAGTGGTTACAATAATGAGAGTGTTTTAAGAACCTGAGAAGTATCGTCCAGAGTCGGTCTAGTGAGTTGTTTGGCATGGAGTTCCATAAGATTATCCAGTTTGACTCGTAACCGGCTCAGAATGTACTGAGTCTCTTCCAGAGCGTCGGTCCATGCTGGAGGTGACGAATCACCCAGATTTATTCCCTTGAGTTCAACATTATCCGATGCCGCATTTTCGCCTCCAACCAAAGCCATGCGATCCGATAAATTCTGCAAAACCGTTTAATATTTTTATTGCAATATCGTCGAATTTAGGTTATAAAACACCACGTACCTGTTCGGCATATATATGTTTGCTCTGAAGCGCATTATTTCGCATCAGAACAAACGGTTCTGTAAGATTTCTCGTAGCCATTTTTTCTATCTCACTGTTTAATCCTCTTCGATCAATTAATTAACATATTCACTACACGAATGATAGAACAAACTGTCATTATAATACATCTGTCACTACTGCGGAACAGCTGATCATAGGATCAAAGTGAGCGTGTTACTTACGTACACTAAATCAAAACGATACGTATATATTTACGTATACAATATTTTTTAAACATTTTTATTTTATACGCGTCTAAAATTAAAAAAATAAGAGAAGAAATGACAATAATAATATTGCAGTTTTTAAACTTGCAGGAATTTATTTCCGATCAAGTAATTATTATAGGCGTACGGAAGAAAAACTTTGCTGACTGTCGGTGGTAAACTGACGCATTTCAACTGAAACTTTCAGTGAAGTCACCTTCTGAAAACACTGAAAACATTTCTCCGACAATTTGTCTGAAAACCTACAACCGGACTGTTTCCAACATTTTCTTAGGATATCATCCAACAATGACAAAACGTTACAATCAGTATCTGAACTTTTGAGACATTTTCTTGGTCAATATCTCAGCCGCGCCCCCCACACGTATTTCGCGTTACTTCGACGCGTTATATCTTCGGCCAAAACTAGTACGAATTGTACTGTTTTCATCAGTTTTCACGATTACGTCGTAGAGAGCGACGTCGAGTGTAGTGTCAATAATAGTATTAATAATATTCACGAAAAAGTGAGTCTTTGTAGAATAAATTTATCGAAAATGTTGTATCTTGCTTATTGTATTCATAACTAATGAATTACAAAAAAAAAACTTAAAATTTTCTAACCTCTTGGTCTATATTTATGTGCCGATTTTACGTGACATTTTAGTAGTAGTTTTTATTTGTGCTTGGGTTATACAACCTTTTACAAATTGTTAAGATAGACCTTAACCATAGCAAACATATATATTTTATTTAATTTAGACATTTTTACATTATCATTTTCGCTTTGATTAAATTTCAATCCTTCGTCCATGTTTATTTCTTTTTATTTCGATTTTTTTTCTTTGTTTATTTTGTCTTATTCTAAGGTAAAGTCACGGAGTTTGCACGTTTCTACAACGTAATAATATAAATTCTTAACATTAGCTTCAGTTTTTTACATGACAGGGTTTGACATTGTATAACACTATTTGTTCATTTTTACAGAACGTTCAACATGACATTTTAGTAATAGTTTTTATTTGTGCTTGGGTTATACAACCTTTTACAAATTTTTAAGATAGAGCTTAACCATTGCAAACATATATATTTTATTTAATTTAGACATTTTTACATTAACATTTTTCCTTTGATTAAATTTTAATCCTTGGTCCAGGTTTATTTCTTTTTATTTCCATTTTTTTTCTTTGTTTATTTTTTCTTATTCTAAGGTAAAGGCACGGAGTTTGCATGTTTCTACAACGTAATAATATAAATTCTTAACATTAGCTTCAGTTTTTTACATGACAGGGTTTGACATTGTATAACACTATTTGTTCATATTTACAGAACGTTCAACATGACATTTTAGTAATAGTTTTTATTTGTGCTTGGGTTATACAACCTTTTATAAATTGTTAAGATAGACCTTAACCATAGCAAACATATATATTTTACTTAATTTAGACATTTTTACATTATCATTTTTCCTTTGATTAAATTTTAATCCTTCGTCCATATTTATTTCTTTTTATTTCCATTTTTTTTCTTTGTTTATTTTTTCTTATTCTAAGGTAAAGGCACGGAGTTTGCACGTTTCTACAACGTAATAATATAAATTCTTAACATTGGTTTCAGTTTTTTATGTGACAGTGTTTGACCTTGTATAACACTATTTGTTCATTTTTACAGAACGTTCAACATGACATTTTAGCAATAGTTTTTATTTGTGCTTGGGTTATACAACCTTTTACAAATTTTTAAGATAGTGCTTAACCATTGCAAACATATATATTTTATTTAATCTAGACATTTTTACATTATTTTCGCTTTGATTAAATTTTAATCCTTGGTCCATGTTTATTTCTTTTTATTTCGATTTTTTTTCTTTGTTTATTTTTTCTTATTCTAAGGTAAAGTCACGGAGTTTGCATGTTTCTACAACGTAATAATATAAATTCTTAACATTAGCTTCAGTTTTTTACATGACAGGGTTTGACATTGTATAACACTATTTGTACATTTTTACAGAACGTTCAACATGACATTTTAGCAATAGTTTTTATTTGTGCTTGGGTTATACAACCTTTTACAAATTTTTAAGATAGAGTTTAACTATTGCAAACATATATATTTTATTTAATCTAGACATTTTTACATTATTTTCGCTTTGATTAAATTTTAATCCTTGGTCCATGTTTATTTCTTTTTATTTCGATTTTTTTTCTTTGTTTATTTTTTCTTATTCTAAGGTAAAGTCACAGAGTTTGCACATTTCTACAACGTAACAATATAAATTCTTAACATTGGTTTCAGTTTTTTATGTGACAGTGTTTGACCTTGTATAACACTATTTGTTGATTTTTACAGAACGTTCAACATGACAGGCCCAGCCACAACAGCGACAGGTTCCACCGCGACAAACAGCTCAACAACGGAAAAATCGTCCAACAATCCATTGGAGCAATTTGTTCTCTTAGCCAAAACTGCAAAAGGCGCAGCAGCGCTTGAATTGATAAAGCAAGCTATAGAGACGCCAGGTGTTCATGTTTTTGGTGAATTGCTCGATATGCCAAATATAAAAGAGCTGGAAAATGGGCCTCATGCTATATACTGGAACACGTTAAATCTGTTTGCTTATGGAACTTACAAACAATATTTAACCGATAGGCAAAAATATCTGGAGCTCACGCCGACCCAGAAAAAGAAACTGCAACACTTGACGATAGTGACTTTGGCAGAGAAGACCAAGTGCATACCTTACGCCATTCTCCTGGAAGAACTGGACATTAAAAATGTCAGGGACTTGGAAGATTTGATCATCGAGGCTGTTTATGCTGATATTATTCAAGGAAAACTGGATCAGAAAAATTCACAATTGGAAGTAGACTATGCGGGACTCGGACGTGACGTCACAATGGATGACGCTAGAGCAGTCGCAGAGACTTTGGCTGCATGGGGACAAACTTGCGATACAGTTTTGGCTTGCATCGAACACCAAGTCTTGAGAGCCAATAGCGAGAAACAGAAGGCAACAATTCACAAAGAAAAAATACAACAGGATGTAAGTTGGAATTTAATCAAAATTGCATTTTGTACCAAAACAATCAATTGATTAAAGTGGAATTTTGAAATACTCATTTTCAAGGATCACATATGATTACAATATTTCTAATATTTGTTTCAGTTATTTATTATGTTGTAAGAAAAATAATAATACTATCAATTGAAAAATGTTGGCATTAAAATTAGTATTTATTTAGAATCAACACTGCTAAAAATATTTTGAAAATTAATATATGTATTGGAAGTTTTTTTGCAGATACAGTATATTAAATTTAATTTAATATAATAATAATTATATTATAAACACAACTTTTATGAAGTGTTTAGTACACTGCATATTAATTTTACAACAATTTAAAAAAATATTAATTAATATTTGTATATTAAATTAAATATATGCGTATCTACAAAAAAACTTCCAATACTTCATATTAATTGTTATACAAAAATTTCTAACAGTGTATATTTATTTATTTATTTATATATATATATAAACGGGTCGAAACCCAATTTCGAGACACTAGGACAGTCTCTAGTGCCTATACATTATTAATGAGCAGTAGTATAAATTGTAAAAAATGATAACGCGCGATATATTTGAACATTTTGAAAGAACATTTACCCAGGTATATAACTTTGTTCGATAGAGGCTATCTCGACAATAGGTGATTGATTTTTGCTTTGTATATGGCAAGGGAAAGTACAAAGATATTTGCTCTAGCTAGGAATTGATTACCTAGTTTTGTGATATATTAATAAAATGAGATGTGTTTGTCTTGGATTATTTAAGATCGCTATTATCAAGAAAGCGTTTCTGGCCCAAGCGGGTGGCGGTGGAGTACAAGAGGCTGATGCTGCTGGCGGCGGTACGAGCGCAGGTGGCAGCGACTCCTGCAGAGAAGCACTTCCGGTACCACCGGATCCAAAAAAGAAGCTACAAAAGGGCAAAGGTATTAGAGGCAGCGGTAAGTTTTGGAAGACCTAAATTTCGTTGTTGTTCCATGTATACATGAGAAATCAAAGTATTTCCACCCGGCCTCAATTCCCATCGACGCGTATTCGTTATTAATTAACGAAGTTAACCCGGGTAACGAAATTCAGCCCGGAATTAAATGTTGCACATAGTCATGTCAATTGAACAGAATTATATCCGATGAATAACAGTTGCAGATCTTGTTTTCCGCGACTGATAAAACCATTTCTTTTACTTCTTTCGAATACTTTATCTTTTTGTTAATTTTTCAAATCTGATTTATCGAAGCACCATTTTCTTGCTTCTAATGATTAAGTAAGGTAATTGTAAAAAAAGTTCATGAAGACTTTTTCAATTGGCGCGGGACGCTGTCGAATTAATTATATAGCGAATGTTACAGAGTACATATCGTCTGTTAATCAATATAGTATATTCAAGAGACATTTTTCAAAGGCTGGTGAACTTTTTCTCTGTCGGCTGTGGTTTCGCCAATTTATTCCGAATTATATATTGATATTCCCCTGACTAACCAAAGGGAGCCAAATGCTGACGTTATTGTTTAGCAATAATCGAGTCCCTATTGATTTTTATCTGCAGAAACTAGTCGAATATATTGAGAAAATAAACGCGATTCGATTCCAGTACATGCAACGAACGTTAGATTGTTGATGTAGGCTAGTATACGAAAATGTTAGCATACCTGAAGAGCGTTGTAATTGCTGAAGGAATAAAAAGTCATTTATTTTAGCGAAAATACAACAACAACCACAAATACAAAATGTTTTTCTCTGGACCCTCATTTAACGCCTTATCCTCATGTCCAGCGCGTTTCACGGTACGCGAAGATGTAGAACTTTTACTGTAATACAGTAGAACGCCGATTAAGCTGTTTCTGAAGAAAATTATTGGTAGTCGAAGAACGCAAGACGCACGAATAATAATCCCAAGATAACCCGAAGCCGGTTAAGGGGAGGGAGTCAAGTCAAAAAAATTGATTTTGGAAATTCAATATCATCCAAATCCTATTGCATATAAAAATGCCCAACTCACTATATTGTTGGTACTTGATGAAAGGATTTTTTACTGTCGTCTGACTTTCATATGCTTTTCAATATTGTCTTAAGCAAAGTTCTTAGGTTTTCCATTCTGCGCATGATTCAGATAAAACTACTAGGCAGATTGGAATGGTTGATGTCTCATTTTCTTCTTCATGAAAAGATACACCGGCTAAATGGAGCAAATGTTAATAAAAGGTAATATTTTTTAAGTCACATAATTATTAATAAATAAATTTTATGCTATTTTCTAAATCAGTGATTAACTTTGTTTTCGGAATGAAAAAAAATAGTGTGCTCCATTTAGCCAGTGTATCTTTTCATGAAGAAGAAAATGAGACGTCAACCATTCCAATCTGCCTAGTAGTTTGATCTGAATCATGCGCAGAATGGAAAACCTAAGAACTTTGCTTAAGATAATATTGAAAAGCATATGCAAGTCAGACGACAGTAAAAAATCCTTTCATCGAGCAACAACAATATAGTGCATTCGGCATTTTTATATGCAATAGGATTTGGATGATATTGAATTTCCAAAATCAATTTTTTTGTCCTGACTCCCTCCCGTTAATCGAGTGTCTACTGTAGACTGTAAGGATATGTACGGTATTAAATTTTGCGGAAAGCGGGAACGGGCGGTTTAGGAGGACTTGATGTTTTTCTTTTAGAGTAGTTTTGTTTTTTTTTTGGTATTCTAGGCCATGTTTTCCGTGCTACGATTAATTGATAAACAAGAAATCATTACGAATAATCGGGATTTTCAGGATCTTCTACTAATCCGCTAAGCGGCAGCATGAACTGACACTGATCAATCGAAGAAATTGGGAAGATCCAAGCGCAACTTGAGCAAAGTGTTACATCAATGTTGAAGTCATTGGATTGTCCACGATATTGCACGATGCCCATCGTTTCTCCTCTAATTTTTGTATCTTCTGAAATAAATCTCATATTTGCAATTTCTTTATTCGATTGAAAACAATTACCCGAAAATATTATATCAAACGAGGAGAGAGGGAGAGAGAAAGAGGTGAATATATATAAAGCATTCTCCATCAGTTCAGCCACTGCAACTTTGACAAAAAAAAAAAAGTATACCAAATTTCCCCTCCAAATATTTTTTTACCCCTACGCCAAATATTCTATAGGTTCAGCACATTTCACTGTGCAGCAACATTTAAAGCAAAATGAGAATTAATTATACATATATACATAATTAAGAAAAAAAAATGGTTGAACCGAGGGAAAGTGCATCTATAACTGCAGCGAAGGTATGTGGAATAACTGCAGACGAGTGATATTCGTGGCGTGGGACCATCGTTGTTAATTTTATTCACACCCATTTCGGCTCTTGAGATACATCCTTAATGTCTCGTTACATTTATTTGGTTTATCGGTCGTATGTATTTAAAATATCGTTACGTTATAACATTTCGCCTATACAGTTTGGTTGTCATTGATCTGCATTGCATTTTAAAGTGTCTGTTACCTCGTCAACTTGCGAATACCAATATGAGACCTTGTGATTGATTAACGATAAATGAAACGGAAGTTTTTCGGTAACTTCAATGTCGCGAATAAGTTCTTAAAGTTCGTATTATTATTATTATTAATATTAATATTATTATTATTATTATTACTGTATCTATTGGTACGTGGACATGGAATAAATTCGACTTTTTGTAGCTATACTAATTTCACATCTCTCTTAACACTCGCATATACACGATTTTCGTTAAACTTTTTATTTCCTTGAGTTATGACAAATTATAATCTCCATTTCTTTTAGGGAGAGAATGTGATTTTTTAGTTTCCATCTAAAAATGTCGTTTTTAATGTTTGCCAAACAATTTGCACAAAATTATTAACTGATTTCAAAAGAGCTTTCGAAAAATGTAGCCCATATTTGTCTAGTGCCGAAAACTTCTTGGTATTTACGAATGCGATTTTCTCTGTAACTGCAATCCAATGATTTTGCAATGATGTTTATTTATGGTCACCATTGACGGCATTAAAAAAAATTGTTGACATCTGTTACAATCTCATCCATCATTTGAATTATTCTTACTATATGAATGTTCGTAATCGTTAGAAGATGATACCGCCGTCTCCCTACGTAGATTTCTTACACTGAGAGGAATTGAGATCGTCCTGATAAATGTCGGTGAAGTTTGAAACGTTTCAAAGTTTAAACGGTATTCGACTGTTTCTGCCAGCGCCAGCGATGCCAAAACGGTTACAGACATGGTTTTTAATTTATTACTTATACTTATGAAGGTCTTCCGCAAGGTCTATTAATTTGGTAGTGGTCTTAAAATGACCGGGGGACATTTTTATGCCTAAAAACGCTTGTCCTAAAGTGAACAAACCCCTTCTTCATATCGAAAAAATTGTTAAATCTGACAAACACTTCAGAGGGTGTGATTTTTCCCCGATATGAAGGTCTTCCGCAGGGTCTATTAATTTGGGGGTGCTCTTAAAATGACCGGAAGAGTTTTTTACATCTGAAAACGCTTATTTAAAAATAGACAAATTTTTCCTTCATAGGGAAAAAAATTGTTAAATCTGACAAACACTTCAGAGCGTGTGATTTCTCCCCGAAATGAGGGTCTTCCGCAGGGTCTATCGATTTGGTAGTGGTCTTAAAATGACCGGAAGAGTTTTTTCCATCTGAAAACGCTTATTTAAATATAGATAAATTTTTCCTTCATAGTCAAAAAAAAATTGTTAAATCTGACAAACACTTCAGAGGGATGAGGTTTAAGATTTCTGCATATTCAAAATAAAACTTTGGCAAGCTATATCTTTCAAATTACGATATCAAGAAAACAACTAAAAAGTAGAAAATGTTCGTTTTCGTATTCTCTGGTGGACGATTTTTTAATTTTTTTTTAAGTCCAAAATTAAGGGAGTTGTTCTTGATTCAGTACTTTGGCAAGCTATATCTTTCGAACTATAATATCGAGAAAAAAACTAAAAAGTAGAAAATGTTCGTTTTCGTATTCTCTGATGGACAATTTTTTAATTTCTTTTAAAGTCCAGAATTAAGGAAATTGTTTTTGATTTAGTATTTTGGCAAGCTACAACTCTTAAAAGCTCCGCGGAAAAAACTGAATAGTAGTAAATGTTCGTTGTCGTATTCTCTAACAGACGATTAAATTTTTTTTTGTCCAAAATTAAGGGTGTTGTTGTGGTTTTTATATTTTAGCAAGCTATAACTTTTAAGTTAAAGCTCCGCGGAAGAAACTGAAAAGAATATGTTTGTTGTCGGATTCTCTGATGGACGATTTAAAAAAAATTAAGTCCAAAATTAAGGGAGTTTTTTATCCGCGAAGTAAACTACTTCGAATGAAAAAATCGTCCACTAGAGAATACGAAAACGAACATTTTCTACTTTTTAGTTTTTTTCTCGATATCATAGCTCGAAAGATATGGCTTGCCAAAGTACTAAATCAAGAACAACTCCCTTACTTTTGGGCTTAAAAAAAATGAAAAAATTGTCCACCAGACAATACGAGAACGAACATTTCCTACTTTTTAGTCTTTTTCTCGATATCATAGTTCGAAAGATATAGCGTGCCAAAGTACTAAATCAAGAACAACTCCCTTAATTTTGGACTTAAAAAAAATAAAAAAATTGTCCATCAGAGAATACGAAGACAAAAATTTACTACGTTTCAGTTTTTTTCTCGATATCATAGCTCGAAAGATATGGCTTGCCAAAGTACTAAATCAAGAACAACTCCCTTAATTATGGACTTAAAAAAAAATGAAAAAAATCGTCCACCAGAGAATACGAAAACGAACATTTTCTACTTATTAGTTTTTTTCTTGATATCGTAATTCGAAAGATATAGCTTGCCAAAATTTTATTATGAATATGCAGAAATCTTAAACCTCATTTCAGAGGGTGTGATTTTTCCCCAATATGAAGGTCTTCCGCAGGGTCTATCGATTTAGTAGTGGTCTTAAAATGACCGGAATAGTTTTTTTCATCCGAAAACGCTTATCTTAATATGGACAAGTTCCTCGTTCATTAAGTAATCCTTCTCTAAAAAGGATGTTGCGAGAATTTATCGAATTGCGAGTTCCATTCGTGTCATCACGTTATTCGCGCTGTGATTGGCTCTTTGGTTGCTAGGCAACGAGCAGCTTCAGTTTTGGTATTGTATTAACCCCTTGAGCGGCAAGACCAATTCGCCTCATAGTGCCCAAAATGCGGGGAAAAAAAAGTATTCAGATTGTTACTAAACTTTGTACTCGGGGGTTTTCGGGGTCGCTGATTACGAATCCACTCTCAAAATTTCGAAATTCAAAATGGCGGATCCAATATGGCGGCCGAAAATGCAAAAATTCATTCGAATCGGATAAAAATTAGTACTCGGGGGTTTTCGGGGTCACTGATTACGAATCCACTCCAAATTTCGAAATTCAAAATGGCGGATCCAATATGGCGGCCGAAAATGCAAAAATTCATTCGAATCGGATCAAAATTAGTACTCGGGGGTTTTCGGGGTCACTGATAACGAATCCACTCTCAAAATTTCGAAATTCAAAATGGCGGATACAATATGGCGGCCGAAAATGCAAAAATTCATTCGAATCGGATAAAAATTAGTACTCGGGGGTTTTCGGGGTCGCTGATTACGAATCCACTCTCAAAATTTCGAAATTCAAAATGGCGGATCCAATATGGCGGCCGAAAATGCAAAAATTCATTCGAATCGGATCAAAATTAGTACTCGGGGGTTTTCGGGGTCACTGATAACGAATCCACTCTCAAAATTTCGAAATTCAAAATGGCGGATACAATATGGCGGCCGAAAATGCAAAAATTCATTCGAATCGGATCAAAATTAGTACTCGGGGGTTTTCGGGGTCGCTGATTACGAATCCACTCTCAAAATTTCGAAATTCAAAATGGCGGATACAATATGGCGGCGGAAAATGCAAAAATTCATTCGAATCGGATCAAAATTAGTACTCGGGGGTTTTCGGGGTCGCTGATTACGAATCCACTCCAAATTTCGAAATTCAAAATGGCGGATCCAATATGGCGGCCGAAAATGCAAAAATTCATTCGAATCGGATCAAAATTAGTACTCGGGGGTTTTCGGGGTCACTGATAACGAATCCACTCTTAAAATTTCGAAATTCAAAATGGCGGATACAATATGGCGGCCGAAAATGCAAAAATTCATTCGAATCGGATCAAAATTAGTACTCGGGGGTTTTCGGGGTCACTGATAACGAATCCACTCTCAAAATTTCGAAATTCAAAATGGCGGATACAATATGGCGGCCGAAAATGCAAAAATTCATTCGAATCGGATAAAAATTACTACTCGGGGGTTTTCGGGGTCGCTGATTACGAATCCACTCTCAAAATTTCGAAATTCATGACACGAATGGAACTCGCAATTCGATAAATTCTCACAGCGTCCTTTTTAGAGAAGGATATGTAAAGTTAGACAGATCGATGAACAAATATTAAAAATATGATCATGATGATGGGATAATGATAGTATATATACTTATATTATATAAGAGCGTTGCAGCGACACGTGGTCTATACGCGCGCGCAGCGCGCGGGGATTTCTAGTAAATTAAAAACTATGTCTGTAACCGTTTTGGCATCGCTGGCGCTGGCAGTAACAGTCGAATACCGTTTCAACTTTGAAACTTTGAAACTTCACCGACATCCTGATAACTATTCAGTGATAATTATATTTTATTAGTCCAGGTGACTGTTTTCGTAGTTACATTAATAGTAACGTAGTTAATGTAACTACAAAAATAGTCACATTAACAATAACGTAGTTAATGTAACTACAAAAATAGTCACCTGGATTAACAAAATATAATTATCACTGATTAGTTACCAGTACCATCTTAATTTCTCTCAGCGTATCTATTTTTATAAAGTTACACTTATTTTACTGATTATTCTAATTACAATTCTAATTTATAAAGAGTTGATTAAACATGTATCAAGTCGTCGTTTCGATATGCCGACAGTTTGATCGAGCGACAAGAATGCATCATTGATACGATGATAGAAACCATAATCGATCTACGATCACCGTAAATTCTCGTAACGCGAGTGCGTCTTCGTCATACCGCAATTCCTATAGCCTGCAGAGATAATTTTCAAATAAAGAATAAATTTTACGCCGACATACTTTTTTCAGCCTTCCACAGCTAAAACTTGCTTACGCAATTTCTTTTTTTCCATTCGCCTCGTCAATAAAATTGTCTACTTTCAGAGAAAATTCAAATCTCGTACCGGAGTATCATAATATGTACACAATTTTTTTGCATGAATATTTACATAAAATAATAGCGATATCTAATTGTGGCTCTTTCAGCCGCAAAATCAATTTTTACAAAAGCATACTTTTATATTTATATATTATAAGGTCCATATGGACTCAAGGATATAATTACTATATTTGGCCACGATCTCTACGTATATCAATTTCCGTAATAATTTCATCTATCATTATTTCATTCACTTAAAAATTCTTCATATTTACACGTAACATTGAATAATTAATGAGCGCTTCAGTAATCTATCATTAACTTTAAAGTAGAACAACAAAAGTGTGTACAGAAGAGAGAGGTATAAAACATGTCGTCGCAACTTTTTCGTATTTAATGAAGAACATATTCTGAGGTCATGATCACAGAGAGTCAATTGGACTAGACGATTTGAGAGTTTTTTCCATGCCGTTCACATTCGTGTTTTTTTTTATATTCGATAGAACAAAATGTTACCTGCATATTCGTAAGTTTGCCGAATTATCTCCAACAGCCACGACGCTGCATTCTCAACTTGCAACGTGCAATTTAGGGACTTTGGTGAAATCGTATTTTCCGAAATTTTATGATGTTTCCCAGCGTTTAGATGCAGCGATTTAGGAGGATGCATACGATTTGACACTGATTGTAGGGCGCCGTCTGTTCGGAGCATCCCCATTTCGCTAAGTTCACCTATCCAGCGTGAAGCTTATTTTATTTATGGTTCTACAACCCTGTACCACTATTACATATATTGAATTCGTAAATATAATACATTACACTGAAGCTTGTGAGGCTTATTTGTTCCTCCCTTGTCTGCTCCGAAATTTAGTCCATTTGTTAAAGTGATTTGCACAAACACATTGTCATGTTTTACTAAACTGTTTCGGATTGACCTCATATTTTAAAGAGATTTTTGCGCTTCGTATGGTTGAATCAGTGCCAAGTATTGTTTTTTTTTTTTGTATCGATTGTTGCAAAGGGTGGTTTCTGTTAGTTGCAGTATTTGTTCACTAATTATCAATTTTTTTCGTTCATACAATATTAGTACGGTCGTTGTGCATTCTCGACGATATTAGAATACCGTTTACATCAAGCTCACCATCAAACAACTATTAATGTTAAAAATTAATAACAGCCAACTCGCCGAGTTTTGTCCTTACGAGTAATCACGTAAAAAATGCTCATATTCTCAACTATAGCGAATATCGCAACATTATTATATTCACTTGATATATAATCTACCCATCGAGTCGATGAAATTTTTATATATAAGAATTTATACGTATATTTGTTACTTAACGGCTGACAAATCATTTACATGTTCTTCGATATTTTCACAGAATTGAACATTGCAAATTCAACAACAAAAACTCGCCGGTTTGTTTGAATTTTCAGATCGTCAATGATATACAACGTTTTTTCTTATATATCTGTACAATTATTCTCGTAGAATTAATTAATCTTATAAATCATTGCTCTCGTCTTACGACGGATAACACACATAATGATCCCAGAATTATTGCAAATGCAACTTTTAATATATTTGACGTATCTGTGTATATATGAGTTAATTTGTGTACCGTATGAGTTTACGTGTTGGTTGGAAATCTAAAAATTTACACTGTTACAGGCTTCTTGGAAATTGGCTTGAGATCTGCCTGCAGAATTGCCGAATCTAATTTGATATTTTTCTGCTATAAAGGAATATCATTTTGGCTGAGAGGTCCATTTCCTATTTTCCCTATGTTGAGACCCTTTGCTGACGAAAGATTCTCTTCTATAATGATATCCTTGATTGCCGGTGAGGTAACAGGACCAGATTCCTTTCCGTTGTTATTTAAGAGCGTTTGCGTTGACCGTGTTACCAGCGCTGCAGGCGTCGTAAGCTTCCCGTTCTTTTGATCCTTTGCTTCCATCTCGAATTCTGTGTCATCAAAACATTTATTACCGAAAGACACTTTCAATTTTTAATACGTCATTTCCGGGCTAATGTATCTCTTTAAATAGACTAGCAGCGAAACATTTTTTTATTAGTCTACTATGACTTTTACAGATTATTGTGGCTGAAATAACTTCCATTTTCGATATAAGAACTTGTGCCATTTTATTAGTTTCGCGGATTCTGAAATCAGAAACGGAAAAAAGGCTCGACTTTTTGAATCATGGTAAAAAGGCATGTAACCGGTACTTTCTGAGGTACAATATGCGGCTTGAGAACAATAGTAAAGGCCAAAATTTGATATTTTGAAGAAAACAAAATTTAGGTTCTTTAGATTGGATTTTCCTACCAAAAATCGGATCTGTGAATTCTGAGATCAGAACCGACCAAAAGTGACTTTTTCAAAAATCATCGTAAAAAGGCATGTAACCGGTACTTTCTGAGGTACAATATACGACTTGAGAACGATAGTGAAGGTCAAAATTTGATATTTTGAAGAAAAAAAAATTTCGGTTCTTTAGGTTGGATTTTCCGACCAAAAGTCCGATCTGTGAATTCTAAGATTAGAACCGACCAAAAGTGACTTTTTTAAAAATCATCGTAAAAAGGCATGTAACCGGTACTTTCTGACGTACAATATGCAACTTGAGAACGATAGTGAAGGCCAAAATTTGATATTTTGAAGAAAAAAAAATTTAGGTTCTTTAGGTTGGATTTTCCGACCAAAAATCGGATCTGTGAATTCTGAGATCAGAACCGACCAAAAGTGACTTTTTCAAAAATCATCGTAAAAAGACATGTAACCGGTACTTTCTGAGGTACAATATACGACTTGAGAACGATAGTGAAGGCCAAAATTTGATATTTTGAAGAAAAAAAAAAATTCGGTTCTTTAGGTTGGATTTTCCGACCAAAAATCGGATCTGTGAATTCTGAGATCAGAACCGACCAAAAGTGACTTTTTCAAAAATCATCGTAAAGAGGCATGTAACCGGTACTTTCTGGGGTACAATATGCGACTTGAGAACGATAGTGAAGGCCAAAATTTGATATTTTGAAGAAAAAAAAATTTAGGCTCTTTAGGTTGGATTTTGCGACCAAAAATCGGATCTGTGAATTCTGAGATCAGAACCGACCAAATGTGACTTTTTCAAAAATCATCGTAAAAAGGCATGTAACCGGTTCTTTCTGAGGTACAATATGCGACTTGAGAACGATAGTGAAGGCCAAAGTTTGATATTTTGAAGAAAAAAAATTTAGGCTCTTTAGGTTGGATTTTGCGACCAAAAATCGGATCTGTGAATTCTGAGATCAGAACCGACCAAAAGTGACTTTTTCAAAAATCGTCGTAAAAAGGCATGTAACCGGTACTTTCTGGGGTACAATATGCGACTTGAGAACGATAGTGAAGGCCAAAATTTGATATTTTGAAGAAAAAAAAATTTAGGTTCTTTAGGTTGGATTTTCCGAACAAAAGTCGGATCTGTGAATTCTGAGATCAGAACCGACCAAAAGTGACTTTTTCAAAAATCATCGTAAAAAGGCATGTAACCGGTACTTTCTGGGGTACAATATGCGACTTGAGAACGATAGTGAAGGCCAAAATTTGATATTTTGAAGAAAAAAAAATGTAGGTTCTTTAGGTTGGATTTTCCGACCAAAAATCGGATCTGTGAATTCTGAGATCAGGACCCACCAAAAGTGACTTTTTCAAAAATCATCGTAAAAAGGCATGTAACCGGTACTTTCTGGGGTACAATATGCGACTTGAGAACGATAGTGAAGGCCAAAATTTGATATTTTGAAGAAAAAAAAATGTAGGTTCTTTAGGTTGGATTTTCCGACCAAAAATCGGATTTGTGAATTCTAAGATCAGGACCGACCAAAAGTGACTTTTTAAAAAATCATCGTAAAAAGGCATGTAACCGGTACTTTTTGGGGTACAATATGCGACTTGAGAACGATAGTGAAGGCCAAAATTTGATATTTTGAAGAAAAAAAAATTTAGGTTCTTTAAGTTGGATTTTCCGACCAAAAATCGGATCTGTGAATTCTGAGATCAGGACCGACCAAAAGTGACTTTTTCAAAAATCATCGTAAAAAGGCATGTAACCGGTACTTTCTGGGGTACAATATGCGACTTGAGAACGATAGTGAAGGCCAAAATTTGATATTTTGAAGAAAAAAAAATTTAGGTTCTTTAGGTTGGATTTTCCGACCAAAAATCGGATCTGTGAATTCTGAGATCAGGACCGACCAAAAGTGACTTTTTCAAAAATCATCGTAAAAAGGCATGTAACCGGTACTTTCTGGGGTACAATATGCGACTTGAGAACGATAGTGAAGGCCAAAATTTGATATTTTGAAGAAAAAAAAATTTACGTTCTTTAGGTTGGTTTTTCCGACCAAAAATCGGATCTGTGAATTCTGAGATCAGGACCGACCAAAAGTGACTTTTTCAAAAATCATCGTAAAAAGGCATGTAACCGGTACTTTCTGGGGTACAATATGCGACTTGAGAACGATAGTGAAGGCCAAAATTTGATATTTTGAAGAAAAAAAAATGTAGGTTCTTTAGGTTGGATTTTCCGACCAAAAATCGGATTTGTGAATTCTGAGATCAGGACCGACCAAAAGTGACTTTTTAAAAAATCATCGTAAAAAGGCATGTAACCGGTACTTTTTGGGGTACAATATGCGACTTGAGAACGATAGTGAAGGCCAAAATTTGATATTTTGAAGAAAAAAAAATTTAGGTTCTTTAGGTTGGATTTTCCGAACAAAAGTCGGATCTGTGAATTCTGAGATCAGAACCGACCAAAAGTGACTTTTTCAAAAATCATCGTAAAAAGGCATGTAACCGGTACTTTCTGGGGTACAATATGCGACTTGAGAACGATAGTGAAGGCCAAAATTTGATATTTTGAAGAAAAAAAAATGTAGGTTCTTTAGGTTGGATTTTCCGACCAAAAATCGGATCTGTGAATTCTGAGATCAGGACCGACCAAAAGTGACTTTTTCAAAAATCATCGTAAAAAGGCATGTAACCGGTACTTTCTGGGGTACAATATGCGACTTGAGAACGATAGTGAAGGCCAAAATTTGATATTTTGAAGAAAAAAAAATTTAGGTTCTTTAGGTTGGATTTTCCGACCAAAAATCGGATCTGTGAATTCTGAGATCAGGACCGACCAAAAGTGACTTTTTCAAAAATCATCGTAAAAAGGCATGTAACCGGTACTTTCTGGGGTACAATATGCGACTTGAGAACGATAGTAAAGGCCAAAATTTGATATTTTGAAGAAAAAAAAATTTAGGTTCTTTAGGTTGGATTTTCCGAACAAAAGTCGGATCTGTGAATTCTGAGATCAGAACCGACCAAAAGTGACTTTTTCAAAAATCATCGTAAAAAGGCATGTAACCGGTACTTTCTGGGGTACAATATGCGACTTGAGAACGATAGTGAAGGCCAAAATTTGATATTTTGAAGAAAAAAAAATTTAGGTTCTTTAGGTTGGATTTTCCGAACAAAAGTCGGATCTGTGAATTCTGAGATCAGAACCGACCAAAAGTGACTTTTTCAAAAATCATCGTAAAAAGGCATGTAACCGGTACTTTCTGGGGTACAATATGCGACTTGAGAACGATAGTGAAGGCCAAAATTTGATATTTTGAAGAAAAAAAAATGTAGGTTCTTTAGGTTGGATTTTCCGACCAAAAATCGGATCTGTGAATTCTGAGATCAGGACCGACCAAAAGTGACTTTTTCAAAAATCATCGTAAAAAGGCATGTAACCGGTACTTTCTGGGGTACAATATGCGACTTGAGAACGATAGTGAAGGCCAAAATTTGATATTTTGAAGAAAAAAAAATGTAGGTTCTTTAGGTTGGATTTTCCGACCAAAAATCGGATCTGTGAATTCTGAGATCAGGACCGACCAAAAGTGACTTTTTCAAAAATCATCGTAAAAAGGCATGTAACCGGTACTTTCTGGGGTACAATATGCGACTTGAGAACGATAGTAAAGGCCAAAATTTGATATTTTGAAGAAAAAAAAATTTAGGTTCTTTAGGTTGGATTTTCCGAACAAAAGTCGGATCTGTGAATTCTGAGATCAGAACCGACCAAAAGTGACTTTTTCAAAAATCATCGTAAAAAGGCATGTAACCGGTACTTTCTGGGGTACAATATGCGACTTGAGAACGATAGTGAAGGCCAAAATTTGATATTTTGAAGAAAAAAAAATTTAGGTTCTTTAGGTTGGATTTTCCGACCAAAAATCGGATCTGTGAATTCTGAGATCAGGACCGACCAAAAGTGACTTTTTCAAAAATCATCGTAAAAAGGCATGTAACCGGTACTTTCTGGGGTACAATATGCGACTTGAGAACGATAGTGAAGGCCAAAATTTGATATTTTGAAGAAAAAAAAATTTAGGTTCTTTAGGTTGGATTTTCCGACCAAAAATCGGATTTGTGAATTCTGAGATCAGGACCGACCAAAAGTGACTTTTTCAAAAATCATCGTAAAAAGGCATGTAACCGGTACTTTCTGGGGTACAATATGCGACTTGAGAACGATAGTGAAGGCCAAAATTTGATATTTTGAAGAAAAAAAAAATGTAGGTTCTTTAGGTTGGATTTTCCGACCAAAAATCAGATTTGTGAATTCTGAGATCAGGACCGACCAAAAGTGACTTTTTAAAAAATCATCGTAAAAAGGCATGTAACCGGTACTTTTTGGGGTACAATATGCGACTTGAGAACGATAGTGAAGGCCAAAATTTGATATTTTGAAGAAAAAAAAATTTAGGTTCTTTAGGTTGGATTTTCCGACCAAAAATCGGATCTGTGAATTCTGAGATCAGGACCGACCAAAAGTGACTTTTTCAAAAATCATCGTAAAAAGGCATGTAACCGGTACTTTCTGGGGTACAATATGCGACTTGAGAACGATAGTAAAGGCCAAAATTTGATATTTTGAAGAAAAAAAAATTTAGGTTCTTTAGGTTGGATTTTCCGAACAAAAGTCGGATCTGTGAATTCTGAGATCAGAACCGACCAAAAGTGACTTTTTCAAAAATCATCGTAAAAAGGCATGTAACCGGTACTTTCTGGGGTACAATATGCGACTTGAGAACGATAGTGAAGGCCAAAATTTGATATTTTGAAGAAAAAAAAATTTAGGTTCTTTAGGTTGGATTTTCCGACCAAAAATCGGATCTGTGAATTCTGAGATCAGGACCGACCAAAAGTGACTTTTTCAAAAATCATCGTAAAAAGGCATGTAACCGGTACTTTCTGGGGTACAATATGCGACTTGAGAACGATAGTGAAGGCCAAAATTTGATATTTTGAAGAAAAAAAAATTTAGGTTCTTTAGGTTGGATTTTCCGACCAAAAATCGGATCTGTGAATTCTGAGATCAGGACCGACCAAAAGTGACTTTTTCAAAAATCATCGTAAAAAGGCATGTAACCGGTACTTTCTGGGGTACAATATGCGACTTGAGAACGATAGTGAAGGCCAAAATTTGATATTTTGAAGAAAAAAAAATTTAGGTTCTTTAGGTTGGATTTTCCGACCAAAAATCGGATCTGTGAATTCTGAGATCAGGACCGACCAAAAGTGACTTTTTCAAAAATCATCGTAAAAAGGCATGTAACCGGTACTTTCTGGGGTACAATATGCGACTTGAGAACGATAGTGAAGGCCAAAATTTGATATTTTGAAGAAAAAAAAATTTAGGTTCTTTAGGTTGGATTTTCCGACCAAAAATCGGATCTGTGAATTCTGAGATCAGGACCGACCAAAAGTGACTTTTTCAAAAATCATCGTAAAAAGGCATGTAACCGGTACTTTCTGGGGTACAATATGCGACTTGAGAACGATAGTGAAGGCCAAAATTTGATATTTTGAAGAAAAAAAAATGTAGGTTCTTTAGGTTGGATTTTCCGACCAAAAATCGGATCCGTGAATTCTGAGATCAGGACCGACCAAAAGTGACTTTTTCAAAAATCATCGTAAAAAGGCATGTAACTGGTACTTTCTGGGGTACAATATGCGACTTGAGAACGATAGTGAAGGCCAAAATTTGATATTTTGAAGAAAAAAAATTTAGGTTCTTTAGGTTGGATTTTCCGAACAAAAGTCGGATCTGTGAATTCTGAGATCAGAACCGACCAAAAGTGACTTTTTCAAAAATCATCGTAAAAAGGCATGTAACCGGTACTTTCTGGGGTACAATATGCGACTTGAGAACGATAGTGAAGGCCAAAATTTGATATTTTGAAGAAAAAAAAATGTAGGTTCTTTAGGTTCGATTTTCCGACCAAAAATCGGATCTGTGAATTCTGAGATCAAAACCGACCAAAAGTGACTTTTTCAAAAATCATCGTAAAAAGGCATGTAACCGGTACTTTCTGGGGTACAATATGCGACTTGAGAACGATAGTGAAGGCCAAAATTTGATATTTTGAAGAAAAAAAATGTAGGTTCTTTAGGTTGGATTTTCCGACCAAAAATCGGATCTGTGAATTCTGAGATCAGAACCGACCAAAAGTGACTTTTTCAAAAATCATCGTAAAAAGGCATGTAATCGGTACTTTCTGGGGTACAATATGCGACTTGAGACCGATAGTGAAGGTCAAAATTTGATATCTTGAAGAAAAACCATGTAGTTTGGATTTTCCGACCAGAAGTCAGACCTGTGATTTTTGAAGTCAGAGTCAGAAAAAAGTCACGATTTTTAAAATCATTTAAAACTGTCAAAATGAAGAACATGCCTGAAATTATTCGCCGACGAGTATGAACTTCACGCTGGTACGACGGCCATTTACGGAACGAATAAAATGACAACAATACTTATATCGAAAATGCGAGATATTTCATCCACTGATTTTTTGAAGAGGTAACATAAAAAAGATTTTTCATACATCCCGCAGCTAGCTCGTTATGCTTCCTGCTTTAAACTTTTATTTTCATAAAAACTATTCGAAACAGAATACTTGCAAGCCATTATTGCAAAACAAAAACACTGGTCAATACGTACGTTCGCTCTGTGTGGAACAATCCGTAGTAGTGATAACGTGCTTCTTCACAGCTTTATTCTGGTCACACGTTACCGCTGTTAGAGTAACAGGTGCCATCATACTTGATGCATTGGTTGCTGTCACAACTGAGCCTTTGGTCGTGTTGTATCTGGTCATCATCATGTTTGGTCGAACATTTCTCTCCGGATGAATTAGTATGATATACAACTGGCAAATCATAAAAAAACGTTTTTCAAATGTTCCGAAGTTATATTGGATTAATTTAAAAAATATATATTAATTGGAATTGTATGGTTACCTTGGGAAAGAAGAGACATGCTATCGTCACAGATGCCGATAGACTTATAGTCACTGACATCGAGGTGATTCTAAGGGCAACCTGACTTCCGGTTCCGAAATAGAGGGGAACGAAAGCCAGCCAAATAACGCAAGTTGTATACATCGTAAAACCTGTAATTAGAAGAGGAAAATAACAACTTGTTTAAATTGTATTGTTGGTAAAAAGGAGAAGGTGAAAGAAAAATGTTTGGTACTTGTGAAGCAAATTCAGACTGCTTGATTATCACAACTTGTCTCAGATGTCTCAGATTTTCAAAACTTCAATATTACTATGTGCTTAAAACATTCATACAATGTCGTTAGCGAAAATAAACATTTCAAATTTATAAATTATTTTAAAATACAAAATTCTATGCCATAAATGTTGCGATACGAAAAATGTAGCTGGAAATGAATCCGGTAGGATGCTTCTGGAGGTATCCAGAAGCAGTAATTAATAAAAGTTGAGCAATTGAAAAACGAGGTTGTTATTTGCGTGTCTTTTTATGCCGACTGACGTTCGTATTAATTGTTTCTCATGTTCCAATTCAACTCTACCAAACTTTTAGGAGCAACATTGAGGGATAGCCTTTTATGCATTACCATTTTAATTATAGTTGACTAATTTTTCATAAATATTATTTACAATTTATTACTAAATTGATGAAGTATAAAAACGTTGATTGTTTAAAACTTATAGCGCGAAGCGTTCTCAATTGTACGATGGACAAATATGGTTTTTTCAAAAGCTCATTTGATTTAATTAGATTAATGTGAGAGTTCAGAATATAACCCGAGCAGAAATTAATTCAAATTGCCTGAAGTATCATCAGGCCCAAATGAGGCATCGGTCAGGTATGCCCGTTCAGGTTAGCCAAATAAGGCCCTGGTCCTGCCCGGATCATGTATCGGTATAACATTTCAAAACTGGCTAGCCTGAAATATTCTCCATCAGGCCTTGGTCGGGCACTGATCGGGCATTTTTGATCCGGTTAGCCAAATGAGGTCCCGAAATGTCGTTAGACTACTGTTTTCCATATCATGCCGAAATCAGGCTAATCGGGCTAGCCAGATGCGGCCCCACTTTTGGCCAGAATATTTGAATATTCAAATCTGGTTGAATTAAAATATACACCACTTCAGATGAAATTATCACAGTACTGGAAGGGCATATCTGGCATTAATAAATGAGAGATGTTTTCTGTATAATATTGTTTGTTATTGTAATACTATCGATTGATCATCGATAGATAAATAGTTGTATGTTTATGGATGTATCTCACACAATTATTCATGTATAATGAAATCAGAATATATTTTTTCGGCGACTGCATCACCATATTCAAAATCGTAATTTTGCGGTTGATTGGTTCTATCGTAAATATTTTTCTACATTGCGTTTTTTTACCCGCCATATTTTTTAACACTCCACACTATTCTTTTTATTTTTATTCTGTTTTCATCTTGAATTTTGTATATATTTTGGATCTGCAAGATTATTTTCATTAATCCATTATTCAAAACAACCCCATTATTTGGCAATTTGATTGACATTATCAGACCTTTATATCAATTTGGTTAGCTAAAAAATAAAACAGTAAAACTTCATTTTTAAAGCTTCCACGACCATGTATGTATAGTACCAGAATAAACTTTCAATAATTAAATTGGCGATATGCGTTTTATGTACATTGGAACTTCTCATTTTTTACTATGGACCAGATCAGGAGCCTGATCGTGGCCGGTTTAGTAGCCTGATCACGACCGGATTGGAAGCCTGTTAGGGACCGGATTAGCAGCCTGATAACGCCCGGATTTGTAGCCTAATCACGGCCAGATCAGAAATGGCATTACATACCATATCAGGACCGGATAGAGCTGCCTTATCCGGGCCCGATTACTAATTAAGGAAAACCTGACAAGACCCGAGCCTCAGCCAGAACAAATTTCTGCTCGGGAATTTCATTGAGAATTCAATACGTCTTGGATAGTTTGCTGTCGGGAAATTCGGGTAAAGTTGATAATAGGCAAACGTCTGAAACTTTGGTAGATAAATTTCTCTTCATCATCATTATACGTACCTATGTGTTTGCTTTCATTGAACGCCTCCGGTATTTTGCGGGTCAACACCGCATAGACGGTACACACTACGATAAGTATGATCGGATAGGTGAATGCGATCATGTAGCTCGCGTCAATATAGCTGTTGCATACAAGGAGATTGTCTTCCCTTGTTGGATAATGATGCATTGCTCTTGCCGGATCGATAACCATCCAAACTCCATTGATGAGGATCTGCACGGCAACGAGCATGCCGCATATTATAAGCTGGGAACGGGGTGAGATGAAAGAAGGTCTCTTCGCGCTGTGCTTTCCAGCGTTGAATATACGGGATATTCTGTTAGTTTTTGTTAGTAGAGCTGCGTACACCACCGTGAAGCAAAAACCCGCGGTGAATCTAAAAAGTTTGTTCATCGATCGATCAATTTTTTTCCATTTACTTTATATTCTCTCTTAAAAGGCTTTAATTTTTTGGAATGTGCATTAAAGCGCTTCATTTTTAACTTGATTTAATTTTTTTTTCATTTCCCACCCTAAAAAAAGCCTGTTAAGGTAGTTCTGTCGGTACGCCGAAGTCATAAATCTCAAAGTCTATATGACATTAAAAAATAGTAATACGCATGACTTTGACTGCCTCAATAACAATATCAAAAATAATCGAGAATCCTTCGAAATTGTCGTAATGAAATTGAAACGATTATTTGTAAATAGTTGATATGTTTAGTGCGGATTTGACTTCATTTTTACGATAATTAGGTTAGGAAACGTCATTTGGCCCGGTATCGTGAACTTTGACCTTGGTTTAATTGAACATTATTCCGGAGACTTCAACTTTTTTCATGATGCATCAATTCCTAAATGATTTGCGAATCCGTAGTACTTTTTATTTTTTCTGTATCTTTGATCTAAATATGTTAATTTTCTACTTAAAGATCAATTTTTTTCAGCCCTCCCGTGAGCGCCGTGTAAAAAGATCGATTTTCAAGTTTTAATTGTACGTTCAAGTACTCGGTAAAAGCCTTCATGATTTTGTGCAAGAAAAATTGAATAGCTAAATTACAACATGTTAAAAATTCATGCATATGAGTTTGGATTGCATTCACGACAGAACTACCTTAAACATGGAGAAAGACAAAATTTGTATTGGTGTTTCGTGCAATTTGTGCGTTTGTTTCTTAGGAGAATTACTTATATATTTGATCTATGATTGAGAGCTTTTTTCGGTTGGGACATAAAAGAATAATTAATGATAATTGTTAATTAATTATAGTCAATTCCCGCTATGTGAAAAATGCTTAAAACAAATCGGGCAAAATTACAAATTTACAATTGAATCCCGTGAAAGTAGGTTCCCACATAGCACATGATATTGCCTAAATATTGCAGGAATATTTCGAATATTTCATTACACGGGAATATTTGCATAAGCTTCCAATCGAATATTCACAAATATTTAATTGGAATATTGGGAACGTAGAGTTCAGAAATATTGTTGAAGGTAAAACAATTTGCCAATCATTTTTTAAATATTTCTGAACATTACCTGTAAAACAAAACATTCCATTTCTTCAACAATATTTCACAAAGTTTCGAATAAAATTCGAATAAAATTTCAGATTAGCTTTTGCGAATTACAATGGAACTTTTGTTGCAACATTCCAATATATTTAAAATGGAAATTTCTAATCTAGTTTAAAAATTTTGAATTTGACATGATTTGTATTTCGTGATAAATTCACCTCGTTCTCTTAAGTATCATTCGATTTGATAAAACTCGAATTCAATAGGGAAGTCGCCATATGATTATTTAGAAATGGGGTCAAATTCCGACAGAAATTGGAAGCCTCGTTAGAATCTTCTGAAAGGTTGCTCTATATTTATTTTTTAATTCATCAGTCTTTGTCGACAGAACATACGGGCGATGAAAGTATAACGTTTGTAGAAGTAGTCGATAGTTTAGTGGTTAGCGTGATAGACATTAGGTCGTTAAATAGGTTTGATAGGTAGGTAGATGTAAGTCTTTGAGCGAGAATCTACGTTTCTTTCAACCGTATTCACCTCTGGAACAAATATAGTTAATAAAACTCTAATATTGTTATATATTTTTGAAGCAGAATCGCTTTTTAAAATTACTCGTCGTTAATTCGACGTGGATATGCTATTTTCTTTTTTTTTCAATAAATAAGATTATTATCGAGGACATCCAATGGTGCTACTTAAAAACTCGTAATCAAAAAATTATATTAAAAACGATGGAATTTCTTACGAATTAGCCTTGGGCGGAAAATGTAATATTAACACAATATTGCTCTGTAATATTATTGAAATATTGTATTTGCAACGTTTTGAGCGGACATTGCAAGATTCCTACAATATTTTAGAAATGTTTTAAACATCTTTCACAATATTTTCGCAATATTGCATTATTGCAAAGGAATGTTTTGATAATGTTTCAGAAATATTTCGGTGTTATGTGGGCAATTGTGATTGATGCGACTTGTAAAATAGTTGGATCACATGCTTTCAGTGTTTATGCCGATATATTAGTACTTTATGATACTAGTGCGATAAAACTGAGAAATTTTATTTCACAAGGTGTGAAAATGGGGTTTTATGCGAAGCGTGCGGAAAATCGTGTTTCTCGCACCGAGTGAAATAAAAGAATTTCAACATGCGCACATGGAGAGAAATTTCTTTGTCAAGACAACAAAAATCGTTACGTTAGGCTGACAAATCTTTTTGCTGGGCTGACCAATTTTTTTTGTAACCCTAACAAAACGATTTTTGTTGTCACTGTTTTTTTGTTGTCATGACCCAGAAATTTCTCTCTGTGCAGAAAAAAACGTATTTCCTTATGGTATATAGTACGTTATTATTTTGAATTGATAATGAACATTTTTTTAAAAGAACGAGATTATAAACTTTAAGCGGATTTGTCTGACTCTCGCCGAAGGATAAGAATGAATTATTCCAATAGTGGATGCCCGATATAGTTTGATAGTAGCGAGGCGTACATGAATTTATGAATATCAGAAGGGATGTTACACAAGTATTAATAAAGTTTTAGAATAAGCCGGTAAGCACGCTCGAGTCCTGAATACGCAAATGAACAACAGCGGTCTCACCAGCTGCGGAAGCTTCGTGTATGCCATATTTCGGAGCATACCGTCAAGTACAGAGCGTTGAATATTAATTTCACAATGGACGATAAGGCTCGCTGGTATACACGTTTAATAATTTGCACAGTATGGAATTAAGGTCTGAGCGTCGTCAAGTCGTCTATTGTCAAGCGCCACAGGCGCCACTGCTCTTCGGCGGGTTTTACCTCTGAATGCTGCACACGAGGTCGTTTGGTCTGAGAACCAACGCAAAAGTTACAAGGTAGCAGAGGAGAATCCCAGTCAAAAGTACGTATGACAATTCTCGTCCCGAAGCCCTCACAATTGGTGTATCATTGTGCTTCAAGAATACACCACCGACGAACAGAGTGATCTGAAAAACGAGACAATGCACTGAGAGAAAACCATATCGTTGATTTAACGATTTGACATCACGGAGAGAAATGGATTCGCGAATATAGCTGTCACTCGCAGAAAATATTGTACGGCGGTGATACATGGGCTCTATTGTAAAAGCTCATAAAAAACAATTTACAGCTTACGATACGTACAGTAAACGTCCCAAATTTGCTTGATTACAACAATGACTTATTCCTTCGCAGTATAGTAATCCGTTGTATCGGTATCTTTTTGAAAACTGGAAACATTAGACTAATCTTCATTTACATGGGACTTATTACCGTCGATTAGTATTAATTTCCTATTCTGCTTTGGGATTATCAACATGTAGGGCTTTTTTAGATTCGCAAATAAGAACATGATTAATGATGACATCGCGAATTTATTCATCCACTACATAATGAGGTTTAAGATTTCTGCATATTCATAATAAAATTTTGGCAAGCTATATCTTTCGAATTACGATATCAAGAAAAAAACTAAAAAGTAGGAAATGTTCGTTTTCGTATTCTCTGGTGGACGATTTTTAAAATTTTCTTTTAAGTCCAAAATTAAGGGAGTTGTTCTTGATTTAGTACTTTGGCAAGCTATATCTTTCGAACTATGATATCAAGAAAAAACCTAAAAAGTAGAAAATATTCGTTTTCGTATTCTCTGATGGACGATTTTTTCATTTTTTTTTTAAATATAAAATTAAGGGAGTTGTTCTTGATTTAGTATTTTGGCAAGCCATATCTTTCGAGCTATGATATCGAGAAAAAAACTGAAACGTAGTAAATTTTTGTCTTCGTATTCTCTGATGGACGATTTTTTTTATTTTTTTTTAAGTACAAAATTAAGGGAGTTGTTCTTGATTTAGTACTTTGGCAAGCTATATCTTTCGAACTATGATATCGAGAAAAAGACTAAAAAGTACGAAATGTTCGTTTTCGTATTGTCTGGTGGACAATTCTTTCATTTTTTTTAAGCCCAAAAGTAAGGGAGTTGTTCTTGATTTAGTACTTTGGCAAGCCATATCTTTCGAGCTATGATATCGAGAAAAAAACTAAAAAGTAGAAAATGTTCGTTTTCGTATTCTCTAGTGGACGATTTTTTCATTCGAAGTAGTTTACTTCGCGGATAAAAAACTCCCTTAATTTTGGACTTAATTTTTTTTAAATCGTCCATCAGAGAATCCGACAACAAACATATTCTTTTCAGTTTCTTCCGCGGAGCTTGAACTTAAAAGTTATAGCTTGCTAAAATATAAAAACCACAACAACACCCTTAATTTTGGACAAAAAAAATTTAATCGTCTGTTAGAGAATACGACAACGAACATTTACTACTATTCAATGTTTTCCGCGGAGCTTTTAAGAGTTGTAGCTTGCCAAAATACTAAATCAAAAACAAATTCCTTAATTCTGGACTTAAAAAGAAATAAAAAATTGACCATCAGAGAATACGAAAACGAACATTTTCTACTTTTTAGTTTTTTTCTCGATATTATAGTTCGAAAGATATAGCTTGCCAAAGTACTGAATCAAGAACAACTCCCTTAATTTTGGACTTAAAAAAAAATAAAAAAATCGTCCACCAGAGAATACGAAAACGAACATTTTCTACTTTTTAGTTTTTTTCTCGATATTATAGTTCGAAAGATATAGCTTGCCAAAGTACTGAATCAAGAACAACTACCTTAATTTTGGACTTAAAAAAAAAATAAAAAAAATCGTCCACCAGAGAATACGAAAACGAACATTTTCTACTTTTTAGTTTTTTTCTTGATATCGTAATTTGAAAGATATAGCTTGCCAAAGTTTTATTTTGAATATGCAGAAATCTTAAACCTCATCACTACATATGTAAACTTTTCCTAACAGCATACATTTGTTGATTGAGATTTTTTTTAAGTCTTTATTTTCTTCAAAAGCGCTGGGTCGTTACTATTTTACAACGACCCGAAGAGAGCGACAAAACATCGATATATCGCCCTGCGGTATAATTCCACAAGACGAATCGGCATGAAACCTCCCCGTTTATATGCGCCTCCGTAGTAACTTCCATTTACGAGAATTGGTATACGAATTCGCGATCTAGCGACAGCACAAATAAGTAGAACTGTGAATCTAGAGTGTATAAGAAATGTTGTAATTACTACACACCATAAGAAAAATTGACATGTCATATTTATATGGTAAACAAACCCAGAGAACATTTAGTGAGTTTTCAGCCGCTAGATGGCGAATAACCACGATTTTTCTCGTAAACGAAAAGATCTACGGCGGTGCATATAAAGAGCAGTCTTTTCGGCCAAAAGTGTCTTTCGTGTTACATCGAAGACATGGCAGTGAAGCTGCCGAATATTTGTATTTTTGGTCGAGTTGTCATATGATAAGTTACAATTCTGAATTATCGACCTACTTTGGCTAGCGTGTTGCAGTTTCAACACAACAGTCAGAGAAACAAAATTAAATTACAAAATATGATGGCATCTTTAAAAATGTTCACATTTTTTATACACTAACTTGCAAAGCATATTAAATATATTTCCCCTTCCTTTCCTAAAATACATTTAAGGGAACGCATAGAAAATCCTGCCATAATTAATTCCAGTATCATATTGAAAATAGTACGAAAAATTTACTAATTGTTCCTATATAAAAAGGGAATACTGTCATACGTATACGTATAAGTAAAATTTCGGTTGGAAACATTAATATAGGAATAATGAGCATGGTACTAAAGCAAAATCGGAAAGTTTACAATATACATTGTAAAAGCTTTTGCGTGTATAGGAACAACTTTGATAAAGCCCTTGTGTCACCGCGGTACGCAAGTTATAGTAATTAACAACAGAAACTCGCGTAGCTACACACAGACTTTTCTCTCCGTGATGATAAAACGAATAAAGGAAGGCTTGCAATGTTTTATGGTTGAAGTGATGATAATACAGTTCAATAAATGATACTTGCAAAGTGGATAGGAAACAAACGATGGAATTGTATATGCAACAAAACGGCATATTTGAAACTATTATCATTTTGATGATGGGTCGGGGTCAAAATAAATCATTATGCATTCCCTATTTTAGCCATTCACTATTTTGATTACATTTTAATAGGATGGGGTTCAAAATAGCGAATGATCAAAGTAGCGAATTTAAATATAATGAACGTTTAAATCTAGAATGGCCTTTATTATGGAATTCGCTATTTTGGATATTCACTATTTTGATAATTCGCTATTTTATACCCCATCCTTGATGATTGCTACTATAATTATTTTTGCTATAACCATAAAATAGAAACGTTCCTTCTGGAAATTATAGTTTATAATTAGATTATCGTCGGACTAAATATATTTTTTTATTAAATTACTATATTTTTCTTCCAGTGCGGCTCTTAAGGGTTATTATTTTGCCGTAACGTAAAGGTACCAATGATCGGACGGTTAAGGTAATTCCAAGATTCAAACATTTATTAGACTGTTAAGGAAAAATTTAATTATGAAATGACTGAAACCAAAATCAAGCTCATACCTTCCAGTTTCAAAAACCTACGAATTAATCGCCACAATATTGAATCATTTTCTAATTATGTACGATAATAACAAAATAGGCCTAATGTACCAGTTTTCGGACGCTGTTTTTTACCATGTACGTATTTCCGGACACCTAATATTTTGATCCTTCGGACAATCATACATTGAGAAAAAAAAATGTTTGGATCGACTAATTTAGCGAACATCCTCGTTCAACCGAATTTTTTAGTTGGTATAACAAATATTTTAGTTACCGCAAATATATTTTAGACTACTGAATCTAATGTTTATTCAAGAAACTAAACATTTGGTTGTCCTAGTGAAAAACTCGTTTGAACGGGGCTGAACGCTAATTTAGTTCTTTCAAACATATTCTTTTCTCAGTGTAAATATCAAGAATTGTGGTATACAAACACGATTGGTTCGGCATAAAAACAAAAGTTTCTTGTTTATTTATTGATTATATTAATAACAAAATATGTATATACATGAAAGAATACTTGAAATAAGCTAAGTAGAAAACTGGATAACTTAACATCTTAAAAAATTGTCAACACTAGAATCATCTGTCTTATAGAATAAAATAGAATAATAAAATAAACCTCCATGTCTGAATGTGAAAATCTTTTTCCTATTCATCAATTAAAAATTGTAGATACGATTTCAAGTTACAATTTTAGCTTTTTGATATTTAAATTCGTAATAAATTCAAATAAACAGAAAAATGTCCGAAGACTGGGACGTGTCCGATCATTGGTACCGTTACCTTAGTTGCAAATTTATGTATGTACTTATATTCATTATAGGCAAGTACTTTTGCATCAAGTGTGGTAACGAATGTTAAAATATCTTACGAGTATTCCGATCGATGAGAAGGACATCGCACCGATCGCCCAACCACTTTCCGGTCTGAGAAAGTTCTCCGGTATATCGCGACAGTAGGAATGTGTCTCGTCCGGTACCGTTCCTTGGGGACACAGAACGCATTGCTTTTCGTCGCTCTCGTGCCGTATCTAAATTAAACAAATAATGGCGTTAGTGCGGGAATAATTGATCTCTTAGCCGGACACAACGATAACAAAAAAAAGAAAAAAAAAAAATGCAGGCCCTCTGCAGCGGTTCGGGTTTTACACAGTTTCCCAGCGGCTAACCACGACGAACCGCATTACACTGAAAAAAAATTCTATTGCGGGCTGCCAAAAAGAAGTATTTTTTAATTAACTCTAGTTCTTATTCATTCAATTCCATATAACATTGAAATAATACAATATTATTTTGCTTATGTTAGAATTATTGTTTCGATCTCGCGGGAATTGGAGGAATTAGAATTCAAATTAAGTTGATAACGCTTGTTTTTGGCAGAGCGCAAACGATGGATTTATTGAATCAATGACATTTTTTTTTTCAGTGTATGGACGGCTACGTACGTCACGGAATTTATATGTTACCTTAGCGAATTTTTTTGCTGGGCTTATTAAATAAATCACACTGAGCCGGTTTAAATTTTAAATATATACTCGTTTAATTCTCATTTAAGAGCGACGGAAATTGTGAACGATCCGTCTGGTTCACCATCTATGGTTTTACCTGACTAAAGCGCTTCAAGTGGTTACCTTTCAAATATAATTCGCGACATGCACGAAATTCGACCAGGAAGTGGTAGCTAACATTGGTATTTTCGTAAAAACCACAAAAAAGGCTGAGAATATTAATGGACGTGGCAAAGGAACACTTCTCTCGGATATTATTTTTTTTAATGCACCACCATCTTATTTTTGGCTAACCTTTGTTAGGAAATTATTATGTCTAATTTCAATGACGACAGAAGTCAAAGGATGAAATCTTTCGTGTACAGAATTAAAAATAGTATATACGACCCTAGGCCAGAAAGTTGGATTTCCTAGGGGATCCAACATTCTGGCCGTGGGTCGTATACTATTTTTCTTGATCCCCGGCCGAAAGTACCAGGGGGGTGGGGGCGACTTTTGCAAATCCGAGGCTCTTGCTGGTCGGGGCGGGAATTACAAAGACATACAAAATAACATACAAGAGGAAAATGTCTGATAATAAAATAATACTTTTGAAAAATAATTTTTGTTTTCCTCTAGCCACTTTTTATAAGTATTATAAACTAGCAGGTACCGATCAGAAGATTTTTTAGGGTAGGTTTCTCTTCCCTAGCAGATCCGATCACCGAACAAACCACCGTCGAAATCATCATGGTGGTTTTGTACAAAAAGTTCACTTAGAATTTTTTCGAAACCACTACGTAAACCACCACTTCGAGATTCGTTTAAATCTCGGAATGGTGGTGTACGGGGTGGTTTTGACAAAATTTTGTCGAAACCACCCCGTAAACCACCACTCCGAGATTCGTTTAAATCTCAGAGTGGTGGTTTGCGTGGTGGTTTTGTCAAAATTCTAAGTGACCTTTTTGCACAAAACTGATATAGTGGAAACGACCGTGATTCTATGGTGGTTTGCGCGGTGACTGGGTCTGCTAGGGGTTGTACTATTTTTTTCGCTTCCTCGTCAAAATTTCTTAAAACTTCTTCTTCGTCGACAGAACCTTCAAACAAGGAGGCGTCCATTTTTTTCGATCCACTCATTTTCAGGTTAGCTAAAGAAATTAACTAAAGAAAGATTAAAAAAAAAGTAATGAAATGAAAGTCGAAGGACCCGCGAGCAAATCACAACAAACATAAAAACATAATAAACCAGAGATGGGAAAACAAAAGAGAGAGCGTGAGCGGGAGCCATAAAAGCCGGTCACAAAATTCGCTATTCTCGGCCTCAAATCCCGTGCATAAATTAGTTCGGGCAGCCGCAATTAAATAAAGGTCTTTTTAGGTATAAACGTGGCATCCACAATAGGGAATCTACTCTAGAACCCTACTAGGCTCAACAGAGGCGGCCACGACAAACTTCGAGACCTAATCAGGCTTAAATGTGGAACCCTCACTAGGTCATATTGAGCCTCTAAAGGCTCCGTACTTCAAGCGTGACTAGCCTAGTAGGGCCCCTACTACAATTAGGGCAATCTAGAAAGGGCCAAGTTGGAGCCCCACCTTGGTAAAAATAAATGATAGAAAACGATTATAAAAAATTCTATCGTTCCGAATACGGACTTTGGTTCGTGAATTTGCGATGTACTATCATAAATTTACGATCGAAATCCTATATGTTTCGTCCATATCCTATAATATTATTATAAATAATATAATTTTTTAATTAAATTTAATAATAAAAATATACGATTGTACGTATATACCCATGATGTACGATTCCAAGCAAAAAAAAAAAAAGAAATCGACCGGATAATTACGTTTTTTTCTGGTCACCCATCTTTGTAGTGCGTGTAGTTACGCGTGTAGTTACGCGGCCCAAACTGCGTAACTTTCATGATCTCTGATAGACTGCCTAACTATTCCATCCAAACTCGTTCTTGTAAGATAATATACATCAATAATATATAAGCTGCTTCACGTACTTATGAGTAAACAGTAAATTGAGCAGTTTTTCAGCATCTTTCTTACTAAATTATTTATGTTAATTAACTCTTTAAGAATGCTTCATGTATACATTCCTTACCGAAAGTTTTATTTTATCCGTATTTAATTACTTCGCGATACGAGAAAAATCTAATAAATAATCAAGCATATCAAGATACTAATAAGAGCATTGATTTCAGATAATAAGAGGTCTAAGAATTTATTTAAAAAATCAGTTTTAAAAAAAATTATCAAATATTATAAATCCGTTAGTGTACGATACATCCCGATAACGTATCTATCGTATTTAACCAATAAAAAACGAAAACTAAAGGAAACTAATAACAACGATACAATTTGTATAAATTGATCAAAGTCCGAATAGATAGAGATAATAACATAGATTAAATCCCATTCAAATTCTATCGATCTCTATCAATCTCTATAATATATTTTATGTCACACTGTGCGTAAAATGCGATTTTACGCACGCTTCGCGTGCGTTAAACTGCATTTTCTCACATCGTAACATAAAATATCGTTCGACACTCGTGCGAAACATTTTTTCTAACTCGTGTGGTTGCAACCCTCGCCTTCGGCTCGGGCTCCAAACTCGCACTCGCCAGAAAAAATTTGTATCGCACTTGTATCGAAATATACTATTTACCAGGGCAACTATATTTCTGCACGGGATGCGGCCCGGAAGGCGGTACTTTCGGTTCGGTGAGCAAGAAAAAGTTTTTCGTGTTAAAGTTTAACTAATTATTAATTATTAATAGTTTGAAGGATAGACACAAACTCAACGCCGAGAAAATCAACTATTATCAAAGTCCTTTTCGCGTTAATAATATTATTTAGCTTGTGACGCGGTGCATGATGATAA